>OX453064.1:5886263-6580079 GCA_949699795.1 Spicauda simplicius
CTATAATGACCATTAGCAATAATAAAATAAAAGTGATATTCTAAAAAGAAATGTTTATAGTTTAGAAGTAATCAACACTTACTCTATAACAGGGGATGGAATTGTTGCGGCTGGTGGAACCGTGGGGATGTTATTTAGCAAGGGTTGCGAGAAATTATGCACAGGCCTCGCTATTTTATGGCTGGTATCGATGACTGGAGTCAGGTTGCTCACCACCTTCGCCGTACTGACCACATTGTTATTAATATTCTTGGACGTCTGAGGAGAAATCGATATTAGCGGGGTCGCAACTGCGCCACTCGTAATCTTCGTTTTAGATTTATTTTTCAATACTGAGCTTCCGTTTGTCAATATCGGATTGTTAGGCGGAGAATCGAGATAGTAACGCTTCTTTTCGTACTTATCGGACATAAAATCTTTCACGCTTTGTTCGTCAGTAAAATTTACACTTTCACCCTCGTAAAGACCCAGCCAAACGCGTCGACAATAATCGTTTCCCCTTACTCTTATGAATTCTATCTCTTCCGGTGTAAATGTCGCCATGGATATGGACTTCACCCGATGAGGTGGTGTCAGCCCACGCCTGTAACACCGACCAACAAAGATAAGTCATTGTTTGTTGATCTAATTTAACAGCAATAACGCAGAAATAACACTTACAACATTCCAGAACATTTTGAACACACAAAGGAACCGATTGTAGTATTAACGTACGTGGGCCCCCGTTGGTTACAATCTAGACAATATTTATTTCCGTTTAAAGTTATGAGTTCACGTAAAATTTCCAAATTTTTGTCATCTTGCTTCCGACGGCTCGCAGCCATTTTCACTATGTTATGTATATCAATGTATATGTAATGTAAGTATTGTATGTCTATAAATTATGCTGAACTGAACCGTATTGTTTGCATGCTGAAACTTTCTGTTTCTCATGTCTCTATGACTTATCCTATATGTCAAGTTACTCAAATTTTGTTTTATCTGTAGATTTTCATAGACACTGATCCTATTTTTTATTCGTCCAAAAATACTTACAAAAATAAATCATGTAAGTCATTAATTAATATGATTATACTCTCTAAACTTATTGAATAAATTAACAATTTTTAATAAAGTAATAAATCTTTTGCTCCGAATATGTATTTTCATAAAAAAAATATCTGTTGAATACGCTCCATAAAGATTATCTGTGTTTGACAAGCATTGGTGGCACCACTATAGACGTGTTCCAGAAGACGCTCACAAAGCCCCAAACGCCCAAAGCGTCGTTCCACAAGACGACCGCGGTCGTTGTTACTCATGACTTACGCCCATACGAAGCTCACGACGACCCATCTAATAAGGTAGGTCGAAGTGATCGTTCCGCTAGAGATTATGGCAGTAACGCGCACAAGCTAGTGAAACGGGAAAAGCTGCGGTCCTAAGCGTGAAGTTTATGAACGTCTAATGGAACGCGCTCTATTTTAAGGAATATGGATTTATGGCGCGCATTTCAAATTTTTCAAACATTTGTAAATGCTGTAATTGTTTTCTGGGTAATTTTACAATTTTTGAGATTTTGGATCGTGCAGTTTTATTAACTACTCTAATCACCACAATTACTAAATTTACCTTTACTCAGTACACTTTACTTAAGTTCATTTCATAACGTCTAGCGACACTGGCGCTGTTGTAATTGTAAAAGTATTTTGAACACATAAGACCATTCGTACATAAGGATATTATTCGTTTTTCGATACACGACGACTTAATACTACTCTTACTAATATTATTCTAGGCGAACAAAATCGCCCACATACATGATGTGTGTTATAAAATACAGAAAATTAATTATGGATATATATTATGTTCGTCAAAAAATACGTTTCCAATTTCCATAATTTACCGACCATTACTGTGATCTGTGCTTTCAGCTTTCATGAATACAAAATCTTATTGGTTTTTGAAGGAAAGTAAATTTAGGAAAAACATGACAGTAATGTTTGTTGTTTAGCTTTATCGTACAATCAATGTCTCAAGTATCATAATAGGATCCCGGTTTCGGTCTATAAGAACCCTCAAAAAAAGTACAACGGGAAACCCTTGCACTTTTCCACTTATATATGGTAATTTATATACGTATATACTACGATACTGCGATAACGGCTAAATTACATTTTCCTTTCATTCTCATAAGCTAAATAGATTATAGCGAATTAAACACAACAGTTATATTGTAATATTTATTACAGAAAAAGTATAAATGGATGAAGAAACAATAATTCGTTTTAATAATAATATTTAAATACATATTCCCTTGTGAATTGAAAGTTTATAGTGTATATTATAATCTCTTAATTTTAATACCTACTCATTTAAATTTTTTAGGTCCAAATATCAGATCTGCGTCAGGCGCTCCCTTTGGATGCTGGTATTTTTGCCGTGCGTGTAGTCCCCTGTTGGGATTTCCAATTCCACCTGATCCACCCCCACTTTCGGCACTATATTCTTCCTCTTCTTGTCTCTCAGAAATATTTAAAGTCAATCTGTTAACAAATTATAAAAGTACTAAGTCTGGGCAAAACAGATGATTGAAAGAAAATTTAATTATAGTGTTAACTAAGTGATGCCTGCGCTGTATTCACAAACATTCAACAAGCACATCCATTCTATTTAAATCTCAGTAAAACTCAGATTATTGAGAAATAATCCTCACTTCTTAATAATACAAAGCAGAAAAGAAAAATAGCAGTAGTACTACCACTATAATATATTTTTATGGAGTTATATTCTCACCTCTTTACTCTTTCCATTTCTTGTTTATCTGCCAAGGCTTGTTGCTGCAAGTTACTTGCAAGCTCAGGTGGCGCACTGAACGACTTGTATTGCGGCTTCGTGCCTTTTCGTACCATTAGAACGAACTCCACGCCTTCTTTGCCTTGCTAAAAATGCACAGTCATTAAACATTTATATGCATTATACTGCAAAGCATTATTTCAATACTAGGTTAGTCACACAGCTTCGCCTGTTTCAGCCACGTCTAATACAGTAACAAGTATATACGTTAATCTAGATGATGAACTAAGTCTATACCAAATTTCAGCGAATCCCGATCGGTACTTTTTTCGTGAAAGGGTAACAAACGCACATAAATCCTCTTAAACTTCAATATTCGTACAGTACAGGCATTCAGTACAGGTATTTGGCATTAGCCAAAAGTAATCCTCTTTTCCCCGCGAGGTATTCTTTTATTAAAGGATTCTATGTGCGATGTTTATATGTAATGATGCGCACGAAAACAGACGAAGTTCTGCAAGTTACCGAACCGATTATTTGGATCTAAACATTGCATGAATAGATAACGAGCAATTGTAACTATACAATTATGATAAAATATAACTGTAAAATTTTTGGATAAATAATTTTACCAATAGCTGTTCGTAAGTTTTCTTTGTGGTCTGTCTGCACGTCATTGGGACGGCTATATCTCTTTGCTGCGGTCTATTTTCGCGTTGCCGTTCTGCTATATTCTCCATGACCATTTTCTCAAAAGCATTTTCGAATTCGACGTCTTCTACCTAGAATTAATAAAAGAATCTGATATTAATTGTACATGATACAAAATTTATGGTAGTCTTTTTTTCGGAGATACAACTTTATTTTAAAAATAATTACTTTGTAAATAAAAACATTTTACGTTAACATTTAAAGTTACTGGCGATCTTAAGTTGAGAAATTGTCTATTTTCTTTTTAAATAAGCAAAAGGAATAGTACATATTACTAACAGGTTTTGATGCAGGTCTTCTTGGTTCCATCATCATATCTTCAGGTTGTACCTCTGAATCCTCATTGCCTGTATTCTCAGTATTTGGATCTTCATCTGAACTTTCCGCCATCGGTGGATTGTCCGTCTCATCATCAGTCTCAATAATAGTATCTAACCCATCATTAACTCCATCTTCCCCTTGATCATCCATATCATACTGCTCTTCCTCACCCAACTCGGGATAGAGTGTCTGCCTTAGGTCTTCTATTGCATCCTTACAATGCTGCCAACTCGTAAATAGCGTCAACTTCGGTCTCAAACTTGTAAGACACTCCTGATATATATACTTAACATAAATAGGAAATTTATTATCATCATTCCAGTACGGATCAGAATACTTAAACCAATAGTAATTTTGAAAGAAAATTAAGAAATAATCCAGTCTTTTCTTGCTCGATCCACTGTTGAAATACGCGCCACAAGTCTCTAGCAACGCACAAACGAGTCTTATTCTAAACACGTTTTCAGGCGGGTCTAGGGACGAGACATTGTTATGGTCGTTTGTTACTCCAAACGTTATAAACGAATAGAGCACTGTGAACACATCGCGAGAGTCGATCAGTCTGTAATTGTATAGTTCTCCGAGGTATCTAGCCGTGGCTATCCTTCTCTGATGGTATCTGGGATGAGGGTCTTCCATCGTGACACGGATTTCTTCCAGGATAGTGTCCACAACTGCCGGAGCTACAGCTTCTTGCCACGCCGCCAAGTCAGCCGTCATGCGAGCCAACGCCCTACGGCAACTGGCCCTGACCCTCCATCCCCCAGCCAAGTGTTGGATGGCTACAGCTGAGATATCTGGATCATCCCAGTTCAACTTCCGCATCAGTCGTAATATCTTTTCTTCGTTACTCTTTTGCAAATCTTCATGCAACACTTTCCGTATAAACTGATGCATAGGCGGTTCCTCTTCTTTAGGTTGCGCGGGAGTTTCGGGAGGACATACGTAATAGAATGCGTTTTCAATTTGCGTCACATAACGAGAATCCAAAGCTGAAACAGCCTGTAAAGACAGAACAAATTCAGAATCATGTATTTGTTTACGAAAATTAACTAGTCTTTAAATTTACTTCATTTAATAAATAACTACCTTTTTTCTCATCATTTGCTGTAAGTAGATCATTGTTCTTTGATGTGTGTCTGGATTACAGTATAAATACCGTCCACAAGTTTCTAGAAGATTGCAGGCCATTTCAATATGATGATGTTTAAAATCGTGTAGCAATACTTTCAGGCAGTATAGTGCTTCCCTTTTTGAGTACAGACCAAATTTGACTAGTTCTCCAATAAATCTTACAATTTTTACCTAAAATAAAAAAATAAACAGAGCCGATTAATAAGAGAAGCCATATCTACAAAATCGGCATACCGTAGTTACGAAAGCATACTTTGCACACAAAGTCTTGCCAAAATACTCTTTACACCTGGTTTACATAGTTTATGAGCAGAATCTACTGCTCATAAACTATTTAATACAAAGTGATAGAGAAAAGTACTATCAAGACCTCCACAATTTTGAGGAATTATTTAAAAGCACTGAAACTATAAAAGATATCTTAATCTTAATAATTATAATCTATACAATACCTTTGACTCAATATTGATCTGGTCCTTTTTCCTAACATGATATTTAAAGTCTTGTTTCAACATTTGGCATAAATCAACACATACATCTGGCAACACTGGATATAATATTGCTGCAAATCTTGAATAAAATGGCAACAAATCCAGCCTCGTTCTGGCAACACTGAACAAAACTCTTGTAACTTTTCGCCTATTGTGTTTAGTATTTAAATTCAGAACAAAATCGACTGCAGCATTATCAATCAACTCTCTGTTTATGCAGTTGGGGAGTGAATTTAAAAAGGCATCAAATGCATATCTGTAACATAAGTAATAATGATTACTTAATATATTTATTGTATACAATAATTACAAAGCAATTTTCATTGTATTAATACTAGAGATGTAACAAATAGTGGTTTCTGCATTCGCGAATATTCGCATGTTTTTACATATTCGCATTCATAAGAATTGTGAGTGTTGTGCGAATATAGAACTGAAGTTTTACGACCAAAAAAAAAGTTCGGCACTTGGGGACTGCCGCGGTAAAGCTATTTTATTGCTATAGATTTTTTTATAACTTATGCAATTATAATTGCTTATTTAATTATGCAAAAAAATATATATTGATACTATATATTTTCTCACAAACAATTGCTTACATATTCGTCAGATTTCCAAGCAGCTCGTCTCAATACGTGCGAGCTTCGGACTGTCGTACAAATACATACACGTTAATCGAACGCTCGGCCACGCTACATGGCAGGCGGAGTGGGGGGTGTTGTGTTTTTTCGTTACGGAATTTTGATTCGGTCGCCGCGCTCAAAGCTCGCGATAAAAGCTATGCAATAGCTTACAGAGGTTGCCAAATCTTGACTTTAACTCCCCTACATTTCTCTATATGTTAACTGAATATTCGGTAATGTCGGTAAAGAATATTTGCATTCGCGAATGTCCATGAATTAACATTTGTTACATCACTAATTAATACATACAAGGTTAATGAAACAACATCAAAAATGATAGAAATGAAGATGAAATGGAATTAATCTACAAACATTTAAAAAATGAAGGTGAAACTTACTTTTTGCTTAGTCTTTTCGTCCAATTTTATCAAAGCATAAAATGGCATAAATTCTATATTAAAAAACAATTCGGTTATAACAATGAAGGGAATTTTAGAATATTTCAGTAAGTAATAGCATAAAATATACAAACTTGTTAGAAATATTTGCAGGCTGTGTTTCTTCTTGTTCTACTTCAGGAACCGATGGTGGCAACTCTTCATTGTCACTTAGCTCATCATCTTTTAGATCCTCATCAAGCATTTCCTCCGTAACAGTTTCTGGCTTGCTCTTTACAGACTGAATAAACATAACATAAAATAAATAATTAATTAATGTAGCTAAATACAATCTCAGTTTTTTGTGATATAACTTTGCTAACATATTTCTATGCTTTGGTTTAGTTTTTTGTATTGTGTACAAAATGTATGCTGACAATGCAGGGGCATTATCTGCATACATTTTGTAGGTAATACATAAACTTTGTTGTCTGAATAATAAAATGAAATATAAATCTTGTATAGCCATTGCTTAATGTACAGTTTAGAATTTGAACTTAAACTACAAGCATAACTGAGAATGAAAAATTATATCAGCCATTGGACGTAAGACAGCAATATAAACAACTCAATCTCCTAATTGTTATAAATATTATGTCTATACTCCTATTGATTTAAAAGCTACATAAACTCAGTGGCAATATAGAAAGAACAGTTTTAACTAAAAATATTTCAAAATATGTAATACTTACTTCTTTTACTTGATAGTTGGGCATGAACACTTTCAGATCTGGTAAGCTTGTATAGAATGTCCTAGTGTCTTCATCTTGCCAGGGATCAGTTCCAGCTTGCATGTTGAACTCCTCAGTACCGCCAATGGTGACAGTGCCTTGGGTTTCTATCACAGCCATTGACAGTGTTGGAGGCTCCCCAGCTTCTCCCAACTCCTCCCCTAATACATCAGCAAAGTTTTGAGCTCCGACCAGCAATTTATCATATGTGGCCTGGAATAATATGCCTTTTGTATTTTATTTAATGGCTATTTGTTTAATTAGAACTACACCTTTGATCTGCAGAAGCTAAGATAACATGTAAAGGAAGATATATTTTATTATAGCTTCTACTATTATTCGTTTCTATAAATTGCAAACAGGAATGTGTACTTTTTCTGTAATCACTATATAGCATAAAACACAGTTGCTTCTCACTGTCTGTCCCTATGTATGCTTAGATCTTTAAAAGTACACTATGGATTTTAATCCAGTTTTTTTTTAATAGATAAGAGCTATTCAAGAGGAAGATTTTTATATAAAATACATGATAATATAAACAGAATAAGTCTAAGATTCAAATACGGGCAAGAAATAAAATCATTTCATACTAATGTCAAATGTAGGAAGAGTGATGTACATTTTTATTTAATGCTTCCAAAATATACCATAACCAAAATACATATAAAGTTTGGTATTTTGAATCAATAATTAATACATTATTTGACGACCCGCATGGCCGAGCGGTTACCATACCGGTCTGACGCGCAACGGGTTCCGGGTTCGATTCCCAGCCAGACAGGTATCTGAATGATGAGTTTAGATTCCTGTTCTAGGTCTGGGTGTTTGTGTATTCGTCTTTGTGTGTCCATGGTACCCACGACACGGGAGAAAATCCTAGTGTGGGGCTATGAGTGTAGAAAGCGTGTTTTTTTTATTTTTTATTATGTGACTGCTGAATAAAGAACTGTCCAAAAGCAGTATAGCTCTCAAGTAACTCAAATAATCTACCTGGTGTTGTTCTAATTGATCTTTCCTTTCTTGAGAGAGCTCCCCTCTAGTATGAAGTGTCCTCTGATTAGCCACATGTAATGCTTGTAACTGTGCTCTTTCAGCAAGAAGGTGTTTGGTCAGAGACGAGAAGTAGTCTTTCAGAAGACTTCTCACTGCAGTTTGCTTCTCCGCTGGTAGAAATGTGTTCCTTGGAATGGTGATGTTGTTTTTCTGAAATGAAACAAGCTGAAATAATTACCTAAGAATTTTTTGATCATTTATCATACTCACATCCACCCTCATTGAAACCACCCAATATTCATTAATATATTGATAATAAGTGACTGTTAAAAAATATGTTCTTCTAATTAGAATTAGGTTTTTTAAATATAGCAACCATTTCTACTATGTAAAATAAAGTTGAAATTGTTTTTCAATTATTAATGTATTGATAATGAGTGAATCTTAAAAAATGTGATCCTCTAATTTGAATTAGGTTTTAAATATAGCAATCATTCGTACTATGTAAAATAAAGATGAAATTTGTTTTTCAAATAATATTACAAATAATACATACCTCAGCAGTATCCCTAATTTTCTTAGGTACAAGTCCAGCATAGTCTTCCCCACAATGCTTACAGAATGATAAGAGAATAGGTATATTATTATGGTCCTCTTTATCCATATTAATGAGGACAGTAAGTACATTACCCAGAAGCGGCAGCCCTGTCTTATTAGCAAATATACCAACTGCAATTAACTCCGCGTAAAACCGTAAATCTACTCGAAGCTTCGACGAATTTGTTATTTTATCTGTCGTTTTGAAAGTTAATATTTTCTGCCAGTTCTCGAAAAAGTTTGAAGAAAACTCAGCGTAAGTGCGATGAAGTGTGGAACATAAGGTAATCGCGGCTGGGATGTCCGACATCTTCAGCTTAGCTTCAGTTATCGCGGATGCTACCTCTGATATGTACTTTGTGAGGTTTAAAGCACCAAAATCCTTCAACAGAGCGTCCAACTGGGTGGCACTGAACGATTTCAACTTTTTAACGAATGTCGTATTCTTCTTCAAGCCTGAATCTAATTTGGAAAAATGATTGTCGGGCGGACGAACACAATTCAAATTTTGGTTACGCAAATCTGTTTTCTGCTTAATCCTCGCTTCTAGGTTAGAAACGTATTCGTTGAGCGCAGCCTTTTCATCCTCCTCAGTGCTAGCCGTCGTTTCAGGTTGTGGATTTTCATTTTTGTCCGGTTCTTTCTCATTAGAAGTCATTTTTCAACCGCAGTCAGTATTCAAAAACCTTCAATTGCTTAATTTTTGTCTTGAAAATAAATACAACCCCATACAGAAGAATAGTAGATTGACAAGTTTTATGTATATCAATTTTGACAGAAGCAAAACTCACAAACAACAACTTGTACATAAGTTCATCTGTCAAAGTAAATGTGTCAAATCTACTAATGCCAAGGGACAAAGGGACTTACCTGGACTTCCAGTTAATTCAAATTATGAGAATTTTATTTTGGTAATAGGTACAAATTGTAATACACGTCTATGGGTCCAGTCCATGTATATCTCTAGTCAATTATCATAGCTATTTAGATAATACTTTTTATTGAATGACTTTTAAATTACTTGATCGAAAGTTATTATATATATTTTTTTTACATAACTCCTGTTCCATAAAGCATTAAATCAACAATTTGATTATTAATTAATTATTTTATACCTACCGTTTAATAATAATAATTTATCAATGATACCGTATGTCAAATGTCACTCAAAATTCAATTTGTCTATTGTGAACGCGTTCCAGAAGACGCTCACAAAACCCTAAACACGAAAAATGTCGATCCACAGGACGACCACAAGTTGTGTTCGAGACGAATACGTCACTCATTATTATGTTGACTTACGCCCACGCGAAGCCCACTAGGACCCATCTAATAAAGTGGGTCAAAGTGATCGTTCTACAAGAGATTTTTTTAATAAAGCTCACAAGCTAGTGAAACTGGAAAAACTGCGGTCGTGAGCGTGAACTTTGTGAACGTCTAATGGAGCGCACCTGTGTAGACAAGTCAAATGTGACATGAATGTGTCATTGGTTATTTTATTGTGTAAATAAAGCATAACTATAATAAAAACATCAGTTTTATCATCTGCAAAAAATAAAACCATCAAACATTATAATGTGTGGTATTTTCTGCGAACTTAATTATTGTGGAACCAGTAAATTAAAAGTTAGAACACATTTCCTTCAATACATGTGTTTTTCATAATTTAACGTGTAATTATTTATCTGAATGAATTTTAGAATGAAGAAACGCTCCAACGAATCAGGAATAGAGGTCCAGACTGTGTGCATACGTTGCAAGTTGCGGTAGATAACACTGTAAATATATATTTATATGGCGCGGTCCTTTGGATGCAAGGTCCCGCTCCGACAGAGCAACCTGTTGAAAACGATCATGGCATTCTCCTGTTCAATGGTGATATCTTTGATGAAACATGGGATACTGGTATAAGTGACACACAAATTATAATGGATAAATTAAGTAATGTTAGTATTGATTTTTATATGCCAAGAAGTACAAGAAGTATGGTTCGACCCGGTAAACAACCTAGATGCTTATTTCTAGCGTGAAACAGTTCCTGATTCTTGCTTCGACAGAAGGATATGGTTTCTGACTCACTTTAATAAGAGGCAACTATCTTAGTCATCTAGAGCAGGGTTTCTCAAAGTGGGGTAAGTGAACCCCTAGGGGATCGCCACTCGATGTTCGCCGGGTTCGCCGTTCGTGACAAGAATTATGCAATAAAAATACAAAATTATTCCTAAAATTGTTCTTAAATTTTTTCCTAAAAAAATAATAAAAGGGTGGGGGGGACAATAATTTGTTAAATGAAGGGGGACAATGAAACTTTAACAGGGCTATGTGTAGCCAAAAGTTTGAGAAACCCTGATCTAGATTATCAATGCTACTGTAAAGAACTTTACATAGAATCCCTATACTATATAAATTTTAGATGTCTGTGTATGGTAATAATTGTGATGGTAACCACTTACTATCCAATCAACATGTTACATCGATGTTGTAAAATAAATACATTAACACCACTTTTTTCAGTTATATCTTGTTCTATCCTCCTGTAGATCTGCGGCATCCACAAGGAAGTAATATCAACTCCATAAAAATACTGCTCTGCTGAGTTCAATTTTAGAACAAAATATTTCACTATCAGAATTTTGCTAATGATCAACTATTTTGTATTCCTTGCAGTGTAATTCTTGTGAACAAGAGATAATAACAGTCCTACAGTCACTAAAAGGTCCATTCAGTATTGTTTATTATGAGAAAACTGGAAAAAATCTTTACTTCTGTAGAGACAGAATTGGAAGGACCAGTCTTTTGTGTTATAAGGATGACTGCTCATTTGTTCTTGCTAGTGTGTTAGGTGAGTATGAGGGACTATTTTTAACTCTTTGCTTTACTAATTGCTTAATAAAAATGTATTACAGTACAAGTTAATATTTTTACAAGTGAATTGAAGATAGAAATGAGTGAACGCTGGACAGGTAAATATTAGGCCTCATTTATGTGTACAAACATTTAATCTGGCAGATCCATGCCCTGCCATGCAAAATTGTATATTTCTACTATGTGTTATCCTATTATAACACTACTATCAGTATACGCAGATGTTGTACTTGTTGAAATAATGAACAGAAACATATGTTTTTGATAGCCCTGCTCATTCAACATTTGTAGATACCCTGTAAATGAACCCTTTCTTGTTGCTCGTTAGAAATTACTATTTATTTTAATTTATTTGTCGATATGGACAAATTTAATATTGGAAGTCTTTTCCTACACGTAAAGTATTTTCTTATAGATGTTATTTTAAAGTTTTCATCCTGATAATCCATGCTTTACATTATACATAAAGGAAAAAAAGATTGTGGCTAAGTAATAATGAAGCCTGTGTACCTATATTATTTTAATTTCTTTCTTGTGTCTTAGGTAGAAAGCACAAATGTATTGAAGTACCAGCAACACATATCTACAAGTTGAATATAGCTGCTAATAGATTAAGTCTTTATTCTTGGAAACAATCAGATGTAGCAGAAGAGTACATCATAGAGGATTGGATACAATTTGTACAGAAACAGCAAGAAATGCCTGATGATGAATTTAGTTTTGAATTTGATTTGAATTCAGAGATTGATTATGAGGTAATTATTGATATTGGATGTTTTTAAGAATGTTAAGAGAGAAGTGTAAATTTTCATATTTATAAATAATACTGTCATAACTTATTAACTACTTACAGTTAAATAGTTTACTAATGTTATTAAATGATAGATATTATTTTTTATAAAACTACAGTAAGTTTCTGTTTCTTGTATGTTTAGTTAAATATGTGATTTACAATTGTTTCAGGATGAACTTGTAGCTCAAATACAATCTATTGCTTTGCAACAATCCCCTAAGTTATCAATCATGCAAGTGCTATTGGATAACAATATCATAATGAGTACTGTCAAAAAGATTACTGAACTACTGGAAAGAAGTGTAAAAATCCGATTACAAAAACAGCCTCAGAAGTGCAAAATATGTGTGAATAATAAAATTGCATGCAGTCATTGTACCGTAGGTGTTTTGTTTTCTGGAGGATTGGACTGTACAATATTGGCATTATTAGCCGATAAATATGTCCCAAAAGATCAGCCGATAGACCTCATTAATGTGGCCTTTAAAATGTCGGACAAAGCAACCTATGATGTACCAGACAGATTGACTGGGAAGCAATCATTTGAAGAGCTTAAAAAGATATGCACATCAAGGTTTGTTAAATATATTTTTGTTTTAAATTATAAATTTTATTTTTGCACTACTTTCTTATTCAGAATTTGTTGTTGTTGTTGTCATAATTTTATGCTTAATTTAGTTTCAATAAAAAAAAATGTACAAAGTTTTAAAGTGTTTTATGTATTTTAAAATCATCAATTATATTTTCTAAATGAAGGTTTTTTTTAGACAGTGGGTCTTTCGAGAAATTAATGTGACAAAAGAGACACTAAAGCAATGTCAAGCAAGTACAATAGGAGATTTGGTGTATCCCAGATACACTATACTGGATGAAAGCCTGGGATCTGCTTTGTGGTTCGCTGCTATGGGAAAAGATGACTTGGATGTATCACCATGTAGGGTAACTACGATTATACAATTATATAAGTCAATACAAATAATTTTGGTATTTTTCTGTTTGATTTAATACATACAGCAGTTATTTATCTGCCGCGAAATTCCCTACATTACATAAAATTCAAGGAGACAGTATAAAAACTATAGTACACAATTAATAAAATGCATTACATACAATTGATCATAATTTTATTTTTTAGGTATTATTATTGGGATCTGGTGCTGATGAATTATTTGGTGGATATGTAAGACACAGAAATGCGTTCAAAAGACATGGTTGGAGGGGACTGTCTAAAGAACTGTTACTGGATTGGAAGAGAATCTCATTCAGGAATCTAGCCAGAGACAACAGAGTTATATGTGATCACGGCAGACAACCAAGAATGCCGTATCTAGATGAAAAATTAACTGAATATGTGTTAAAGTTACCACCATATATGAAGTAAGTTCTATAACAAATAATCTAAGCATCTTGGTAACTACACTATACACCATTTTAATCTAAAACTGTGTATGGTGCCTGTAAAATTAGAACTCATTTATTTATTACAGATGTTTTCCTACCGAATACCTGCCCTGTGGTATAGGAGACAAACTAATTTTGAGGCTAGTTGCTTTAAATCTTGGATTAACAGAAGTTGTAACACTGCCCAAACGTGCGTTACAATTTGGATCAAGAATAGCCAACAAAAAAGAAAAAGGAAGTGATACATCTAAAACATTTACTATTTTATAAACAATCATTGTAATAATAAATAACTTCATTATGAATTGTGCAATTTCCTTAAAAAATAAATTATTATTGTTAGTACATATTTTTTAATATTTGTATTTTATTTTTTAATATAAAGTGATTAGTGCTCTCAGTAAAAGTATTATGATTGCTCAACAAATGTGAATGTGGTTGCCGGCACACATATATGGGCCGACCATCAGGAGTAGCAATTCATACAGATGCGTTGCTTCTCCTGATTCTATCTGAAGTAGATCACAGGATTTACTATATTAGAGGACTGCATGCCCGTCTGCTACTTCAATATGATAAAGAAATAAAACAATAATTGTTTATTTTTCGCCCCTTCATGCAAGTACATTGGCAAGTATGGCCGAAAACGAAGACGTATCCATGAAATATTAATTGTAATGTTTGTATGTATAAAAACAAGAATTGTTTTTGGTAAAATCTATGAAGCGCGTAATTAAGCCGAAAACCCTGGAATTCATAGTAAATTTATTAGACATACACTGCTTGTCTGTGGTAGAATCATAGACAAAAATGCACAATGGGCGCGTTCCAGAAGATGCTCAAAAAGCCCAAAACGTCGTTCCACAAGATGATCGCGGTCGTTGTGGTCGCGGCGAATACATCACCCATGACGTCATGACTTACGCCCACGCGACGCTACCGACGACTCATCTACTAATGAGGCGGGTCGAAGTGATCGTTCAACTAGAGATTATGTCAGTAACGCTCACAAGCTAGCGGAACGGGAAAAACTGCGGTCGTGAGGGTGAACTTTGTGATCGTCTAATGGAATGTACTCTCTATAAATCATGAATTCAAATTTCAAATTCAGTTTGTGTCACTGTCAATAAAAGTTTAGAATAGCGCGCTGTTTACATTACAGTAGAAATAGTAGTTGATCGTATTTTGTGTTTTTATAGTAACGTGATGTCTATTTACTTAATCTAAATACATTCCGTATTAATCCGGTTCAATATTCATTGTATTAACATCTACGGAGTTTCAAATCTGCTATCCTAACCTCATTGAGATGGGGGACGACGACTTTAGTAAACTTCTACAACAAGCCGAGCAGCTGACGACAGAGATCGAAGGGAATGAAGACTTGCCCAGGGTCGACCGGTCTCTGGGCCAGGTGCTGGAAGCGTCGCATGAACTGTATTCGAGAGTTATTCAGTCCGGCTCCAATGATGTTCAGGCGTGGGTGCCTTATTTTATTTATTATCTAGCTGACCCGGCGAGGTGCCTTATTTTTATTTATTAACTAGTTGACCCGGCGAACTTCGTTCCGCCTAAAATCTAAAATTATCAGAGTTTCTCCACTATATTATACATGAAAACCTTCCTTTTGAATCACTCTATCTAATAAAAAAACTGTATTAAAATCCGTAGCGTAGTTTTAAAGATCTAAGATGTATTATACATGAAAACCTTCCTTTTGAATCACTCGATCTTTAAAAAAAATCTGCATTAAAATCCGTAACGTAGTTTTCAAGATCTAAGCATATATAGGGACAGCGAGGTGCGTTTTGTTTTATACTATGTAGTGAAGCCTAAACCTTTTAAAAAATAGCCTATAATACTCATATCTGTAGGTATGTTATTGATGAAGAGTTTGTTATTTTTGAGACCTAAATGTAGACCATTTAGGTCTCAAAAATAATAAACTCTTCTACTGTATTATAATAAGAATAGCTATAAGAATGGTGTATTTTTGTAGCCAAATTATTTCACCATATTCTTCAATCCATTGCATTCCGTACTGAAACCTTTTTACACATTCCTGAATTGAAACATAAAACTTGTTGTACTTGAATAAAAATAGTTACTAACTCTTAATACATAGTACAATAATAAAATATTGTTAAAATAGCATGGCTCTCCTGTAAAATTAGCTCTATTCGTATTGTGGCCCTTTTGTTTTGAAGTAGCAATATTACGATATACTTCATATAACCTTTTTCAGTAAATACTTTTTTAATTATCTGCATTCAGTATTTAAAGATGTATTTTCATATTTTTGTAAAATGTTTTAGACATCTCCTGTTTGGATCCAAGGGAATTGATCTGCAACAGATATCTCAGAAGCTAGAAACCCTCAGTTCAAAGCGCACATTTGAACCTTTACAACCAATAGCAGATTCTGACATTGAAAGTTTTCTGAAGAATGAGAGAGAAAATGCTATTTTATCTCTTATTGATGAAGTTAATAAAAATGTAAGTAAAGCATATTAATTGTGTTTAGGTCACTTTAGGTACAAACAGGAAATAAAAATAATTTATCATCTACAAACACATTCTAACAATAGTTAAGTTGACCCAAAAGCAATCTGTATAACCAGTTGTTTTGGACTCATTAACCACAGTCTGATTTTAAACAATGTTTAACTGGATTCATAAGCATAGCCATTAGTTTATAATTTTGGATATCCAGATGATATTAAGCTGTTTAACATTAGCTTTATATGCTCACAGTTACAATATAAGAAATACACATTCAATTCAGTGTTATGTTAAAAAGTAATGATATAACAATTGGACACTAAATTCTTTATTCTAAGCTGAAATATAAAAATCGTTATTATTTCTTTCAGTCCTTGCAAACAACAGAGGACCAAAAATGGGAGCATATGCTATCAGAGTGGAACAGGGAGAAAATCAAACTCATGAATGCCATGATAGGGCCATCTCAAAACTGGTTGGATTTGAAACAAGCTCCGGAACTGCCCAGCATTGCAGACACACCCAAGAAGTTTGGACACTCGATGCTGGACAGTGTTGAGGCTGCGTATGCTAGGCAGGTTCATCAGTACAACAAGCTGGTCTTCCAGGGAGCTAAGTCGAAGACAGCTCTACATCAAAAGTTTTCACAAGTTGCCGAAGAGTTTAATGATCCTGTGAGTTTATTTTCTGTTTCAATTGTAGTTAATTTAATCTATCCATCCAACCATCAGCCTTCTAGTCTACTGCTGGACAAAGGCCTCTCCACATAGGAGTGTTCGCTAATAGTACACGCACCAGGCATGCATGTTGGTGACCATAGTGGTTGTTGATATTACAAAAGTGATGTTGTCCCTAAATTACTGCTATTCAAGGATGAAATAGTGTAGTTGATTGAATGGGAACGTTGAATTTAATAAGTAAATTTTTGTTATGGTTCCTATTTTACTCTTAACTTTAAACTTTGGAACTGCCTTTCTACTGAAGTACAATGCAATAAAACATTGCATATATTTGTATTATTGTGTTTTATGTAAAGTTTGAATATTTCAGAAAGTCAAGGAAATGTGGGAGATAATAAAAACCATGGCAAACATACCAGCTCTTGTTAGAGATGAGGATCCTTTGAAAGCAAGAGGAAACCCAGCTATCCAGCAGTGCCTTATAGCTCAAGGGAAGAAATATTTAGAGAAAAGGTGTGTAATAATGAATATGCTAAAACATTAGTCTCAATGATATTATTAAATGTGGCAATGCCTTCTAATCTCATGTTACTAACTTTGACTACGATTCTACAATCAATGGTGTAGTTAAATAATAAAAAAAACTGGTTGTGGTAGTTACATAGGTCATTACTTTTGGTTGATCCATTTCATGTTCTGATTGATGTATTTCATACTATTGGTACTATTGTATTGGAAATGGTATATTATGGAAAATCTAATTTTTTTGATTGTTATCTATCTCATATTTAAGTTATATGTTTATCTTATTCAACAAGGAATTTCTTTAAGAAAATGCCAAATATATGGTAAAAAAAAGTAGTAAGCATTATTACTACTAGGTTTTTTTTTTACATTAAGGAAGTATTCCACATTGCAATATTTAAAGTATATAGACTCTCACTAATCCTGAACATTACTTTACAGATACAAACAGTACATGAGCGACTTCGTCCGCACGAACCCAGCGGCGGCGTTGCGCGGCGGCGAGCCGGGCACCTACCCGCTGGTGCGCGGCTTCGTCGGTCTCAGGCTACAGGCGACGGCGCAGGGGCTCACTGACGGCGTTGTGGACGAGCGCCCGCTCTGGCCACTCGTGTACTACTGTCTGAGGAGCGGTGACCCTAGCGCGGCGTTGCATTGCTTGAGGAAGGCTGGGTATGCTTTGATATCTTACTACATTTTAATCGGGCTTCGTATTCCTGTTCATATTTTTTGTAAGAATGTAGTAGCAAATGAGCTTGCAGTTCATCTGATGTTAAGTTGTTCGTACAGAACAAGGATTAAGGGTTAAGGCTTAAAAGTGAGTACACCCTACCACCAAAACTTAAACTGTTTCCCTAGTGTGAATACTAATTCTAGCGGATTTGGTGTGTTCGAACCATACTCGTTATACCCAGGAAAAATTACCTGTATCATTTGCAAAATTTAATTATAAATCAATTTTCGCATTTAGAAGAACTTCAGAATGTATTTCAGTTGAAACAACATTTAGTCATTGTTACTATATTCTATTTAGAAATACTTGTATATTTATGTTTTTAATATTTTTATATCATAAGAAAAAACAAATGGATATCAAAGGTTTTTAATTTAAAGATTTAAAGATTTATTGAACATAGAAACAAATTTACAGTAATAAATTGTTCGTAAACGACGGCAATAGTTTGAAAACTGTGTCGCAGTCATTTACGCCCTCCTCAGGACACAGGGAATTGTGTATTGGTTCTTAAATTGTAGTTTAATATTGCGTCATATTTTATAGGCGCGATCATGAAGAATTTGTTGCTGCTCTAGAAGAATATATGCGCAGTCCAGAAAAGCCATTGAGTGACAAACTACAAACAGCTATCAACTTCCAGTATAGAATACAAGTTCGCAATTCTACAGATCCATATAAAAGAGCAGTAAGTAAACTTTAAAATAAATTTCTTACATAATTTTGTTATGATGCTTTTAGCAGATTTATATTATGTTATGAACATGTACTTTGAATTTTCTCTGGGTGTGTCAAAAAATTAATAATATATATTTATTTACTTGAAGGTTTTTTACCTGTTATGCTCCTTGAGTAGGTATTATTTAATAATATTATATGAAAATATCAGCAAAAGAAAATCATTGCCCTCTAGGCAATCCCTATAAGTTATTACTTTTAAAATTAAACTGACACAGTACTTTCTCTTTTGTTTGTCAACTGGTTTTTTTCTAATATAATGTATAATGTTTGTATGAATCTGACATTAAGGGGCAAGTACCGTCCGTGGACATGTGCTATTAACCCTAGATAAGATCTGTCTTACCCGAGTTTATTCTCAGATAAGTTGCTTATTGTGTTGACTAAGGTGGAACACCACTATCTTTCAGAGTCGAACTGCATAAATATCACGATATTTTCTATCGCCAGTTTTCTCTTATTTAGTGTCAAATATGTACATTCTAGGTGTGCGTGTGTTCTTATATTATTGTTCCACTGCTGGGCACGGGTCTTCTCTCAGAATGAGAGAGTTTTAGGCCATAGTCCACCGTACTGGCCAAGTGAGAATTGGTAGATTTCACACACCTCCGAGAACTTTTTTTTTTTAAAGAACTCTCGGGTGTGTGTTTCCTCACGATGTTTTCCTTCACCGAATAGCAGTGATAATTAATTTCTAATACGCACATAAATCAGTGGTGCGTGCCTGGGTTTGAACCTTGGACCTCCCGATTGAGAGGGCAATTTTCAACCATTAGGCTATCGCTGCTTTACTGCACATTGTAGGTGTGCAGCGTATCGTCCCTGTAGTTTCGGGATCAGAATAGGGCTACGGCATCCCCTGCCTGCCTAAGAGGCGACTAAAAGGGGCTTCGGTTCGGTCAGGCAATCCCGGGAAGGACGGCGGTATGTGTGGTCGCATACCGTCGTAGTATCGTCAAGACTAGATGGAGCGGTGGGCCCAGCCGCCCATCTGGGACGAGCCCGATGGGGCAACGCGCTCGGAGGTTTCCGGTTGAAGTCGTTTCGAGATCCCGGAGGCCTCCTTCTTAGCGCCGAGGACGGCCACCGGGGGGATTTAGTGCGGTAAAAATCCTACATAACCCTGCGTCGCTAACACGGCGTCGGGTACCTTTTAAAGGTTTCCCCCTCGAGAGTGTTGGAGCGCGATAGTGTTGGAGCGCGACCTTAAGGTGCAAACCTTGGACAGGTTTGTGGCTCAGTTGGCGCGTCGTATGTACGAACGCGCTGACAGTGGGCCACATGCCCATCTACGAGGTTTCGCGCCCCTTCACGCTCGACCCCCCGAGGGGCGTCCGCTCCCTCGTGAACTCGAGGGCCAGGTATCCTCCGACCATCTGGAGGATTAAATCTGCGTAGCAGCATAGCGCGGTCACAGAAGGCCGAAGGCTGCAACACTGCCTGACGGCAGCTCACATCACCGGTGGACAGTGCTTCCACTGAGGGAATTGCCCGGGTAAGGAGGGGATCCTCGAGGCCCGCAGACCTTACGCCAAGCGGCGACGCCACGCCGCGGCATAGGACGACTTGTCAAAGTCAAAAGACCTCGAGAACCAAAAAAAAAAAAGGTGTGCAGCGTATATTTGCGTACGTACTGTAGGTGTACTGCGTGGTGGGGGGCTGCGACACGAGCGACGAGCACGCGGAGGTGGCGCGCACGGCGGACGACTACCTGTGGCTGAAGCTCGCGCTCATCAAGTGTCGCGCCAATGCCGACCAGGACGCCTTCACATACTCTGATTTGCAGAAACTTATCCTTGAGGAGTATGGTATGTACTATATGTGGTTATTGTTATGTATTGTTTTTTTTTTTTATTTGCCTGAAGTAGCAAACGAGCATGCAGTCCATCTGATGGTAAGTGGGCACTGCCGCTCATGGACATCTGTAATCAACTTCATACAGAACATGGTTTCTATCTGAAGTCAAACACAGATGCGTTGCTACTCCCAAGGACTATGATGGTCGCCTCATGTAAAAGTGTGCCGGCAACCACACCCTTTTATCGAAACGCAAGGAATGCTTCACGCTAGAAATAGGTTTGGCGGTGGTACTTCCCCAATCGACCTACACTGGTTCTACCACCTTCAAAGTTGTGTTGTTAGATTCAAGCTGTGTATTTACAAAGTTAGTAAATACATACCTTGATTGAAAGGACTCTTCGTAGTTCAACTCCACAGGCATTACGGCCACAGTTACTACAGTCAATATTAAGCAATTAAGTGTTTTGTGGCCATCCATAAATAACGTTTCGAGTGACGTTATTTCATGATTTTCAATTCCTCCCTCGTCAATATCAAAGCTAGGGTCATTTGTGAGACTCTTTCTTCATCCTAGTGTGTTCTCACATGTCTTAAAATCTCACTTGCGATCAATAAAATCAACATCACACGCTCACGCACGCTTACACGCTTTCTACACTCATAGCCCCGCAGTAGGATTTTCTCCTATGTCGTGGGTACTATGGACACACACAAGACGAATACACAAACACGCAGACCCAGAACATGAATCTAAACTCATCATTCAGATACCTGTCTGGCCGGGAATCGAACCCGGGACCCATTGTGCGTCAGACCGGTATGGTAACCGTTCCGCCACGCGGGTCGTCAACTGATGTTGACGACCCGCGTGAATCAAAAATAACATTGAACAAAACATTTACAAAATGAACATATTGTAATTTGTGTAGTACAATTTTTGTGTCTTAATTTACAGGTGAAACACATTATCATGCATATGAGAAACCTCTTGTTTACTTCCAAGTCCTCACTTTGACAGGACAGTTTGAGCCTGCAATAGAATTTCTATCTCGGATACCAAGGTTAGTACAATTTCTTCTCTTAAATGGGTAATTCATATAATAATTTATTCTTTGAGCTCAAGTAATCCAGTAATATAGCAATTCTTAATTGCCAGCTTACTTTTATATTAGGCGACCGTTTAATTCTCGGGAGCAGCATAGCATATGTGATTGACTTCAGATAGAACCTCTATTCTGTATAAAGTTGTTTACAGATGTCGATGGGCGGCGGTCACCACATACCACGATAAAAATAAATAAATCTTTATTGACTTTCACATTTTCAGGTTCCAAGTACACGGCGTCCATATGGCATTAGCGCTTCATGATGTCTTCATGTTAGGTACTCCACGCAATGTTCAGGCACCTTTATGTAAGTGAAATAATCGAATCTCTCTTATTACAACAGTTGTTAACTCAATATGTCGCTCAGTTAAAACGAAATGGACCAAATTCAAAATTTTTAATAAAGTGAATGGAATATTGAAAGTATTTGTAACAACGTAGTTTGTCCTTTTAATTATCCCTAGCTTTAGGAAACCTCAAAATGTGTATACAATTGTTATTTCCACAAAATGAATGAAAATGAAATATCACACTAGGCCAGTTTTATTACGACTGAGCGATATAAACCTGAGGTCTTATTTATTAGTTCCTTATTCTCGTGTTTCCGGCCCCTTCAGTCTCGGTTACCGCGATAATAAATATCCTGTGTGTTAATCTAGATTATTAACTAAATTTATGCCAAAACTCAGTGAAACCCGATGAATAGATATTGAGTAACATACGACTTGTCAAAACTTAGTAACATTCCATGATAATTTTCAAGGAAACTGGTACCAACTAGCTTAGATAAAACACATACAACTTCAAAAGATCTTTGTGATTATGCATAACATCCATATTGTTTCAGTGTCAGTTGATACCGACGATCCGGCACCTCTTCGTCGTCTGAATCTTGCGAGGTTACTCTTATTGTATGTCAGGAAGTTTGAACTGTCGGATCCATCTGACGCGTTACATTACTACTTCTTCTTACGGTGAGTTATAATTTTTAAAATAATATAGGCATATATACGCATTTTCTTCTCTGACATAACTGCAGTTTCCTCTTATAAGAATTCATACCGGACAAAGCTTATTAAGAAATGTACCCAAACAAGGAGGCTATTTCTAAAGGGGTGAGGATACTTGAAATACCACGCTTAGTGACAGGAAGAGGAGTGGGGTTTAAGATTTCGTTATTATTTTTTATTTCAAAATGTTCTTAGATTTTAGACATACACTATGCTAGATTTTATCCATCTTATATACTACCTCTGATTAAGATTCCAAGTGATACGGAAATCACGTTCTTTCAACGATACATAAGAACTGCTTCACTGCTAAAAATAAGTGTGGTGGTGGCACCTCCAAATTAGAACCATACTAGTTTTACCATCTGACAAAACCTGGCAAAATGGTAACATGGTATAGATTTTAAAATTACAAACAATATTCGAAAATAGATACGTTGGACAACCGTTTTAATAAACTGTATAACCTTAGACGATAATAATTTCTACTGTGCTTTTTAGGAATCTCAAAGATCCGAGTGGCAAAAACTTGTTTATGTGCTGCTGCACTGACCTTGCCCTGGAGAGCCGAGACTACGACTTGCTTTTTGGTCGAATGGACGCCAATACTGGCCTGCGTTCCCCAGGCTTATTGGACCAATTCAATAATCCACACATTGACAGTAAGGTAAAGGTTCTTAAATTTTAATTGTGACTGCTGTCCAAATTAATGGGTTTTTGATTTAATGACTGATCATTATTTTTATGTTTAGGTTATCGCTCTCAATGTGGCTGAACAACTGGTGAATAAAGGACTGTTTGAGGATGCTATTACTATGTATGACATAGCAGAGGTCGGTATACCTTTTTTTTTACTTTTATTACAGTTTACAACAACAAAACGAAAAAATCTACAATAATGTGATAATCATCATCATTAGGGGGCGTCCATCATTTACGTGTGGTGATTATGGCAATTTTTAACTCTCCCTTCCCTCCACTCGTTGTAATGTAGTGAAATTTGTCTCGGAAATCATTTAATTAAATCCAGTTATTTATTTATAGTAGAAAAAGCGAGACATTTGCCGATACTTTTGAGATTTGATTACTTTCGATATGACACCAACCTCTATGTCTCACGTAAATTTTGGATGTCCCCTAATATTATAGAATAATTACTAAATTCGTAATAATAAAGAAACTTTTGGCAAAGGGGGATCTTCCGCCAGGCTAGGTATTCATGCCTGGCGGAGCAGCCGGGCTCCGACAGTCGTTGTTCGGAACTTGTATATATGCGGGGTATTGAGAATACTTCGATAGCGTGTTTCAAAATACTAGTAGCGCCATCTCTTGATGAGTAGCGGGTGGTCGCCACAAACTTTACTTATACACTTTATCACCTAGGGTTACTTTAGGGGTTTACTTTTTCACCTAGGGTTGTAAAGAACTCGAGTCCTAAATTTTGAACTCGGCTGGCTGACAGTTTTCACGACTCGACTCATAACCGTAAGACTCTAAGACTAGGGAACGCAAGTCTATATGAGCTCTTGAACTCGAGACTCGAGTCTTCTTTAGCGCTCAAGTCCTTTTTACGTGGCGAGCCGCGCTCGAGTTCTTTTCCGCTTGGTGTCATTATTTTTAAAGTAGCCAATAAAAGGTTACTTTTATGAGATATAATTATGTGTATGTGTATAATGTCTGTATAATTAACCAGAAGGAGATGTCGAAAAATAAAAGTTTTAATTAACATGAAAAATCAGTTTAATGATCATGAAAATTATTACAAAAAATAAACATTAATTACGAATATTATTTGCAACACACATTATATTGCTATAGAAGTATAGATATAAATCCCTACTAATATTATAAATGTGAAAGTAACTCTGTCTGTCTGTCTGTCTGTCTGTCTGCTACTTATTCACGACTAAACAACTGAAACGATCTTTATGAAATTGGGCTCACAGATAGTTTTGAACTCGAGAAAGGACATAGGCTGCTTTTTATCGATAAAAATGGGTTGAAAGCGTTAAAATCGGGCATAAATGTTTGTATGGAAGTTCGTTTTTGACAAAGCCCCATATTGACAAGTCCGTCAAGAGGTACGATAGACTTACTTAAAACCTTATCTAAATAATAAAACATAAAAAAACATTGATTTCGAGTCGACAACATATATCCGTAAAATTCGGATTGTCGCGTATTTTGTTAAATTCTAATGTAAACATGTGTGACATGACAGTAGTGTGACATGACAGTAGTCATAATGGCCGCCCGGATGCCATTCTGACTTCATTCAAAAATGATACGTATATATTTGTAACTATCAATTATTATAAAAATAGATGTGATTCAAATTGATTTTAATTTAATTTATGAATTTATGAAATATTTCAATAATAAAAAAGCATCCGTTGACGCGCTGCGGCCGCGCAGCTTGCGACCTAATGTAAAACGCACTTAGAGTACAGGGATTCCCAATTGATAACAGATGGCGCGTCATACTATTATAGTAAAATAGTTATTCGAATCTAATTATTCAAAGGCGATAAAATGTTTTAACATTGTTTCAAAATAAAATTATCGACTCCATTTGTCACTCCATGTTCATGTTACATAAATAGTTTCTTAACTATTATTGCAGAAATAAAGTTATGTTATTGACCACACCCGTACATTTTTAGCGAAAATAAATATTAAGGACAAAATACAATTGATAGTCTTTTATGGAAAATACTAACATTAATAAGTCGATCAGTATCTAAATAAGATATAACAATTATATCATGAATTATTATTATAAAGAAGCTTTTGCAACTTTTGTGATAAATAATTACATTTATGAATATTGAAGCATGGTTGATGAACACTTGGCTCTATTAGCAAACGAGCAAGGACAACATTATTGTTCTTTTTATATTTATGATATGTTCATTATAAATAATGTTATAGAAAACATGCATTTAAATAACAACATATTTTAAATTAATTTTAGAATAACAAAGTGTGTCAAAATAAGCCGAAATAGATGATGTTCTTAACTCAATAAGTATGTGAATTTCGCATCTGTTATTAAAATCGTGATAGCCGCGTGGGGCCAAGTCGGGCGGATTAGAAACGCGAGGTCTGGGGTTCGAATCCAGTTGTCTTATGTACATTATTATTATTAGGTTTTTATGGGTCTTTCGCTCTGGGTATACCAGGATTTTTGAAAAAATACGGGCAAATATTGCCAAGTATTACCTCATTTTTTAAATGAATGAATATTAATGATAACTAATTATCATTGTCTGTGTCAAACTGTAGAAATTTTCTGACTAACCGACATGTATTTAGGATTGCAGCTTTTTGTAGTGTAACATATGTAAATTTTGGTAAATCTAATATTTTAAGTGCTTGGGATAGCTGTTTCGGTATCACGCCTGTGGATGAGATTACTATTGGGACTATTGTTACTGTGTTCATTTTCCAAACTTTTTTAATTTCCTCTTGTAATTCAGTGTACTTTCTTATCTTTTCAACTATTGTATTTTGTATATTATTTGTATTAGGTACAGCTACATCTATTATAAATACATTTTTAT
The DNA here is from genome assembly GCA_949699795.1 of Spicauda simplicius. NCBI lineage: Eukaryota > Metazoa > Arthropoda > Insecta > Lepidoptera > Hesperiidae > Spicauda > Spicauda simplicius. Next base: position 5,912,793 of record OX453064.1, read on the forward strand.
TCTTCTTATCTACAAAAGTAATGTCGGGTCTATTATTGTATATAGTGTGATCTGTAAGAATTGTACGGTCATAATATATTTTGTGTGTTGTGTTTTCTAGAACTGGAGGAGGTGAATATTTATAGTAAGGTGTATGGGGCTCTTTTATTAATTTATGTTTTCTGACTAATTTTTGGTGAATGATGTTGCAAATCTGATTATGCCTGTGTGTGTAGTCGTTTTGAGTGAGTTTGATACATGCACCAGTTATATGCTGTATAGTTTCCGGTTTACTTAAGCATTTTCTACATAGATCGTTAACTATAGTATTATCTTTTAATATATGTTTTCTGTAATTCTTTGTAGTAATTACTTGATCCTGAATAGCCGCAATAAACCCCTCTGTTTCAGGAAAAAGTCCGGCTAACTCCAACCATTTATTAGAAGCCTCTTTGTCTATATGTGCTTGTTCTAAATCGTTTTTGTGTCTTCCATGTAGCTCTTTTTCTTTCCATTTTTCATGTTTCTCTTCTGTAAGCTTCTTTGGGTCGAGTATTTCTATATGTTCCTCACTAAGGTTTAAGGGCGTATATTTATTGTCCATTTGTATTATTGTTTTATGTAAAAGACTATTTTCCTTTTTACTGTTGAAAAATACTTTCATGGTGTTTATTTGTTTATTGTGTAATTGAGTGATATCTATAAGTCCCCTCCCTCCTTCCTTTCTAGGTATACAAATCCGTTCTATAGCAGATTTTGGATGATGATGTCGGTGTTGAGTAAGAATGGTTCTTGTTTTTATTTCTAATAGTTTTAGCTCAGTGTTTGACCATTTAACTACGCCAAATGAATATGTTAGTACTGGAATAGCATATGTGTTTATTGCTTTGAACAAGTTTTTACTGTTAAGATATTGTTTACATACTACGTGAAGCCTGCTTATGTATTCCTTCTTTAGATTTTCCTTAATAGCTGCATGTTGTAAAAGACGTGACTGATTATAACCTAAATATTTGTATAATTCGTGACTCTCCATTGCTGTAATTTGTTGTTCTTCATTGATGTTATAATCACCACTCATTATCTTTCCTTTTTTAATATTTAGTTTTCTACATTTATCAAGCCCTAAATCCATTCTTATGTCGGTCGTAAATCTAATTGTAGCATCTAGTAATCGCTCCATATTAATATTTGTATTAGCATATAGCTTAAGGTCATCCATATATAATAAATGAGTTATTTGATGTATAGTCTGTTTATTATTTTTGATCTTGAATCCGAATTTTGTATTATTTAATTCCCGTGACAATGGATTTAGAGCCAAACAAAACCATAAGGGGCTGAGCGAGTCTCCTTGAAAAATCCCTTTTTTAATTTGTATTTCTCCCGTATTTATTTGGTTTTTATTAGTATTTAAATAAATAGTTGTTCTCCAAGTAGACATTACATTTTTAAGGAAAGTAATGATTGTGTTATTAATTTTATATATTTTTAAAACTTGAATAAGCCACGAGTGCGGGATACTATCGAATGCCTTCTGGTAATCAATATACGCAACAAAGAGATCTTGTTTTGATTTTTCTACGTGTTTTAAGATAGCAGTGTCAATTACTAGTTGCTCTTTACAACCCATATGATGTCTTCTGCACCCTTTTTGTTCCTCTGATAAAATATTGAAATGTTCTAAATGTTGGTAAATTCTGTTAGCAATAAGTGATGTGATTATTTTATACAATGTTGGAAGGCAGGTTATAGGTCTATATTGAGACGGGTCTTTAGTATTCTTATTTTTTGATATTAGAAATGTTCTTCCTATACTTAAAAAATCTGGTAGTAAAGTAACACCTTTAATGACATCAGTAATTTGTTCCGCTAATTTATTATGTACTACAAAAAGTTTCTTAAACCAGTAATTGTGTATTCCATCTATTCCTGCTGCCTTCCAATTATGAGTTTTATTAATTATACATTGTAGTTCTTTATCATTTATACTATCAAATTGCATATCCTGAATATATTTTGACCGAGCTATTTCAGAACGAATCCATTCAGCATCTCTGTTATGTTCAGAATTATGTGCCCATATTTTTGACCAGAATTCTTTTAAACACATTTTTGAGGGAGTTTCAATCACACTGTTATTGGTATTTTTAATTTTTCTATAAAACTGCTTTTCATTTGTAGTAAATAATCTATTATTATCTTTTCTGTTTTTAGCTTTCTTGTATCTAGCTAATCGATGACTTTTAACTGCCAGCTTTTGTTTCAGAGTATCTAAGTATTCATTTATCTTTATATTTAATTGCTCATGTGAACTATGTTGTTTTGTCTTACCCAAGATTATTTGTACATTTTTAAACAACTTTTTGGAGTTATTTCCTGACTTATATTGTGTCAATCTGCCTATATCCCGTCGTAGCTCTTCTATATTTTTCTCTAATCTAATTTGCCAAGCAGGTTTTGAATAAGTATTGATACAGTCCTTATAATTTATTTTAATTTTTAAATGCTCTGCTATTGTAAGTGCTGTACAGTATATTAAGGTGTGTGTATCTGTGATCGTTTCTATTGAATTAAGTTTGGCTGGCAATATATCTTTATTAAACTTTCTAATTAAATATGTTGTATACCTCGATGATTTAATTTTATTATTATTATTATTATTATTATTATTATCCGTAGTTTTCATAAATACTAATTTTAGTATTATTTTTTTAATAACCAGCTCATTTTTTAATATTATTTAGTATCGGAAATGCAAAGCTTTCGCCCGCCTGGGAATCAATGTATCACAAAGTTTATATGAAATTAATAGAGGTTTAACCTCTGTCAGGTAAAAGTACAAAATAATTTGGATTTACCTTGCCGACAAATTCAAATTTTAATGTAATGAACCACAAACAAGGCTTAATAAAGATAAACTATAAACATACCTAAGCGCCGCTTAAATGTTAGTTGAACCAAAACTACTTTACGTATCATTGATACTGTCATTAGATTTTTAGTTTTAGTTAGATGCAATAGGAGGCACGGGTAAAACGTTTTTAATAAATTTACTATTAGCGAAAAATATAAGATCTGATAGAAAAATAGCTATTGGCGTGGCGTCGTCCAGCGTTGCGCCCACACTTTTAAAACAACGTCCACTCATTTGTAGCAACGATTTCTCTAACATTTTTAATATTTCAAATCAAAGGAATACTGGAAATTCAATGCGGGATTGTTATTTGACTATTTGGGATGAAGATTCTGTAGATACAGCCATCGAAATCGAAGACATTATCCAACAAAATTATTGGATTCCTTCAACCCGCCTCCCGGTACTCCTCCACACAAACTCCTACACTCAATGAAATAGAAAATTTCTACAATTTCAATTTCTACAATATCCCCACACTAGGATTTTTTCCTGTGTCGTTGGTACCATGGACACACAAGACATAAAATAGTATTTTTCAATTCATAAAAGTTAAAATCCATCTTTATAATCGATGCGCTTTGGTTTAAATGTGGAGGCGTTGTTTAAAAATATGTATTCCGATATTGTTAATGTGACCACTAAGACTGTAAATTGGTTCAAAAAAGGGGTTTACGATATTCTGATTCGTCTTATTTTCGTAACATTTTACATAACAATATGTACCTACCCACAAATACACACTTAAAATTCGTTTTTTTCACTCTGTGTTTGTCCGGGTAATCCTTGACCGGCTAAACCGATTTTTACGGGTTTTTTACTATAGAAAATGTTATGGAACAACATGTAGACTACTTTTATCGTAGAATTCCCACTGAGTAGAGATTTGCGCGGGAAAAACTTTGCGATACATTGATTTTCACGCGGGCGTAGCCGCGGGTACAGCTAGTTATAAATAAATCACTGTCAGCATTTCGAAGAACAGTCAAAAAGACTCTTTTAAGACTCAAGCTCTTTATAAGAGACTCAAGCTCTTTATAAGACTCAAGCTCTTTTTTAACCGACTTCCCAAAGGAAAGAGGTTATCTATTCGTCACGTATATATTTTTTTTTTTTTTTTTTTTTTTTTTATGTATGTTCGGGCGAAATGGCTAGAAATCGTCGACCTACCGACACGATTCATACGACATTGTATGCGGCTAGTTTCACAGGCAGTCCCATATTGAGGAAAATGAAAACCTTCCGGCGGTTTTCCCGGAAAATTGGAAAATGTCGGTTTCTTAAAATCTTGAATAACTTGAGTGTTTATAAACCGATTTCCATTTTCTTTCTTTCATTTGATAGGAAATTTCGTCACGCAACTTTTTCTCTTGGACATGGGTATGCTGTGATGCTTAACTCTTTGAGTTATGGGGTGGAAACCACCACCACTCCTCAAGTTTTTTAGATAATTTGAGATAACTCGGCTTCTGCCGAATCGATTCTTATGAAACTTGGAATATGTATTATATATCTATGCTTATATAGGTTGACGAAAAATTTGACCTTCAACTCTTCGATCCTGATGATGCAGGGTTACAGCTATCCTAAACTATAACATTAGCTATTTGGTGCTTACATATATATAACAAGACTACTAAGCAAAGACATGTGATGAAAATTTGACCTTCAACTCCTCAATCCTGATGATGCAGGGTTGCCTCAAGCCTAAACCATAGGGGTTGACCATTTGGTGCTTATGGGTATGTTATAACAATACTAAGCAAAGACATATTATAAAAAAATGACCTTCAACTCCTCAACCCTGATGATGCAGGGTGCTGTAAGCCCAAGCCGTAGGTGATGGCCATTTAGTGCTTACGGATATATAATAAGATAGCAAGGCAAAGATGTACGATGACAAATTTGACCTTCAACTCCTCAACCCTGATGATGCAGGGGTACTGCAGGCTTAAACCATAAACGTTAGACATTTGTTGCTCACGGATTTGTAATAACATTGCTAAGCAAAGGTATACGACGAAAAATTGGACCTTCAACTCCTCAATCCTGATGATGCAGGAGTATTGAATGCCTAAGCCATAAAACTTATCTATTTTATCCTTACGCATTCAAAATGATATTTAAAAAATGTAAGATAGGACATTAGAAAAATGGTTGTATACGGTGGAAAATTGGACCTTCAACTCCTCAATCCTGATGATGCTGGGGTGCTTCAAGCTTAAACTATAGGCGTTAGCTACATGATCGCTACGTATATCTGATAAGATTACTAAGCAAAGATATAAGATGAAAAATTTGACCTTCAACTCCTCAACTCTGATGATGCAGGGGTACTTCAGGCTTAAACTATAGGTGTTGGCCATTTGATGCTTATGGGTATGTAATATATTTACAAAGCGAAGACGTATGATAAAAAAGTTGACCTTCAACTCCTCAACCCTGATGATGCAGGGTACTGTAAGCCCAAGCCATAGAAGTTGGGGATCTGTTGCTTACGTGCATGCGATGAGATTACATAGAAAAGATATGACACGATAATTTTGACCTTCAACTCTTCGGCCCTGATGATGCAGGGGTACTTCAGGCTTAAACCATAGGCGTTGGCCATTTGATACTTATGGATATGTAATATATTTACAAAGCAAAGACGTATGATAAGAAAATTGACCTTCAACTCCTCAACTCTGATGATGCAGGGTACTGCAAGTTTAAACCATAAGCATCGGCCATATGGTGCTTACGTATATGTAATGAGATTACTAAGCAAAGATATGACATGATAATTTTGACCTTCCACTCCTCAACCCTGATAATGCTGGGGTCCTTCAAGTTTAAACCGTAGGCATCGGCCATATTGTGCTTACGTATACATAATGTTGTTGTTCACAATACCAACAATGAGTTTCGGAGAGGATATAATTATGATCAAAAATTCCACTTTGAATACAATTACCTGAAAGATGCAAGAGTACTACCAACCTTTTTAAATTGGATGGGTTATTTTTATCAGTATCAGTTGAATTATACTCTTAGTTATAAGGTTTATATTACTTTTTCTACTTTAAATATTGATAATTATAGGTCTATTCTTTAAATAAATGTTTACTCAGAAAAAGTTGTTTTATTCGGTTAGGTTAGGTTCGAACAGATTTTTCCAATTCAGAATCTAAGGGAGGGGGCGCGGTAGCGCCCCCGACCGGTTGTGTCAAAGAAGTCTATTTTTAGATGATGACGTCAGCACATAATTTTATTCATCCGAAAATCGGACGAATAATTATAGTCCAAGATCCCAGAGCTGCCAGACGTCACGTATTTTCTGACGGATGAAATGTGGACGATTGAGTAGTGTTAGTATGTACTATGATCGTATGCCTACCTGCTAGCTTGGTCAAACGGCCAATTTCCAGGTATCAGGTAATCAAGGTACATAAAAACATTACTTACTTCACGTAAATTCTCATGGCTGATTTTCATATATGTTTTCGAGTGTATAGTTAAAAATAAATTGTCAATACTCCCAGACACTTTCCGTCGGCCATATTGCTTGGCGGACGCCTTAAGGGTCTCAAAATAATTAGTTAACTTCACGTAAAATCTGACGCTCCATTTTTATATATGTTCATCCGACAACTATTTTAAAACCCTTGACAAGAAGACAGACCGATCCAAGGGGCCAATCATTCCCTAAACTAAATTTTAATATCTCTGTGAGTGGGAGCGCGAGAGCATTATCTACGCGCATGAGACTGAGACTACGTACTCACGGAGTGGTTTTCACCCGCGGCCGTAGTTTTTGTACGAAACTCACGAGACCGCCTATTTTTGCGGTTCCGCTGCCATCGCGGTTGCGATTATCGACCGCAAACGTGGCGGGCGAAAACCGCAAGACGGGCTTACCATCAGTTGAGGTCCTGACTACTGCACTTGCCCGCCAACTGACCGCAGAGCGCGCGGGCGCAAACCGCCGCGGCTGCGGCTGACCGCGGCCCGCGCGGTTCTACAGGTTGCCCGCCGGTGCAGCGGGAGCCACAAACAACCGCGCGCATCGCGGGTGAAAAACGCGTCGTGAGTATAGCTTTAATTTTTTACATTTATATCTGCATCCTACAGAAGCTACGGGCCCGCAACCGCGGCGGCCGCGGGCGAAAACCGCTCCGTAAGTACGTAGCCTGAGTGAGACCGACTTCGCTGTTAAGGGCATGAAAATTACTTAAACAGATATTTTTAACAGATATCTGTTTAAGTAATTTTCATGTCCATAACAGCGCAGTCGGTCTCACTCAGTCTCATGCGCGTAGATAATGCTCTCAAGCTCCCACTCATAGAGATATTAAAATTTAGTTTAGGGGATGATTGGCCCCTTGGTTCGGTCTGTCTTCTTGTCAAAGGTTTTAAAATAGTTGTCGGATGAACATATATAAAAATGGAGCGTCAGATTTTACGTGAAGTTAACTAATTATTTTGAGACCCTTAAGGCGTCCGCCAAGCAATATGGCCGACGGAAAGTGTCTGGGAGTATTGACAATTTATTTTTAACTATACACTCGAAAACATATATGAAAATCAGCCATGAGAATTTACGTGAAGTAAGTAATGTTTTTATGTACCTTGATTACCTGATACCTGGAAATTGGCCGTTTGACCAAGCTAGCAGGTAGGCATACGATCATAGTACATACTAACACTACTCAATCGTCCACATTTCATCCGTCAGAAAATACGTGACGTCTGGCAGCACTGGGATCTTGCTCCATTAATTTTATTCATCCGGTTAGCGGACGACTAGCAACAGCCATAACTGATTTTATCGTGACTGAAAAGCGTGAAAAAAAATTTTTTTAACAAAAAATACAACCGACTTCCATGCCACATAAAAGTAAAAAATAATTTAAATACATGTTGGTTTAGAGCAAACACAGTTCTTAGTACATAGTCCCGAAGTCGGCGCTCATATAAGATACATGTAGTTTCGTCATGATCCAGCAAAATATGGTAAGCGCCGACTTCGGGACTATGTACTAAGAACTGTGTTTGCTCTAAACCAACATGTATTTAAATTATTTTTTACTTTTATGTGGCATGGAAGTCGGTTGTATTTTTTGTTAAAAAATTTTTTTTAAGACTCGCGTTCTTTCTAAGAGTCAAGTTCAATTTTGGCGCTCGAGTCTTTATGATAGGACTGAACTCGGCTCGACTCAAGACTCAATTCTGTTAGTTCACTAAGTCCTATAAAATTGAGCCGATTCTATCGAATTAAGACTAAGAGGTCCTTTACAAGTCTACTTTCACCATACAGAACCTAGAGAAAGTGCTGGAGCTGTTCTGCGTGCTCCTCGCGCAAGTGGTGAACAGCGGCGGCGGCGCGGGCGGGCTGCGCGCGCGCCTCGCCGCGCTCGCCGCGCACGTGTCGCGCCGCCTGCGCGCCGCGCCCGCCCCGCCCACCCCGCCCGCGCTGCTCGACGCCTACAACAAGCTGTGCAAGCTCATGACGTTCTTTGATCAGTACCACGCTGATAACTACGAGGGTGCGCTTGAGGTGAGGTTGATACTAACGGTGCGTGATATAGCTCGTCGAGGTGGAATTGATAGAAGCGGATCATGGTTACGGCGCGGCTACTTGATACGTACAACAAATTGTACAAACTCATGGCGTTTTCCAATCAGTATCACGCTGATAACTACGAGGTGCTTGGGGTGAGATGTATAGCAGGTCATGGTTTTATTGCAGTGAGTATGTATAGTAGCAATGCGAAGGCGTCGCGCCGGCTGTGGTCCGCACTCTTCCCGCCGGCGGCGCTGCTCGACGCGAACAACAAGCTGTGCAAGCTCATGACGTTCTTTGATCAGTACCACGCTGATAACTACGAGGATGCGCTTGAGGCGAGGTTAACACAAACGGGGCGTGAAATAGCTCGTCGAGAAATTAATAGAAGCGGATCATGGTTACGTGGTGGTTAAGGCGCCGTTGTTTGACACGGACAAGCTGTACAAACTCATGACGTTTTTCGATCATTATCACGCTACTACGAGGCGCTTGGGGGTGAGATTGCATATAAAAGGGAGGTAATGTAGTTTGAATTTTTAATAACAAAATTATGTTCATATTTTGGGTCATTTTTAAAGGCACAGTAATTATAACATTTATGTATGTCCTTTGCACACATAATCAGTTTTTGAGTGTGATCCCTTTCGTTCTCACTGTGCGATATGTGGTAGCGACCACCTTAAATGAGATAAATTGAATTAGATCACGATTTATACCTTCTCTTCTTGATAGCATAGTGTGTATGAGTAAAATTCAAAATTACTATTTTAGACAAGCGACGTTGAATTGTTTCATCCTTCCTATCCTTAGTATTAAAATTGACTTGTAAACTATTTACAGACGTTGCGCGAATGCGAGCTAGTGCCTCTGAGCGCGGGCGAGCTGGACGCGCGCGTGGCGGCGGCGCGCGCGGCGCGGGGCGAGCTGCTGCGCGCGCTGCCCGCCGTGCTGCGCGCTCTGTGCGCCATACTGCTCGCTCAACGACAACGTTTGCGTACGCTTCCGCAAGCGCACAACAAGGTATAGTACATGACTATGCGTTCCGTTCTTTTTCAGTTTTTGGATTTATCTCGTTTTTGTTTAAATATGAATTAAATTTAATTTAAATATATTTGTGTTTTATTTTTATTATGATTATAGATGAAAGGTTCCAATTTATCTGGCAGTTAAGTTGTTCGCGGTATTGCAGACTACATAATGTACAATATGATGGCCTATCATGTTGTACATCATGTAGTCTGCATATATGTGGTTTAAAGGTGTCTACGAAGTTATGAACGAATGTCATGATCATGTCCTGAAGAAGCATACATACAGAGAATTCCCCATAAATTTCTTGGAGGTACATGCTATGAATCTGCCAATCTGGTTAACTTCACCGTTTTTGACCATTTTGAGTGTGGTCACCTGTGGGAACTGGGAATCCAATAGGATGACACGTATTTTTAGCACTATAAAAAATGTTGGACCTCTATGCATTTGTACTTTGATATGGATAAATAAATAAACACGCTTTCTACACTCATAGCCCCACTTTAGGATTTTCTCCTGTGTCGTGGGTACCATGGACACACAAGACAGATACACGATCATGATGAAAAAAGAGAAATTATTTTTAATTTCGGTAGTTCATTTGAATTATAACACCCTAATGATTTAAATTTATTATTTCAGCAAATAGAATGGCTGCGTGAACAAGCTGAAGTTCTTAACACCTTTGCTGGAAACATTTCATACAGGATGCCAGGTGATACTTACAGCCAACTAGTTCAGTTGCAGATTCTCATGATTTGAATGGAAAATAGAATGTAGCTTTAGGTATAAGGTTATGTCAATAAAGAAAATTTGTTTACTATTTTAAATATTGTTTTATTTCTTCTGATATATGTAAAATATTATTCACACATAATTTATGTTCATATTGGTTACTCAGGTCTTACGATACAGACAGAAATTTTGAATCTATTGCTTCTTTAGTACATGCTCCATACATTGAATAAATTTAAGCAATTGCTCATTATACTATTAACTTATAATTATGACATCAAAACAATCTTAAAAAATACAAGGTACTTAAACGCTAAATAGTAAATATCAGTCTTGTTATTTTAAACACTGTAGTAAATTCTATCAGCAAGTTGTCTCCTGACCTCAATTCCAATGTACAAGTCGTTTACATTATCATCAGGCATCTCTGTTATTTCGTTTACGTTTTGCATTGTTTCTGCTTCTATGTAAGGCACTGGATCTGGTAGATTAGCTCGGATGCACAAATTGTGTAATACCGTACATGCATTTATAATCTTTGCAGCTCTCTGAGGGGTGTAGTGCAGGGGTCTCTTGTGGAGACATTGCCATCTTCCTTTTAGTTTGCTGATACATTTGTCTATGCAAGTTTTTGTACGACCATGAAAGTGATTGTACTGCGACTCAGGGGTTCCTTGTGGTACATGGAGTATGGGTGTCATAAGCCACGCTCTTTGAGGGTATTTGTTATCAGCTGAAATATATAACATACAATAGGATATTCCAAATAAATATAATCAAAACTCATAGACTGAAAGTAAATATGTATTGTAATATGAATCCAGTAAGTTATGAATGTTTAGGTATGCAAGTATTAAAAATGCTAATAATTACGCAAAAAATAAAACTTTACATCAAAAACTAACCAATCAACCAGCCTGGCTCTCCTTGTCTGCTAACATTCTCAATAAATGACCTTATTATCATTTTATTCCAAATGTAAGCACAGGTAGCTGCACCTCCAAATCTGCAGCATACTGCAATGATTCTTGAGTCTGCATCACATGCCTAAAATAAACATATGATCAGTACAGCACCATTAAATGTTAAATATACATTAATATATAATTAAAATACATATTTCTAACAGATCCTTTAATAGATTTTGTGATTATAGTTTGGCTTTACATCATAATGGTAAATTTTCTAAAACAATTATAGTACGAAATATATAATTAATGCCTAGCTAGTTATAAACAGTGTGCTACATTTCAACAGTGCAAACATCCACCACAAATATTCTCATTCATAATACTAATAAGAAATAAGACATGATACACTATAGATAGTTAACTTCGTTGGCTACAATTTTTAAACAAAATCTTACAATTTGGGCATGAATTGAATATTGCCCTTTTCTGTCATAGAATGCCTCCTCATCATCCCTTGGACAAACAATCTCCACATAGGTTCCATTCAAACAGCCAATTGTTTCAGGAAAATGATATTTTCTATAGAACCTGCAATCAATTATTGAATCAGCCTGGTTGTTCTTAAGTGATCATTTATCAGTAAGAAACTGAAACATATAGACATAGTCACAACTTTATAAAACTGAGAGAAAATATTATTATGATATTTTAATAAAATATTTTTTTGATGCAACATTATATAATACAGAATTATCAAAAATTGTAATTCTTTTTCAAGATAATGGATGTAGGTATGTCTTTCATAAGAATATATTTGTTACTGATATCTGATAAATATAATAAACAAATCTGAATAAAAGTTACATCTCAAATGATGTCAAAAATAGTTTCCAAATCATCTGGGATGTAAATTTTGTGAGCAGTAAAGTTTAGTCACTACATAGTACAAAACAAAGTCGCTTCACGCTGTCTGTCCCTTTGGATGCTTAGATTTTTAAAACTATGTTACGGATTTTAATGCGGTTTTTTTAATAGATAGTGTTTTGAGAGGAAGGTTTTTTAATGTATAATAGATGCATAACATAGTGGAGGAACACTGATAATTTTAGATTTTTTACTTTTAGAAGGAACAAAGTTTGCCGGGTCAGATAGTAAGTAATATAGGCATTAAAAAGGTATGACAACTTACCCCTCCTTCACTTGTTCCCTTTGTTGTGAGCTAGAGGGAAATACAACCCAGTCATTTAGTACTGCATTTAGGCCCTCAATAATGCATTTTATGACTCTGCTCACTGACTTCTGAGAAATATTAACATTGAAGTCTTTACCAACAGACTTCTGGTGAGATCCACTTGCTAAAAATGACAGGGTCACTAATACCTACAAGTATGCACATATTTTAAACATACGAATCAACTTAACAATAAAATTTATAACCAAAAAGTATCTTCATATCATGTCAAAAGCTTTTACCTTTAAAGGGAAAGGTATACCGTTTGAACGTTGTGTTTTGGGGACCACAGGCTCTAGTATTCTCAGTAACATGTGAAAAATTGCTCCGTTTATTCCACAATTTTTTAATAGGTAAGAATCCGGTAGATTTATGCAGTCCGAAGTATCGTTAAGATTTCGCCTATACAGCTTTTCTTTGCGAGCGCTGCCTCGCAACAATTGAATTTTTATTAGAGTATTCATAATTTTGTAAATTCTTCATTAAACGGCACTATTTTAAAAAATACATTAAATCAAATGACCCAAAAAAGTAAATAAACAAATACTACCAAACGCCGCTTGTCATTTTTTAAATGTGACTGTCAGTGTCAATGTTCATACAGATAATATATGGATAACTGTCAGATTTGGGCAGAGATATTTTAGTAATTTTATATTCGTCCATAATTTGGTGAGTAAAAATATCACGGACATAAAGACATGAAGGCGATATGGCTCGAATCACGTTTATACTCATAATAGCGTGAAGATGACTGAACTAATGATTCGTAAATGGGTAATTTTACTGTATTGAATTTAAAATAATAATGAAGTGTTTTACACACAGCAATATCGTTTATTAGTATTGCTTTCGTTTTATAGTTTACATTTGAAACTCATAAAAACGTTAAATAAAAAAAACTCGATTATGAAGAACTTATTTAATATCACAATCTTATTTTACCGTATTTATGGCTCAATATAAAATCCTAAAATAAACTTATTATACTGAATATAGCTACTTCCCCTTATTTTTATCAGATTTCATTTTGTGATTGAGATTATCTTTGAACCACAGCTTCTACAGCAACTAATAACCTGGAAAATAATCATACAAGAAACATTACACAATATTAGACATATAATAATATATAAGTGTATAATATTCTTTAACATACTTCTCAAGTAACACATTTCTTTGTTTTTCTATTTCTAGTCTGTCTCTCTCAATCTTCAGTCTAATATTATTGCACCGTTTCTTTTCCAATAACTTTTGTTTCTCTATTCTTATTCTCTCTTCTTCTAGATTTAATAGACGATCATGAACAAGTCCTGCAATTCAATGTTTTTTTTTAAATATATAACAAGTATTTTTTACTTATAATTGTTTTATGGTGTAGATTATATTTATACATACTATTTTTAGTAATTTATTGTATATGCTGTTGTAACATAGTGTCTTATCTTACAATGAGATTGATGGAATACTTTTTAATGACATTAAATAATGTTTGAATGAATAAGAAATACTGACTAACTGGACGACCCTTTTTCCAGAGAGGTTTTCCAACAGCTGGTGCAGAACTGACTTCATTGGATCCCATGCCCATATCAGGATCAGTTCCCATATCTGTATCTGTTCCTGTGCCATTCATATCTATTTGTGTAAAGTGTGATGGCTCTGGTGGCCATTTCTGAAATACATAAAAAAAATTGTGCATTATAAATTAGGGTAATAAAATAGCCAATTTGCTTATAAATTATATGTAAATAATTCATAAAATGAATAAGTTTTCTATAGCAGTCCAGGAATCGGAAGTCTAGCTCTATATGCAGAAGCCTGAATTTATCAATGACCTTGATATAGGTTCATCTAAATATTCTTAAATAATTGAACAAATATATTTAACTACAAAAATAACATTACCATGTCACTCGTAGAAGGGTGAGTATTACACATATCATCAGATGCATTATGTTGATCGCTTGTCTGAAAAACCATTTTAATTTAGACAAATGTTATATGTATTAGTGACAAATACACAAAATCAAACAAGTTTACCAACTAATTGTATAAGCACAAGCATAAAAAAGTATCCTGTGTGTCATTCGACTTCTGTTCTTAAAAAGTAGGATCTTTTTCAAATCATTAGGAGTTTTTGCCTTGTTAAAAATTTAATGTGTGAGGTATTAATTGCAAATTTCAATTTTGTACCTAATCAACCCAATAAGTTTGTATATATGTAGACCCACTTATATGTATATGAAATTACATAGTAGTCATGGTTTTAATTTTTTATTTAAACAGATTTTTATATGTTTTTTAGTCTCATTAACCCATTATTGTCCCACTGCTGGGCACGGGTCTTCTGTCAGAATGAGAGAGCTTTTAGGCCATAGCCCACCGCTCTGGCCAAGTGCGAATTGGTGGACACAGTTATTCACAGTATTACTCTTTTTTATATCTAAATTACTCTTCAACTGAAATTTCTATAATATTCAGGGAAAATCAGTAAAACGCTAAAAGAACATTTACCATTGTGTCATTTAAAACAGCAGATGTTTCAGGAACACCAGATAATCCAAAGGCTGAGGTATTTGTACAAATAAGCCTTAAAATTTTCTCTTCAGCCTCTGTCAACTGAGGATTTGTGTTACAGCCAGTTGAAAAACGATTCTTGCGTATTTTGAACGCCTTCTTTTTGACATTTGATTTCCAGTCTCTCCAAGTCTGTAAGATCCGAATATGGCAAATATAATACTCTTAAATAAGAGTTAAATTAAACATAATTACTATCATTGATTTAAAATTGATTCTTAACATATTAATTTTAAATCAATGATAAAAATATTTTTAGCACTTGACTTTTTGGTATTATTGCTATATGATGGTGAAGCTCCTTGCAGTTTGAGGAACATCCAAAAATGTAAACTTTACTGTTTTGATCAATATCCTGTCGAAAAGTAGACATATGTATGAGACATTTAAATTTAATGATCAGAGGAAAAGCAATGCTGACCAGGTTCGTTGGTTTTCATGTTGTTTTTTTATTTCCACTAATCCAGAGAAATGTCCAGTAAGAACTTGCTCAATTGCTTTCACCAATAACATTATGCATAGTTATGAAATTTTCATTAATCATATTTTCAAAAGAAATTATGTACTGCATTTTCATTTATTTTGTACTAGGTCTTTTCCACAGCTTTGGCCTGATATGGCACGGCCTGTTTTGGACAAGTCTACTAAGTTAATAGGAATCCTATGTAATAATAAAGGTCATAAACTGTGTATGTGTTATATTTCAACGAAATTCGATAGTAGATCATACATATCCCCATGACCTTCACATCAACCACACTTTAATTACAATAATGATGAGACTATTATTACCAAATACTATAGCTAGCAATAAAGTGGACAGGCTATCTAAAATCTAGGCATCGCACTGAGGTACTGGTCTGACCGGCGCTAAAAATATATAAAAAGCCATTGGTTATATTGCTGTATTATAAAAATACCTGTTGCCACTTATCCGGCGTTTTTATGGCTCCTGAACCGAACCCAGAGTTAGCGTTAAGTTTCTCAGTTATTATAATCCAAGAATTTGTTTGTCTAATTTTTCCCTCGAGTCCAGTAAACTTGCCTATCGCTAGCTCCTTGTCTTCTTCTAGGAAATGAAGGAGCATGTTTAATTGCTCCGGACTCGCTTTGCGTCTTTCCATTATAAAATTTCCATCAGTTCCATCACAATGAAACTGTACATTTTATATAAACTGTTAGATTCATTTTACACATGTTTTTTAAGTGATTATTGGCTATTAAACATTAAATTAATATGCCGAAGATCAAACACAATTTAGCGTAAAATTCATTACCATTGTATCAAATCAAACATGATCAAACTATCAAGTAGTATCAACTGTATGTATATATTAGTGATGTGATGGTCAACTCGAGTTAATAGTTCGAGTTTGGCTTAAATCGACTGAATTCGAGTTAAATTCATTGCAACTGAACTTTGAATTTTTGTGTAGACTGATACTTTGCAAGGTTTGTGATGTTTTTAAAAATATTAAATTATAATGACTCCTTATTTGTTTCAATTCTATCTGATATAGTTAATTATGATTAACCCAACATGTTTATGATAAATCTGTTCTGGTTTTTTAAAACTCTTACAAAACAAGGTTATTGAAATGGTGAAAACGAAACGAATGATATATTCAGTTTCATCCAGGTAACTCAAGTTACATGATTACATTACAACTCAACTTAATTCGAGTCATATTTGCACATCACTAGTTTATTTGTTTATGTTTGTTTAAACCCGTAACTGTGTTAATTATTATAGATTAAATTACCACAGAGTATACATAGAGAGTATTTTCGATGTTTTACCAAGGACATCACTAGTTTAGTATGATATCATTGGCGTATAGTCATATCCATTGTTATTTATCGTATAAAACATAAACAAGGTAAGTATACATTTTATGTATATTGAAAAAATCATACCATTGTTTTTATATTTTTTCTTTATTAACTATCAGGACTCCCGATATATAGATTTCAACGATTCATAATGTTTTGTATAGATTTTTGTATGTTTAAACATCGAATCAAGTATTTATAGATAAAAAAGTTCCAATCCATTAAATAAACATACAAATACTTAAAATATAAGTATTTTACAATTTTAAAATGTATTAAATCTCGATACAGAGATACCTGGACTTAAATGAACCCAGGGATGCACAATTTGCAACATGCAAATTTTCCATCCATCCATTCATCCATCCATCCATCAGCCTTTGAAAGCTCACTGCTGGACATAGGCCTCCCCTAATCTACGCCACTTCGACCAGTCCTGAGCCATCTGAATCCAGCGGTTACCCGCCGTCTTCTTCAGGTCATCAGTCCACCGGGTCGGGGGGCGGCCTGCACTCCTTTTGCCGAGACGTGGTTTCCATTCGAGTACTCTTCTACACCATCGGTTATCTGTCCTACGAACGATGTGGCCTGCCCATTGCCACTTCAGCCTACTAATTCTGAGAGCTATGTCGGTAACTTTCGTTCTCCTACGGATTTCATCATTACGAATTCTGTCGCGCAGGGAAATACCAAGCATAGCTCTCTCCATAGCTCGCTGAGCGACTTTGAGCTTACGCATGAGGCTCACAGTAAAGGACCACGTCTCGGCGCCGTATGTCATCACTGGCAACACACACTGCTCGAACATCTTCGACTTCAGGCTCTGAGGTATATCGGATGAGAAGATATGGCGCAGTTTCCCGAACGCTGCCCAGCCGAGTTGGATTCTACAAGTGACCTCTTTCTCGAAGGTTGACTTACCCATCTGCACCACCTGCCCCAGGTAAATATATTCGTCAACAACTTCGACGGTGGTGCCATCAACAACGACCGGTACGGGTGTGACATGGACGTTAGACATGATCTTCGTCTTATCCATGTTCATCTTAAGACCCACCCGTTGAGAGACACCAGAGACGTCGCTGAGCATGGTGTTGACGTGCTCCATCGACTCCGTCATGATGACTATGTCGTCTGCGAATCGAAGGTGAGTGATATATTCGCCATCGATGTTGATGCCGAATCCTTTCCACTCCATCAGTTTGAACACGTCTTCCAATGCAGCGGTAAACAGTATAGTACTCCTGCGAAGGGCGCATGGAAAAAGGTTTAAGTCGTCAAACTACTTCGTTAGATTTATGAAGCCTTCTTTTTTATATTAAGACCTAACGATAAGGCTAACGGGCCACCTGATGGAAAGCAGTCACCGTCACCTATGGACATTAACAACACCAGAGGAGTCGCCAATGCATCGCCGGCTTTGGAGGAGAGCTCTTTTTACACCTTTCTTGAAGAACCCCATGTCGTAGCGCCCCGGGAACACCTCAGGAGGAAGTTCATTCCACATCTTGCACGTCCGCGGCAGGAACGAGCGCGCAAACCGAACCGTGGAGGATCGCCACGAGTCCAGTTGATGCGAATGGAACCTCATCCGTCGGCGAGTGGTGCGATAAAGGAAGGGTGATGTGGGCACCAGATCACACAGTTCCTCAGAACACTCACCATTATAAAGCCGGTAGAACACGCATAGGAACCTATGTCCCTCCGCAAGCTTAAGGGTTCTAACCGATCGGTGATCCTTGGGTCGTTGACGATTCGGACTGCTCGCTTCTGTACGGAGTCAAGTGGGTTAAGTTGGTACTGTGGCGCTCCAGCCCAGAGATGCGAGCAGTACTCCATATGGGGTCTTACTTGTGCCTTATAAAGCAGAAGGAGATGCCCCCCAGTGAAGTACTGCTTGGCTCTGTTAAGAACGCCTTCTATATCAAAATAACTTCGGATGCCGAATTTTTGAAGTTATACTTCTTTAGGTGCGTTATGAAAAAATTATGAGAGTAAAATTTTAAGATTCGTTACACAAAAGTCACAGTATGAAGTTTCTTTTTATTTTTTTTTTGCTTATTTTACAATCGTAGCATAAGGCAAAAGATAAAAAATAAAAAATTATCGTGCTACACCAAAAACGCGTGTACATAAGTACACACACACTTTCATTTTTTTTTTATAATTTACGGTCTTCTTATGTATTATTTCTGTATATTGCGATTTTTTTCATTCCGGTCCTAATTAAAAATAATTGACCTATGCGAAAATCAGTTATTCCCACGTATCGCGTAAGTTCGGATTATTACTGTACTTCAAAATTTATGGATATGCTCCCTAAAAATCTATTCATGAAAAATTTGTAATTACGTTAGCACTCAAACGATTTTTTGCTAATCAATATCGATCTAAGGTTTTTTTTAATGTTTTTTGATTTGATCTGATTTTAGCCTAATGGTTGAAACTGGCCCTCTCGATCGGGAGGTCCAAGGTTCAATCCATCTGGGTTTGAACTAGTGATGTGCCGGAGCTCCGTAGCCGTATCCGCGGATATCCGCAGCAGTAGAAAGATCCGTATCCGTATCCGTTACTTTTTAGACAGATCTCAAATGGATCTTTTATACCTATTATTGAAGTTATACTTTTTGGCGCATTAGGGAAAAATATGAGAATAGATTTTTACGATGCGCGCACACACCGTCACGAAAAACCGACATATTTTAGCGCTCATACATTACAAATTCGTACATCTTGTCTTACAAAATCGTCTACTGGGGTACGTAACAGTTTTGTGTAAATTGTGAACAGAGAATAGTAACATTTTGTCAAATTCGTACTTAACAGTTTATTCGTAAGTTGGGCATGTTGACAGTGTGGGACGAAGCCCGCACGAGGAGTGCCGCGCTCCTGGGATTTTGCTTGTGTGGGCGGGGGGCAAGGGGGGGGGGGGGGGTTATTTTTAGTCGATTTAGGGTCAGAGATTACGTAACAATTTTTCAAGTCGTGAACTCATACTTAACAGTCTTTTCAAAAGTCGCGTGATCAGAGATTTGTAACTATTTTTTCAAAGTGGTGAACAGGTATTCACAACATTTTTTTCGTAAGTTGTAAACAGGGGTGCGTAACAGTTTTTTCAGAAATCGTGAACAGAGGTTCATATTTTTTTCTGTTGTTAGTGACGTTTTCTTACAAACGTAGAATAAGGCGAAAAAAATCTTTTTTCAAAGATTTTTATCTTGTTACGCCATAGAAGTATAACTTCCAACGCGTGTAACAAGTAATAAGTACAGTACAGTACAGTAAATGAGTACACACATATTTTCTTTTTTTGAATGAACATATAAATTAATTATACTTTAAATTTTATAAGTGTTATTTTATTCCAAATTGTTTTTTAGAATAACACATTTAAGTTATTTATATTACAAAAATCAAATAAACATTAAATGTTATAATATATGATGACAGTTCTTTGGAATTAATTCTGGGAAAAATCGCAATCAGTGATTGTTTTGAAGAAACATAATGTACTCGTACAGACGTAATAGTTACAGATCGAAACGTCAATAAAACTGTCGCTTCAAGGACAAGTATGTAAATTTGTAAGAAAGTTAAGATTCGTATCCGTAGATGATGATCTGATCCACCTTGCCTTTCATCGATCAAGTATCGATTGCACACATACTATCGATTACATCGTTCGTATGTGATTGTATCGATACGGATCGAGCATCACTTATTGTCAGCTGTTCTGTTATTGTCACTTTTCGAATAGGTTATATTAGCGCTCTCGCATAATGTTATTAGTTAAATTCGAAGTGAAATAATAAAATAAAAATAAATAATGTGATTAAAGCCAATTAATTTTCGAATCCGGTTATTGTTTAAATAGAATAATTTTATAATAAATTCCGACTATCTCATAGTTAAGAATGGAGGACTTAGAGACAAAAGACAATAATAATTTGCATCGGGATTTAACGTGTATTTTATTTCCAGGCATTGTAAAAAATGTAGACAAAGCCTTGCAATGTATGGGTGGTATTCGAGGTATTTCCCAGGTATTTCATTCTATACCTATTTGCTTATATTTTATTTAAATATTTAAATACTAGGTTTTATTTACGGCTATGCCCGTTTCGGTCACGTCCACCTCTGTAATGATTATCCTATATATTAATCACACACATACATCCTCACAAACCACAAACACAGAATACAAAGAGTCATGATGACTAAGCTCTGCATATTTTACGGAAAACTTCCAGCAGGCCAGTGTATGGGAATGGTAGTCTGAATGTGTAGAAATATACAAACATCACGGGCATAGCCAGCTTTTGGAGGGTTCGAAAAATATAATAGGTGTATTTTTTTTCTGATTGATGTAGCAAACGTGCATGCTGTCCTCCTGATGGTTAGTGGTCACTGCCACTGAAGTCAATCACAGATGCGTTGCTACTCCCTAGGACTATGATGGTTGCCTCATATAAAAGTGTGCCTTCAACCACACTCTTCCATCGAAATGCAAGAAATGCTCTACGCTAGGAATAGGTGTGGCAATGGTATTTCCTCGATCAAACTATCTGAGTGGTGGTAACCTTCTGAGCGAACCACACACATTCTGCCTCCTTAAGAGTAAGAACTAATGAATGAGAGCACTTTATGAGAATCAATCCCAACCACATATTTCAGTGTATTTACATTTCAATATTATGTTTTTGGCAAAGGGAGATCTTCCGCCAGGCGAGGTGATCATGCCTGGGGAGCGGCCGTGCTCCGACAGTCGTTGTTCGGAACTTGTATATATGCAGGATTCTGAGAATACTTTGATAGCGTGTTTCAGAATACTAGTAGTGCCATCTCTTGATGAGTAGCGGGAGGTCGCCACATACTAATATTTCAACTCGGGGTTGGAGGGGGTGGGGAGGGTTTAACCCTCAAAACCCTCCTCCCGACCATGCCCTTGAAATACACGGTACAAAATAAATAAAGTTATGATCTTTCGTGTTAACTTAAACCTTTAATTAATTACAAGTACACAATACAACTATGTTACATAAAATGTATATTACAGGTATTCGCTCAACCAACGAAGAAAAGATTGGGAATCAGTTTTCAGCCAGATAATCCATATGTAAAGAAAGTCTATGGTGATTGCAAGAAAGCTGCTGGGGTTCTATTGAAAGTTAAGGTAAAGAAAACTAAAGACGGTCCCCATGTGAAAAGGGAAGTAGTGTCAACAACAATAGTTGGCTCTGTAAAGAAAATATACAAATATGAAGGTAAGTTAAAACTGGTTTAATGCACTGCATTGAACATACTCAATAATTACTTTGTATTTTTACCTTTTAGATGTCAACATAACTGATTTTACAGTACTTGTTACATTAAACTATTTTGAATAAGGCTTTTAAGTAGTGGTAAATTAGGAAGGTTATGAGATGATATTGCTACATTATAAATTTCTAGCTATTATTAGTTAGCAGCCTTTTTCCAAAAATGCATTTTTTTAAATAGTAAATTAGTTACTGTTAGTGCCAGCTCATTATTGTCCCACTGCTGGGCACGGGTCTCTCAGAATGAGAGAGTTTTTAGGCCATAGTCCACCACGCTGGCCAAGTGCGAATTGGTGGACTTCACACACCTCCAAGAACTGTTTTTTTTTAAGGAACTCTCGGGTGTGCTGGTTTCCTCACGGTGTTTTCCTTCACTGAAAAGCAGTGATAATTAATTTCTAATCCCTCCCGATCGAGAGGGCAAGTTTCAACCATTAAGCTTTTTTTAATAATTAGTTACTGGTATCCATTAATTACATCTTTATTAAAGTAAATCAATGCATACTAAAATATCTGTGTTAATGTGTTCGAAAGTGAAAATCAGGTTATTTTTAATAGCATATAATACCTACCTATAATGTTTATTTTTTTTTCAGTTTTATGTGACTTCCAATTTTTACCAGTTAGCAGGGAAGGGTGTGGTACTGGTCCCCCTAAATGTATTATAGAGGATATATTGCCATCTGGTTTGGATACATCGGATTTTCTTACGTAAGTGTAACATGAAATTACGACTGTTTTGTATATTAAAGAGAGTTCGGTGTTACTTTGTAATTTTACATATCAAAGAATTTAATAAAACTTCGACAAATCAAACCTACAGCATTGCACGAGAATGTCTTAGGAATCCCTTTGAAAGAATTGTAATTTATCTCTTAATATTTCTTATCTTCAACTTAATTATAATTAATTACAAGCATAAATATGTATCTATAACATATAAATACTTCTATATGTGCTCATATTAACACTAACGTTTTTATTTGTATAGTTGTAATCACAGATTCATACTTTAAAGTTATTGATAATGTGTTTCGTATATTGCGTTCATTCAGAAAACCGGCGCCACTCTTCATAGTGCCATCCAGCTTTACGAGATCAGATAGGCCTATTAATTACACATATACGGATAAAAGATATTTTACACAAAAGGATGCGCCAGAAAATATACAAGATGATGAAGTTCGTAGGACACGGACAGAACGAAGCATACCGTTAGCTAGATATAGATTTAATTTAACAGATGAATTGCCAATAGAGCCACATGAGTACTACATAAAACGCAAAGACGGCAAATTTGCAGTGTGTCCCGAAATGGAACAAGATTATGAGACGGTAAAAAATGTAAGTAAAATAGTAATAATCAATGCATTTATAGTTTCACACATTTGAGGCCAGGTATAATTTTTGGTATCAAAAAATAACCAAAAATTGTGGTCAACCCCATGTGGACATGATCGCAAACATAATAATAATGGTAAAGCCATTAAAATAATTTGATACTGTAATCAAATTCTTTGTGTGTTTGTAGTAGTCTGTCTTCATTTCCAATTCCATTTAGTTTTCCTATTTGTTGTGTTTTGTATCTTTTTAAATTTTACATCCAGATGAGATTTTGTTGTCCACTTGATCTCAACGAGACCGACCACAAAATTATGCTTGTCGTGCGTGATGATGCGTTAAATATATATTTTATGTTTCAATAGTTTTTATTTTATATTTATAGTTTTTATATTTTACAGCTCTTCAAAGAAAGGCCTATTTGGTCTCTAAATTTAGTCAGATATAATACGAAGATAAAACTTGCCACATTAAAAATAGTGATGCCGTGTTTGGCTCTGTATATGAAAAATGGTCCTTGGAGAATGTTGTGGGTCAAATTTGGGTATGACCCGAGGAAGGAACCCAGTGCGCGGATATACCAAACTCTAGACTTTCGCTTAAGGGCACAGGGTAAGTTGTATGCTGTACGATTGATTTTTAATCAATTATATTGTCAATGGAGCAAAACGTGTCAAGAAGATTGAAAAAGAAAATTACAAGGCAAGAATATAAACCAGAGAAAATACAAACGACGCAATACGCAAAAAGTAGGTATCTATGCAAACATAAAAAAAGAGTTTTTGTGAAATATGCAATGTGTGAATTATACACGGTTAACGCATTTGCTTTAAGATTCGCGGGTTCAAAAATTGTGACCATTTTCTTGTATTCCCTGCTACCAATGTCTTTATCCGCGAACATAGTCGGTACAAGCGAAAAGATCTTCGCTTTCTGTTAGCAGCGGAACATACCTTCTGCGAATAAGGAGATTTTACTGTACATTTATTAATAACACTAGCTTTTACCTGCGGATTCGCCGGCACGGTCAAAGGGAATAAACACTAGCATTTGATAGCATGATTCAGAACTTACAAATGAATTTTACTAACGCCATCTATAAACAACGTCTGGAACTACTAAATATCTAGCAACTAATAAAACATCGATATTCTCATGGGAATGAGAGAGCGCGGTAAAAAGTAGCCTACGTCACTCTCCGCCCTCCTAAGTATCTCCCAGCATATAAACCATATCAGATAATAGCTATGTGTCGACTGAAAGAGGAACAAACAAACAAACACACTTCCACATTTATAATATTAGTATGGATATCGATTAACCCGACGATTTACATGACCTTTTAGCTGGTGTTAACAACATGGTAATGACTCGGGACCAGCTGGGTCATTACAAGAAGGCGGACCGAGTGCGTTACAGTAAGAAGAGAATGTGGGAAGAGCCGGCGGTGTCGGAAGAAATCTCTGAAGGAGCTGTTTATTTCAGGCCTGGTATGGCGCCTACACAACGACAGATTTTTTATCAGGTAACGTTGTCTTAATATTTTATGTAGATTTTTTTGTTTCATTCATAAAACAAAAATGTAACGCTAAGAACTCACGGAGCGATTTTCACCAGCGGCTGCCGCGGTTTGGGTTTGGATCAGTTGGCGGGCGAGTGCAGTAGTCAGGACCTCAACTGATGGTAAACCGCCCGTCTTGCGTTTTTCGCCCGTCACGTTTGCGGTTGATAATCGCAACCGCGACGGCAGCGGAACCGCACAAATAGGCGGTCTCGTGAGTTTATACATAAAACCACGATTCTATAACCGCGGCGGGCTCGGGACAAAAACGCTCTGTGAGTACTTAGCCTAAGTAGTAGCTTATTTCCACAGCTCCGTCCAATCGAACACGTTTACTATATTAACAAGTATCCCATGTGTTCGAGGTCATCAACTATCCAGTGGCGTAACTAGGCGTGGGCGCAGTGGGCCATCGCCCACGGCCTCACACTTAAAGGGGCCTCGCGAGGCGTCTTTGGAGGAGGAGACAGCGGCATTTCAAGGGCCACTTCCTATTCCCTAAAGGGAATCATGCAAAAGGGCCTCGGTGATAGGAGTTTGCCCACGAATAATTGGTCTGCGCTACGTAACTGAAACTATCTGTGTGTCAATTTCAGCGTAATATGATCTGTACTTTTTGTGTGAATGAGCAGCAAACGCGCTTACATCTTCATAAATGTTCGTGAAGGTGTAAGTGAGAATTTTCGTTCTCAGAATTAGTGTTAAATAAATTGTAATTATTTGTATATTTAGTCAGGGGATTATTTGCGAACAGCATTAGCAGGTTTCAATGGTAAATAAGAGCATTATCAGAAGTCAATCACAGACTGACAGATGTTAATGAACGGCCCTTTACCATCACCTAGTTGGTATTTGCCATCAGCTTGCGTAAAAAAATATTAATTTAAACAGTTTTTTATTAGCTGTAATCTAAAGCTATATATAAAAAACTCTGTGGTGATTGGTATTGAAAATGATTATTTAGTTATATTTAGTTTATTAGTTTATTTATTTAGCGTGCACTTGCACTGTCATGCACTTTTGGGTTTTCCAAATTTGTAAACAAACGGTATTGTTATTTTTTTCTCCTGTCTCTCTTTTCAATATGGCGTTTTGATACTGTGTTCTTAGCCCTCTTACGCACTACCGGTTAACCGCACGGCTAGCCGCTTTTACTTGAATATGAAACCGCTCCAAAATTTTCATATTAAACTGGCGGTTTCATATTAAACTGGAAAAGCGGCTAGCCGCGCGGTTAGCCTCGCCCGCGGTTAATCGCTAGTGCGTAAAAGGGCTTAGTCAAAACAAGCAGTGATATGCCGATGGATCACTATCAATTGGTTCGTTGCCTGCTCGTTTGCTACTTTAATCTTGTAAATATTATGTTCATCTGATGGTAAGTGGTCATTGCCGTCCATGGACATATGTAAGGAACTTCACATAGAACATGAGTTCTATCTTAAGTCTGACGCGCTCTACTCCCGAGGACTATGTCACCTCATATAAAACTGTGCTGGCAAACACGCCCTTCTGCCGATACGTTAGAAATGCTTCACGCACGCTGTGGCGGTGGTCGAACCCAGTCGAACTACAATTAGAAAACCGTCTGCTGATTCAATGTGATGAAAACAAAAAAAATACAGACGAATAATAACCTCCTCCTTTTTGGAAGTCGGTTAAAAATGCTCGTCTGCTACTTTATTTTACAAAAACCAAGTTGTATTCGTTTTGGTCCAACAGTACTGCGACATAAAGCTGCCCGAGGTTGAGGCGATGCTGGCGACGGAGCCGCCGGCCGGCTACCTGTGCCACGAGAAACGCGGCTGGCTGCCCGTCAACACGGACGACGCGTCGCGCGACCACATCTTCAAATACGTCAAACAAACGCTGCTCTCTACGTACAATTCGGATCTATCTTTTGAAGTAAGTGTTTTTAAGCGATTGCATAGCTTTTATCGCGGGGTATTAGCGCAGCGACCGAATCGAGAAATTCCGTAACGAAAAACCTAACACAGTTCGAGTTCTAGACAGGCACAATTCCTTCCTCTGATAGGCTTCATTAGCATTAAAATAATGGGTAGACAATGACGTAATTTTAAATTACACAAGGTTTTTATGGGTTAGTTAATGTACTACGTACATTTTAGTTCATTGATATTCGCATGTATTTATGTGGACTGCGGCGTACTGGTTGGTAAACTATTTACACTTTTTTTGGAACTTATTTGTGTAACTTTCATGTACCATTTATTATTTACTATTTAAAGTTACAACTGTTCTAAGTTATAATGTTAATTAAAAAATAAAAAAAAATAAAAGAAATATATTATAAAAAATATATTATAGGTACATTGCAAGAAAAAATATTGTAACTGACAAATTGTAAGTGCCGTCTTTACAAAAGAAAGATATTTTATTCAGTTTCATTTTATTTTTCTTGATGTCATTTTAGTTTATTTTACAATCGTTTTAATTTTACCCAAGGCATTAGCAGATAAATCAAATTCTTCTTGATAATAAATAATCACTAGATATACCCTTTAAATTACAGTATGTAGAGACAAAGATTTCGTAAAATGGTGTTGTCAAAATATTATATTTTGTATTCAGCAGGGAGGAAGCAGTGAGGAAGACGACAATTCGGATGCAGAAGCAGCCAGTACAAGTGTCACCGAGACGGAGGAAGTCGGAAAATCTGATGATAAAGATAATAAATAAACTTTAATTATCATAATAGTTTTATTTTTACCAACTGAATTAGGTATCCGTGCTTCACTACGGGAAACAAATGTCAAAATAATAGTCGCAATTTTTAAATAGTGTAAAATATTGAAATCAAAGATGACCAATAGATTGAGCAGTGAAATAAGCAACGCTTATGCAAAATTTCGTACAACTCATCTCATTTTTTATACATAACTATAGATGTAGATTTATAAATTAAAAATTCATTGTAAACAGAACAAACAAAGTAAGTCTGTAAATGATAAATAGAAGACTATTACATATAGGGTACATAGTTTTCACGTAATCCTAAGTAGATCACAGATCAAAGTATCATTCTTGTGAGTTGAGTTGATCTTTGGTATACATTAGTAGGTACAACATTGTTGCTATAAGGCAGAATAAAATGTAACAATTACGTTAAGTTGTTTTAAAACGCTGGATTTTTTATGTAAGAATAAAGTAGCAATCGTGCATGTAAATGACCTGATGGTAAACAGTCGTCCATGGACATCTGTAAGCAACTTCATACAGAACAAAGGTTTTATCTAAAGTTAATTATAGATGCGTTGCTACTTCCAAATATTAACATGGTTGACTCTTAAAAGTGAACCGGCAACCACACCCACCGAAACGCAGGAATTTCTTCACGCTAGAAAAAGGTGTGGCGTTGGTACCTTCAGATCGAACTTCACTGGTTCTACGACCTGGTAAATTCACAGCGTTAGCGTTATGGTGGAGTAAAAGTAGTGCCTTTTTAATCACCAAAAAATAACACGCAGAAATCAACGAAAAAATGAAAAACAATTGCCTGGTACCTGTTGAATCCTTCAAAATAAATAATTATGATCTGTCTATTAATCTCTGTTATGTTTCGGATAATAATATGATACGACGTCATGTCACTATGATTCCTACATGTATTCCAATAAATATTTGCGTATTTTGCACATATTATTCATGTTATGTGAATTATAATAACATATTACGAGTAATTGAGACTTTAAACTGATGATATCATTTTTTTACATTCATAGTTGGACTTTAATCTGATTCGTAATCGACATAATGATTGCTGGGGCTAAGTTCCTATTAAAAACGTTTCTTCAGCACTAATCCGTATTTTGTTACAAAATAATTAATATTGTATATCTGAACCTTAATCCACATGTTTTACAGGGTTCTGTAGTCAAAGCATAAAAACGCTTTTTACACTTTTGCGATAAAAACGGGGCCTTATTTTATTATTACTAAGATTCCGCTGTCTGGTCTGTCCGTCTGTTCGCCTGTATGACACCAAGTTGCAATCTCATGAAGCGGGTTTGCTTCACAGTAGAAATTTTCACAGATGATGTATTTTTGTGAATGCTATGACAACAAATAGGTACTAAAACAGAATAAAATAAATATTCAAAGGGGTGGTCCCATATAACAAACTTGATTTTTAACGTTTTTTTATAGATAATGTTACGGAACACTTCCACCGCGAGTTCGATTCGCACTTACCCTATTTTATTTTATACATATGTAGTATATACAGGGTGGTCAAAAAGTCGTGGATCAAACGAAACCAGTGGTAAGATGGGACAGCAGCAAAAAATTCGAATTTTAACAAGAATAAGTTAAAAAAGTCAATTTTCTGATTAAAACACAACACTGCTGATGGTCCCACCTAACCACTAGTTTCGTTTGATCCACGACTTTTTGGCCACCCTGTATATAACTTATTCACTTATTGGTACTAGCATAAGAAATAAAGGCATTACTGATTTAAGTAATGTTTTATTACAAAAACTGAAAATATGATTAGTAAGTATAGTTAAGTGAAAAATTATATAACTAAAACGTGTAACAGTCAACTATATGTAGTATGTATATGTCATTGACTTTATTTGGTACAACATTAAATGAGTTCCGAAGAAACGATTTCAATTTGTTTATTTATATGAATGCTGAGTCTGAAAACATTCTATATTTAGCAATAGTTTGGACTATCAAATGTGCCGAAATACAACACGTTGTAGGTACCTACTTACATGTATATGTACGAAAATATATTTGGAAATTGTTTCTTGTGACTTTAAAATAATTAGATTGAAACTTCATTAGGGTTTAATTAAATCGATATATATTATCATACACTATTTATGAAAAAGTACATAAATACCTCTCTATAAGAATATTCTAAAGAAATCACTACCTACATAGTATAAAACAAAACCGCTTCTCGCTGTCTGTCCCTATGTATGCTTTGATCTTTTAAACTACGCTACGGATTTTAATGCAGTTTTTTAAATAGATAGAGTGATTCAAGAGGAACGTTTCTATGTATAATGCATGTATAATATAGTAAAGAAACACTGATAATTTTAGATTTTTGTACTTTTAGGCGGAACGAAGTTCGCCGGGTCAACTAACCGGGTCAAGAAGAGTTTGTTTCAAAATATTCAACTATTTACTCCATTTTGTTAATAATTTTGTTATTAATTATTCCTCGACTAATTAGGTTATAAAACTAAATGTGTAGAGAAATTTAATTAATCACAAAAACATTTTTCTGAATTAGCTGAAGGCAGCGGCAGTGGAAAAGGTTCACGACCCCACAAAATTTGATATAAGATTGCATCAATTGAAAAACGCACTCCTGAATTTAACTTTTCAATGGACTATAAACATTATATTTATGTTTGAAATGAATCTTTGAATACAGAATATGACGTTGATTTACACCATTTTGGATTCCCACATGAATAAGTAATCTTATTATGGGGCAAATTATACAGACGTCGATTACTTTGATTAATTTTCAGCTCGTGAAAAGCAATTATGAAATGATTAATTAATTAATTGTTAGGATATCTGTATACAAACTATAGTATTATATTAATAATTGTATAGGTGATAGGTATGGCTATAATATTTAAATGTTATATTTTATAATGGGATGAAATGAAATCCTTTATTTAGATATGAAAATGTCGTACAAAAACACAATAGAAATATTTAATGATTTTTGTAAGTGTTCATTGTACAGTCAGCAGCAAATTGTTAGTGACATTCAAACTGTCCACATTGTTAGATACAACCAAAGTGCTCAATAACATCGGCACAACCTACGTGTTCTAATTGTTGACAACATCTTAAACTTCCAAATAGAACATTCATATAAATAGAACGTTCTTAAACTCATAATGATGATACATACCAATCAAATTGTCACAGTTCCGCCGTCAGTAGTAACCTAGCAACGAGACTGATAGTAAATAATTATATAGTAAATATAGTACATTTTATAAAATTATACCTTATGTTGCGGATATAAGGTTCCTGATCACTTACGGTATAATAACAATGATTCAATGACTCTTCTCTTCTCTCTTTTTTATATTAACAACTATCTTTTTCATATCTTGCAATGACGTCATTGACTGTCATTGTCATAGAATCGGTCTAGGGGAACAAGAGGCATGATAAGACAAGACAAGAGGACGGACGAGTAAGTCGGGTCATGCCCACATATCAGAAACTAAACGGTTTTGCGAGATGGTGCTGCAGCCCATCAGAAGCTGCTTTCAAACAATACTCAATGAACCACGACAGTTGATTTACAATCAAATTTAGTAAATGCATAATTGATGTAATATTTTTTTATACTTAATAACTACAGAAACAAGTAAGAAATAATATTGAATTGATGATTATTTTCTCCTTTATTTTACGTTTTCCTTAAAGTTGATGGGCAAACTTAACACTGCTTTAGTCTTACCGTTATTTTCTTTTAACATAGTAATTGGGGCAAGATGCGTAAATGTCACGGGGCACAATGGGATACACCATTATTCTATTCTATCGTCAGAGTTAGTATCTCATCCGGGCTCAATTGCGTCAAGTGTTGTTATTGTTCAGTATATGGAAACATACCCATGTATTGCAGCTGAAATACTTACCACGTCAAGTTCTACAAACCTACCCTCGTCAAGAAAAAGAAGGCCTAAGTCCGCCCATAACACACTTGAAAAAGAACAAGCTCAATCGATTGATTCTTGACGACCCGCGTGGCGGAGCGTTTACTATACCGATCCGACGCGCAATGGGTCCCGGGTTCGATTCCCGGCCAGACAGGTATCTGAATGATGAGTTTAGATTCATGTTCTGGGTCTGGGTGTTGGTGTATTCGTCTTGTGTGTGTCCATGGTACCCACGACACAGGAGAAAATCCTACTGTGGGGCTATGAGTGTAGAAACCGTGTTTTTTTTTATTCTTCTTCCTGTTCTCTCCGGAAATCAACGTTTGCCAGTGATATTATCTCATGCTGATTCACCACAACAACATTGTTCACAGTTATTTGATGTGCAAAAAAGAAGTTCCTCAGAAATTCGTTTTCACATACGAGCTTAAAGTCATTCGATCGTTACTAGCAAGGATGTTCAAATGGTTTCAAAGGATGTATATTAAAAAAAAATTCAAGACCTATGTATATTTTTACAAACAATACATATATTTTAGCTAAAATATATTAGTTTTTCTGTTAAGTCTACGGTTTTCTTATTTTTAAACTGATGAAAAGTAACTTCATTAAATTTTAAAACCTTAAATGAGATAAACAAATGTTAATATTATCATTGCTCGCACAGTAAGTGATCCTTACAACATATTCGCAACATAAAGTTTAATATTATAAAATGTACCTATATTTACGAACAGTCTCGTTGCTAGGTTACCACTGACGCCGGAGCTATTATATTTGTGACAATTTGGGTGGTATTAAGACTATGAGTTTATGAACGTCCTGTCATTTGGGAGTTTAAGATGTTATCAACAATTAGAACACGTAGGTTGTGCCGATATTATTGAGCACTTTGGTTGTATCTAACAATGTGGACAGTTTGAATGTCACTAACAATTTGCTGCTGACTGTACAATTCAGAAAAAACATTGATTCGATTTCCTGCTAGAGTTCTCAATGTTTATTTATTTATCATGTTCCCATGACTTCTTTCTGTGTTAGCAGGGCATCTACATAAAGTGCAATTAATTTTATTTACCTACGAGTAGGTACAATAACTTATTTTTACGATTTGTATTTAGGTACTTGGAATAGTTCACATTCAATGAATTAATTCGGAATCAATCACACCATAGACTTGAGATAGAATTCTTGAATTACGAAATTGTTTACACATGCCCATGGGCGACAGTTACCACTTACTGTATTTAGGTGGACTGTAGATATGCTCGTGGACCATTTAAATCTTATAAGCAAAAAAACTAAATCCAAACGTAGAAAACATTACAAATGACTATGGCGTTACTTACATAATTATCTGCATTTAGATTTTTTTCTCGAGGGTGAAACCTTGGAACGCCGTGGAAGCGACGCAGGGTTATGTGGGGTTCTTACCGCAATAAACCCCCTCCGGCTACCATCCTCGGAGGTAAGCGGCTGGGCCCATCAATCTGCGTCTAGCTAAAGCTTTTCTAAACAAAGTTGAATGTTTTTCATAATTGGATTTATTGAATATACTAAAATTAAATTAAAGTAAACATGACTAAAACTGAAATCACTAAAATACGAGCAGAGATATTTGTGCTTTCGATTGCATTATTAACATCGATGTGGCTGATAAAACTTTTTTCATTAACTTGGCTATAATAACATTATTGATCGGAAAACGTCAGTTAAGTTAGGATACTTCTTTATTTTGTGTGAACGTTATCTGCATTTCCGCCCCTCTAAGCGACCTTTTGTTGCGGAGGCTAGCTAGCACAAAGCGTTATCATGTGTGTATATAACGCTGCGGCGGCTGCGCGCGCGCACACTCGCTCGTTCCTTTCACACGCTGCACGATCGATTTTCCGCCCTCCGTCGTATTCACCGGCGCGTTAGCTACGCGAGTGAGGTTAGTGCGTATTTCTGAATAGTTTTTCTTTGTATATTTGAATGAAATCGGTTCACTGTTTCACGTGTTGTGATTGTTAAAGTGCTATTCGAATAATGAGTGTTTTTAAAATATAGTTAACTTTGTCGGTTTCATTGGTATTTATTTTCTTTGTTATTTTTTTAGCGGTTGTGACAAAGTTATAATCAATTAAATATTCTTCATGCTTGTTAATTTATAGTGCATTTTTCTTTTATACCTACAGTGACAGTGGTTTAGTGCTAAATTAGTGACCGCTAGTCACATATTTACTAAATTACAACTGATTTCACTACATATACAGTTGCTAAGTAAAATATAATTTAAAACAAAGATAGGCGGGTTCTGAATGTCAAAGATTGCGCCACAGACGATAATGTTATTAAATCGGGAAATTGATAAATGTGCAAGTCTGCTACTTAATCGGCACAATTGTAGAAGGCTCGTGTAGAGTTGAGTGAACCGATTTTATCCAACATAAAATATATTATTGCATATTTCATAACACCAAACATTAGGTTCATAAGTTTATCACATTTTTTTCTCATTCATTACAAAGACAATTTAGTTACACTGTTCTTACGTCCAATTGCTTGGCATGGGTCGTTCATATAATTGGGAAAGACTTGAATCATACACGACCACGTTGCTCCAGTGCAGGGAGAAGATAAATTCAAGACATTTATCGATACTGAGTAAAAGTAGTTTATGGTATTGTGAAAAAGTTAAAGAAATAAATGGGACCGTTTATTTGTTGCATATAGTTAACTTAATTTTTGAAACACATCACGAGTAAAGAAACGCTATTGATTGTAAACAAATACTACCCACCTTTTTAAAGTATTTGAAAATACTACTTTGACGTTTAGTCAAACATAAAAGCAAGATTATGACCCGAATAGTATCGGTTATCGGAATACTTAGTAATGAAATATTTTGTGTTTTTGGAGCGCTATAATGTAGTAAGTAATTATTATTTTTTAACCATATCTGTGTTATGTTCATGTTCAATTATTACCTAAGTTTAATTAATATTTAGTGCAATTCTTTTATCTGATAAGGTTAATCCTAACATGTTAATTGAGGGTAGATTCATATTTTCTAAAAGATAAATAATTTGATGTCATATTACACTTAAACTTCAAAGAGGCTACATTTTGAAAAATAAATTTAAGTTATGACTATAACTTTTTGAAAGATTAATATTAAACAAAACAGTTAAACAGTTAAACTTATTAACATTACCTAACTGTAACAGGGGGATATTTTTAAAATCACATTTAGTAATAGTATTGAAGTGAAAGTCTTACTTGTGATATTATAATAACACAATATATATTGGGACTGATAACAAAATAAATATTGATTCTAGACTATTGATTGTGCAAGTAGCAAGATCGCATTAATACAATTATTATTAGTAAACGTAACAGATTACCAATTTCGTTTGTATCTTTTAATTTTATGAAGTATGGTTTAGGCGTTTTGGAATTAAATGATATTATCTAGATAGGTTCATTTCGAATCGCACCAGGAACTTACAATTAAAAAATATAATAGAAACAATTTTGTTGGAATCAATTTCTCAAGAAGTAATACTCATTAGTCTTCACAAATGTAAGAGAATTGATTAGCACTTTACCTATCTACAATCACACATTCACCGAATGGTTACCATCTGCAATAAATTATATTATTAGTTTAGAGATAGATATAATTATCGAAGATAAGTAGGGACTTATGTTGTATATACATACAATAAATTGTATCTTAAATCAACGACTTGTAATGTAATTGAATATTATATATTATATAGTTAATTAATGGACAAGTGATCAGTATGGTGTTTTACCTATATTGTCGTCTGTTCTCATGCGACCTCGTTGGTCAACAAACGACTGATATATATATATATATATATATATATATATATATATATATATATATATATATATATATATATATATATATTTATTAGGAGGATATATTTTAGTATTTAGTGCGAAACAGATCAACGGGACAGATAGATTTTAATAATAAAGCCAGTTTTGCTAATCCACATATTTAGGTATGTAAATGAAATGTGATTAAATTTGCATAATGTGAGGTGTTTGTAGGGTCACCAGCTTTTTTAAACATTAATTACTTATTAGAACATTGCAAAAATATTGCAGGTGCTTTAGAAACAAATATCGATGGATCACACCTATTTCTAGTGTGAAGCATTTTTTGCGTTTCGATGGAAGCGTAAGGTAGCTGTTGTTGTATATGAGGCGACAGATTCTGATAGAACCCGTTTTCTATTTGAAGTTGCTCACAGATGTCCATGGGCGGCAGTGGGTACTTACTATCAGGTGGACTGCATGCTCGTTTGCTTCTTCAATCAGATAAAAAAACACATTTTAACCCACTCAATCAGTTAAACTTTATAAAACTATAAACATTTTCCTGATGTCCCTTTTTCCAAACTTTTCATGAATTGATTTTGGGGGAAAGTTGGTAAAAGTGGTAGGTACGCAGGAGTATATTTCTTATTTATTCCATATTTAATAAAGTAATAACAATTGATAACAACATCTCGCAATGCACTAATACCAGCGTACCAAAGTCGTTTCTTTTGTCGCTGTGAGAGCTTTATAATTGGTCTGCAATTAATTTACATTGAAATTGAATCCGCTCGGTGTACTAAAATGTCATAAAATTATCAGTGAATATTCGAAATTAGAAACTAGACAAGCGAAAGTCACTTACAGGTTTTTGAAATTATTAAGTTGCCTGCGGTAATTGAGACGTTTAAGCTTTGACACGAATAGTACCTACATATAGTCGGGCTTAGCAGTGCCGGATTAAGCCAGTAACCGTCAGAATTTGCTACAGGCCTGGACAGCCTGGAGGCCCATAATTTGCCTTAAGTAAGGGCATTAAATAAAACAAAACTGTAACAGTTTAAACTTTTCTGGATTTAATCGGGGAAAACTTAGAGGTGACACTTTCTATATCTAAGTACTTCTTTCAGTTTAAGATTTTCAGGATAGCAAATATAGTAAAATATAAATAGTAGGTCGCGGGGCCCGTAGCATTTGCTACTCTTGCTATGTAGCTAATCTGGCACTGTGGCTAAGTAAACTTTAAATGATAATTATATTTGAAATGGGTTATACTAAATATGTAGGCTGAAGTGGCAATGGGCAGGTCACATCGTTCGTAGGACAGATAACCGATGGGGTAGAGTCCTGGAATGGAAACCACGTCTCGGCAAAAGGAGTGCAGGCCGCCCCCCGACCAGGTGGACTGATGACCTGAAGAAGACGGCGGGTAACCGCTGGATTCAGATGGCTTAGGGCCAGAAGTGGCGCAGATTAGGGGAGGACTATGTCCAGCAGTGGACTTTCAAAGGCTGATGGATGGATGGATACTAAATATGTCGATGAACGAATGTGTGGAATTTTGTGACTAAAGTCGACAAGTTCCTAGCTAGTCTCACTCCCGCAGCATGCCCTTTAAACCAGATTGCAGCAGTGCCTAAACTGAGTCTTGTTCTGAGAAATATTGAGAATTTAATTTTTAACGACATTTGTTTTTATTTCATTCAAGTACCTGCATCTAGTAAACATATTTATATGTGAGTCTAGTGTAGATTTAAGGACTTTGAATTGACCATTTACTGGTCAATTCAAAGAAAAGAATAAGAAACAATTGATAGGTTTTATTGGTAAGGAGAAATTTTAACTATAAAATCTAAGTTTTAAAGTCCTGCAGACTGTAATTGCTTAATGCTCAACAGACTACATACATAAAATATGGATTGCGAGACGGAGCGAGATACAAGTAGGTCGGTGAACTGTTTGCATATTAGATGAAAGGAAAGACTGGAGATTCATAAAAATGCCACCTGACATACTTACATGGAAATAAAATGAAATGAAATGTCTTTATTTTGTATGGGCCTACGGGAGCACTTACAAATTATCAGTTTGTAAGTGCCCCACACATTTTTTTTACACTACCACCGGATCGGAACACGACCTCAACTGAGAAGATCCGGCAAGAAACTCAGCGGGTTTGTCTTTTTGTTATGCTGTATTTTTTTTCATTCATTCTGAATATCAGTCGTGAAGACTTCCGATGTTATTGTATAAAATTTTCCGCTTCGTCCCCATTGATAACTCAGCACACTTGTATCTCAGTTCCTTTGTACGTGTGAGGTCGTATATACCACTGACCTACTGTATCTTAGCTGTCCTTAATATATCGATTATGTAATTACTTGAAAAAGTCAAGCATCAATTTCAATGTAGGTACATTTTAAAGACTGCTCTAAAGGATAAATTACGTCCTACACTCATTTCAAGATCCAGAATATATGATTTGTCGTTAATTTCATCCGTTTTTTTAAAGAACGTTCGTTCCTCTCGTTCGTTGGACGTTCCTCTCGAAGGTGCGTAAAATTCTTCCAATTCAAAATTGAACAGCACCGTGTTTTAAATTATTGCCCTATTATTTTATGAGTAACAATGGTTACACGATAAAAAAAAGTTAATCAATTGGTCTTTGTCTTAAAAGACGAGAGATATAATAAAGTATATGAATGCCTCTATTCAAAATTAATATTATTAAAATTAGTTTTTGAAACCATTTTTCAGTAGCATCGCTTTAATTTTAATATTTCATTAAACTTTTTATATAAAAGAACCTTTCATTTGACACGCATATCATGGGGGGACATGAAAAATTGGTCAAACAGTCCCCAGTATTGGTACCAACTTAATTGGTATAAATATTTTTTTGGTATAAACGTATATGACACATATGAAATGTGAAGTTAAGTAAAATCTTGTTAAAATAGTTCGTTATTTTGAAATTATAGTCAGAGATACGAGTAGGTACTTCTCAGACAGTTCATTTTGGTGTTGATTACATTTTAAGAGGTCAATCACTGATATATACGTAAGGATTAAACATTACATTACATTGTTTAAAATAGAGAGCGCCGTGCAAGGAATACCCAATGTGACCTTGTGTTGCGGCCGGTGTCGTGTCGTGGTGTCGTTTGCCGGATCGATGTCGGGGATAGTCAACTGCACTTAAGGAATAATTTATCTTGAATATATATTTTTCGTATTGTTGTGGCTGAAAACAAGAGTGGAGGCGACTACTTACCATAATGAGTTGCAACCTTGTTCGCTCTTTCGTCAACCCATTATTGTCCCACTGCCGGGCACGGGTCTTCTCTCAGAATGAAAGAGTAATAGGCCATAGTCTACCGCCAAGTGCGAATTGGTGGCCAACATTGTTGTCTATATGAATAAAAAACATTCATAGAGCGCATTATATAAATAGGTTATTAGATAAATCACAATTGCTGTCAATAACTATTTAATTCCCTTTTCTATGCCTTAATCGGCATAAAGATAGGCAATATTTTTGGTTACTTGGCTATATTTCATCAACCATGTTATTTTTAAATGTAAACCAATATAAATAGTAACTAGCTTTTCGATTCGAATTATACAATTAAATTTTAGAAATAAGTAGAATTAATCTTTGTTTATTATTCATTGTTTCAGCGGATTACCTACTCAGTATAATTAGGTGGCCGCGTTTTGAAAGACTTGTAACAAAGAACTGAATGCGACACAAAAGCATCAACACTTGGCTGCATTTACATATTGTATGTTTTTATTTATTTTTACTGTTTGTTTATAGGTTACGTGAACAAAGATGAGTTCGAGCGACTTTAGAATCGAACGGGGAGTGGAGTTGCTACCGGAGACAAAGGCGCTGGCCGAGAAAGAACTTCGAGAGACCCCCGAGAGAGTTCGAGAAGCTTTAGAAAGGCTAAGAGAACTTCTAAAGGAAAACAAAGATTTGTACTATGGTGATGACGATGAACTACTCACAATCTTCTTGCGTCCCTGCAAGTGGTACCCGGAGAGCGCTATGGCGTTGGTAAGTGTTTCTCTTTGTTTTATTAACAATATTATATATTGATAGAGCATATTTTCATTATAACATGGACGTGATCGTATCAAAGGAACCTTAAATAAATCTGAATAAGAATATACATACATTATGTTCATGAAATTTGAACAAAAGAACACGCAGTTCGATGACGTAACTATTCAATAAGACATTATTATATTAATACGTGAAGCAAAAATTTGTGACGGATTTTTAAGTAATATGCCGTGGACGGATTAGTATGAAATTTTGCACGGTTACAGTGGACGTAGAGAAGGAGTGCAGAATGTTAATATTTTTTTCAAATAATGCATTTTTCATACATAAAATCAACTAAAAACACATTACACACACTGCCTTGCATTTGTCACAAACACATATGTACTTAGTACATGAAATAGAACATTCAATGTCTTACTATGAAAAGACACAACGTCAAGAATGTCAGATGACATTTGATTTTTAATTTAAATTACGGTCGAATTTCGGCCGATGCTACGGGTGACTAGTTTTGATAATTATCCCACCCCTAACAGCTGAAAAATAAATGTTGAATGTTTATTTATTGCACTTTTATAATATAAAAGTTACAATTGGGCAAACTTATTGCCTTATGTCATTCTCTACCAGTCAACCCTGGGTGGCTGGAAATTTTGCGGCAGGAATCTGAGTATCATTTATATAACAATTTACTCGTACGCAATTGCGAGAAAAATCTAGTATAATATACATTGGTGTGTTGCCTTCTAACAATAAGTATCTACTCGTATTTCGTTATCACAGTGGTCGGCAATCGCAGTCGCAAACATTTGCGCAACTCAAAGCACTGTATAATGTTGTTTAAGCAATATATAATTACAATTAGAAGAGGTTGCGTTTCGTTCGTTAGATAATCTATTATGTATAACTATTATCTATTATAGGTAACTTAGTATCCCTTTTGAAAGATCTGATAATCAACCATAAGAGCAGTACTCTCGAGCGTAGCCAGGCGTAGTGTTTAAGGGGTTCAAACCTTCCGAAAAATAAAATATTAACATTCATAATATAAAAATATGAACTAATATAAAATATGTTGTTTGGATTGTGTCTCATAAATTGCTCTCATAAAATAGCTCTCATGCTCTCGCCACACCTATTTTGTTTTATGAACCCCCTAAACCAAAACCTGGCGGTAGTCCTACCTGGGATCAATCACAGACGCGTTGCTATCCTGATGACTGAAGCTTTGGGTGTCTTACTACCTTAGAATACTAAAACTAAATTTTATTTATTAAAACAGATATTTTTTATTTAACAGGACTACTATTTACTTTATGCCGTCCTGATCTAGTTCACTAATTTCTTGATTAAGATTTTGAACTTTGATCTTCAGGAAATTGATTCAATGCGAATAATTTAGACATAAGTAGTAACAGGGACAGATCCTTATTCTAAAAAATGTTTCTTCTGTTTTTTACAAAATAATAAACTACTAAAATTACTACTATAGCAAAACTTTGTGTAGATACTGAGAGAAATCGTTCTAAAATAGTGTTATTTCGATAGTCCGTAGTTACTTATTAGTGGTTCTTACTTGCACCGGATTTGCAATTTTCTCTTTAAGTACCCAGCTTACTAGTTATTGCTAATCAGCACGAGCTAGTTAGGCACTAATCACAAGCCTAAAGGTATAAAACTGTGTTGCTATGAACATAACAGCAATTCTAGAGTTTACTATACAAGATATGCTATTTAGAAGGACGTATGACCTAAAAATAATAGCAAAGATATACCTACTTAGTAACAAATATATGAACGTAATACATAACATAGAAGGAACATTTTACTTTGTGATCTGTCGTAAAAAGGAATCAAAATTTAATTAGGGGTACCTAATTGTTTGGGTTTGTGGTAACAAATCGGTATACTTTTTAATAATATTGAAGTAATAAATGAGCATGCACTTCACAAGATGCTAGGTGGCCTCTCCTACCCATATAAAACTCTACATTGAACGAGGCTTAAACATGGTGTCAATTACAGATGCATTGCAACTCTTGAAGCCTAATTGTTTTTTCTCCCAACTATGCTAGGATCCATATCTTTTCACCGAAATGCAAGAACAAGAACCTTACGTTAGCAATAAGGCTGTAGCGCTGGTTACATTTATAATATGCATGGTATTTTTAAGTTTGTCCTTAGTTAAAGTGTTTTAAGTTAATAACTCTGTAAAATTAGTACTATTTATTAATTAACGAATGCTAACATCCATTTTATTATAAACTTCCTAGTCTGCATAAACTGTAATTAAACGAACATAATGTTTAGGCACGCACATTGAACCTAGGTGTTTATTCAGAGTCAAAAGGTCAATAACCAACCTTATAGATGTCGATTGTTTGTTAATCTTTATTATTGGCATGACCGATAGCAAATCATATTGCTATCTGAGTGAGCACTAGCACTTGAAGTTTACAAAAACTGATTGCTTACACACCAGTAATTAAATATAATAAATAACAGTTTATTTTTACTTTTCTTATCTATTTGGAGCTAAATCGATTTTTATGTACGTGACCTACAATTGTTTTAGTTTGGAATTTACATTCCCGTGTGGCTTTGTCCTCTTAGAACCGTACTCGTGGTTTTCATTTTTATTTTGTAAAAATACTAATTAAAAGTACCTAAGACACATTTAAAAATACATGATCCGAAGTAGATGTAAAAATAAATTATTTGAATGTCATTTAGCGTTTAAATCACCTACATATTTCTAAATGGCAATGTCGTTTTTTGGATTTTATTTTATAAGTTAGCTCCTGTATACCGTTTACCTTTGGACTCTTTAGTCCAGGTCAGTTAAAGAGAGTAAAGCTTCTTTTTGAATGTCGTTGTATCAGTGATGTTTCGGGTAAAACGTTAATTTTAAACGTAATCGTATTAATACATTTTAGTATTTGGGCCTGTCGCGAAATATTATATTCATATTAACAAAAACTTCATCTTCTTGAAGGTGGCAGAACCAGTGTAGTTCGACCGGGGAAGTACCACCGCCACACCTATTTCTAGCGTGAAGCATTTCTTGCGTTTCGATAGAAGGTGTGGTTGCCGGCACATTTTTTTATGAGGCGACCATCATAGTCCTCGGGAGTAGCAACGCATATGTGTTTGACTTCAGATAGAACCCATGTTCTGTATGAAGTTGATTACAGATGTCCATGAGCGGCAGTGACCACCTACCATCAGGTGGACTGCATGCTCGTTTGCTTCAGTCAAATAAAAAAAAAAAACTGGTATGAGCGGCGTAACTTACGATGCAAAACAGAAACTAATACTTACATATGAAGTTTTGCCATTAGCAGTCGTTTGTGTTACATAATCGATTACTCTCGGTACATGAAAAGCTGTGTATAGCACTCATAACATGCATGCTAATTATCCTAACCTTTTTCCTTTGATAAGCTAGCAACATTGATGTAGGACAACTTGACTAATGTTTATATGATACATTGATATTGGAATACTAGTACGTAGCGCTACGATGT
Source organism: Spicauda simplicius (assembly GCA_949699795.1). NCBI lineage: Eukaryota > Metazoa > Arthropoda > Insecta > Lepidoptera > Hesperiidae > Spicauda > Spicauda simplicius. The sequence continues at coordinate 5,955,889 of OX453064.1, forward strand.
CAAATTAGGTGTATATTAACTCGAAATATAATGAATAAATACACCGAATTTTTCAGTTAAACTTTTAATTAAACTAAAAAATCTGATTGCTCAACCCGCTGAGTATATAAATATTATTTCTTAACTTTATCTCCAACGAATACAATGTTATTTATAAAGGGTTATGCCCGCTTGTTTGTCAATCTCATTATTAAGAAGCATAATATTGGCCGTTAGGAAAGACGAGATAGGCTAATGGGACAATGTCAAAGTTCGCTGCATATCGCACAGATAACGTATCATCCATGGCGTGACATCAGCGGACGTGAATAACATTTGAACTTTATCCCTTTTCTCGTTGGCGCTATCATCCGTTTATAGGGTATATGTGATGTTGTTCAGCTACTTCCTAGTAGTAATGGTTTATTTTTCTACTTCAATTGATATGAAGTAAAGCATTTAGCGTAGTCATTGCGTCGTTTTCGATACTGTCTGTTTATAAAGTTAACATCTAATATAAGGTTTTTAGATATTCAGGCTAACTTATAAATCGATAGAGTGGCAAAGTGTTTTTAAATATCTACTATTGGTTTAGATATAATATTTTACGACTGTTTAATTTAATTTACTTTATTTAAAAAAAACACTTCACTGTTATTTGTTAGTAGTTTAGAAGACTAGATTTTTTTATCAATAATTCCCTTAGTACCTAGTTAATACGTTTTCTACTCATGGAAATTGTCATGTGCCCAACAGTGGGCAATAAAATGTTAACAGCCGAAATTTTACAACATCGCCTTGACGAAAGTTATGGTCATTGACAAACCACATGCGCCCCTCGACGCACCTGTCTATGCATAATTAATGTAGAGTCTAATAAGCATTTGTTGTATCACGGAAAATTTGCAATACCGTAGTCGATCCGCATTATAAAATGATGGAGAAAACAACTTAGCAAGGTCTCGTTTCTGCCCCGACTCGTTCGCGTAGATGTAGATTTATAGGGACGGCTGTGCGATAAACATGTGCAATTTGCTCATGATACTTTGTGATGCGATTAGTATTTTTTTACAAAATTGAAATAACAATTGAGCATGCAGGCCACTTAATCGTAAGTGATTACAGTCGCCCTTGTTGTAAGCAACTTCATATAGCACAGAAGCTTTATTTGAAGATGATTACAGATGCGTTGCTACTCCCGAGGACTAAGATGTCTTATATAAAAGTGAGCTGGCATGGGTTTACATCATTCGCTCACTCTAGGGCTAGTAGCTCCTTGGTCGAAGTACACTGGTTTTATCAACTGGTAATTATCATTCCTAATTCATAGTTACACGTCTTTAAAGTCGTTTTAAGGTCTTTAATCGTGAGTCACTTGCTTAATCTAAAAGTCACCCAGCGAGCTACGGAGCATAGTGTTGCGTGGCGTAGGTTAGGCATACGTCGTCCAACAACAAAATAGTAGTTTTGTATTTTTTGTAAATTTAAAATCTCTGCAGTGGATCCAAATTTACCTTTTTTATATATTTATCAGATATATTTTTAACAAAACGTAGTTTTGAATTCAGTACATAATACCCGAGTGCTTAGAAAGATCGATATACCTACAGTTAATTGTCAAATTATTTTATCCTATGATAACTACATGTTGACAAATTGTAGGAATGTCGAAACATTTTTCCAATAATGATATGATGTTTCACATGCACACACAAATATTCGACCTTGTACTTTATACTGAAAAATGATTAATTCTAATTACAGAATGTTAACAAATACGCGATATGGGCTGTTAATAGGTTGTATTAATATCTTAGTATATAATGTTATCTGTTTGTCGAGTTATCTTGTTTTGATAACAGTTGACCGACGTTTGCCTGATAAGTCGGGATCCGGTATCCGGGCAAACAACATTAGAAATTGAATGGTCAATAATTGACTAATATAGAACAATCGAAGCGCCATCTAACGTTCTTATCATGGGCTCTCAGTACAGAGACTTTTCAATACTTAAGGATATTTTATTTGAAATATGCCTTTCTACTAACACCTTCAGCCATTTGGGTATTTTGACTATACGTTTAGACCAGGTGGCAGAATTTGCCTAGTTCGACCGGGAAGGTATCACCGCTATACTTATTTCTAGTGTTAAGCAGTTGTGTTTCGGTGGAAGGGTCTGGTTGCCGATAAGCTTGTATATGATGCGATCATCTTAGTGCTCGACAGTAGCAACGCAACTGTGATTGAATTCAGGTAGAACGCCTGTTCTATATGAAGTTGCTTACAGATGTCCGTGAGCGGCAGTCACCACATACCTTCTGGTGGACTGCATGCTCGTTTGCTACTTCGATTGGTTTAAAATCTTAGTGGTCTCATTAATTGGTCATAATTCCATAAGCGTTATTGCATAGCAAAAGCTGTGAAGTCTTATGACGAAAAAAGGAATGCCTGTTTATCTGTTTATGGTTTTATAATAAATATGTTGTTGTTCAAGTATATTGTATGTAAATATATTTTTGATATAGATCGTAATGATAATACTGTCCAACTGTATAAAATGCATAGATTTATAAAAAAAAGTGATAAGAAAATGATATACAGATTCTGGTGATAAATTGTATATATTTTTTTTTTATCCTGTTTTGTTATTGAATCCTTTAGTTTATCAATACATGTACTATTAAAATAGGAAGTTCTAAGAGTTTTGGATAATGCGATTATAAAGCTCTGAGCCTTAAAGATAAATGAAATTTGTTTTTTTACACAGACTATAAACTAGAAAATTCAAATTAAATTTAATTCTGTAGTTTGTAGACGTCTAACGTCAAACTATATATAATAGGCTATCAAGGTAGCTTTGTAAACTAATTCTTTCCTTTGTTATATTTGTGTCATAGACAATATTAATATCTTAAATATATTTATTTCTTACTATTCTTATAATATTTTGGTACGTATTTAAATAAATCAATCGTTGGTTTTAATTTCAAAGAATGGCATTAATTTATTCTAATGTATTGACTACATTAACTTTTTATAAAGGTGTCAATTATGATTTAATGTAAATTCTATAACTGAAATGAATTTGCCATTTACAATCAATACCAATAAAAACACCGAATTCGATGTAACATTTCATAAAGAAAAGTAACCATTTTAGAAATTCCCATACTTGATCACTATTCAGCCTACGCTATTGTGAAGCAATAAGAAAATCTAAGATCATGTGTTGCTCTCGGCGATATGGAGTTGCCAACACTATTAAATTTAATAACAGAATTAGGATTAGGCAAGCGCCATTCTCGGACTGCTAGAACATGGGTGAGTGTACGTGCTTCACTGTATATTTGCAACCAGTCGTTAACCTGCAGTCTGCTTGTGCAATCGCTAATTCATGCCGACTGGGCCGTTTGAATACGGCAAACGTAACATAATTATACAACAAACCAGCTTCTAATGAAGGTCAAGATTTTACGTTTTAACGTAACTTATCTTCGTTCGTAAGAAGCCTATTTGAATTGTAATCACTAGTAACTAAAGATTGCCAAAGAGAAGAAACTTTTTTGTTTTCAGCCAATATAAGTTGTTACAGTATAGGTTAGTTTACAGATCCTATATTTTCTACTACAAAAGGCACTAACTTTTTGATATTTTTTTGAGAACAATTTTATTTAATTACTTATCAATGTTCCTATATCCCTGATCTAAGACATCGTTTGAGGATATTGTTTCTCAGTAACTAGCATAAAATGACGTTTTGCTCTAATATACATAGTTATAATCACCCATAAAATTTATGGCTTTATTATTGAAGTGTTTGTTTTGTTTACTTAAAGACTCAATACCTATATTTTGCAAAATACATTGTATTGAATATTGATGCGCTCCATTGATGTGCAAACACAGTGCCAACTATTTTGAAGTTTAGCGGTTTTTATTTAACCTGAGATGTCCTTCAATTGTTCACCTCACTTAGACGACGATCGCAGACTGTAAATCAACCGGAAATAATGCCATTTGTATGACTGACACACACCCCGTAGTTTACCTATCTCGCCCTTTGTGCTTCGTGCAATAAATTACTCACAAACTCACAATACTTTTCATGATTGTATTGTTACTCAGATTTCATATTATCGTAAGCAACATGGAAATGATGTCCATTATGTTTTGTCGGCAAATGTAAACTGCTCTGCTGTTATGATAACAACTTATGATTGCGCGATGAGACGGAAATCGTTTTTATTCATACCGTTTTCTTAAACATACGATGTGCGTGTTGTAACTAAATCGATTTGTTTTATTGTCCACTCATTACTGTCTCATCGTTAGAAAGATTAGCCATGTATGCGCATTTTATTCTCTCGTAGACCTGTCCTGTTTTGCGGTTTTGGGTAGATCCTCTGCTTAGTAATTATGTATTGATTTTTTGCAAATTCTTCACCATCAAATGTGTTCTTAATCGATTTCGAAGTAAGTCTTATCGTTGTCGACTTTCGGTTCTATATATTGCTTCAGGTTTCAAATAGATCATAGTTCAACATGCTGGTCAAGTGCGGATTGACTTCATGCACTTTTAAAATTACTTTGAAGATTTTTTTTTATGTTTTTCTTTATAGTAAGATATATGTATTATGACAATTAGTTTTTAATATGCACATGATTTTGAAAAATCAGATGTGCTATGAATCTTGGACCTCGTGCATGAGAAGTAAAAGTTCACCCCACTAGGCTATTACTGCCCATCATATTGTTAAGAGAGATACATTAATTATTGTATATCGTATAAAGGTAGTGTTTGGTAACTTGCAACAAAACACGCCGGTGTCGTAATTTAGCTAAAGGATGCAATTTTGATTGTAATCATGTAGCAATCAGATTTTAGAGACATGCGAATGAAATAGATAATATATGTGAAGGTCTTTACAAACATTTGAAGATGGATTAGCGTGTTTTATTGTTTGGTACTTTAGTGTAATAAATAGTACCTTCCGAGGGTCAGTATTGGTACATTGTACGGCATTCATTCTACGGCATAATTAGGGTTGTTTTAGTGATGCAATGCTAAGAGCTAACAAATATTTAAAGTTTTAATTAGCCCTTTAACACTTTATGTCCCCTACAGCAAATTCTTCTATGCGACCAGGCAAAACTTATTTTATATGACGTGGTAATTGTAAGAAATCCGATTAACTATAGGAAGTTGGTTTCAAGCCGAACCAAGGATAGGTTTATTTTTGTAATACCTGTCCCGTTGAAATTGAATTTCATATTATGAATTCAAATACTTGTTGGTAGTTTTATACTTACTTAGATAAAAACTTTGTCGTATACAGTACCTATATTTATTTTATAAGTAATTTTTCGTTCGGTCCATATACTAATTAATTAATTGATATTTATTAAAAATAATGTATTTTGTCAACAGATGCGCCGCATAGCCGAGTTCCGGCGTGACAATGCTTCACTCTTGGACAACCTGCTTCCTGAACACGAGAAGGTAGCTTTTATGGAACACAAAGTGGTCAACGTGCTAAAGGGTCGCGACCACAAGGGCAGAAGAGTGCTCATCGTGAGCGTAGGAGGTGAGGAATTAGTATTTACCTATAACTTACTGTTAAGGCTACAAAGGATACAGTAGACTGGCTTATCTTCTAGTGGCATTTTCTTTTTGCTAAGTGGAAGTGGTGTGCTAATTTTTTATATTTATCTTTAAGTACATTAGTAGGTGTCTAGTTAGTGTAGAACTTAATATTTCACATATATAGATATATTAAAAATATGGAGTTATTAAGAGTGCTCTGGAATATTTAATTGCTGGAGATTAATCTTATAATATGGAAAGTTTGTATGAAAGGATATAGGTGTTTGTCACATTTTCACGCAAAAACTACAGATCCAATTTCGTCGTTTTGACCTAGACGGGACGGTAAGTGGTTCTCTACTCATAGAGTCCGGATACTGTTGAAAAGTTTAACCGAGGTCCAGAAAAACCTGATAATGATAAGTTTATTTTGTTTTCAAATTATTTAAGACAGCAATTGTTAAACATAAGTGAGATTATTCTTGTTGTGAAGTTATGTAAGTAGGTACTAGGTATATCAGAGTCTCTCGGGAAGGACGGCGGTATGTGTACGGCGGGATATATACCGTGGTAAAGACTAGATGGGGCGGTGGGCCCAGCCACCGGGGGGGTTTTAGTGCGGTAAAAATCCCACATAACCCTGCGTCGCTCCCACGGCGTTGGGTACCTTTTGAAGGTTGCTCCCTCGAGAACAACAAAAAAAAGGTATATCAGACATAACTTCGCGGTTCTAGATTCGTCCTTACGCGGTCCGTCTGTTGCTGACCGCCGATTGACATATGGCATACTTATTACCGGGGTAAATGTTAACATAGTGGAGCCGCGGAAATAACCTACTTAACTTATATATAAAACGATTAAAATTAGATGACTGAGATTAAGCAAGTCCGCTTAACTAATACGTCCTTTGAATGTAGTTGCGAAAATCCCTTCTCAATTTAAGAGGGTAATTTAACCTCCAGTTTATATTGCAATAACTTACATTACATTAGGTTCTAGGTATCGCTCTATTTACTTTATTAATATTGTCTTATTCCATATTCTATATATTATTGAATTTTTTCATGGAAATAGAGCAGTGATATCCTAATGGTTGAAACTTGCCCTCTCAATCGGGAGGTCCGAGGTTCAAACCCAGCACCACACGCACCACAGATTTATGTATTAGGAATTAATTATCACTGCTTTTCGGTGAAGAAAAACATCGTGAGGAAACCTACACATCCGAGAGTTCTTTAAAAAAAAGTTCTCGGAGGTGTGTGAAGTCCATCAATTCGCACGTTACCAGCGCTGTGGATTATGGCCTAAAAATTCTCTCATTCTGAGAGAAGACCCGTGCCCAGCAGTGAGATAATAATGGGTTGTACCCAAATGGACCTAGAGATTATTAATATATTAAACGCATAAAATAAGTTAAGAACATTATACCACTAAGAGCCTCGTAAAATTAGTTGCTTACAATAAAAATATAAACTAGAATACCTGCATTTTATTATTCTAAGTATTCTAAACGATAAGACATAAATATAGCAGCGTTAGTCGAAGTTATAATAATTCATTCGTAATGAACGCGAGTTCTTTAGATTAAAACCACGGTAATATATAGATACTATTACCGTGTTAAAACTAATAACGTTTATGACCTATTGATGAGATCTACAGTAACAACATAAAAAAGTGATATTATTATCCATTCATCCATCCATCAGCCTTTGAAAGTCCACTGCTGGACATAGGCCTCCCCTAATCTGCGCCACTTCGACCGGTTCTGAGCCATCTAAATCCAGCGGTTACCCGCCGTCTTCTTCAGGTCATCAGTTCACCGGATCGGGGGGTCAGTCCACCGGGTCGGGGGGGGGGGATATTACTATAATTACCTTGGAAAAGGAAGATATGTAAAAATGATAACTTTATAGATAGAAACTGAACTCTAACAATGTCTCTATTCCACATTAAAGTAAATGGCGATAATGCCGATTCATAAATCTATCCGGATATTGCTAGTTTTACGCAAATATAAATAAATTAACTAAAAAAAACTTTATTTATGCGTAACTACATTGTTGTATAAATAATTAATGCATGATATGCACACACTGATGCAAATATTGCAACGCACATGTTTATTTCTCGGAAGAGCTTAACAAAACAAATATAGCGATTCTCTTATCGTTAGATTTAATCTGTAGTAAAGATGTAGAAAATGAGATAAAGGGTAATCTGGTATATCATTACAATATGAAAACATTACAATAATTAATAAGATACTACTTTTCGAAGTGAGACTTTAGGAACACTATCACCATATCAATTTCGCGTAATATAAACGATACGATAGGGCAGGATATTGGAGCTCACATTTGTTACCCATGTCAAAACAAGATGGCAAATAAGAACAAGCTATACAAAGAAAAAAGACAAACCCACTGAGTTTCTTGCCGGATCTTCTCAGTTGAGGTCGTGTTCCGATCCGGTGGTAGTGTAAAAAATATATATACATATATGTAACTGACAATTTGTAAGCGCGCCCGAAGGCCTATGCAAAATAAAGACATTTCATTTCATTTTACAAAGCGGGGAGACATTTACACGTGACATTATAAATTAGTTTTCAGGGGTAGCAGCGCATTTATGTAATATGTATCTATTTAGCCTTTTTTTCATTCAGCCTTTTTTTTATTCTCGAGGGGGAAACCTTCAAAAGGTACCCGACGCCGCGGGAGGGACGCCTGGTTATGTGGGATTTTTACCGCACTAAAACCCCCTTGGTGGCCGGCCTCGGCGCTGCAAAGAGGACTCCGGGATCTCCAAAGGAACGCAACCGGAGTACTTTGAGAGCGTTGCCCCGGGATCGCTTGGCTGGACGGTTCGAACTTCCACTCTTGCCGCCCGGACTCTGATCCCGGAACTACAGGGACGACAGATTTCAGCCTAAGTTTGAGTTGGTGCTTTAAATCAATCGGAATCGCATTCGGAATCATATCCATATTCATACTGGTTTCATATCACGTACTACTGTCCAAAACAATCGTGAATGATAACGTAGAACCATTTTGCTGCTGCAGGTGTTTGATTCCAAAATAATCTCTACCGGTGCAACATCCCTATGCCTATTCTTAATACTGCCTCGTTTCTATTGGATTTCACCATCTGTATACCAAGTTTGAGTTTAATATTACGATAATTAAAACATACTTTAAATAAATGATTAAAATTACAGCTACTTTCTAAAACTACTATTCATTTTAAGGTACATGGGATCCAAAGAAAGTGACCGCAGACCAGTTGTTCAGGCTGTTCTACCTGATCCACGAGGCGGCTATGCTGGAGCCGGAGTCACAGGTCCGCGGCACCGTGGTCTTGATGGACTTCCACAACATGGGTTGGTCACAGGTCAGTAAACATTATCATCACTACATAAGACAAAATTGCTTCCTGCGGTCTGCCCCGTATGTTTAAATCTTTAAAATTACGCTACGGATTTTAATGTTTTTTTTTAAAGATAGGGTGATTCAAGAGGAAGGTTTTTATGTATAATAAATTCATAATAGGCGGAACAAAGTTTGCCGGGTCAGCTAGTTTTCAATAAATTAATGTAGAGTTGACTCTTAATGCCGACGATGGGCCAGCTATATCACTCGAAAGTCGTATAGTAAATGGAGGAGAAAGGTTCTAGAGTGGTAACACTGGTAACCGTGACTAGGCACAATGAATAGGTCACTCCCCAGGGTCTATTAGCCTGGAATGATGCCCTGTAGAGAACTGGGTGATATAGCAAAATTCGAAGGCACAGGATCGATGTTTTCAATTCAAATTCGAAGGCACATATGTCCAGCAGTGTAGCTGAAAAGGCTGATAGATCGATGAATAGTTTGTCTCTTGCAAGTAAACTTGATCAAATATGCGCCTCAGATGCAAAGATTTCAGCATAAAAACATTACAATTCGCTTAATGTTTCATGTGTCTGCCGATTGCAATATAATAATAATGAAAAATAACTTGAAGTGTTTATTTGTAGTATTCATAAAAATATATTTCATAATCAAATATTGTACATAATTTATATTAATACGCAGTAGGTCGCCGTGTTGTAGCTTTTTAAAATGTTCCCTCAATAGATCGCGTTAATACATAAAACATATACCGTTTATGTATATGTCGTTGTTTTCGTATTACAATGTACATAGATTGACGAATGTAAGCTTAGTCGCGAGTTCCAATATAAAATGTAGGTATGGGCGTCGAAAATTAAGTGGTAAAATAATATTTGTGATTCACGAATTATTTGTTTACCCGACAGTTACTCGATTTTTAATTAATTTTACAGAAAATACAGGAAAAAATACATGTAAATTAAGTATGTCTGTCTGTATTTGATTGCGTACATGGATATTGTAGACAATTTTGGACCATTAAAAATTTTAATAATTTTTAACCCTATTTTCTGCGTCTGAATAGAAGTAGTCATATGAAGTCAATTACTATGATACTTTTTACACTTCAATTAAACAAAAAATAAGCACATCGTCTTTGTAAGTTATGTGAGTACATAACTAAATATCAAATGACACGTGACTTAACTTATACCAACCGTTTTATAACAATGCCTTTGTTATCGCCTTACTCTATTGGTAAAATAAAACTCTGTGATTCAAGAAATATTATGGAAGTCTCAAAACGTTTAAACAAGATAGGGAAAATTTACTTTAGTATTAAATAAAATCGATCTCTAAAGGGTAGGCTTAAAAGACTTTTTTTTTTGTTTTCGAGGGGGAAACCTTCAAAAGGTACCCGACGCCGTGGGAGCGACGCAGGGTTATGTGGGATTTTTACCGCACTAAAACCGCCTCGGTGGCCGTCCTCGGCGCTAATAAGAGGACTCTGGGAACTCGGTCCGACCGCAACCGGAAAGGCTTAAAAGACTTAAAATACTGTTAGCTTCATGTTATTTTGTAGTTTTTTGTATAAACGATTTACCCCGAAAATATAATTATAGGACCCCTTTGTGAAATTACAATTACGTTAAAGAATAAACTCAGTCACATATATACAGGTTATTTTTTCATAAGTAAAGGTTTACTTTTTTAAGTTATCATTTATATTATTAAATATGTATATAATCACCGGACCAGGGTCATTAAACTTAAAGTTATTTGAAATGCGTGATTAATTTCTTAACAAGGACCACAGCTTAGCGCTACCTTAAAAGAATTTGCATATGCGTTAAGACTTGTATACAATATCACAACTTTAGAAAGACACTTACTATACTAGGTTTTCGCCCGCTTCGATACTCATTTACATGTATTGTAAATGGGTATGTATGTATTGTATATATGTCGAGGTCAAGAACTATGTGTGTGTCTAATTTCAGCGAAATCCAGTCAGTAGTTTTTGCGCTAGAGAGTAACAAACACACACACGTCCTCACATATATTTATAATATTAATACGACTACGTTCGACATCCGTGTATAATTAAGCAGTCTGATAATATTTTCTACGAACGACTATGCTCAGTTTACTACCATCATATTCTTGAGTTACATGATAAAATTTATGCTTATGTTGCTGTCGAACTTGAACCTACAGTGTTGGAGATTCAGAATCAAACTCCACGAAGATATTTTTGAAGCCATGTTGTTTATTTTAAGTTATGATGTTTAAAAATACATTTAAAAAACTCTAATGGCTGAGAATTTTCTATTATGACAATAAAGCCTAAATGCCCATGTAAGGTCAGAATTGGGACCTAAATAAAGAGTTCCTACGTCGTCTATAATTTTAATTAATTTCTATAATGCATATGATATAATATAGCAAGTAATTATCAAAATATTATTTATGTTCATATTACGAGTGTTTATGCACCAGTAAAACAATAAAACTCGAAAAAACAAAATTAAACGTGCAGCATTTCTAAAATATTATTATTCGGGTTATCTTCACGTTTTTCTTTTGCGACCTACCAGTAAACTGTGTTAAAGTAAATAGTTATATTACTGTAAAAAAGTTATCGTTTATTAATTTTATTAATTTATAATTAATTAAACAAATGGTGTATCATAACAACGGAGCGTACCGAATGCGTTGACACAAAAGGAACTGGCCTTTTGTTTATATGTTTTAGACTTCAATTTTTATTTATGAGTATACACTTAATCTTTACTACATTATCTAAGTATATATATATATGCAAACCAGAATTTAATTTTCGGGCCGGGGTTGGGATTCAGCATATCGTAAACGCTAAAATCGTGAAATTATCGTTTCGAGCGTTGAATACAAACCAAATACCTAACAATAAGAATTAGGCGAAACAATGGCTAAATAACTAACTAAACATATTATTGGACTAAAAACAAAAACCTTGAAGATCAGAATTAATTTCGTTCTAGTTTAAATACAAAGAAATACGTCTTTGACCCTTAATTATTCATTGTTTTAGTGTACTGCTGTTTGGGAGTATAGCACGCTACATTATTATTCTTTTGTAATTACGCTTCCAATCTTTCTTCCTTTGTTCACTGAATTTTCTCTGTTTGGCATAATATGATAATTATCCCTAAACTGCTCTGCCAACTGATATTTAATATAGGTCTACCAAACACGTGGTACAATAAAGGACATGTGAATTCTAAATATTATTTGAAGTGTTTTGCATATGATAGGTATTATGAGTGCGTCGGCGCTAATTACGAATGCATTATGGCTGTTATATATGAAAATATGAGTACGTGTGCGTAGATAGTACTCACAAGACATCACACGTGAAATGCTATACTTTCTGACTAATTTTAGCCTATATTTTTATCAACAGTTGTTCGGACCTGAGTGGTAATTTTAGATATACAACGGCAATGTCATTACATTGTTTCTAAAAATATCATTATATTAAAAAATCAGTGTCTTCTATTGAAGTCGCACAAAACAATCAAAGAATAAACTTTTTTTAATGTAATTAGTCACTATGATTTTACAGCATTTAACAATAATTATAGGTATAACTCCTTTATTGCATACAATATAAAGATGTCATTTCCGGTTCGATGAGATCAAATATCATTAATATTTTAATAAGGATTTATATCATGACGTGTTCTTTGTCTATTAGTGTACTGTTATAACATACCGATTAATATTGCTGATATATTACTTTCACTATGATGATACACATTAGAAATACTAATTAGATTAATGCGCTAACGTAAATAACCTTTCTCTACATTGTCTGTCCACCAATTCGCACTTGGCCAGCGCGGTGTACTATGGCCTACAACTCTCTCATTCTGAGAGAAGACTCGTGCTCAGCAGTGGGACAATAATGGGTTGACGACACATTGTCTTTTGCTAATTTGGTATGTATTAGTAAATCAACCATACCAAAATACGTAAATAAAAATATTTGTTTCGATTCCATACAAAATATTATTTATCGTATTGTATAATCGGTGTTTTAAGATGGTATTTAGGGCTGAATTAATAAGTAATAAATAAAAGAGCGTTGGCAGCAACAATCTAAAGAAAAAATGAAACAATGAAAAATAATAAATTTATAAGCATCCTAATAATTATTAGGCACTATTTTGCTAGCATTACACTATAGGTATTTTATTTAATTTCTCATAATTGGTTAAAATGAGGAAGACTAAGAAATTATTAATGTGGGAAAAATATCTAATTGCAATTTTAAGTTAAGAATAGCCGCTGATGAATTAACGTTTTATAACTTTAATTATAATGTGTCAGATGATCTTAATGACACAATTGATTAATATTTATGAGCGCTGAAACCCTAGAAGTTTAGTACAACGAGCATGATTAGTATGAGACACCTTTTGTTATTAAATTTCATTCGTTGTGTAACGAACGCGTGATTATTTTGCGTATAAAAACATCCTTTGTTACAACGAATCCATACGGCACTGCACTTTGGATAATAATGACTCACATGTCCTTATAGAAGTACCTATTTATGTAGTACAAAGTGTACACAGATATTTGTACAACGAGAAATGTACAAAGTCTGCTCTTTTCATTGTCTCTTTATCGGCGTTTTGTGCGTAGTTACAAAATCTATAGGGCTCAGTGTTAGCACATAGCAGTGTGTGTTTTGTAATTCAGTCTGTGTTGTGATCCTACCAGGATCTTTGATAATAAATAACCTTGCCTTATCGGCACATTGTTCTGTGGTATTAAACAGCTATTAAAATTGTTAAGATAAGGGCGTATCAGTACAATTGGGTGAAATTGTTGCATAGTTTATTAACAAGAATCCATGTTTTAAGTTTTCACACTATACATGAATATTTCCTATATTTTAAACGTAAAAGGTATAATAAATTCCTGCTAAATTTATAATTTACATGTTTTACCTGGCGATATCAGTGTATTATAATATAGTTAAAGCTTTTTGTATTTGTTGCCTTTTAGAAGATTTTAATTTTAAGAAAATTACCTAAAACATCTATTTTCATTATATTTGCCATACAAAACACAATTCAGTCAATGTAAAACATAGTACAAATATATCTACGTGTATCGTTGAATGCCCATGTAAAATGTATTCAATACAGTTGATTTCTAAATAAGTGATTTCCTTCCTTTTGAGTACGGAAGTTTACTTCCTATAAAATAGTTGAGTCGATTGAAGCATAGCATTCGAATAATGACCTTTAAGGTCAAGCATGTTTGGTGTACAGTAGACGAACTTGATCGAAATAGAAGCGAAAATCGGTAATTTCGTGCGCAGGTCACGTAACATCCGTCATTGTTATTGAGCATTATCGATATAATTACATCGATTGTTTTCATACTTCCTCGTTATCGCGTTAGATATTTTAAAACATATAAAGAATTTTCTGAGAGAACTCGTTATCATAATCGATTTATGCGTAGAAATGGCAGGAAAACAGAGCAGCTCAGGGTTTCAGCTCAAGGGGCGTCACGTACGAGGCTGTACATTCGATTGTTTATTCCGGAGATGTTTAACTCGATTAATTGTTTATGGGATACATCTCTTGAATCCCTTTCGCTTCTGACATCACTAGTTTTTAAAGCAACAAGGTTACAACAAAGTATTTACTTGTGAAGATCACGCGAGTGTAGATTCTGTTGTATGTTGAAGAATATTGAAAGTTATTATTATTGATACATACATTTTAAATTTTACATATCATGACTACGCCTAATTTCTAGTATGAACTTTAATATAGTGGCTCTAGCTTCTGTAACCCTATGAACTCTGCATTCTTCAATTTGTAGCGAATCTGTGGTGATTGTATTACAATCCTAGTCCAGCCAAAAATATAATGTTATTCTGAAATTGAAGTTTTAGGAATTGCTATGCTTCATTTTACAAGATAGATAAGATTTTAACATATAGTTTACCATATACGAAATATCAATATTTTAATCAAACATCCGTTCTTTGTCAGTCGTGAAGGAAGTGGGTTTTCCTTGCCGGGTAAGGACGACGACAAACGGATAAACACTGTTGTCGGGCAAATACTTCTCATATCCATAATTACCATATATATGGAACTAATGGATGTAACTTATTTATTTTTAGAATCGTAGTATCTACTACACCGTTTAATTTTGTTATTTACCTGTATATTTCCACCAATTCGCACTTGGCCAGCGCGGTGGACTGTGGCCAGCAGTGGGACAATAATGGGTTGACGACGACCAGTATATTTTGGGGTAAAAAGTTGATAAATTTACTACCTGAAATGTATTTTTGTCTTATGGAAATTGTATACCCAAAACGCTATTGTTTATGATTTTTTGTATAGATTTTATATCAATTACCCATAAATAAAATTGCGTTTCATGAGAAAAAATAGTATAAACACTCTTATTCATTACACCTTGTATTAATATTACAAAAATAGTTCCAAGTGTTTAAGACTATAATTAATTAAGTAAATGTGTTGTTCCTAATAATTAATTTAATTAATATCTTTTACTACTTACTTACTTTACGTTACTTACGTTACTTCTTAAAGAGAATAGGCCCTTGCGTTGAAATGTTAACATTATATAGCATTGAAATATGATGTATTGTTTTAATAATGTAGTATTTTAGTAAAAATAGTATTTTCTCAGTTGATCTTCGGTATTGACATTTGTGGTCGAGGTGGTGCTGCCGCAATTGGGTCTTGTTACCTATCTATTACATCGTCCACTGAACGTCTCACACATTCTAAAATATTAATAGACGTATACATAACATTTTGTTTTAAGTATGTACATTTTACAATTAACATTTTTTTAAAAAACAATACACCACAAAACATCTTTATTGCACACCAAAATAAATAACAAAAATAACAACCGCATGAACATATTAAGTGCAATAGGCGGCCAAAAAACTTTTTATTCAAATTATGACAATCTTGAAAATAACATGTAAACAATGCTACAGTAATAAATGGATATGTAGGTAGGTACATATAATATAAACACACATACTTTCAGAAAACATTACTCTCCTTTTGAGGCAGTTGGGAAAAAAGTAATGCGAAACATCCACAACAATAAACAACTTAATTTCTTTATATTTTTAGTAAATATTATTTTCAATGTGTAAACAGAAGTGTCTCTATGTAAAGTGCCGGTGCGTAGTCACACACATCAATATCAAGCCACTTATGATCGTTTGTTCCGTCATGTGGAATCTATTTGTATTATATTATTTCATTAACCTATTACTGTTCCCCTATTGGGCAGTGATCCTCCCGCAGAAGGGTTACGGGTGTTATATCTCTCTGGCTATATTTGGGTTAGCGAATCACACCTTTGTGAATCGTGGAAAGTCCTCAGCAGTGGCGTAATAATAGGGTTGCAGAACGGATAAAATACGGTCTTCCAGACTGAGAGCGCTCAAGCACGAGAGGTCTTTAAACATAGAATATATGTATTACAAAATTTAGAAATGTTACTAAATTTTATTTTATCAGAATTACAATAATTTTGGTAAAGCAGTTTTATAATACTAGAGCACTCTACCCGGGCTATATTAAGCTACGAGCTTCACTACATAGTATAAAACAAAGTGGCTTATGTATGCTTATATATTTTTTTATTACGGTACGGATTTTAATGCATTTTGCAATAAAAAGAGCGATTTAAGAAGGTTTTTGTGTATAATACATGCGTAATATAATGGAGGAACACAGACAATTTTAGATTTTTGACTTTTAGGCTAAACGAAGTAGTCAACTACATATAAAAGGCGTACCTAAGGTTCCAACACCTATTCCATATAATACAAAATTCCATGCATGTACAATGGGATACAAGAAAACGTATCATACGGTTGATTTGCTACTATATCATCGGTTTGCACTTATTGCTCTGACAAATTGAATAACAACAACATTATTATATTATTCATAATACTACAGTGGTCGCTATGCTGTTTATCAGCATAATATCCTGTGTATTAACACTGATACTGAATAATATGTACATTCAAAGATACTGATGTTAATTATATTATTTATCATAAATGACAAGGTGTAGCTAAGATTAATGTCGTCATGATAAACAAGTGATTAAAAACCGCGAAATTGCATATCTCCTGCGATTATATATATATGTATACACAATTTATGAAGATATTTGACTCTTAAAAGAAATATATGCGTAGCACGTAAAATTAAAATTAATTTTGATTGAAAACGTTAAAGAATTAAATCCAATTACTAGTATAAATTTGTTAATTTATTAAAAGTGTGGAACTGTTTGAATTGAATCAAACGTATATACTCACTTTACATAATAGTGACGCGCGATTTTGTATTGCGAGAAATATAAACACACTACGAACGATTACTTAAAATTGTATCAAATTTAACACTACGTTGCGCAGGGGGCTATAAAGACTGGGCTGAAAGACAAAATGGCTAGCATTATAACAATAAACGTTTCAATTAAAGATAATAAATGCATCATCACAAAAATATATCTATTATAATATGACGATTTTGGTTACCATTTCGGCAGGAACTTCGATAGGGTTAAATGAGATTAATAGCAGTACCTGTTTTTTCTGTTTAATGATTTCATTTAAGCACCTTTGTAATTGTTTTTAGAATAACTAGTCACCCGTTGCATCGATTGGAAATTCGACCGTAATTTAAATTAAAAAACTAAATTTCATATTGTTCAAAGTAGCACGATAATTTTTCAAAAATTCAAAAAAAATGTAATAATTTTCAAGTAATTTTGAACGCACCCGTTAAATATAAAAAGAGGTTTAATTAGCTAAACCGCATTTAAATGTAATAGCGGGTATTTTGACCAAGACACTAACATTTCTGACGTTATGTGTTTTCATGTTTTCATAGTAAGACATTGAATGTTTTATTTCGTTTATTAATTATGTGTTTGTGACAAATGCACGGTAGTGTGTGTAATGTGTTTTTGGTTGATTTTATGTATGTGTTATGCATTATTTGAAAAAATATAAACATTCTGCACTGCTTCTCTACGTTTCTCTACGTCTCTAAAATTTCATACTAATCCATCCGCGGCATATTACTTAAAAATGCACCACAAGTTTTTGCTTCACGTATATATAGATTACTTTAATTCACATTTTATTTTCTATAGACAATGGGACTGACGCCAGCGTTCTCGAAGCGGCTCCTGACGTTCATCCAGGACGCCATGCCGTTGCGGCTAAAGGAAGTGCACTTCGTTAAGCAGCCCATGGTCTTCAACGTCGTGTGGAACATGTTCAAGCCTTTCATCAGGGAGAAACTTAAGACCAGGGTAGGGTTTTTAATCGTTTTTGTTTAATAAGAGCAGTTACAGTCTTAGACGTAGCAATAAGCTAATAGTTAGGTTAGGATTTTCAATCTAGAGGTTCGATGTTCGAGGACCAAGCACCTCTGGTTTTATAAAGAAATAATTGTGTTTTAGACATGAGTTATCGTATGTTAATAACATAACAGAAAAGGAAAACAACACGAGGAAACGCTCTCGCCAAAGTTTTTTATATAAGAATAAGAGGCACCATGCCCACCAGTCAACAGTAATCGCTTCAGGATAATGCATTTCATAAATTATCTTAATACTTGTGCATGTAATATGCAAAATAACGCAATGTTTGTTATATGATTCAGTAACCGGTATTGCCATAATTAAGTTGTATAACAGAACTGTTGAAAGAGTTCTAAGCGTGATAGCGCCACGGTGAACTTAAGAGATCTTGTATTCTTTTTTTATCGTTGATCGTAACTGCAAAACTATTGAATTTAGAAAAAAAAACGCAAATTGGGAATGCAGGCAATGTTGTCGGGAAAAATATCTTCTATAATATTTATTTATAAAATAATTCTCTTAATGAAGAGATACTCGTAAGACAAAACTTCATTAACATTAGTTAAGCCACCAACAAATGTGTCATTTATTTATATGTTTTAGCGTAAGCATCATGTATGGTTACGTTAATCATACAAATAATATGATCATGAAATTATGATATCATAAATGTTATCATTAGGTCTTAGAATCATTGACTGAGGTCTTAGTGCCTTCTCCAACGGAATTAATTCATAAAACAAAACATTTCTTATTTCAGATCTTCTTCCATGGCTCGAAAATGTCCTCGCTCCACAAGCACCTAGAGCCGAGCCACTTGCCCGCCGACTACGGCGGTGAACTGGATCCCATCAACTACTCTGGAGCCGATTGGTACCCGGTCATCAATGACGTCCTTCCGCACATCCACAACTGGAACAGCTACGGCTTCGTCAAGAAGACATAGATCCATAGCATAAGGGCGCTTTCAATTTAGACGACTATGACTGATGCCGCACGACAGCCCGATGGTTGTCGGATTCCGTACGGAGCGATTTTTCATACAAAATTATTTTAAATTAATTACGCATACAGACTTTTTCACATTGTTTAACGCAAAAATGGGAACAGTCCGTCACGTCCGTTTACTAGCGAGCTCGTGAAAAACTAGTACGGGTCGACAACATTATGATTGCCAAACGCGTGGCTATGACAAAACACAGTCGTCCATGCGCAGTAAGACTACCGCCCTTATGTAGTGCGACAATCCGATTCAAAAAGTCCAATTGAAAAGCGCCCTAATACTAGTCTTAATAACACGTTTCCTTTACGCAAGTATCTTCGTGTTATGCGATGTCGCATTTACCTCTATTTAAATAATTTATATTGATCGAAGTCCAAAGAAAAAGTGCGCATCGAGACATCTATAAGAAAGTGTACTAACGTCTGTTTTATGCAACTTGTAAGAAAATACTTGCGCAACGGAAATGAAGCTTGGAGATTAAAGATTCGATTTCCAATTTAGTATTAGGAGAATGATAGTTAAACTTTGATCTTACATATTTGGGTCCATGCATATTATCTGTTAGTTTTCATTTTCAATTCCTTGACATTATTCAATGAACTACACGTAACGAACCAATGTTAACTTTTGTATTTTTTTTCATTTGTACAAAATTGAGGTGCAATAAATGTATATTATAATAACAATACCTATTCAAATACACATAACAATCGTTTTAAAACTAATATTATATTTATGAATAGTCTTTGACAGTGGACGTGTCCAAACTATTCGTGAATGTAGGTAGGTGCTTGCTAAAATGCATGTTATAGTAAATATTTGTTTTTTTAAAGTATAGCAATTTTTCTACGTGTTAAAATATGCAGTGGTTGAGTACTTGGTTCAATTAATTTGTTTACTAAGTTTTATTTTTCAGACTCTACATACCATATTGTTGATATTTACGTATTCCGTGTTCAAAATTTGACAATGATGATATTGGTAGCCTTGTGCTTGTAATATTTTTTTAAGATGGAGTAGGAATAATTATAATATACTATATAATTAATGTTATTTTGTAGTACGAGCGAACTAAAATTGTGCGTATGTGAGCGTATGTCATGACATCTTGTTATAGCATTAATTGAACGTTTTATTCATTATATATTTATTCAGAAAATGTTTGATACCTAATAGACAATATCAGGAATAAAGTTGATATTGAGGCTGTGAATGCGAAAGTGCTGTGTCACTTTTTATAACATATTCACTTCTAGATTAAGATTAGGTAAAACTTACGTCACATTGCCGAGCGATCTTTGAACCAATTTTTGGTTGCAGTTGCTTGTTACATAATTTTGGTACAAATATTGAAGATGTTGCAATGAGTAGTTCGTTAAGTGTGACGATGGAGGGCATGACATAATTTAAGTTTAGTACATAAATATGAACCAATAAGTCAATGCCAAAGTAAAGATGGTGTAAGGGGACCAATGCCGCAACTAATAAAGTCTAAAACTTAGAAAATGTTTAATGGTATTTTACCTTATAAGACTTAGAGCAGCTTCTCATTTTATATTTATTTAGCGTATGGGTTCAAAAGTTGACTAAGCTGATCGCGAAAATGCGTACCTAATACAATTACTTTGTAATTCGTCGCACATGATTAAATATGCACATGATTACAATTCGGCCATTTCTCAAACTTCCTTTTTAGCGTTTGCGTTGTGTAAATTTTTGGAGAACCTATATTCTAAAGAAGACTGGTGCACATTCTCTCTTATTTATGTAAAACAGTGTTTTTAATATTACCTTTGTTAGTGACGTGTGCTTGTCTTTGTGGTAGCTTGCTAAAAGTTGTATTTAATTGCTTATGAGATGATCCAAATCGATGAACTAGCTGGTCTTAATTATATTAATAGTCTTATGAAATGTACAAATTTAATTTTAAAGGAAGTGAGGGCGGAACACTTTATTACCGCACAATACAACTTGTTTTATAAGTAGGAAGTGCATCCCATGTACTCTGTTTGTTATAGAGAATATTACAAAGCTAATTTATATGCAAGCTGTGCCCTACGTATGGATGTCTAAAATTGCAGCTGGTACAACGAAGGCGTATCGTTAATGTCTAATCAATCAAATATACTATATATGTTATGTAAAACACGATGATGAATATTAATTCTATTGCATAGTAATGTATTGTAAACTGTGTTGCTCAAGTTGAATTTTTGTAGTGTATAATTTATAAAGTTATCTGACATTAGTTAGATGTATAAATAAATTTATAAAAAATATGTGTTTCTCTTTCGGTCGTATTTTAAACTAAGAAGTCCTTTAAAGAATTCAAGAGGTCCAAAAACCCCCTGGAAGGTTACCGTAATAAAATGGTTTACTAATATTAAAAAAATATTTACCCATATGAATTGAATATTCTGATCATATATTAAAGACTTACAAATGTGAAAATTATTATGTTAAATAAATTCGAGCGTATCAATTTCAATAAGAGCTTCGAAAAAAAAATACATGAACGCCTTATATAAAATGACGCGCAATTGTTACGTTAAGGTGGCAGCACTGCAGTGGTACCCAACATTTTTATCATAGGGGTCACAAGCATGTTTTAGATGAATGATCCAGGGCCGCAAGCAGTGGCTTAGCATGGGTTTATGCCGCCTGGGGCGGAACGAAAAAAGAACCCTACTTACTCCAAACTGTCGTCCATAAAAAAAGGTCGGCAATACTAAATCTTTTAGCACTCTTTCGCTTTCTCAAAATTTATCAAGGCCGGTTGATAAATTTTGTTCCTACGTGTCATCCCTATTAAAATCAGCCGGGCCAATCAAAAGGGCCCAACATGCACCCCGCGGGGCGCAGGTTGAGTATAGCTGCTCCACTGCAATAAAAATCATCAAATATTCTAAGGATCTATTAATGCTGTATGCCTAAAAAAAAATGAAAATGAAAAGTGATTTATTGCATTTAGAGGTTTTCAAATAATCATTAAACAATTCGACATGTTTAAAAGAGTTTTTTGTATGTTTCCTTTCATAGGACAGATATGTTCCTACGCCTAAACATTAAGTTAAAACGCTTCGGATAGGAATGTCTTTACATTTTGGAATTTTGCCAAAACCATAATTAAACTTATTTTACACTTACAAGTAAGCGACTTCATACACAAGAAAGGTTCTATGTGAATTCAATTCTATCTGAAATATCTGCGTTGCTAATCCTGAGTACTGAGATGGTCGCCTGATGTAAAGTTGGAAACCGCGGAATTACGAAATTAAAGTAATAAGATTACGAATAGAATTTGTTTATTTACCAAAAATATTGTCAATCACAGAAACCTTGACACCAGTGAGGATAAACTTGTCCTTGGATGCCATTGTACCTGTCTTTGTTTTCATATTAACATACTTTTTTGGTAAGATGTAGATTTATGTTAATTAAACATGTTCTGGGTACCTACCACAGTACATAAACAAATATCACTCAAATTTTTAAATGCTTTATATGAGTATTGATTAGCATGTTTGCTTCATTCAAACATAGGTAATACTTAAACTTAGATAAAACACATATCACACATATCATAACACATTTGGTATATATTCTGGTTTGAACCGTTAAGGGAATTACATTCACATGAAACGTTTTTAATTGTCCGTAGAGGGTAGTAAAATAGCCTCAATTTTAGGGTAATAGATGCAAATGTTGTGTTGACTACTTATCATCAGGGGGACTACATGTATAATGCTATTTCAATTGAAAATGGCAAATATCAAATTAACACATCTTTGTCTGGGTCAACAAATATGTGTTAATTTATGTGTCAATCCAGTTGGACAGGAGGCAGCAGTTGGAAAAATCATGCTCCACGCTTGTTGCGTGAGCGGCCAGGCTCCGGCGGGTTCGCGTACGACTGCGAAAGCGTGCCCGTGTTACCGCCGTACGGTGCAAGGAGGAAACATAGTGGAGGCTTAGCCGGTAAGAGTCCGGCATAATCCAGCTGCTGCCCCGGGCGGCTGGATATCTATGAGGATTACCCACAAAAAAGGTCGCTATCTGTATGCCAAATTTTAGCAAATTAAGTTGTTTTGAAGTGAAACTTTCGCCTTAATAATGTTAGTTACATGGTTTTAGGCTAATATTATCGCGAAATTGATACATTTGATTAATTTAACTACTTGTAATACCTACACTTATGTTTTTGTAAGATATAACCTGGGTTCCAAGGAATTAACCTTCTCCTTCTTTTCTTTTCGTTATGACATTGGAGCTACATAATGTGCGTAATTGTAATCGAAATGAATATAAATGTAATCTTATCAAATTAATGATTATTAAAATAAAAATGGGATGGTAGATATAATATCTTACAAAGACTAATCATCAATCATTAAAAAAATTGACAACAAATACTATATATCTATTTTAGGGTTGAAACTTTTGCATTGTTTTTGATATTAGTATTTTTACTAAGTACTGAAATAAAACATGGTATGGCTGATACACTTCACTTAAACAAAGGTGCTTGTTTATGTGTGTCAGCCATAACATGCCAACACAAATTATTAGAATTTCAACTGAAAAAAAAACTTAACAAATTATTTTTACTCTGTACATATATAAATAAAACTAAAAAAAACAATTGAATAGTCCTTTGACAGCTTACGACAGGTATCTCGCATATTTTAATTACAAGCACGCTAGTATATTAGTATTTATCTATGAAGCACGCGATTGCCGCCAGGACACCTATGGCCTATCATGTCAATACTGTAAACCGAATAAAATAAAATAAATGAAATAAAATAGGAGTTTAGTAGTGTAGCTACAAATTATATATTGTAGAAATCGTATAACCATATGATTGCAAACCTATTTCATTTTACAGATACCGAATGGAAATTATTAAAATATTATGTGGTCATTCGTTTTTGAGTTACATTGCACTTAGGTATTTAATAAATGTCTATAGATCCTAAGATCCGTAGATCCTAGTCCTAAATGAGTGTCCCTATCATGATATCGTATAGGAATAGTCTGGTAGAGAATGTTACTGACTACCCATTTTAGAAACAAATCATGAGGTCTACCTTAAGAGTATTGCAGAGTATAAAGACACCCTACATACTTATTTATGAAATAAAGTAGTGATCCCAACGCATAGTTATAAAGAACTTAATAGAACTTTTTTTTTTTGTGAACGGTTCGTATTTTTTTCAATGCTTCCTCATATTGAAGACACATACATTGATACATAATCTTTGTAGATACTGCAATTAGAATGATATCAGATTATTTTATTTCTACTGTACATAATTTGTGTAAAGGCATAATTTGTGTCAGTCAGGCTAACGTATTAGCGATTACTTTATCTCACATAGATAGCTAGTGAACGGTAGTGTGCCGTGCTTTAGAGGTGGTACTGTGTGGTAGATTTCGGTTCCCGTGTTCACGCCGGCCACTCGCTAGTCCGTCCGGCGTCTTGCGAGAATCGCGCGCTTCGACAAGTGTTCGTACAAGTGGACAGCTTTCACGTGTTCTACTTTTGTTAGAAAGCTTGACACAAAGATAAATTTTTAAATCTAATTTATTCTTTTTAATATCATTTAATTTATTGTTAGATATTTTTGAAGTATGCAGTTATATTTATAGAAAAAAGGTCAAGCAAATAGATTACCTACAACAAGTGTTAGTTCTTTATGTGTTGAAATGATGATTATGGAAATCTGTGCCGAGTTACCAAATCAGTGAAAATTCCAGTGAAGGGTTTGACGAAATACGTAATATCTAATTGGAGCTGGTTTTTAGACATTCACGAAACCGGCAGCGTTAGACTACTCACCATAATTTATCATTAATCAAACCAAGATAACGTAACGACTGCCTGTTTATTGATTAAAATTAGTTGATTCTATGAATGACACAAATAATTCAACAATATTAACGATTATTCTCGTTCCGTAAGCGTGTTTTTTATTAATATATTTTTAACGAAAAGAAAACGATGGATGTCCAGTTCGACACAGACGGCGTCCCATTTGTCGCTTGGGGTGAACACAAAATAAAATTGGAAAGAACTCCCACTACTAATCCTGAGTACTTAGAAAAGGCGGAGAGAGAACTGAGAGAGACCCCAACCAACGTGAAGAATGGATTGGCAGAACTCCGACTGTTGCTTCAAGGTGGTTAATCTAATATACAAAATTCTCATGTCACAATGTTCGTTCCCGTACTCGTCCAAAACGGCTTGACCGATTCTCATGAAATTTTGTGAACATATTGAGTAGGTTTAAGAATCGGCCAACATCTATTTTTCATATCCCTTTGTTATAGGGGTTGTCCACCCTTAACATTTTTTTAAATTTTTATATGGCAACACAACGTTTGCCGGGTCAGTTACTACTGGTAAATACTTACTATTTATGAATTTGTGTCGATAAGATACCAAAATTAATGCATTAACGCCTAATTAATTTGGTTAATTAATACATTTTTACCTGTAAGTAATCTCGCCGAGATAAAAAAGATAAACGTTCCAATTACATTTACAAGTAATTAATGTTACATTTTTTAAATCTTATGTTCCATATATTTCGTATTTTATAAATTAATTTATCGCAGTTAGCATACCTATATAGATGTATGCATAGCATCCATGTATAGATGTATAGACTTTATAACTACAAAGTTTTTAAGGAAAAATACTTTAATATATTTATAAGGAAAATCTTTATGATTGAGGCAATCACATGACATTTTCTCTGTAATAATCAAATACCATGTGCAACATAACCATTTGAACCGGCTTAATTGGCTAGTTCATGAGGAAGACGTCTGTTTCGTGAATGCAGTACATTGTAATTGTAGTCAGTCTCCAAGTCATGTTATTGGACAATTAACTCAAATTGACAACAACGCACATAGGTAATGTAGTCTGGTTGGACGTATATTTATTTTAATCTACTCGTATATACGCATGTGTAAGGTGAACATTTTAGTCCTTTTTGCGAATAATGCGCTTGGCAAAGTGTCAAATTTGGCGCAACTAAGGTTCTTGTAAAGAACAAAAGATAATAATATTTATGTAAGTAAGTGTTACACATATCTTAAATTCAACAATATAGAACATTCATTGTTTCAATTACTGACAGTGTAAAACACATGATCGTAATGTTAACATATCAGATTATATCAAAAAGCACGTTATTGCTTCAAATGCCTTGTTAATTAAATCTCATTGGCCTTGTAATGGATGTTCATCAAATTACTCGAAAATTAATGTACAGACAAAAGAAAACATAATATATAATTATGTTCTGTAGTGGAAAAATCTGTAGCTGAATTATGTAGGTATATTATCCAAATAAAATATAACATATAATATAATACTATTTAATAAGTATTATTCTTGTAATATTTTGATGAAATCGAGTTAGGTTTTTATATAGGTTTATTTAAGGTGAAACTTCGAGCATTGTTACTTATAACTAGTACCTACCTACCTACTATTTAGCAATGGTAGGTATACATAATTACTAATTTAGTATATTAATAGGAAGTTTAAACCTACAAATTAATCGCATGGTGTAACTAATTCGGGTTGTATTCGCTGTATGTAAGTAGAAAAGTTTGTAATATTGTATATGTAATTCAGCTTTCGTATATTCGTAACTTAAATATGATAAGACGTTGGTTTCACTTAAATATTCTTCAGTTTTTGTGAACCTCGTCTAGGTTATGAATAGACTCTACCTGAAGTGGATTACAGATGCTACTGAGGATTAAGGTCTGTTAAAATTGCCGTAATGCCTGCTGGCTAACATATGAAATATCATACAGATGCAGTAGGTTAAGAGACTATTTAAATTCCTCTCGCATCACTCCGCTTGCCTACTGCTCGCAAGCGAAGTTAATTTTCACGCATGTCACGCGGATTACTTAATCGATATATATAAAAGCGAAAGGATGTTCACTTATACACCTATTAATTAGACTTCGCTAAACACTAAGTATCTACAGTGCTGTAGATAAAAACATGACATTTTGACAAAAAGTTCCTTGTATGACGTACATAGACGTCAACTAACAAGAAATTGTTACAGCCAAACCTAAAATTTGCAATTGGATATTTTTTACATATATTTTATTTATGTCTTTTAGATGTTTGTGTAAATCTAAAAGATTCGATGGTGGGTGAAGTATTGTATGACTTTCTCTCAATTGATGCATGCTCAAACAAAAATGTTATTTGGTAGAGTCCCTTATATGTATCGAAAAATTATCAGTTTTGGTTCTGTTCATAATATTACTTGCGTATACAGATTGTGTTATTTGTGATCGACTTCAAGTAGATCCTGTTCTCAACGGGTCTGGTTACAAAAGTCCATCTACTTATCATAGGGTAGACTGCAGGCACATTTGCTACTTCACTACATAGTATAAAGTCGCTTCCCACTGTCTGTCGCTACGTATGTTTAATTTCTCGACACTACAGATTTCACTGCAGTTTTTTAATAGATTGAGTGATTCAACAGAAAGGTTTTTATGTATAATATAGTAGAGAAAAACAATAATTTTAGATTTTAGACTTTTAGGCGGAACAAAGTCACCGGTTCAGCTAGTCAAGTATATAAAAAAATGATATACAGATATAATTCATGGGGAGAAATAAACGCGTTGAAATGTAAGCTCAATAAAGATGTAATTAAATACCTAGAAGGTAAGGCAATATATAATTTGATCACAACGGAAAAACCAGTATCCACGTTAATTATAGTGGATTTGTTTTATCCGTCTACCGCAGAATTACTCGTTTATAGGTATTTTTACAGATCTTGATATAATTGTCGATTAAGTAGAGATCAAGTTGGATATGTTTTTTCCGACATTTCTGTAGTGTACACAAAGAAATGTAGTAATATTTGCTAGTTTTGTGTATCTGTACAAAAGTCATCTGTAAGACTTCTAATAATGTTGTCTTTAGAGGCATGAAATAAAAAAGAATATTTTTTTTTAAATATCACTATTATTACAGTAGGTAAAATATGTTGTAGTTTAAGAACAAATAATGATACTTATGACTCTAACCTTGGTTTTTGTCTGTTAGATTTAATAACAGGTTAAAACCACAATTATTATTAATAAAAGTTTCGTATATAAAATATAAATTAGGTACTAGTACTACTATTTATATGTACTAGTTGTTAATTCTTTTGTTAGAAAAAAACGAGTATACTGATAAATCAAAGTAAGTATTTCTATAGCTTATTATACCTTCGTAGAAAACTTTAATACGATAATTACGTTAAAATAATTTTGTAGCGCAGTGTTGTGTTACTTTTCAAATCACTCTCTTCCCGCGAATGTCTTGGGACAGAATCCAGGACTAAGGGACAAAATTCAAAAGATAGCAACGTTCACTAATAGACATACCCAAGAACGAGGACTGTTCGCAAAAACCCCATTAGAAGAGGACTATATCGAGCAATGGATTTCAAAAGGCTGATGCAAGATATCACTTCAATATAATTAGATTATTTAACTTTTTACTATTTATCGTTAACCATAAGTATTTTTAAATCAAAAACTATGACAATTAATATGATATAAATGAACTATTAGCTCGTAATTAAGATGGAATTAAAATCTCTATATTTCCATATAATGACAGTGCAATTAACCCATAGTTCAATAGACCCACTATTTACTTTGATGAATTATAAAATTAACGTTTGGATGTGTTTGCTTATATGTAATTAAAATCTTAAGTGTAGTTGCTATTTTATAAGTTAGTATTTTCATACGCAATGTAATTGTACCTTTTTTTTTGTTCTCGAGGGGGAAACCTTCAGAAGGTACCAGACGCCGTGGGAGCGACGCAGGGTTATGTGGGTTTTTTTACCGCATTAAAGCCCCCTCAAGGTGGCCGCCCTCGGTGTTGCAGAGAGGACTCCGGGATCTCTGAGCGCGTTGCCCCATCGGGCTCCTTTCAGATGGGCGGCTGGACCCACCGCTCCGTCTAGTCTTTACGACGGTATGCGACCACACATACCGCTGTCCTTCCCGGGGTCGCCTGACCGAACGGTTCGAGCTCCCATTCTAGCAGCCCGCAACCCCGGAAGCCCCTTTTAGTCGCCTCTTACGACAGGGGATGCCTTAGCCCTATTCTAATCCTGGAATTACAGGGACATATATAATTGTACCTACATGCTACATGTAAAATTTTATATAAGCACAATTACTCTAATATATAATATATATAAGATTAATCACTTTTTTCGTTTGCAACACGGTAGCTTGCGTAAAAGTTAAATAATTTAATCAGTTTTTTTATTAGCTTGAGATTTACTAGCAGTGATTGGTAATGAAAATGGTTATCTTATTTATTGTCGTTTATTATTAACGAAAAACAATTCACAAAAATTGAGTCGTACACTTTTGCATATTCCAAATTGTTATTTGTTAAAACTACTTTTTCTTGGCATTTAATTAAAAAGAAAATAAGTTGACTAAATGCAAAAAGTTTATTAGTTGTCATATACACATAATAGA
Source organism: Spicauda simplicius (assembly GCA_949699795.1). Classification (NCBI taxonomy): domain Eukaryota; kingdom Metazoa; phylum Arthropoda; class Insecta; order Lepidoptera; family Hesperiidae; genus Spicauda; species Spicauda simplicius. The sequence continues at coordinate 5,985,839 of OX453064.1, forward strand.
GTAAGTGGCGGGAGAATATGTACCATATTGTTGTGTGTATATCGGAAAAGAGGCTGAAGTCCTTGTTTGTTAAGGAGAGGACCAAAAAACAACAATTTGTTAAACTGACCTAAGCTGGGGTTAGTGTTAGTGGAAAGCGCTCTAGAATATGTACTTAGAAGTACCTACATACTTCGGAACTCGTTACCATGGGTCCACCGGTTTGCATTTCATCGTACCAACTTTTAGCTTGAATTCATCCTTATTTTTAAATACAAATAACAGCTAACGTCGTTCGTGTTATTTAATTTTAAAATTTTAGAACTACAAAAAGCTGTTAAGCAGGAAGTGTTGAAAGATCGTTTTTATTTAGTTTAGAAGATAACACTTCTGTAATAAGTAGCAGCATTATACAAACCACGATATAAATACTTTAGAATATAAAAAGTTCTTTTTTAACTTAATTAGTCTTTCTTTCTTAGTCACGTTAGGCCATCGCTGTTCGTCCTTCCGGGAGTTGCGGGATCAGAATAGGGCTATGGCATCCCCTGCCTGTCGTAAGAGGCGACTAAAAGGGGCTTCCGGGGTTGCAGAGGGCTAGAGTGGGAGCTCGAACCGTTCGGTCAGGCAATCCCGGGAAGGACGGCGGTATGTGTGGTCGCATACCGTCGTAAAGACTAGTGCGGTAAAAATCCCACATAACCCTGCGTCGCTCCCACGGCGTCAAAAAAAATGTATGATTTAGTGCATTGTATATAGACGTTTAAGTTTAATGATTTTTGTTTACGATATATTATTTGAATGTATAGCGCTTTGTAAAATCCTACTCATTATAAAATTTGACCAGGTTTGAAAGACTCGTACCTATAACATTTCTGGCGGTTTGTGATACCTATTTATTAGCTTATCCTATTAAAGATATAAATACTAAGCTCTTCCTCACTGCTATAATCCATTGTATTAATACTATAATTGTTAATTTAAAACTTTTTATAAAAATAGTTGTATTTTACTTGATACGTCATTTAATTACCATAATAACCTTAATTTTGGGTGACTGTATGAATTAGCGAGCTCTATGGGTCCATAGTGTTTTTGTTAATACAGGTATGAGTTACCTGACATTTTTGTAAGTTTGAGATGTATATTGTACGCGCTGGAATAGACTTAGTCGCGAATACAAGAAAATGGTCACAATTTTGAACCCGCGAATATTGAAAACGCGATTGCGAAACCAGAAATAAGGAGCTTTGACTCTATTTAGTAATATAAAATACTATAGGTCCTCGAGGAGTAGCAGATACGACGAAATCATCATAGTTTGTCTCTGCATACCTTGACAAGGTAACCACAACAACCTAACAATATCCTAATAATTGTAAACTATTTTAATTTTTCAGGAGAGACTAACCTGCATGTGCCTCTCGATAATGACGATTTTTTGATGAAGTTTTTACGGCCTTCAAAATTCTATCCGGAAAGTGCTTTTAAAAGAGTAAGTTTAAATGTTTTTTATTTACACTATTACTTATTAATAGCATTGAATATCTGAAGGCGTTCTATCCGGAGTCTGTGGCAGATGCGTTGCTACTCTCGAGGACTACGATGGTAGCCATATAAAAGTGAACCGGCAACTTTACTCTTCCACGAAAACGTAAAAAGTACTTCACATTAAAAATAGGTGTGCATGTGGTATCTGTGGTATCCGTGGTATCTCTCTGGGTTAACTACATTGGTGGTAGACCTGGCAGAACCAATGTATTGACCGAACCGAACATACAACTTATATCAGCATGTTTACCTGTACTCGAATACAATGTAATCTTGATTGACTTAATAAAATCAATAAAATTAACAAATCTACTGAATAGGGAACTTTGTTGCGCAAAACTTAACGTTACAAAAATTCTACGCCAAAATGTAAATAGTAACAAAAAATCATACATGCATACGAGTGTATGAATGCTTATGTTTTTGTTGTTATAACATGTTCATGTACTATATCTATCTAATGTATATTATGACGTTAGAAAATATTTATACAAGTAGCTACTCTTTATTACTTGTACTTACTGCAATAACGAATACACAGAATAACGAATATACAATACTTAAATTAATTGACCATTACGTATATTAAAATGCAAATAAATTATTATTATTATTATTATCGGATGAAACATGTAACTAACATGTATAAAAGCTTCACATGAATATATTTGGTGTTCATGTAGTAGTAGTAAAACGAGTAGTAGGTACCTTTGAAGCACATCTATTTTTTGAAGTCTTTGCGTTTCGATCAAAGGGCGGTTGCCGGTTCACTTCTATATGAGGCGACTTAGTCCTCGGGAGTAGCAACGCGACCGTGACGAACTTTATGTAGAACCTTCGTTTGATATGAAATTGTTTACAGATGGACATAGACGCAGTAACAACTTACCATTAGGTTGACTGCGTCCTCGTTATGACTTCTTTAATGTTATAAAAATATGACGACTATGATTAAATGATTTTAGCAGTTTCTACATATACGATGTTATATTTAAAGATTCAAATAACTTAATTACGATCCTACAATCCACAATAGCAGCCATATAATAACCTCCACTAAAAGAAAATGGCAAAATTCTCGTATATCCTAAGTAACTTTTTTGTTCTTTCTTTAACTGAATGTAACATGTTAGGCAGAGAACAAAAAGGTCTTTAGAAAACCTTTTAAAACTTATTATGAAAAGCGTTGCAAAATAAGTTTCTACCTTCCGATATTTCTTATTACCTTATTTGATACGTAACTTACTGAGTTAAGTAATTTATATGTGTTTAATTTAAACCTAAGTGAATGAACCTAAATTTTAATTACGTATATTTTTACCATCTTATATTTTTTTATGTTAATCTTAACATCATTTATGTTTTTGTAGATTAAAGCATACTACAAGTTTAGACGACAACACCACGAATACTGCAAAGACTTGACACCGAGCTTAGTTCGATCTGCTTTCGACCATTCAGTAATTTCGATTCTTTCTCCGAGGGATCAACACGGGCGGCGAATCATGCTTGTCGAGTCCGGAGGTAATGATAACTCCTCGTTTATATCTCCAGACATAGAGCATGCCAGACACGTGCCGTGGCAGACAAAATAGTATTCTCATTAATAAGGTGCGTTGTGCGCGTTCTCATTAGTAATGCATTTATTGTATCGCACCTCTATTTATAAAAAGAAATAACTCAATATTTGCGAGATTTTATCATATAGCGAACGAACTAGGTGATAAACATTCGCACATTCATGTTGTATAAATTTTAAATAATGTTTATGTATAGTATTATAATATTTTATATTAGTTAGTTTCTATTTTGTATAGTATCATAGTTTTATTATGTTTTATGTATTAATTTGTTATATTGTTTACTTGTATTTGTGTATACCTTTCTATGGGCCTTTGTAGCCTGATATATAATAAACAAATAAATAAAATAAAAATAAAATAAAATAAACTCGCAAAACATAAATTTTGAGTTATTTCTTTTTATGAATAAAGGTGTGGTATGTATCGAAACACGACTACGGGTACACGGGCTGGGCCTCTCATAATATTCGTTAACAAGTTTTATGGTTTAGTTATTTATACATAACAAAAAATACTGACTGCTTTGTGCGATTGATTTCCAGTATTTGATTGTTATAAAAACAATACAGGAAATAGATCTCGTCATGTTTTTTCGTTTTAATTATAGTTAGTTTAATTCAACTCTTTTTGGAAATTTATGTCAAAATAATTACATAAAAGTGTTAGGTATGGTGTATATATTTTGTACTAGTCTATTTACTAGCTTTCATTGTTTTCCCTCTTTTTCAAAATTCCATATTTCCATATGGCCATATTCCGAAAAACATTACCTTCACGCACTTTACGCAGTCGGGTTTACTGTAAATTATATGCAGCCCTTTTAAGTTCTATTAGTTTCAAAGACTTTAATGAGACTTTAAATAATGCAACAATTAGCTACAATAATATGTATATTAATAAAAATAATTCTACTATCACCAAAATACAAAATAACACCTAGTTTTACTAGAAACTCCAAATGCTGACACACTTTACTGTAAGCTAAACCTTTCAAATGAGTTGCTTACCATGTTCAAACGATTACTAACGGTAGTTAGAGAGAAAGATGCTTTTTATTTGAACTACATTTATGGCTATTTAACAAGGTTTAGTAAGGCTAACGACTGTACTGTTAATAAGAAAGTGTTAAATTTATTTTGGCATTTTTTACAAGCTGGCAGGTTTTTTTTATTTGGTAGGTGGAGTAATTTATCTTATTTTTTTTTTATTTTTTTGAGGTTAAAAAACTAATAGCAGCATTTATCAGAGATCAGCCGACCTATGATATTGTATTGATAAATTATGTACCTTTTATGAATTTGATCTTAGTAGTCGTTTTCTGAAGTTATTTATTGGTTATAAACGCACTAACGATTAATTATCTTCTATATAAATAAAATTCTCATGTCACGATGTTCGTTCCCATACTCCTCAGAAACTGTTTGACCTGTATTGAGTAGGTCTGAGAATTGGCCAACATCTATTTTCATACCCTTTAGTGATATGGGGTTGTCCACCCTTAACGATTAGCTTTTATGCTCTTGTTAATAAAAATACACGGGAAATCCTCAGTGGCAACAGTGTACTTAGTTCATATTCCATAATTCCATGAGACATTTAGGGGAAGGGCTGGTCAGGTAGAATCTCATAAAGTCTAATATAAGGGGAGAGGGGGCCTCGGCCTATAATTGCGTTTTATTTCTGTAAGAAACTGTGACGTTACCTGAAATCTGGATTAAATGGTGCGTCGAAAATTCGTCAAAATCACCCCCTTATGGACGCCCCTTTATGGTCAATTGAGGTGTGGTTGACGGCACATATGAGGCGACCAATTTAGTCCTCGGGTGTTGCGACGCATCTGTGAATGACTTCAGATTGAACCCCCATGTTCTGCATAAAGTTGCTTACAGATGTCCATGAGCGACAGTGACCACTTACCATCAGGTGGACTGCATGCTCGATTACTACAATATTATAAAAAAAAAACTGCAAGCTAGGTCTACATTATCAGCAATTTTTCATGTACATAAAAACATTTTTTTTTTATTTCAGAGCGCTGGAATCCTCGTGAGGTTCCACTCAAAGAGGAGTTCAGAGGAGTACAAATATGTTTAGAGTCTGCTATGGCGGAGCCGGCTACCCAAATTAACGGTGTTATCGTGATCATGGACATGAAAGGGCTATCATTTACCCACGTCATGCAATTCACGCCGGCTTTCGCTAAAATGGTTGTTGATTGGATACAGGTGGGTTGATATCATGGCTACATAGTATAAAACAATGTTGCTTCCCGCTATCTGACCCTATGTATGCTTAGATCTTTAAAACTACGCTACGGATTTTAATGCAGTTTTTTTAATAGACAGAGTGATTCGAAAGGAAGGTTTTTACGTATAATACATGCATGATATAGTGGAGGAACACTGACAATTTCAGATTTTTGACTTTTTGGCAGAACGAAGTTCGCCGGATCAAGTAGTATTTTTTAAACTTAAGTGGTGCATGTACGCATAAACGGAACGAATAGATTTTCCGTTTGATAGAACTAGTGTTCAACCACCGACACTTATTTAGCGTAAAGCATTACTTGTGTTTCAATGGAAGGGTGTGGTTGCAGAAACACTCTATTTTGAGGCGACCATGTTTGTCATTGGTAGTTGCAACGCATTGTGCGCAAGCGAGTTCCATATGAAGTTACAAATGTCCATGGGCCGCAGTGACACTAGGATTCGCACCCATCTCTTGAGTAAAGTGAGAAATATTAACAGATTGACTTTCCTTCATTATTGTGTCGAAGAGAACATAATAATTTGTGCCATTAATAAGCATGAATAACAATATAAAAACATTAGAGAAACATCATATATGACGTATCTGTATCGTATGTGTATTAACATATTTCAGGACTGCATACCAATTCGTCTAAAAGCTGTCCACATAGTGAATCAGCCCTACATATTCAATATGTTATTCGCACTCTTCAAACCATTCTTGCGGGAAAAGTTGCGGTCCCGCATATTTTTCCACGGATTTAACCAGGAATCGTTGCTGAAACATGTAGACCCGGTTGCGTTGAGGAAGCGACATGGGGGATTGCTCCCTGATCCTGAAGTACCAGGTCAGGTTCTTTGGAAAATATTGAATCACTATGAAGACAGTTTTAAAAGTAAGTATTTCTATTTTCCATTGATTTATCACGCATATTAGGGAAGAACTAAGGTAACACTTACCCATCGTTTTTGGTAATATAAATGCTAAAGTTTATAAGGATGCATGGATTGTGGTTTGTTACTACTAAAACTACTGATCAAATTCTAATGACATTTCCCACACGGATAGTTTATGATTTAGATTAACAAGTGATATTTTTACCGCACGGGTTAAATTACTCTTTAATATTATTACAATTTCCACGCAAACGAAACCGTACCAACAGTCAATGTATTATAAATATTCTGTAGTCACTGTATTACCATAACAAATATTGGGTGGCTTCGGTTCAAATAAAAACATCAATAACATTTCACCTTGAAATGTTTATACAAATAGGGCAACACGACATGTAGGTACATACATATTGTAGAGCTTGTTTTTCTTTCAAATTATTTATATTTCCGTGGTCGTTTTTCATAAAAAATAATGTAATAGGTAGTCATCATTCTTTAACGTACTTGTTTCTTGCTTATTGTTAAAAAAGAATCTAAACTAGTCAATATTTTAATTTATTTTTAACCGACTTCCCAAAGGAAAGAGGTTATCTATTCGTCACGTATATTTTTTTTTTTTTTTTTTTTTTTTTTTTTTTTTTTTTTTTTTTTTTTTTTTTTTTTTTTTTTTTATGTATGTTCGGGCGAAATGGCTAGAAATCGTCGACCTACCGACACGATTCATACGACATTGTATGCGACTAGTTTCACAGGCAGTCCCATATTGAGGAAAATGAAAACCTTCCGGCGGTTTTCCCGGAAAATTGGAAAATGTCGGTTTCTTAAAATCTTGAATAACTTGGGTGTTTATAAACCGATTTCCATTTTCTTCCTTTCATTTGATAGGAAATTTCGTCACGCAACTTTTTCTCTTGGACATGGGTATGCTGTGATGCTTAACTCTTTGAGTTATGGGGTGGAAACCACCACCACTCCTCAAGTTTTTTAGATAATTTGAAATAACTCGGCTTCTGCCGAATCGATTCTTATGAAACTTGGAATATGTATTATATATCTATACTTATATAGGTTGACGAAAAATTTGACCTTCAACTCTTCGATCCTGATGCTGCAGGGTTACAGCTATCCTAAACTATAACATTAGCTATTTGGTGCTTACATATATGTAACAAGACTACTAAGCAGAGACATGTGATGAAAATTTGACCTTCAACTCCTCAATCCTGATGATGCAGGGGTGCCTCAAGCCTAAACCATTGGGGTTGACCATTTGGTGCTTATGGGTATGTTATAACAATACTAAGCAAAGACATATTATAAAAAAAATGACCTTCAACTCCTCAACCCTGATGATGCAGGGTGCTGTAAGCCCAAGCCGTAGGTGATGGCCATTTAGTGCTTACGGATATATAATAAGATAGCAAGGCAAAGATGTACGATGACAAATTTGACCTTCAACTCCTCAACCCTGATGATGCAGGGGTACTGCAGGCTTAAACCATAAACGTTAGACATTTGTTGCTCACGGATTTGTAATAACATTGCTAAGCAAAGGTATACGACGAAAAATTGGACCTTCAACTCCTCAATCCTGATGATGCAGGGGTATTGAATGCCTAAGCCATAAAACTTAGCTATTTCAATCTTACGCATTCAAAATGATATTTAAAAAAATGTAAAGTAAAACATTAGAAAAATGGTTGTATACGGTGGAAAATTGGACCTTCAACTCCTCAATCCTGATGATGCTGGGGTGGTTCAAGCTTAAACTATAGGCGTTAGCTACATGATCGCTACGTATATCTGATAAGATTACTAAGCAAAGATATAAGATGAAAAATTTGACCTTCAACTCCTCAACTCTGATGATGCAGGGCTACTTCAGGCTTAAACTATAGGCGTTGGCCATTTGATGCTTATGGGTATGTAATATATTTACAAAGCGAAGACGTATGATAAAAAAGTTGACCTTCAACTCCTCAACCCTGATGATGCAGGGTACTGTAAGCCCAAGCCATAGAAGTTGGGGATCTGTTGCTTACGTGCATGCGATGAGATTACATAGAAAAAATATGACATGATAATTTTGACCTTCAACTCTTCGGCCCTGATGATGCAGGGGTACTTCAGGCTTAAACCATAGGCGTTGGCCATTTGATACTTATGGATATGTAATATATTTACAAAGCAAAGACGTATGATAAGAAAATTGACCTTCAACTCCTCAACCCTGATGATGCAGGGTACTGCAAGTTTAAACCATAAGCATCGGCCATATGGTGCTTACGTATATGTAATGAGATTACTAAGCAAAGATATGACATGATAATTTTGACCTTCAACTCCTCAACCCTGATAATGCTGGGGTCCTTCAAGTTTAAACCGTAGGCATCGGCCATATTGTGCTTACGTATACATAATGTTGTTGTTCACAATACCAACAATGAGTTTCGGAGAGGATATAATTATGATCAAAAATTCCACTTTGAATACAATTACCTGAAAGATGCAAGAGTACTTCCAACCTTTTTAAATTGGATGGGTTATTTTTATCAGTATCAGTTGAATTATACTCTTAGTTATAAGGTTTATATTACTTTTTCTACTTTAAATATTGATAACTATAGGTCTATTCTTTAAATAAATGTTTACACAGAAAAAGTTGTTTTATTCGGTTAGGTTAGGTTCGAACAGATTTTTCCAATTCAGAATCTAAGGGAGGGGGCGCGGTAGCGCCCCCGACCGGTTGTGTCAAAGAAGTCTATTTTTATATGATGACGTCAGCACATAATTTTATTCATCCGAAAATCGGACGAATAATTAATTTTATTCATCCGGTTAGCGGACGACTAGCAACAGCCATAACTGATTTTATCGTGACTGAAAAGCGTGAAAAAAAAATTTTAAACAAAAAATACAACCGACTTCCATGCCACATAAAAGTAAAAAATAATTTAAATACATGTTGGTTTAGAGCAAACACAGTTCTTAGTACATAGTCCCGAAGTCGGCGCTCATATAAGATACGTGTAGTTTCGTCATGATCCAGCAAAATATGGTGAGCGCCGACTTCGAGACTATGTACTAAGAACTGTGTTTGCTCTAAACCAACATGTATTTAAATTATTTTTTACTTTTATGTGGCATGGAAGTCGGTTGTATTTTTTGTTTAAAATTTTTTTAACTAGTCAAGATATTATGAAATAATTCTATAAGATTGTTAATTATATATTTTATAATTTTTCAGCGACAAATTTATATGGATATATTTCCAAGTGCGACAAATAAATCGTGTTGGATTTGAGGGATTACATGACAACATTAAGGTTTTGGGAAGAAGAAAATTTGGTGATGCAGAAGATTTTTTTAGCTATTCAACACCTTTACAATTTTAATAATTTTTCCATGACTGCATTGACAGCAGCTATAATATTTTTATAATATATAATTTTTAAATATTTGTAAATAAAATAAAGGTATTTAATTATTATTAAATAAAATATTCATTATGTAATTTGTAGACCGCCCAGCTTATCTGTATTAAACTAAGTAAATGAAAAGGATGTAATGTGTGTAGATTACAATGTTTTTGTCTTCGTTATGGTCGATATGGTGAATTCTATGATTGCGGTAGGAACGTTGCAGGAACCAATTGTAACATACTGTAAGATACGCTTTCTACACTCATAGCCCCACACTAGGATTTTCTCGTTTGTCGTGGGTACCTTGGATACACACAAGAAGAACACACGAACACCCAGACCCAGAACATGAATCTAAACTCATCATTCAGATATCTGTCTGGCCGGGAATCGGACCCGGGACCCATTGCGTGTCAGACCGGTATGGTAACCGCTCCGCCACGCGGGTCGTCGAATTAATTATCTACAGAGTTAATATAACCGATGAGCGCATCATATTTTATTTACTTTTTTGATTTGAAATCTATGTTCCATAACTATTTGAACACTTTCTTGTAATAATCGTAGGTATGCCTGTACATAGAGTATAATTTAACTTTCAACCTCGATCAATTTCGACCTTATGATAACTGAGACATGAGCTCCAGATGGTTTTGAAGAAGCAGCGAGTGTTTATCCGGGCATCGTACCAAGACCCTTTTACATGTCAAATTAGCACGGTGACGGTGTAAAACAATTACTTAATGTAAAATATTTGAAATAAAACATTAAAACAAAGAAAATATACATAAAATACTTTATTCAATTTGTCTTATTCCTTAATTAATTTTACTGTGTAGTTGTGTACATTCCACGAAAACCTTTTACTTAAATAGATAGATTTATAAAAATGCTGAAATTGTTATGAATAGTTTATAAAAAAATATGATAGCGTTATTTAGTTGATTTGTTCTGCGCATTTCACGACACAGTACATTATGAACATTAATTTGAGTAAGAAGGTGGGCTCGCTATGGGCGTGGGTGGCTATGGGCTCAAAACTTCGTCACTTGCATTGAAGGATGTTTGGTATTAAAAGGTTTAATATGAAATACATCGGGAAAATATAATATTTAACTATCAATATGTATCTAGTTCTTTCCTTGTCACTTAATATAATAATTTTAAAATTATAATTAAAGAGAATTATTTAATGGAATATTTATTTCAATTTTGTGAATTTATGCCAATTTAATATATTGTTAAAGTATTTAAATTCAAAGTCAATATTAACAATTGAAATGTAAAAAGTTAATTGATAGTTAGGAACATAATTTTGAAAGAAGAATGGTACTTATACTCATTTTTTATTACTATAATAATTATTATAATAAATCATACGTAATATCGAAAAACAAAAAAAAAAAAACAAAACGGGCCTGAGATTTATTCGTAATATTTTCCAAGGCGTAACGCTTGGTCGGACTGGCAGATAAGACCTTAACCTTGTCTATGCCTTTAGCAGATCCATGGCCAGTACTTTATAAGTAGAGAGTTGATGACATACACAAGCACATAGAATACACAATAGTATTAAAGGTTCTACGAAGTTTACATGTAGAATTATTCCCGTTATCAATCCATTTAATCTCACAGTTGGATAGGGGTATTCTCATAGTTAAGGGGTTAAGGAAGTTAGACCACCGCGTTGGTCAACTACGAAATCGTCTACATGATACACTTTTTAATAGGTCACAGTTGTCAAGGTTTCCTCTCGATGTTTTTCTGTACTGTCAAAGCAAGTGATTAATTTTTAATACTGTAACAACATTCAAAATTCAGAGGCGCCTGGGATTTGAACCTTGGACTCAGTGACTGAGGTTAAGTTTCAATCACTAGGCTGTAAATGCTAGGACAGTATTATTATCACAGATAACCAAAGTATTATAAGTAATTATATTTATAACAATTATTTTCTACACAGTTACTGTAACTGAAGTACAATGGAATAAATAAGGAAATTTAAACAACTTTTAAATGTATGAAATAATCATAGCCGAATTAAAGTTGTACAAAATGGTTTTTAATTACATATTTTCAGTCCAACAACAAAATGATCACAGAGTTATTGCTAAAATTATCTATGTGATTGTGATAGAGAAATAATTATTAATAATCAAATTTGTACATTGCTATTTAAAAGAGAGGTCTACTCCGATTTTGTCACTACATCAAGGCGTGAACTTATGGATCCGTATGTAATAGTATGAACATTATAATTTTTGTAACATGACTTTTTGATAAAACAAGCGCTACCTAATTTTAATATTTCTGACGAATTAAATTATAAAACTGCCTTTGTAGTGGGAGGCTTATTCGACTACTTGATGTCCATAAAGTTCTTTCAAGATAGACATCAAATAGCAATATGATAATCGTTAACAATTCGCAGTAGGAAATGACAGTAATTCAGATTGGGAAGTATTTTCGACGTAACTACGAGTACGTTCGAAGTCGTCCATATGTCCGAAGACTCGGCGAAAAACGTACCTATTACATTACGTAGATATGTACTAGCGATGTAAAAAATGTTTGTAACAATTATTGGACTTTCGCGAATGCGAATGCGAATGTTGTTTGTTTTTAGTATTTTGTATAGTGTGCATTTTGTGACCTTTTTTTTGTCGACAAACTGCAGTCGAACTACATTTGTATAAATTATCCGCATCGCAGTATCCGCATTCGCACAATACTTGCGAATGCGGATCTAAAAACATTCGAATATTCGTTCCTTCACTAGTATGTACAGTCAGCGTCAAATAAATAGACGCAACCAAAAAAGTCTATAATATCGGTACAAACAAAGTTTCTATATTTATGGCATTTGAACGAACCGAATTATATGACATTTTAAACTTGTTCAGTGTTTGAGCAACTATATTGTTGACAACAATAAGGCTACTTCTATTTAATTAAATACCCTGAGTGTCCCTATTTGACGCTGACTGTACGTATAGAGGAGACCTCTAGACTTGTCAGAGTATTATTATTAACTACGATTACAAGGAACATAGAACATACTACATACAATGAAAGATTGAGAATATTTTCTATGTACAATGAAAACAAACATGTATAATTTGTTTACAGATGTAATAGGAAACTTATAAAAAATGGGAGTTATATAATACTTTTATATGCTTCCATTTGAAGGAATTAGCAATTAATTATAATATTCATTATGAGTTATGTAAATCAGTATATAATCAAAAGATTTGACGTTAAAATACTTTATAACAAATTTAATTGTCCTTTCTCATAAATTCACTTATTTTGGAATGCAATACACTTGGGCATGACATGGCAAGGGCTCAAACCAAAACCCGGCAGTATTTATAAAATTGAAGCAGCAAACGAAACGTAGTCCACATATGGTATGCCACTGCCACCCGTAGACATTTGTAATCGACTCCACATAGAACATCATCCTTAGTATGAGTTCATGAAGCTTAATCAAAACAATCATTGTATATGTTTTTGCCCATACGTTTTTTTGCCTTACGTTTTTATTTTCGGCTTCACCTGGCAATATACTTTGTAATCATGAACGAAATCATAAAAAGTGTTAATTTTAAAGATATGAATTAATCTCTTACTAAAGACAGCGTTTCTACCTGAATCAGTCACAAATGCGTTGCTACTTCCTAAGGACTAAGATAGTTGTTATCTAAGTCAGCCGGCATCCAAAGAGTATATAATTCAACCGACCTATATAATTCAACTTCACCATACTTTGACCCAAAATACCTGTATAATAATCAATACTATCCATTGGTTCCCCAAACATCACAAATCATACTAATTCTAAGTTCTAATCCTTAACCTAATTATTAATTTCTTAAAAGCTAATGGTCTAAGAACCAACGTCAGTAAACACTTGATTTTAAGAAAGTTTATTTTACAATATAAAAGGGGGGTACAAGACAGTGATGCTAAGTACGGTACCTCTCTCTAAATTTAGGGGAAAATATTGTATTGTAAATAGAGATTTGTCAAGAGGCAAGTATTCTGTTTTTTAGAGGTACAGCTTTGATACACTTCGCAAAAATATGTACAGCATTTCATACTTCAGAGCTCAGGTGGACTTCGTATTTGGGAGGGGGCGTAAATGGCTACGACACAGTCTTTATAATTACTGAGGTTGTTTACGAATGTACAGTTTGTGAAATTGTTTATTTGTTAAATAAATCTTCGAAGGCTTCGTAAATTATCATTGCCTTAATTATATTATTATAATATAATAGTAATAATTTTAATAATAAAAAAAATATTTTTTTAAGGCCACTGAACCGAATTTGGGACTTTGGAACTTTGGGTTTTAGAACCAATATTTTTTTAGAGAACAACTTTAGTGGAAATGTTATCAAATAGTTGGCATCTCTACAATAAAATACCTTTCTTAAAACCTAGTGATAACATGTTAGCTCTCGTATTATAAATATAAAATATCACAATATGTCTTGAACTGATCTCCTGGTCTTTAAGCTTTCTTGTAGCCGTACGAGTTGATTACTGAAACAAAAGAAACTTTATAAACGATTTTTCTAACATTAGAGGTATTCTTGGATATTGCGGGACATACAAGAGTAAGAAACTTAAAATATAGAAGTGTTATTTCTCATTTTGTCATATCTCATAGGAAAGCCTTTTTTGTGCTGCCCATCATTAGTATAAACCTGATGTAAACGTACTCACGGAAACTGTAAGTTAATATACTTACCGTTTCCTTCAATTTCAACATATAAAGAAAATTTTATACTTTTGTTTTTGTGATGTGTAAAGTAGAACCCATTTCTGATAGTGTTGCCACTTAAAATGACCTTCGAAGGGTACGGGTACGACCTTACAAAGGGTAAGGAATGCATGCACTCATGCTTACTTAAGCACGTGTGCATGCATTCCTTAATTACCTTAAGCATGAGTATGCTTACCTTTAAATTCCTCATTACACAGCAACAGCAGGTCCAACCACTGAGCGCCAGTCACTCTCGGCACGGACAGGGTCCCTCCATAGCAATTCGGCAAGCACTTAGGGCTGATGTGTTTATAGAGCAGCTCTCTGTCGTTCCCCATGAACACTATCCGGGATCGCAGCTTGTCCTTGAGGAAGGGTTTGAACAGCTGGAACACCATGTTGAAGATGTACGGCTGGTTCACGATGTACAGGCCTTTTATTCGCAGCGGTATGCTTTCCTGGAACGGGAATTTTGAGAATGTTCAGATCAAGATTATAATTTTTTGATCAGAATATTTAGGCCCAGAATTATTTGTGCCCTCATGTACATATCATGGCATCTTTGAAGCAAAAAAAAAATACACCAGAAACCTTCGCGAGCTCATGAATAACAACTTTGCTAAAGATCATCACACGATCAAATGAATAGTTTACGATTCTAAAGAGGACATACAGACAAACATTCATTTTTATAAAGAAGAAGGAGGAAGATTATAAGCATAATAAAGTATCTCTAAAAAATCAATTTTATCAGAAATAGTTTGTTTACAGACTTAGTACAGAGAAGAGTGGGCCACTTATGGGACACATTGTATGATTTTAGTATTCTAGATCTACACAATATGTAACCTTCAGCCATTACTTCTCGGCTTATCATTTAATATGCCGATGCAGTAGGAGACACTTAATGAGAATAGTAAATGTACAAAGCAATCGCCTCTAGTGTAATATATCTAGGTTAGAATTATATTCAGAAGTAGAAACAACAATCTTTTACGTTTTATCTGAGGCGACCATCCTAGTCCTCGGGAGTTGCAACCCATCTGTGATTTACTTCAAATATGATTCCATGTTATTTATGAAGTTGGTTACAGATGTCCACGGACGGCAGTGACCACTTACCATCAGGTGGACTGCATGCTCGTTTCTCGTTTGCTGATTCAATCATATAAAAAACTAATAATGAATGTTACCTGTAGCCAGTCAACGATCCTCTTAGCGAAGGTGGGCGTGAACTGCCACACCTGCTGCATCGACAGGCCGTCCATGTCCAGGATCACGACGGCACCGCATATCTGCGTCTCCGGCTCCAACATGGCTGCTTCCAGGAACAGAACGCATCCTTTGAACACCTCGTCCAATGTGCACTTGTTGTGTTTCCAATGTTCTGGAAGTAAAAGATTTATATTCATAAGTAATGTCCTAGATTTTTTTACGTACTTCTTCAGGTATTACTCGATACGCTCCGTTCCATAAACAATATTCAAAATAAAAATCGCCGGAAAAATGAAAACGTACCTAAATGATACCTTTGGCCATTTTTTTGTTACGCCATCAGAACCATGTTTTTTATATTTATACGGTAAATAATAACTGTTGGAAGATTTTAGAATATCCACCATTCGTTTAATTTTTTAGGAGCACAAAATGTTGTAATTAACAAAAACATGTTTGTTGTTGTTTTTGCATACGTCTATAGTTCGCCGTTAAAAACTTACAATATAGGCCAAAAAATGTTTGTCTCACAACTCATATACGTTTTTTCCGGTTCCGTATACAAATGATAAAAACGGAACCCTAATACTAAGACTCTGCTGTCCTTCTGTCCATCAGCAGGCTATATCTCATAAACCGTGAGCTAGACGTGAGGCTAGACAGTTGAAACTTTCACAAATAATGTGTTTTTATTGCCGCTATAACAACAAAAATCAACTAATATTAAATTAAATGAATATTTAAGGGGGCTTCGGTAAAAAAAAATATGATATTTACTGTTTTTATAGATAATGGTACGGATCCATTTGTGGGTGAGTCCGATTCGCACTTGAGACTGATATACAATTTGATTTTTGTCAATAACGATATTTATGTATTCTTTCGTTAGTATAATGAAATTAGTGAAACTACTACTGTTACAAGACTGGCCATGTATCTCCTGTCGTTTGGTTCCATTTACACGCCCTTAAAACCTTTTTAACGGAATCTCTGGTGTGAAGGTTTTCTAAGAAATATTTCTACCACCGTTTAAATCCTTGTTTCATTAATTTATCATACGCACGTTCATTTTGGCTCTTGTTTCTATGTATTCGATTTTGTGAGATCCATAACCTCAACTATATCAACTAGGTCAACGACATAGTAAATCCCATTTGGGGCTTATGAGTATAGGAAGCGGCTTCATAATTTGGTAAAATTTTGTTTGTTATATATGTAAGTGGTAGAACCAGTGTAATACGACCGGGTAAGTACCACCGCCAGACCTATTTCCAGCGTTAAGCATTTCTTGCGTTTCGATGGATGCGTGTGATTGCCGGCACACTTTTATATGAGGCGACCATCCCAGTCCTCGGGAGTAGCAACGCATCTGTGATCGACTTCAGATAGAACCCATGTTCTATATGAAGTTGCTTGCAGATGTCTCTCGGCGGCAGTGAGTGTCCGTCAGGATGGCCGGTCACTACCCATATTTTACATCGAAATAGTTACTAAGAGTTGCTACCTAGTTGCTACCAGTTGCTACCAATCTTAAAATAATTGCTACCTTCGTATTTAAAAAAATAAACTGCTTTTTAAGGTGACCGGCCATTCTGACGTCAGGATGGCCGGTCACCATTCCAGTTAGAACAATCTGCGCAAATGATTGGAGTTTTTTTTTTACCAAGAGTTGCTACCAAATTGCTACCTTTTTTATACATCGTAATTGACCTCATAGCTGTTAAGGATAAAAAGATATTACAGATTTAATATTAAACGCCTGTACAACTAAATTAGCAAATCCGAAGTTAAATACAATATTCGTATTTTACACAGGCGCCACTTGCACTTTATATTTATATTAGGGTTGTAACGGAGGTCTCTTAGCGGAGGCCGAGGCGGATGCGGAGGTTTAACATAGGCGGAGATGAAATTTTAAGTAGAAAAAAAGAATAGCATTGATTTATTACAGTAATAGATATAAACCAAAAATATTTCAAACAGATACATTGTACAGTTCTTAGCAAAAATTGAGTCGCATCGCATCAACCCATTATTGGCCCACTGCTGGGCACGGGTCTTCTCCCAGATTGAGAGAGTTTAGGCCATAGCCCACCGCGCTGGCCAAGTGCGAATTGGTGAAAAATTGAGTAATTACTAATAATAATAAAAAATTACAAACATTTTTTTATGGCATAACAGCTTTGCGGCCTTCCAAACGTTTAATGTAGTCGGTGAGATTTCTCTATAGCCGGGGAGTAGAATACGGCCTGCTCTGCTTGTCGTAAGAGGCGACTTTTGGGGTTGGGTTTGGCTAGAGTGGGAGCTCAAACCGACCAGACAGCTATACCGAAAAGACGGCGGCATGTGTGGTTTCATGTCGTCGTAGAAACCGTATGGTGCAGGGGGATGGTGACACGTCCCCAAGAGATGTGCCAGGTGGCACCGGTGCGTTCCTATGTGGACCCCGGGGACCCCTGCAAGCACTGAGGAAAGCCACCGAGGAGGTTTGAGTGGGTAAAAATCCCACATAACCCGGAGTCTTTCCCAAAGCTTTGGTACACCCTTTGAAGGTTGCATTCCCTCACAAAAAAAAGTTCAACCAGCTGCACTAAATAGTAGTTCATCTGGCACTGAACTTCACGACACCAACAAGTAAATGCGAACTATTTAGTTAACGTTCTAATTTATATGGCATCTTATATCTCAGGATAAAATCCAGTTGAATCAGTTTTTTTATACTATTCATTAATTCATAATTTTCATATAACAAGGTTTCTTTTGATGCTTATCAAAAGAAACCTTGTTATATGAAAATTATAATTGTGTATTGATGAATTTACTAATGTGTATTGTAATGTGTATTGATGAATGAAGAGAGAACACAAAATGGTAGTACGCTTGTACTACAATTTTGTGTTCTCTCTTCATCGTCATCGTCTCTGCTATTTTTCGACAAGTTGATTCCTGTCATTTGGCGTACCTTCCTCCACCGCCCATGATCCTGCATTCCATTTCCCTCACATATTCCCATATTCAACGTAAAAAAAACCTCCGTTAAAACTCCGCATGAATTTTGCGGAAGCGGATGCGGAGGCGGAGGTTTGATTTTTTGCGGAATTTCGCAATAACGGAGGCGGAGGCCTAACTCCGTTACAACCCTAATTTATATTATACTAGCTGACCCGGCGAACTTCGTTTCGCCAAATAATGAGCACTAAAACCCCCCTGGTGGCCGCCCTCGGCGCTACTCCGGGATCTTCAAAGGAACGCAACCGGAATCCTATGAGCACGTTGTCCCATCGGGCTCCTCCCAGATGGGCGGCTGGGCCCACCGCTCCGTCTAGTCTCTATGACGGTATGCGACCGCAAGTACCGCCGTCCTTCCCGGGATCGCCTGGCTGGACGGTTCAAGCTCCCACTCTAGCCGCCCGCGACTCCGGAAGCTCCTTTTAGTCGCCTTTTACAACAGACAGCGGATACTATAGTCCTATTCTGATCCCGGAACTACAGAGAAGCAGAAACCGACTTGTGTCTGAAATCGAGAACTCTCTGGAGTGGGTCTCGACATGGGGTCGACATAATCTTGTTGAGTTCAACCCCACGAAGACACAAGTCTGCGCGTTTACCGCAAAAAAAACCCATTTGTCATAGCGCCAAAGTTTCAGTTTGTTTTGTACTGGAGCGCTTTTTTCAAATTAAATACGTGTTATTTACTTATTAATTATATTTTTACCCGTTTGAAATATAGACTGAATATCTATTTGCATAAACACACCAACTAACTACGCATTAAAATTAAAAAATAAAAGAACATCAGATTCCCGGACTTCATTTGTTTCTTCTCACATTGTTGAATTTATTAAATATCTAGTGGACTGTACTATAGACTAAACTATTGACATAAGTATAGATCGGATGCCAAATACTTACTAGTAGAATGCGATGAATCTTATATGACTAATAATAACTTACCTTTTTACTCATTATTTAAAAAATAATATCAAACAATGTTATTATATTATTGTACGATACAATAATATAATATAAATATAAAGTGCAAGTGGCGCCTGTGTAAAATACGAATATTGTATTTTACTTCGGATTTGCTAATTTAGTTGTACAGGCGTTTAATATTAAATCTGTAATATCTTTTTATCCTTAACAGCTATGAGGTCAATTACGATGTATAAAAAAGGTAGCAATTTGGTAGCAACTCTTGGTAAAAAAAAAACTCCAATCATTTGCGCAGATTGTTCTAACTGGAATGGTGACCGGCCATCCTGACGTCAGAATGGCCGGTCACCTTAAAAAGCAGTTTATTTTTTTAAATACGAAGGTAGCAATTATTTTAAGATTGGTAGCAACTGGTAGCAACTAGGTAGCAACTCTTAGTAACTATTTCGATGTAAAATATGGGTAGTGACCGGCCATCCTGACGGACACGGCAGTGACCACTTACTATCAGGACTGCATTCTCGTTTGCTACTTCAATAAGATTAAAAAAAGTTTAAATTACAATGACGTGTTTCCGTGGTTCGTAATTAGTCGAGATGATTATCAAAAAAATAATTATTCTTTCCTATGTCATGCTATATAATTTGGACAAAAAGTGAATAAATCTCATCATAATTACACTATGATTGTTGTAAAAAATGTAATGGAGGATTTTTGTTCAAGTATAATTTGATGTTAGACTATAGGCGGCATAACGTAGGTATATATGTAGGTACCATAACGTTGAATCACGTTCAATATCGCCTACTGGCGTACCTATATAATTTACTTAAAATTACGCCTTTCAATTTTTTTTAATAACAAGCTTTTTCTTACTCTTCTCGGAAAACCCTTCTAATTTGATATTCATATCATAGGGGGTGCACAAGGAAAGGAAATAAAAATTCCGCCAGGTTGTCGCATCCTTGGATTAAGAATGACGTCATTAGCCTAATAATACGTCTTCATCCAAACAAAACATGTACGTTTGTATGTATAAATAATATTAACAATTGTGAATATGTGTCATTCATTTACTGTTTTAGTGGTGCCATTGCATGTTGTAGTTGACTTGTGCATTTCACTTTTGCTTCAGTTCAAATATATTGTTAAACTTTAAAACAGTTTTAATTGAAGGTTGTCCAATGCAAACTAAACTTTTTTATGTAGTTAATACAATTATAGGCGTGTGTACTTATATTCTTCCAGCGTCAACACAGCATGTCGTATTAATTTTGACCTTGTTCATCGTAGGCCCTTTTTTGATTATATTATGTTTGGATGGACAAGTTGTTGTACACATATTAATCTCAAATTCTCCAATTTTAATAATACTGAACAGTGCTGTCTCAATTTAAATTGCTTTTATATGAAATTAAAGTAGCAAAACGAGCATGCCGTCAATATGATGGTATGTGTAAGATTGGAGTTCTTTGATTTTATCCCTAAAGATTATGTTGACAAGCCTTAAAACTGCAACACATTAGGGTTAAGCATAGCTGTTCACCGAGACCAAAATTTAAATTGAAATCAAATGAACTGTTATATTCGATTTTCACATAAGTATAAAACTGCTGATGCAAGCAACGCCAAGCGCGGCCTTATTTCTACAATGCCATTTTACACGTGTTTTAAGTTAGTCGATAATTGGAAGCCTTTATGTGATGTACTCTTTTGATCAATAAACTTTCTTAAGTGTAGTGATCTCCTCTTTTCTTTTAAAAGAACCTCACGGAACGCCATCCTAACAATTTGGTGTCAGAAGTGGCATCCTGGGAAACCAAAAAGTACCGGGATCAATAGGTGTTAGGCGCCGCGATTCGTCCCGTCTGATACCTAAATTTTGGGCTCCGTGACCTTAAGGTTCTTTTAAAAACTGGTCGACTATAAGACTCCGCTGTGTAGCGTGAGCCGGCACCAGACAGACATCCAGAGAGACAGACATCTAGACAGCCAGGAGGTCAGCTAGCCAGCCCGCCATCCAGGTAGTCAACGTCCTTCACTAAGCATCGACCGAGCTGGTCGATCACCAGTGCATCACCAGGCTCATCGACTCGCCAGCAATTCCCGGAGGTTCGCCTCTCACGCAGCAACGTGGGAAACATCGCCACGTGGTTCCAGCGCAACGTGATCCGGCGCCGCCACGCGATGTTTGTGATTGTGTTACTGTGAGTGTGAATTTATTCCTTATAAATAATTAATGTCAGTGTTTAAAGAAGAATCCGACGTAAAAGTTTCCGTCTCCTTTTCTAGTATTAATAGTTTGGTTGAAGAGCAAAAAATGTCAGAAAAAATTACTCTTTCTATACTAACAAAATTTATAAAACCCTATAACGGAGAGCGTGAGGCGCTCCCGGCATTCCTAACTAATTGTGAAAATGCTATATCTTTGGCAACAACAGACCAACAACATGTTTTATGCATGTATATTTTATCACAACTCGAAGGCAAGGCTCAATTAGCTTGTTCATTAAAAACATTTAAAACTTGGGCAGAAATTAAATCATTTTTAAAAACTACATTTGGTGAGAAAAAACATTCAACTCACTTATTATTAGATCTTCAAAATTGTAAGCAATTGCCTAGTGAGGATGTGATACAATATTCACTTCGTTTTGAAGAATGCCTAATTCGACTACAATCTGACATCCAGTACAGCTGCCACGTTAAATCAGAATTTGAAGGAAGGTTAGCGGCCATGGAAGATTTGGCCCTCAATACATTTCTTTTAGGCCTTAATTCTAATTTTTCACATATTGTGCGGTGTAGAAACCCTAAATCATTATCAGAAGCGATAACACACGCTATTGAAGAAGAAAAATTATTTAAACTCTCAAAATTATCTCATAATTCGATAAAACAATGTTCAATATGTAACAAAACCGGTCATGTCGCTACACAATGTTTTAAAAATAAATATAAACCAAATAATAATCCAAAAATTTATCATGTTAGTTCAAAATATAATTCACCAATTCATAATATTAACTATAATAATCACAACTTAAATAAAAACCAAAATAATTCCTTTTCTAATTTTGATGCAATGAAAATTTGTTCCTATTGTAAAAATCGTGGTCATTTAATAAACGAGTGTCGTAAACTTCAGTACAAATATAAAATGCACAGCGAAAATAATAATCGTCCTCGAAATACGATATCTAGCGCGCATGCACCGAGTTCCAGTAATATGCATGTTGTTGAATGCTCTATGAATCAAAATGATAATGATGTTTTAAACTAAATTCGGTTTCGGTGCCGTGTCTGCCGAAACCTACTTTTATTAAAAAGGGCACGAGAATATTTAATAAACCAATTTCTAAGTTTAATAAATTTGCTGTGGATGTATCTAAGTCTCCAATTGCATCCTGTGTTCCTAAGTTATGTTTTGCACAGGTTAATCAAAACTCAGAGACTTCACCCTGTGTTCCTAAGTTTTATTCTGCACAGGTTAATAAAAAAACAGAGACTTCACCCTGTGTTCCTAAGTTTTCCTCTGCACAGGTTATCCAACATTCACACAAAACTGTTGACTCTTTTATAAAAAAAGATGTTAAAAATAATTCCTCACCTCGAGATGAGAATTCGAGTTTATCTTTTCAGGATTTTCCGCGTGAGAATACTTTTACGATTAACAAAATCAATAATAAACTTTCTCTTCCTCACGTTTATTTAAAATCATTTTTTTCTGATCAACCTTTATGTTTTCTAATTGATACTGGTTCTACAATTTCTATAATTAAATATTCAAGTTTATTAAATCAACCAGTGCTTAACCCTGAAATTATTAAACTGAAGGGCTTAAGCAATAACGATTCTTATTGTGTGTCTTTAGGGTCTGTACAACTTAATCCTTATTATCAACTGCTTCCTAATAAAAAAATAATTTTTAATTACGTGTTCCATGCAATTGATGATAGTATTAATTTAATATATGATGGTATTATAGGTAGTGATTTTATTCAACATTTTAAAATTGATGTGCAATATTCAACTAATTCTCTTAATGTGCAAGGCTACATAATTCCTATTTGCTCTAATGATATTTCATATGTTATACCTCCGCATTCAGAGATGGTTATAGAGTGTCCAGTGACCAATTTTAATGTTCATGCTTTCTCTCGTTATCCAGTTAATGTTATTACACGTAAACAAAGTTCTAATTTAATTAACACTTCTTTCGAGGAATTCTCTAAAATGCAATCTACTAAAACTATTCTTAATTGTGATACGCAAATTGAGGAACATAATAAAAGTTTACATTTAGCTAAACAAAATTCAATTATTTGTCCCGTTTCTCTAGATTTTGATTACTCTATGCCGAACTGCGAAGAATTGCTATCATTGCTTGATAATTCTGCTGAGTTGCTCGCAGGCGAACGTGAACCTTATACTATTGAAAAAGTCAGCGCAAAAAATAAAACAATTTATTTTTTATATACCAAGATTCACCATTTTAACGAAACTAGTTATAAAACTATTTACAACTTATTACTTAAATTAAGAAATGAGGTTATTTCTAAGAATCATTATGATAAAGAATTCGCTATATCTGACTTTACGGAACCATTTACCAGGTTAGCTTATGTTAAAATTTACAATATTATTTCTTACATTTTTAATAACACAGGTATAAAAATTCATATTTATAAAAATCAAATTTTATATCCAACTCCTTCTGAAGTACCACACATTCTTAAGGAAAATCATGGTACCACTATTGCTGGTCACCCAGGTATAAAACGCATGTACAACAGAATAAAGGACTCTTACTATTGGAAGAGTATGCGTGCTGATATAGAACGTTTCCTTAAAGATTGCAAGTTATGCCAAATAAATAAACCCTTACGTGCTTGTAATAAGGCACCTATGGTGATCACCTCCACAAGTACCAAACCTTTTGAAAGATTAGCTCTTGATATTGTTGGTACCTTGCCCGAGGCAGGTTTACAAAAATTTAGATATATTTTAACACTTCAAGATGACTTAACTAAATTTTCGTGTGCTTACCCTATGATTACCTGTACAACTGACGAAGTTGCGCGTTCTCTTATCAATTTCTTTTCACTATTCGGTTTTCCTAAAATGATACTCACTGATCAAGGCACTACTTTTACTTCAGATTTATTTAAGCAGTTAACGAATATTTTAAAGATAAAAAACATTTTTTCAACACCGTATCATCCTCAAACTAATGGCGCTTTAGAGCGTAGTCACGCAACCCTTAAGGAATATTTAAGGTCTTTTGTTAATCACAATCAGAATGATTGGCATTCTTATTTGGCTACTGCTATCCTTTCATATAATACAACTCCTCATAGTACGACTCAGTTCACTCCTTTTGAATTACTATATGGTTATAAGCCGACTATTCCTAGTAGTGTTTATGGTTCTAGCGATAATACAACGTACAACGAGTATATTCGCGCTCTTCAATATAGATTAAAATATTCACGTGAAAAAGCTATAGAAAATATGAACAAAAGTAAGGAATCTTCAAAAAGATATTATGACTCTTCAGTTAGGCATATAAATTATAAAACAGGTGATTTAATTTATGTAAAGTATCATCATAGATTACGAAAAGCTTTGTCCCCGATTTGGAAGGGACCTTACAAAATACTAAAAGTACATGGTAAAAACAATGTCACGATTTGTTTAAATAGAAAACACGTTAAATACCATATAAACGAGATAAAACCAGCATAAATTTATTTATTGTTTCAGATACAATTTTAAACTCTATTCTACTCGCAAAAGCAAATATTTTGCACACTTATAACTCCTAATAAACTTTATGAGTAACTATCAAACAGTATTCAAACTAAAAGAAACTCCGAATTCCCAATTTCTTTATCGTTACAAAATATACATACTATTATAGATTTATCTAAACTAAATTCTTATTTTTATAATAATAAATTAGTATTTGTAATTCAAATACCTTTAATTAATCCTTTAAGATTTAATGTTTATAAAATCTTACCGTTACCTACACCACGCGATATTAAAAATTATCAAACTTATGTTTTAATACACCCTTCAAAGCTGTACGTGGCTGTAACGGATGATAGATTAAGTTATGCATTATTAGACAGTATAAGTGATTGTAAGTTAGTTAAAAATGAATATTTGATATGTGAATTACCTTCAATATTATCTACTATAAATAATCCTACATGTGAAACGAAGTTGCTAACAGAAGTCACTCTATCTCTTCCTGAACTATGTGATTATAAATTAATTTATGGGAATATTGATGTATGGCAGAAGTTAAAAGATGGAAGATATATTTATGTACAATCAAAGGCTAATATATTAACTATAAAATGTAACAATAATATTACTGACTATGTATTGCAAGGACCTGTTCCTTAGCCTTGTTATTTTATCTTTAGAAAATGATTGTATTGCGTATTTTCAAATTTCCATTTTTACTCTTCACGTAATTTTGATACTATTTTACCCAGTCAATTGTCTATAAATTATGATATTATCAAAGACGATTGTTGTAAGTACAATTTGATAAATGAAACATCTTTTAAATTATCCTATTACTATATCCTATTACTTTATCTAATATTAATTTAGAATCTTTAAAACTAGCTTCCCATAAATTAGACCACTTAGAATATGAAACAAATCAAGCCGAAAATCAAACACACATTGTTAAATACGGAAATTGCTATTCCATTTTATCAATTGTGACAACTTCTTTTATTTTTATTTACATCGTTTATGGAATTTATAAAAAGTGTTTTATGAAATCTAGAACGCCTTGTTGCATTCCAATTTATAATCGTCGTAACAAGAAAACTAATAAAGATAGTAATAATCGCGATAATTCTATTAAACTTACCGATGTTTCAAATGAATGTGACAGGACGTCTATTAAAAGTCTTCCAGAGATAGAAATTAATAAAAAACGTAGTAAATTAGTTTTAAAACAATTTGAGGGATCAACCCGAAATTTAAATAATTTTTAAATCTTTAAATACATTTTTTATTTCAGATTATTAATTTCTAATTATGAGGCTTTTCACTTATTTGTTTAATTAATTTACAATGTTAATAGAATTGAAATATCGTTATTTGAATTCGGATAGTTAAATTTTATAATTTGTACCTTAATACCTATAAAATTATATACCTACATTCAGATTTAAATCTAATTCTGTTATTATTACTGGTTTATGTTTAAGAAATCAAAATGATCTTACATTGGAAATTGTTTAAGTAAAAAGGTGTTTAGTAATAATGTTTAATAAATAGTAATAAAATAATTATATTAATATTTCTGTAAAAAAAAATGTAATATTTAAAGCTTGCATCATTTTGTCTCAATTTTTGCTATTTCTGTATTTGTATATTAACTACGGTTATTTAAAATATAACCTTCGTCAAAAGGGGGGAGATGTTATATTCGATTTTCACATAAGTATAAAACTGCTGATGCAAGCAACGCCAAGCGCGGCCTTATTTCTACAATGCCATTTTACACGTGTTTTAAGTTAGTCGATAATTGGAAGCCTTTATGTGATGTACTCTTTTGATCAATAAACTTTCTTAAGTGTAGTGATCTCCTCTTTTCTTTTAAAAGAACCTCACGGAACGCCATCCTAACAGAACGATCTCGGTAAGAACGTGAACGAACACACAAATACCTAATTTAGCATATTATCATGATGAAAAACAGCTTATCCTTTTTTAGTTGATTGAAGTAGTCTATAAGCATGCAGCCTCCTGATGGTAAGTGGTCATATATTTGTACCTAAGCATAAGGCAGACGGGCCACCTGATGGAAAGTGTTTACCGTCGCCCATGGACATTTGTAACACTAGAAAAGCCAATGCATCGCCGGCTTTGAAGGAGAGCTCTTTTTGCACCTTTCTTGAAGAGCCCCATGTCATAGCGCTCCAGGAATATCTCAGGAGGGAGCTCATTCCACATCTTGTACGTGTACCTAGTGTATTCACACAAATGTGGATCCTTTATGAATTAAATCTTTATACTGTGGCACAGAAAAAAAGTTTCAACATTGAATGACTTAAAATATTTCATAGACATGAACTTATTGCGAGCTCGCTAATAAAATTAGAAACAGAGGTCAAACAGTCAACACACTCAAAGGAGAACGACCCATCAACTGGTTTTTATAGAATTGATTACCACGCCTTTCTAAGATAGTAAGTTTATTAGGAATAATTTAAATATGGACGCTATTGTAACTCCCACATTAATAGACGGATTATTCACCCGTCAAGACGTAAGACAGTATTGCTAAAATCTGTTGTTATTAGACGAAATTAAGTGCATCACTATGCATTATAGCCAGAACTATACCATAACGGGTTTTACTGCCTTGAAATTAATATAAATAACTACAATAATTAACAAAACAGTTTTATTTGCGAAGTTCAAGTACAAGGGCAAAAAAGGACTTGTTAGCCTAGTAGTAACCGGTATTTTGAAGTATATATATAGATGATATTAAAAAATAAGAAAATCCTAGTAGACTTCCATTCAAGGTAAACCGTTGACTTACATTAACCCGTTTATAAAAAGGAGAACCTATATGTAAGCAGCTGTTTGTGAGAAAGTATATAGTATCAAAGCAAACTTTGAATTAATATCAAAGAAAAAAATAATGCATAAGTAAATAAATAATTATAATTGCATACCTTGATAAAAAATGGTATGCAATAGCTTTATTAGCGGCACATTTTTTATTTGCATTTGTGGTCGAGGAAGAACCAGGGCCGAACTTCGGTACGATTCTGCAGCCTATTAAATTATTTTTTGAATTTTTTGTCGGTAACACATTATTGTCCCACTGCTGGTCATATATTTCCTGTCATGAGAGAGTTTTAGGCCATTGTCCATCGCACTGATAAAGTGGGAATTGGTAGACTTCAAACACTTATGAGAACTTTTTAGAACTTTCTAGAACCACCCACCAACTTCATACAGAAGAACATGGGTTTCATCTGACGTCAATCACAGATGCGTCGCTACTCCCGAAGACTATGATGGTCGTCTCATGTGAAAGTGTGCCGCCAACCACACCCTTCTATCGAAACGCAAGAAATGATTCATGCTAGAAATAGATGTGGCGGTGGTATTTCCCCGGTCGAATTACTCTGGTTCTACCACATCGAAATATAGGCAATCATACTGAAAATATAAATGAAGATTTTTATTTTTGTAATACCACTGTCACCACCACATATAATACTCCGCACTCCTACATTACACGTATGTAGAGGGCATACAAAGCGTCTGTCGTGCACCCATTTAAAATTCAAATAAATATTTCGCGTTTTGTTTGCTCAATACTTGGGCGATTGATCTTCGCTTTGTGTGTTTATTTTTCCAGTACCATATGTAGGTATTACTATAATATAATGGAAAGAATCTTAGTCTGCGTATGTATAGGTATATATTGCCTTTTATTTCGTTTGAATTCATCTAGACGTGATAATTGTTATATTTAGTGTCGTGATAATGGTACGTTGAAATGACGTTACTTACCGTTACCGTTCGGCTACTGCATTGGTTTTTCGCTCAAGAAACGTGCAATAGATATAAATTCCAATAGATATTAAAGGTGGTAGAACCAGTGTACTTTGACTGGGAAGTACCATCGCCATACCTATTTCTAGCGTGAAGCATTTCTTGAGTTTCGATGGAAGGGTATGGTTGCCATTCACATGAGGCGACCATCATAGTCCTCAGGAGTAGCATCGCATCTGTGATTGACTTCAGATAGAACCAGTGTCCTATTTGAAGTTGCTTACAGAGGTCCATAGGCGGCAGTGACCACTTACCATCAGGTGGACTGCATGCTCGTTTGCTACTTCGCTTGGATAAAAAATCCGTGTAAACAAAAGAGATGCATATAATTACACATAGTTGATCGCTAACTATTCACACTGCCGGCGAGGACTGGGTGGGATAACTGCCTAAGTGATGAGCAACGCGGAAACGGTACGAATTTTGCGAAATCTTAAGATTTCAACATTTATCGATTCTATATCTATTTTCAAGATTTTGCGTTTCCGATTGTTCAGTTCTGTTCAGGAATTACAGACCGTCTTTGTTTTGTTGCTTTGAAATTGTTTCTTGACTTTATTATTAAAACACTTGAATGAATTACAAAAACACTTTTGACCATAAGTTTCTTATGAGAAATTAAGAAGACTGGCTAACTCCCGTTGTCTCTTAAGTAAATGCAAAGAATTATTTTAAAATACTTTTATCTAGTTTTATGACTGAAAAATACTTACTGCCCAATTCAAGTATGAGCACACGTCGTCCCAACTGGTCCCGATTTGGCAGCACTGTCAGTATGTTTTGGTTGAACACATTCTGCTCTCTGCTCGGCATCAGTCCATCGTACAACGCGTGGTGCTTCACTTTGAAACTGTAGTACCTTTTGATCTAGAAAATAAAGAAACATGTTTTACGCAATACCTTGGTATTTGGGATTAAAAGTATAACTTACAAAGTTTGAATCGAAAGAGAATGCGGAAGAGATATAAATAATCCCGACTGCTTTAAGTAAAGGCATACTCTCGCGTGAATTTCTATACACACTTAAGTGTGTACAATTACTTATCCCAGAGCAGAAGTCTATATAAATCATTTAAAAAAATGTCTATCTGACCGGTCTAATGTCTAATGGAGCTCTACATAGGAGAAAGTTGATTGATTCACACTATATAGAAACATTACAATAATCTGAAAAACCCTGATTTTTTTACTGAAATTCGTCAAACTCGATGCGAAGGTCATAACTTAGATAAATTACATTTTAACAACATAACAAAGTCAACGACACAGAAGTCACTCACATAACCAATTTTCTACCGCCTGATCTGTGACGTGGAAAGTGATGTGTAATTTTTATTAAACGTGTATAAAAAAGCCCAATAATTTTAATCTCTAAGCAAATTATTTCACCCAAAATTTCGAAAAAACCATCTGGAGCATCATTGGCATATACCAAGTCGTCAGTAGGTATTTACAGGACCTCCAACATTTGTACTTTTACAATAGAAGCGCGGGACATTTTGACACTAGGAGTGTCAAAATGTCCCGAAACGAGGAGGTAAAAAATATGTGTATTGCATTTACGTGGTTAATATTTCATGAAAAGTCATAAAACTCACGATTATACGCATAATAAAATATTAACTAGAGCAGGAAGAACATCGAAGTGGGTCAAATTTGGGACGTCCGCACTTCTAGTGTTAAAGCGAGTAGCATAGTTAATTTTTCATAAATTACTAATACAAAGTCAAAATTCTCTTGCCGTTGAATGATAAGTCTCCACATCGCTATTGTAAGATTCATTTGAGACATTGTTGATATTATAATATGTAATCTTTTTTGCCACGTCCGGTGTATTACCATATTTATTTTTTAGTTACTTTATTTATAAGTATAACATTTTTCGTGTCAGATAACGTCATTAAACAGCAAAAAAATATTTTACCGTAACACGTTTCTACCTGTATTACGAAGTGTTTAATAAAAACTGCTATGGAATATACCTCCTTGTATTTAATCACACACATTACGTAAATTATATCATCGAAAATGAAAAATTATTAAAGAATATTTATATAGGTATCATATGATTAGGTAGTTCTGTAACATTATGTTGTTAGATGTCGGTGTGTTATTGTCTACATACTAAAAAACTTACTAAGTCATATGCGCTCTCAGGATAGAATTTGCAGGGTCGAAGGAATCTGATTAACCAAGCGTCGCTATGCCAAGGAACATGCAGCTTATTGTCATCTGTAAAGAAAAGAAAATAAAGACCTTTTGCATTTTCTCATTTCAGTAGCTGTTTATAACGGAGTATGCGATCTTGCATAAATTCACGAATATTTGCATATTTGCATTCGCAAGGATTGTGCGAGTATTTTGTGAATGTAGAACTGCTGTTTGATGACAATAAAGGCCGCCAAATCTACACACATTTACGTCGAATTGCAGTTTCACGACTAAAAAAAAGAAACGGTCACCAAATCTACAGTGGCGCACAATCAAAAAAATAATATTCGCATTCGCATTCACGAATGTTAAAAATAATAATAATCGCTACATCACTAGCACCAATGGCAGGATATACACTTCTTATAATATCCCTCTGAAGTCAGGTGAGTGCCTGATATCGCCCAGGGGTATTTTTAATGAACTCAGGATAAGATTGGAATCTGTCTTGCGATTTGCTACAGATGCGTTGCTAAATCTGTCGACTATGTTGCAACGTCTTGGATAAGTATGCCTTTTTATTTGATTGAAATAGCGAACGAGCTTCTTGCGTTTCGATGGAAGGGTGGACTGCATGTCCCACCCTTCCATCGAAACGCAACAACTACTTCATAGATAGGAATAGCGGTGGTACCTCCACGCTCGAACTGCACTGGTTATACCTCGTGGAAAGCATGTCTCCTGTACAACACCCGTCATCAGAATATAGCAGTGCACTGCTATTGTACTAACTACTTGGTCTGCCTAACTTCTATAAAACGCGTCTAATTCTTTCCAAATAAAAAGGTAATAAACGTGGTATGTATCTTGTTAAATTTTTGTCACAAAGACATACATACATTAAAATGAATCGCTGTTATTAATAAACGATATCACAAAAGATAACTCGTTCTATTAATAAATCAGGACTCGTTATGTAAAAAGCTTTTTCATACATTTTAAACGTCAAAAAAACAGTGAAGGGTACATTATCAAAGTATTTGCATATTATATAAGTAAGCACTACTGTTAAAAAAACACGGACGAGTAGTAACGATCATATAATTATGTATGTATATGACGCCTGACGGTTGCTTATCGACCTGTACTTAACTATGAGTGCTCTTTTCCTTATTTTTATTTGATTAATCTGTAAATAATTATGATTACAGCAATATATCAGTGTAGTAGGTTGACCTTTACCTACACTGCGTCATTTAGCAAAATTATTCAGGTCTACAACAATAGATAAGTTACGAAGTCTTCAATAACGCAGCAAACGTAGACAATACAAAAAACATACAAGCAGCCTCTGTGATTAGTTGGATTTACTTGAAAATGTCTTACCGTAGCCATCAAAATGCAATACATAAAAAGTAAACAAAAATGTATGTATGTACTTCAAAAAGTGAGACAAAAAAGAAATAATGGTCATTAATCCAGTCACTGTTCTTATTGATTTTGCCTAATTTGAACTATTGACTGTATATCTAATAAATGTTTACCACTTTACTTTTATTATATACAAACATTTAAAAATAATGTATCAAGAAAGGTGCCTGCGGAAGCACAAACTTATTTCTGCGTAACAACATAATTATTAGATGCTACTGTAAGATGGTCTGAAGGATGTGGTAAGAGAAACATAATTATTCCAGGCGTTTCAAGTTGGTCCTCAGGGGTAGTAATTTTGATAGCATTCTGAAACGCTTTCCCTTAACTAATGCGGTAAAAATTCCACATAACCGTGCGTCGGTCCCACGGGTACCTTTTGAAGGTTTAACGAGAACAAATAAAAAAGGGATAGTAACGCATGTGCTCACTTCAAGTAGGTAAGACGCTGTTCTTATCTAGGGATGATAGCAATGTTCGTGAGAGGCAGCGGCCATTTACCATAAAGAAGACTTAATGCTTGTTTGCTAATACCATATAAATAATATATTCTTCATAACATATTTATATGAAAGTTTCTTCCATAAGTTTCATTCAATATTCTTAGAATCTACGTGCTCGTTGAGCTTATAAAAGATCCTTTGTCCTCTAACTTAAGGTATTTATAAGAAACTCAAACAGAGCCATTGTAAACATCAGTGCACCAAGAGTCGTTTTATGTCGACTTCCTCTTTACTGCTTAATTACTTAGGACCAATAATATAAATATTGTTATATGCTCTGTATTATGTGCTTTGTACACATGGGATTTCCATATTTCAAGTAATAGCCGCATATTGTTTGCGAATCACTCAGTTTTTATGTTCTTGTTTTTATATCCAGGTAGTTTTCATGATGTCTACAAGACAACATATTATCTAAGATAACTCCTGCTTTTTGTCGTCAACCCACTAATGTCTCTCTGGTGGGCACGAGTTTTCTCTCAGAAAGACAAAGTTTTAGGCCGTAGTCCACCGCGCTGGCCAAGTGCGAGTTGGTAGACTTCACATACCCTTGAGAACTTTTTATTAAAGAACTCTCAGGTGAGTAACTTATCTTACGATGTTTTCCTTGGACGTAAAGCAATGATAATTCATTTATAATACGTACATATTTTTTAGAAAAAATAATGCTACATATGCCTAGAATTTGAAACTCAGACCACCTGATCGAAAGGGCAAGTTTCAACCATTAGGCTATCATTGCTCTACCCTCTCTCTCCTTCTTAATATTTTATTATTAAAATGGACACAAAATTATAGAATAATAATAATTGTAAAATAATAATAATTGGCGTTATATAAAATTATGAACTTTAAATATTTCAGTTCATACTAAGGGACTTTCCGTTAATACGAGTTGAATAAAAAGTTCTCCATGTCATCGATTACAAAATCATTGTACCTTTGAACTCTTAAGAATTCAGGAGCCATACTTGTGTGAATTTACATGTGACAGGAGTGCTATTTAAGAAGATACATATACCATTTTCAATGCATATAATACTAGGTACTATTCCCTCATCCATATCTATACTTATAATAAATCTGTAGAGAGGTCAATTCTGTACATGAAATATATTTCCAAAATAACTATCAGGGGGTGATTAGGGATCGATACTGATGCCAAAAATGCAAGCAGTTAAGTTTATGTCTGTCTGTCTGTCTGTCTGTTGGTCTATCTGTCTGTCTGTATAACCGGTATAGAAACAAATCACACGACGGTTTTTAACGAAACTTGCTACGATTATTCTTTATACTCCTGAGCTGGTTATAGTACACTTTTCATCACGTTATATTTTTTTAAATATAATTTATAGGCAGACATTTGATCGCAATCTTACCTGATGGTAAGTGATGATGCGGTCGAAGATGTAGCCTGTCTGCCTAGAAACATTCTATTCACTCTGGCCTTCAAGAGGTCCAAATCGTACCATTCGGGAAATACGCTCGCGGGCAGCGCATTCCACTCTCTAGCGATGCGCACTAAAAAAGTTGAAGCAAAACGGGACGTGCGACAAGGTGGCATGTCAACAACATAGGGATGAAACGATTGTCTCGACGATTGATTGGGACGGAAAGTGGATGGTGGTCAATCGATTCCAAAGCCGCCAGCTGGAATTTCGCAGATCCGTCCCAGAGGTGGCAGCAGTACTCCATACACGATCAAACTTGTGCTTGATAAAGTTGAAGCAATTGTTCCGGTGTGAAATACCGCCTGACTTTTGAGAGAACTCCGAGTTTTTTCGCTGCAATTTTCGCTTTAGACTCGATGTAATGCCCAAAGTTAAGGTTGGATGAAACCCCTACATCGAGGAGCTGTAGGCTATCAGTCACAGAAACAGACACATTCTGGAAAGTCGGAGCCAGTTGGAATGGGCTCCGTTTGGCGGTGAACAGACAAGCCTGTGTTTTTGGGGCATTGAACGTGACCAGATTGGCATCGCCCCAATCGAAAACTGCCTGGAGGGCCACATTCAAGCGACTCACCATGGATTCTCGACAAGACTCGATATGGTTCCTGTCGGCACCTGCTCTAGAAAAGTACTGAACCACAACTGTGCTGTCGTCTGCATATCCAAAAGTGCCCAGTACAAGAATATCGTTCATATGCAGCAGAAAGAGAGTTGCAGACAGTACCGATCCCTGAGGGACACCGGCATCAATCGGCATTAATTAATACTTTAACAATAAATTAATTAATATTTTTAGTAGCAAACAAAGTTGGTTGGAAGCGATTATTCTTCTAACAACATCACACATGCGTTGCCATTTCAAGGACTATAATAATCGCCTCGTATGTAAATCAGTAAAAAAGTTATATTGTAATAAAACTTAATTATACTTTTACGATTCATATAACTTTTTATACATTTCATAATATTCATAGCAATTTAGTGCGAAAAAAAGTGCGGAGTGTGATGCGCACCGAATGAAATGTGTTTTGGAACCGGTAAAAAGTTCGTGACTAACAATGAATCAACTAGTAAGATTAGATTTACCAATATTGAATTTAGGGGTTTCCCCTCTGATTATTATTCTTACTTTTTTTTATCTGACTGAAGTAGCAAACGAGCATGCAGTCCACCTGATAGTAAGTGTTCATTGCCGCCCATTGACATCTGTAACCATCTATATACAGAAAATGGGTTCAATCGGAAGTCAATCATATTTACGTTGCTACCTCCGCGGACTATGATGGTCGCCTCGTGTGAAGGTGCGCCGGAAACCACACTCTTCTATCGAAACGCAAGAAATGCTTCACCCTAGAAATAGGTGCGGGGGTGGTACTTCCCCGGTCGAATTAGACTGGCTCTACCGCCTTGAAAACCTTACTTATATAACATCATACATCTGTTACCTTTAACTAGCCTTCTCAGTTCTTCAACACTAGATTTGACAACATCCGGAGTCTCCCTGAGTTCCCGCCTGGCGATGTCCAACACTGAGTCGGAGGGCTCCCCGATCTCGATTTGTAGCAAGAAATCCCCAAGCTGCACCGCAGGTAACTTGTCAATATCTGACAGTAACTGCACAGATACTGAAAACAAAAAAAAACTACAATCAATAATCAAATTAGCTATAGGTACCAAGTAAAAATAAATCGGATAAAGTGTCGTTAACCAATTATTTTTCCACTTCTGGGCACCGGTCTTCTCTGAGTGGAAAACTCTGGACCACAGTCCACAACTGGCTAAGTGCAAATTGATGGACCTAGTCAACATATGAGCACTTGAAATTTTACCATAAATACATATATTCTTTGTCTTAATACATTTTATTGATAACACTTAAATTCGTTAAGACGTATGAAAAAAGAAACGGTTAACAAACAGTCAACAAAATTGTTCCTGTCTTGTCTTATTATATTTATAAAATGTTAAATAGAATTAAAAATAAATTAGATACAATCACTATCTAACATTAAGTATTTAGTTTTGGGATCTAAAAAATGAATATGTTCCTCGTAATTACATACCTAATTATATCACGTGGTTTGGGCAATTATAGTTATTAGTATTTCAAAAAGTAATGTAAGTAAACAACCGGGTTTTATCAAATCCATTGATGTAGATTATTAATATACATTTAATAGGTAATACTAACAATAATCTACTTGTTTATTACAATACGATGTTTTCACTTTGTTTTCTACTAGAGTGGTTTTTCTAAAT
This sequence comes from Spicauda simplicius, assembly GCA_949699795.1. NCBI lineage: Eukaryota > Metazoa > Arthropoda > Insecta > Lepidoptera > Hesperiidae > Spicauda > Spicauda simplicius. Next base: position 6,022,852 of record OX453064.1, read on the forward strand.
AAAATGCTTGTTAATGTATTAATTGTATTTTACTCTTTTAAATCTCACACAGAATAGTTAAGTGTATAACACGCAACATAGAACTACTACGCACTAAAATTGAGAAAAAAAACAAAAGAGCATCAGCAGACTTCATTTGTTTCGAATCAATTTAAAAGCTACTGGATTGTAAGACTAGACATAAATGAAGGTACTGGCTGATGCGCAACTATACAATTTAAAAAGTTTACATAATATATATTTAGACAGTACTCATCTACTAATAAACAATAACTATTTTCAAAATTGAGCTTAATACTTGTCATTGTATCATTACCATTTATTACAAAATTACTAAAGATACGATCATTCATTTAAATTATTTAAATACTAGCTGTACCCGCGGCTTTGCCCGCGTGCAAATCAACGTGTCACAAAGTTATTCCCGCGCACATCTCGACACCGTGGGAATTCTATGATAAAAAGTAGTAACATTAAAATCGGTTTGGCCGCTCAAGGATTATCTGATCAAACACAGACTTAAAAAACGAATTTAAAGTGTGTATTTGTGGGTAGGAACGTATTGTTATGTATTTTTTTTTTTAAATTAGACGAATTCTAATGTTATAAACCGCTTTTTTGAACCAATTTACATTCTTAGTGGTCTGATTCACAATATCGGGATACTTTTTTCAATCAACTCCTCCACATTTGAACCAAAACGTATCGATTATAAAGATTGATTTGAACTTTTCCGAATTGGAAAATACTATTTAAAGTAATTTTGGCGGATTCAAATTTCTAAGTAAGATTATAGGTAAACCTACTTTTAATATTAAGTTGTGTTCAGGAGTTCCGGAAGGCAATAAGGAATTCAAAAATTCTGTTGGATAATGTACTGCTTCCTCCATCTCAATGACTGTGTCTACCGAATAATAGATCTGTGACGCTGCTTTAAATTTTGAAAAAAAAAGTCATTTATTTTATCGACACGTTCCTTTGGTGGGTGGGTATATAGCCGTCTTTTGGAACCAATTTATAGTGTTATTGGTTGTCTTAACAATATTAGGATATACTTTTTCAACCAACTCCTCCACATTTAAACGAAGACGTATCGATATAAAGATTGATTTTAACTTTTCCGGATAATAGTGCTTTGTAGCACTATTATCTACTTGAAGTAAATCATTAGAAAATTGGAATATCACTGAACAGCGACATATATTCTAAGTTCATATTTTGTTTCATATGGCCACAGCTAAGATCTTTTCAGAGATGTATCGGGCTATTTGTGTGCGTAAATCCCGCATTGTTCTTTGTAAAGCAGAAGACATAATCAAAACACTTTTACAATTCATACGAACAGGGCGCACCCGCTCGCAGGGCGCTGCCGCACCCTGCTCGCTTATTTTTTATGTTTTCTTTTATGTTCCAACCTAACCTAACCCATCCTGTTTAAAAAGCTACAGCTAAATCCAACTCTTAACAATAACATGACAATACTCCTGCATTTCTAGGATTTAGGTATTCAAAGTGACACTTTTCATCATAATGGTCTCTCAGGAACGGGTTGTAATGTATTGTAATCAATAAGTACCAAACTCATACGGCTTAAGTAGGTTGTGTACTTAGATTATCGGGATTGATGAATTGAAGTTTAATTTATTAATCACATTTCAGTTTAATGAGCTGTCATTAAACTAATAATATATACTAAAAACAACTGTAAGCATTATGTGACTACCTTTTATAATTTAGGCTTGCACTATCCCGCATCATCAAGGAGGAGTTGAAGGTAAAAATAATATCCCGTGTCTTTGCTTAGTATTCTTATTAGTATTCTTATTACTTATACGTAAGCACTTGCGAGCCAACTTCTATAGCTTGGGCTTGCAGTACCCTGCATCATCAGGGCTGAGGAGTTTAAGATCGAAATTTTCATCATGTGTCTTTGCTGAGTAATTATATTACATACTCGAAAGCATTAAATGGCCAACTCCTATGGCTTAGGCTTGCAGTACCCTGCATCATCAGGCTTGAGGAGTTGAAGATCGAAATTTTCAACATGTGTCTTTGCTTAGTAATTATATTACATACCTGAAAGCACTAAATAGCTAACTTCTATGGCTTAGGCTTGAAGTACCCCTGTATCATCAGGGTTGAGGAGTTAAAGGTCAAAATTTTCATCATGTGTCTTTGCTTAGTAATTATATTAAATACCTGATAGCATCAAATGCCCATCTCGTATAGTTTAGGCTAGCAGCATCCTGCATCATCAGGGGTGAGGAGTTGAAGGTCGAAATTTTCATTTTGTGTCTTTGCTTAATAATCATATTACATACCCAAAAGCACCAAATGGCCATCTCCTATGGCTTAGGCTTGAAGTAACCCTGCATCATCAGGGTTGAGGAGTTGAAGGTCAACATTTTTACCGTATATCTTTGCTTGGTATTTTTATTACATAACCGCAAGTACCAAATAGCCAACTCTTACGGTTTAGTCTTGAAATACCCTTACATCATCAGGGTTGAGGAGTTGAAGATCAAATTTTTGTCCCATGAATTTGTTTAACAATCTTATTATATATCCATAAAAACAAATTGACTTACTTCTACGGTTCAGGCTAGCATTACTCCTGCATCATCAGGATTGAAGAGTTGAAGGTCAATTTTTTTAGGAAATATCTGCTTAGTAATCTCATTCTACATTCAACCCAATTGGACTCCTACAGCTTAGGTTTGGCCGAGTATCGCTAATTTCGTTAATTTGCTTCAAAGAAATGGATCCTATGATCAGAACCGTATCAAACTTATCAGAGTACCCTTGAAGTACATTCTTCCAAATAAAAGAAAAATCATCAAAATCGGTTGGCGGGAAATTGAGTTATTCATCTATTTATCGCGCACATCGTTAATGCAAATATCAGACTTATGCGCTTTTTTTATGGATGCCACTGTCAAAAGTGAACTAAGAATTAATGGGACCCCATGACACGCACTACCTTTCAAATGAAAAAAAAAATCATCCAAATCCGTTCACCCAGTGCGGAGAAATCGAGTAACAAATATAAAATTAAAAAATTTTTTAAAAAATACAGACGAATTGATAACCTTCTCCTTTTTGAAAGTCGGTTTAAAACTATGTTTTAACATAAAAATCAAAGCGAAATACTAAATTTTATTGAGGTGGCCTCAAAATTGACTGACTTTCATACAAACTTACATCTCCTATTTGGGTTAAATTGGGGGGGGGGGGGATAGAAAATTCCTTCATAATTGACGTCTACGTCATAAAAGGAACCCCTAGTAAAAATCATATTCGTATCTTTAGCAGTTTAGGCTCTACGATGTTTATTCAATAGATGAGTGAGAGAGCATCCTTTCGTTTTTATATTAAGTATATATAGATATATAGATATATAAAGATGTAGATGTGTATAGTATCAAACAACATAGGTACACACATAACCAATAAAAATACATAACAAAGGAATACATTTTACAGACCATAACATGTTTAGTTTCAACCAATTCAACTATGCAGTTACTTAACTTATTAACACTTATCGAACACAGAATAAATACTGCGTAGTTTAAAATTGACATAACTTTTTTATTTATAAACCGATTTACATAAAATAAACACTAAATGTTAAGTGAAGTTTCCCACAACACAGCGGTGAAAATTATTTTCAAATTGGATAAGCCGTTTCTGAGATTAGCGTTTTCAAACACACAGACAAACAGACAAACAGACAAACAGACAAACAGACAAACAGATAAACAGACAAACAGACAAACAGACAAGATTTCTAAAAACCATTATTTTGGGTTCTATATCGTATTAAAGACCTCTAGAAATGGTTTTCACCTAAATTTATTCCATGTACAGACAGCGACCTCTTACAGATTTATTATAGTATAGATAGAAGATAATTAGTAAAAAATAATAGACACTACAAATAAAAGATACATACACACTACTAATAGATACATACAATACTAACAATAATCTACTAAGTACGGAAAGGGATTCACTACTGCCAAAGACCGCCATGACAAAAGCTGACAAAGGTCTGGTCGAGCCGCCAACCCTCCGAGAAGCTAAGAAGCCTCTGGACCATCTTATAAACGCATTTCTGGAGTTCAAAGCACTAACAGTAGCGACAAAGGAGGACAATAAAAGGACATGCGATAACATCATGCAATCCTTTCTCCATAAAGATCTCAGGCTACTGAAAGAGAGACTCGAGAAAGCAGAAGCTGCCATATACAATAACGAAACCTCCCAGACGATTGCGGGCGAAGAAACTGGGAGTCACATGGCAGCTTACAGCGCAACCAGAGGATTCGTTGCAAAGCACGAAGAGGAGAGCGAGCGCATGGGCCGGGAGAAATTTCACACCCCTATTGATGATCCGCTAGTTGTGATAGCCCGCTGTACCAGAATAATGCTAGACGACTAAATTCTAGCGATGGCGAACAGCCTATCTGGAGATTGCGGCGGTTTTACTCCTGACACATGGGATATACCCGAATTCTCGTGGATCAATGGGGTCCCAGGCAGCGGGAAATCAACTTGGATAGTGAATCACTTTCAGGACAAAAACGACATAATCATCACCACCACAACGGAGGCAGCGACGGACCTCCGAGCGAGACTAATCCACCGAACCGGTATGTCCGGAAAGTTCGTCGCAGCAAAAGTACGCACATTGGCCTCAGTACTAGTAAATGGTTCAAAAAGAAGCTGTAGACGACTCTTAGTCGACGAGGCACTTATGAACCATTTCGGGGCCATCGTGATGGCGATAAGACTTACCGGAGCGATAGAAGTGGTGCTCCTCGGAGATGTCAACCAGCTCCCGTTCATCGAGCGTAACAACCTTTTCAAATTACAATATTGCCGCCCGAACCATTCGACCGGGATTAGCCAAGAACTGCTGTGCACGCACAGGAACCCTGTGGACGTAGCGTATGCCCTTAGCGAGGTATACAGCGGCATATACTCGTCCACGCCACGTATGAGATCCCTCAAGCTGAAAAGGTACACGGATGCGCAGATTCCAAAGAACCTCGATAGGACTCTCTATTTCGTACACACCCAAGCTGAGAAAGAGAGTCTGAAGAAAGAGGGCTTTGGGAGTGGGGAGGAGTCGCGCATTCTGACCATACATGAAGCACAGGGACAAACGTATGAGTCAGTGGTGATTGTACGTACCACCTCAAAACCTCTGCAAGTGCACGACAGTGTCCCCCACGCAGTAGTGGCAATATCGCGTCATACCATCAGCTGCATTTACTACACCGATTGCAGCGACGACGCCATAGCTCAGTTCATCGCAAGAGCTATGACTGTCACCGACGAAAGGCTGGAGGACTACAACACCTCCATGGCAATCCGCAGCGGGGACCCAAATGCAATAAACACTATAGCTAAGCGCAAGCTCGACGTGGCCTCCGGAAAGAAATAGAAATAGAGCAATATTATCCATGTGAATTAAAAAAATATATGTAGTAAATAACCAGAATCATTATGTAAAAGTTAAATAAGGTATTATTATACACATATTATATATATAAGGTCCTATGTATAGAGTAAGTAAATATTAAGGTTTTTTGTAAAGCCAACGCTGCCACCACCGCCCTCTGGATGATGGTGACAACGGAGGCTTAAGTGGAGCTAAAACACTAAGACTGACAAAATGAATGCTATATGAAAAAAGGCACGGACGATCCGTCTGTGGAGCTGTAATTTTATTATTAAAAAAAAAAAAAAAACAATAATCTACTATTCGTAAATAAGTACTTTTAAAATTGAACAAAATAATATTCATTGCACAATTACCATTAATTACAAAATTACTTAAGATACGTTCATTGATTTGAATAATTTAAATATAATGTACGTTTCAATGTCAACATTTGAATAGTTTAAATTTATGAAAAGATTAAAGATACGAAATAACGGTCCAGTTAACCGAACGGAAAAATGTAAAGTCTCTACGTCATAGTGATCTGTGTTTTTGATGATTATGTGTAGCCATATTACAGTTTTTTGAAGTGAAACTTCTTTAGGCGCATGAGGGTAAAATTTTTACAGATGAAACGTCACGCCGGTATGCAACGGAAGTGTCGGAAAAGAGAGAGAGAGAGTGATCGAGACCGATTGAGAGAGAGTAAGACAGGGCGAACGTAGCATGAGCAACTAGCCGTGGAGTGAGAGTAGGGAGCAAGCGAGTGAGAAAGATTGAGAGAAAAAGTGAGACAGAGCGAACGTCGTATCACGCCTTTTTCCCTTCCTCTTAATCTTGGAAATTTAAAGTTTTAGATTTGTATAAATATAAACAAGATTTATAAATTAGTTCGCCAAAGAAGTTTCACTTCTGACATGTGTACTTTGTACGCACGCATGTTTTTTTTTATCTCATTTAAGTAGCAAACGAGCATGCAGTCCACCTGATGGTAAGTGGTCACTGTCCCCCATCTGTAAGCAACTTTTAGAACATGGATTCTATCTAAAGTGAATCATAGATGCGCTGCTACTTCCGAGAACTAAGATAGTCGCCTCATATAAAAGTGTGACGGCAACCAAGGGTGTCGTTTCCGGCACTATCGAAACGCAAAAAATACCACACGCTAGAAAGAAGCAGTGCGGGATTAAGCCAACGCGGATTAAGCCAACGCGCGACAGGAGGCCCATAGTTTGCTTTGAGTAAGGGTATTAAAAAATGTGTGCGTGTACTAGCGTACACTCGTAAGAAGTGAAACTTCTTTATGACGTTATTTTTCAAAAAATAATTTACTATATGCAACTTTACAGAAATTGGTTGAATAAAGTTAAATTAGATAAAGTTTAATAAAAGGCTTTTATTAAACTTTATCTAATAACCTAATCTATAATAATCTATCTAATATCACGCGTGGTAGGGATAAGAAAAAGATGGCGCGTAACAGAAAAAGATGGCGCGTAACAGAAAAAGATGGCGCGTAACGGAAAAAGATGGCGCGTAACGAAAAAATGTTACACTCAATTTTTTCCCAACCCCGATAAAGAAGTTTCACTTCAATAAATAAAATAGGTAAATTTAGGGATGATACTTTCTATATCTGCTTTCAGTTTAAAATTTTTAGGATAGCAATGATAGTAAAATATTAATAGCAGGTAGATGTTTTCCCGCGGGGCCCGTCTAGTCGCGGGGCCCGTAGCATTTGCTGCTCATGTTAATCCGGCACTGGAGAGAAGTGTGGCGGTGGTACCTCCTCTGTCTAACAACCACTAAAATATTGTTGCAGTTTATATTTATCTTATACTTCAGTTGTTTAGAATATTGTTATGGCGAGTCGGACTGTATTCCATTGTTTCGTTTTTCGTCGGAAAGTAGAGTAAACCCTCTCCCGCTTTGGCGTCCGCGGAGTTGTTAGTACGAGAGTAAAACAACTCTATCAGTAATCATTGATATCAGATTTTAGTTTAGGTTAGATAACTACATAAATATATGTTATTTCATGGGCGTATACAACGAGGGCGGGTTATGGGGTTAATCCCGACGTACACAGTAAAAAACAAGGATGCCGCCTTTCTTTAACACTCTACCATCGAGAATAAGTAACTCAATCATTCGTAACGCCTTAAAATCATTCGATAGTAACATAAAGATTGGTATTTATAGAATCATACTTTTCATTTCTAATCATTTGTACTTAAGTTTTCATTACTAATCATTTGTACTTAAGTTTATAATGTCTGTTGTTATGTATTATTTGTGTACAAAAACTTATAAAATAAATAAATCATTAAAAATTTAATAGTTTTATTTTGAGAATAGGTGCCGATTATTTTTGCTTATTGCTTAATATTTTTATCGTATTGTATAAAATGAATGGCGGTCGTTTAAGCGACTAGATTCCTATTATGTTCAACAGAGTTATAAGTGTGACTTATTTGCTATTTAAGAAAAACACTGATGACTATTACCGCATGGTTTTTATTATCCTGTCATTCCCGAGGTCAAATGTCACGCTAATGACTTATATTACGTCATCATAGTACCTAATGCTCGTATGTTCTTGTGCATTCTTTAATTATTACAAAACGAAATATTAAAGCAATGTGTTCAAAATTGTATGAAGTTGAATAAAGCGATTATGCAATTTTTGTTTAATATTTTTTTCTTGATAATTATAGACATATTTGTTCAGAACAGGGACAGACAACTTATTTTGTATCTGAGTTTTTATGGATTAAAGTCTGAAAAAACATGTACTTATAATTGAAAATTGTCGGCGAAGAATAGGTGGGTTACACTTGATACTTGCTTTTCTACCAATTACATGAAAAAAACCTCCATTTCAAAATTCGTGATGAACCAGTTGGATGGCTCATCCTGATTTAGACAGTGAATAGGTAGGTATAACGTTAATAAGAATTTAAGACTTCTTACAAAGAAATATCATTCTATTAAAGTATTGTTTGTAATAAATTAATAATTATTTATTGTTAATTGTTTGTTTAAGTGGCATATATTAGGTAATTGCAATTGTTGTCGAAATATTTTAGTATCGTTTTACAAATTACTTGTTATCGTGTTTTATATGATTTTAGACTAGTATTATCGCGGAATTGATACTTTATAATACTTAAAGGGTACTCACGATATGCGGTTTATGAATTCTTATAGAATTCTATTTGCCGATATTTCGACCCAGTTGCATGGATCGTGGTCTCGGCCAAATAACGTGTTTTAATCGCGTATTTGTTATTTAAAATGTGAACTAAATGCTGCACATACACATTTATAGAATAATAGTGCATTTGGTGTACTGACATCACAATTAGTATTTACTAACTGATTCCTGCGGTTCCAACCGTTCGGGTAACGTTAACCACGTTAATCTTGCGGAAATCAACGTCATCATAAACTATCTGTGCTAAATTTCAGCAAAATTTGACGTAGTTTTAGAAAGAGTAACAACGTATATATATTCTCACAACTTTTCGTCTTTACATACATACATACATATTTATAATCTAGAGGGAACAGTTTTTCTAAAGAATAATTTAAAGATAATGGTTAGTATTTTGGGATGAAGATATAAATATATCAAAGAGGAAGGTGAATGATTGAAATACTCGTACTTTTTTAAACGCTTAGAAATCTTCATGGATCCCCTTGCGCTCGGGGGAGTGCGAGGGGTATTTCGGACTCTTACCGACTAAAACTCCGCTAATAAGCCTTTGTTGTAGATGGACATATAGTGGAAGCTTAGTAATGAGGTCTCAGTCGTACCATATTGGCACGAAACGCTAATGAAATCAAAATAAAAGTTATTCTAAACAGACAACTGCAGTCTATAATGGTCAGATTGGACGGAACACAAGGCGAGAGCTATTTAGAGGTGTCTATAATAATAGCGGTCTTATTCTTTTTTAATTATTAAATCAGTCACAGACAGGTCTATGTTAATTTCATATGATGCTAAAGCTATTTTTTGGAGGCGTAAAATTATAACTTTAAAAAATATTTTACACGATAATACGAATGCTTACTGATAAATGGAGCTGCCGCAACTGCTCGAGTAACTGCATCACGATTGATTTGATATCGATACTTTCTAGTACGTATCTTTGTATACATTGGCGGAGTCTTTGGAGGCTTTACTATTACTTCACTATGCTTCACAGAACTGTGTCGTTTGTAAATATTTCTACAACTACACACGGTATTTACTTTTGCAAGAAACACACGGACACAATGCAATACCATTTTTTCAAACTTATGTCTCACTGTTACTTGTTAAAACATAAATATCGATCTACATTAATATCTGGAGATTTCAGTTCTTCGCGATAAATATTTTGGGTACGGGTTCGAATTTTTTTTTAATATTATGATATCAAAGTGTAAATAAAATACGAAGTATAATGATTTAAGTCTAAGGATATATAATAGTGGTATACTCTGAAAAGCGCGTAGCGAAAAAGCATGGGTGCTTTGCGTTCGCGGAAAAACTGCATCAAAGCGGACGAGAATTGAATAATACAATTTTACAAGTCACTACATTACAGCATTCATGACACTATTGCACCAGATTCAATATTTTCCCTTATGATTGAACGTGCGTCACGCTCTAAGGATTTATGTTTGAACACAATATTGGCACACACAACGCAACCACGTTTTCCCTAAGATATATTTATGTGCTAATTAATACATTGAGAACACAAATGCAGAGTCAGCGTACGTCCCAAATTTTATTTCTTTTAGATTTGTTTATAACATAATTTTAAAAAATCTATATGATTAAGATAATAGTGATAAAGCGAATAAAAAATAGAACCACACTTTTTAAATTTAATTTTTCTAGTAATTTCAATGTGATAAAAAGAAAATAGTATCATGAAATTAAGTTAAATATTATAAATATTATAAATGAATGAATTAATGAATTATTATGAATGATGAATTAATATTACACAATTTGACATAAATATTTTCGGTCATTTCTACGACTTACAGATTTTTACTACGGTCGAAAAACAAAAAAGATTTTATATACATAGAACAATGATATCATATCTAATTCATATATTATCCTGTAAACTTAATAAAAATAAACTCACCCATGGTAACAAATAAACCTTTTCTTATCCAGGAAAATGAAGTAAATACGCAATAATACGATATTGGACGCGTTCGCTATATTGTCAGCGGTGAGTGCGTAGGCACGAAGACTGCGCGGTCGACTGAACTTGTGCCGATTTATAGCACCGGCCGGTGAGTATACCGACTATACCAAGTTCGAGCCATGCTGCATCATTCCATTATTTACCCGCTAAGACTCATAAGCAGGGGTAATTAATAATTTACAGTAATATTTCATCCAAATTTCTTATTCTATAAAATTCCGAACCGCTTTTTTATAATTGAGGATTAAAGATTCCGTATTTTCATACATTTCACCACTTTGACTGCGGGTCCCAGGATAACGTACTCGAGCCCCGCCGTGGAACTTGGTATTTTAAATAAATAGTATATGAAATAAGGGAATGTCGACAGTGACGACAGTTTAGATTGTCGATAGGTGCACGGTTCGATCCCTGCAGTCATCGTTTTCAAAAAATATATACATGACGAATATGTTTTCTTCGGGAAATTGGTTAAAAGGGTTTTGAGTATTATTTACGTGTATAATGTAACTGAAACACCTTTCTTGTTAAGACTTTTACCTATTTGTACACGAGAGTCGTATAATGTTATTTTAGAATTAACGCGACTTCGTATGGATATAATATTATGACGATTTAGTTCCGTGTTTTTGCTCGTAAAACCGTCTTTTTAAATACTTGTGAGTGTATGAGTGAGTCTTTTTAAATACATAAAATGAATAATGAATAATTAAATATGTAGAGAATTTTTATTTTTTCAGAAATTTTTTGTATTTCCTGTTTGGTCGACTTATTTTGACAGATACAACGTGAAAACCCCTTTATCCAAGATGGCGGCCGAGGAACAAGGGTAACAAACAACCCCACTCGCATTTAAGCTTTTACTATCCCCACATCCTGTTATCAATGATATAGGATAGTGCCCACTGAAAAATTTTAACAAAAAATATAAGTTTTCAATAGATTAGTAGGTATAGTATATTAGAATTCTTTATGCGTAACAGCTCATCTCGTCTCCAAAGACATAAACCTATAAATAAAAGTGCGGAATAAGTGTTTTAATATTTAAAAAAATACACATTTTTTATTCCTTCACATATCAGCTTTAAAATTATAACACGATGCCTCTAGACTAAATAGCTCTATTGTCTCGTAATCACTACATAGTATAAAAAAGCTTTTAACAAAGTCGCTCACCGCTGTCTGTCCCTATGTATGCTTAGCTTTTTAAAACGACGGATTTTAATGCAGTTTTTTATTAGATAGAGTGATTCAAGAGGAATGTAGGTACACAAGAATAATATATAGAGAAAAACGGATAATTTTAAAATATTAAATCTGATCAGCCTTTGGTGAAACGAAGTTCGCCGGGTCAACTAGTAAAAAATATATAAAACGAATTAATTAAAAGTTATGTTTGAACTACCCAAGAGACCTGAAGGTGCAAGCTATCTAATGATTTTTGACGATTTTATTTATATTTTTAGTTTTTAATATTTCTAAAAATTCACATCTATCCATCCATCCCTTATAATTAGCAATTAACTAAAAGTCTTAAGTGAATTATTGCACTAACTAGATTGCATGAACTAGAGCAGTGATAGCCTAATGGTTGAAACTTGCCCTCTCGATCGGGAGGTCCGAGGTTCAAACCCAGGCACTAATGTAATTAGAGTGTAGTGTCCTTAGAATTATATACAATAGCTTAGCATTATACGTAAAAAAAAAAAACAAAATTACAACACATATACATCTATGTACAATGCACTGAATTATACATACCATGTAAATAAAAATGATGAATGGTCCTATATATATATTAAGCGTAATTGTAAGATTTCTTTAATTGCCAACGTTGTCACCACCGCACACGACAGTGTGATGGTGACAGCGATGGCCTAACGTGGAGCTAAGAAATAAAGACTTATTGTTAAAAAAAAAGAAGAACTATTGTGATAAAAGGCACGGACGATCAGTCTGTGGAGTTTTTGTGATATAATAAAAAAAAAAAAAAAAACCCAGGCACTGACTACTGATTTATGTGCGTATTATAAATTAATTATCACTGCTTTTCGGTGAAGGAAAACATCGTGAGGAAACCTACACACCCGGGAGTTCTTAAAAAAAAGTTCTCGGAGGTGTGTGAAGTCCACCAATTCGCACTTGGCCAGCACGGTGGACTATGGCCTAAACTCTCTCATTCTGAGAGAAGACAGCAGTGGGGCAATAATGGGTTGATGGACTGGACTGGACCTAAGTGAATTATTGGAATATTTATACAAATATGAGTTTCCAAGTATTATAATCATTATGTAGGTACTGCATTTTGCAAATCATGATACGAGATCAATTTTGTAATTTGCGTCATCGTCTGACTAATGGAATACTGCCATAACCTAAAAAGTGTTATTTAGGAAAACAAAAAATATTTATGAATTGGCATATGAAATCAAAAGTAATTAATATAAAGTTAGTGCTAGTATTCTGAACATAAGTTCTTATACAATTATTATTATATGAAATATATTTTAAACTGCTAATATTTGTGTTTCAACAACCCATGTGGCGGAGTGGTCGCCATACCGATCTGACACGTAATGGATTTCGGTTTCGAACCCCGGCTAGATATTTGAAGGATAATTTTAGATTTCTGTTCTGGGTCTGTGTCATTGTGTGTGTTCTTGGCACCCACGACACCAGCTATGAGTGTATAAAGAGTGTGAATTATGTTAGGTATACGCTAGCAAAGTTTTGAGATATCGTTAAACTATCCAAAGTATATTTATGTTTATTAGTATTTTTATTATTCGGCCGAATACCGATAGCGAAAAAGATGCGCAATGCTCCGAATACCAAATACCAAAGGAATATTCGGTGCATCTCTACTATTTACCTAACATGAAATTTTCAAGGTAGATAAATAGTAGAACTACTAGCAGATAATAGTGGAACACTTTCAACTAGCTACATTAAGCTATCTTCTTGATTGTGAAGATCCTAACAGTAAGATCCTAAGTAACAGTTATATTAATTAAATGATTCATCGCAATTTAAAATATAAATATGGAGCTTTTTAAAATTTCGTAACAATCACATACGTCACATAATGTAAATAATATACATATTCAATTACGGGTTGCTTAAGAATTTATTATAAAATTATGAAGCGTACATATAATTTTATTTAAAATGCGATGAAATTTAACTTAGCCTACTTTTAAGCAACCATAAAAATAACGAGTGGAAATTGTTATGCATTGTTTTAAAATTTTACTTCTTTTAGCGCACTAATATCAGTGTTCATTAGACGCTCTTTAATCACCGTTTTCGCATTCGCGTTTTTAGTATACTCGGGTTGTTAAATTTGTAACTTCTTTTTTTTACTTGCGGCAAAAAATCCGTTGTTCGCGGGTATATTCGCTAGAACAAAGATTCGGCGCTTTCTCTTTGTGCTTCTGTTTTCTTTGAATACTGCTGGTCATTCATGGTTCCTGTATTCTTAATGATGGAACATAAACCCCGCGAATAAGGAGATTTTCTGTATTTTTAGTCGTGCCTGAAGTTGCTCGTGCTAATATATTCCATAATTGCAGCTGTTTTAATTACACTAACGCTATAATGTCAAAATAAATCATAACGATATTTTTGATAAGTGTTTATAAGGTGGCAGTTCGACACCATTTAACCCATTAACAATTTTAAAGATACTAACATTCTACAAGGTTTATATTTATGAAACAAGTACAATATTTGTAGTAATTACTTTCGTCTATTGGTCATTAATGTACTTAGTCAAAACTTGTTCTAAATTATTGAAAACATGTTTTATTAATTAAGGCAAAGAGGAACTTCTTGTTATGTGTGGGTATAAGTATTTTTTTACGTGCCAAAGTCCATATCGCAGAGGGCTAGACGCCTACTTGTATGTCCGTCTGTAGAGGGACTTCATGTTGTTACCTTCGACCATTTTAGTAACATTAATTGACTAAACCGGATGACAACAAGAGACTTATGATACCTCGGTGGTCCGTAATGAGAAAGGGAGTCATTCGAGAAGTTTTTTAAGATCAGTAGTGAACACGTAGCAGTGTAGAGACGTAGCGCGGGAAGTCAAATCTTATTGTATTGTGTTGGGTCATATTATATCTATAATTTGCATGAAAACATGATTTGATAGCGCAGACATTGCATTCTAATTGGTTAATAATAGCTTCGTTATATGGTATTAATAAAACGCACCTTTATTCATAAAAAATGTGTGCGTGTACTAGCGTACACTCGTAAGAAGTGAAACTTCTTTATGACGTTATTTTTCAAAAAATAATTTACTATATGCAACTTTACAGAAATTGGTTAAATAAAGTTAAATTAGATAAAGTTTAATAAAAGGCTTTTATTAAACTTTATCTAATAATCTAATCTATAATAATCTATCTAATATCACGCGTGGTAGGGATAAGAAAAAGATGGCGCGTAACAGAAAAAGATGGCGCGTAACGAAAAAATGTTACACTAAATTTTTTTCCAACCTCGATAAAGAAGTTTCACTTCAACAACCCCGATAAAGAAGTTTTCAAAAAAGTAACTCATAATTTACGTTTTGCGAGTTTATTACCTAGTTCGTTCCCTTTATGGTATAAACTTGCAAAGCCTAAATTTTGATTGACTTATTTTAGGAATAAAGATGCGAATAGTCGTTATTGTTATAATTTAAACATAGTTTCGTAGAGACAGGTAAGCGCCTGTCACAAAGATAGATTCTTCGTGACAGCCGTTTGCCTTTTTGCGTTGTAGGTATAGGTCGCGTCACGTAAAAAGAACGCTAGCGAGCAAGCTGCGCATTAGGCGATTTATGGGTCTCTTTGGTGGTATGAAGTGAGGCGCGGGGCGAGGAGGTTACCCACCGCTTGCATGCCCATGCGCCATTGGTTAGTCAGTCAAACTTTGCTTCCCGCGTTGTGACTACGTTACGTTCATTCATAAAATACTATGGGGCACAAAAGTTTTTAGTTACGAAAATATGGTTTTTACACAGAGAAGTGAGAAAAATAATATATGACGTATATTTTTTTATGAAGAGAGAGGCTGATAATAATGAAGTTGATAATTTGGAGGAGTTTCAAAAATATCTTAATTTTTGCAATTAGATTAAACATTATACTATATTGAATCCTAACATGTTTTTAATTATGTTTAGTGATATTCTATGTAGTTTGTTTTTAATGTACCAATAATGAATTAAATATACGAAACCATGAGCTATAGGCAAATAAAACATTTAATACTTTCGAGCGCGAGTGTATCGATGCGCAAACACACTCCCTCCACTTTCATCCAGCGTTCTTTTTACATGACGCGGCCTATATGTACGACACGCTTTGTGTCCAAGTGGTTTTAGTTGTTAACACATTTCTTTACTTACGCTATGGAATTTCCAGAGTAGTTCGTAAAAATATCGGAGTTTGTAAAAAATATCTAAATTATTGTACATCACTTGTCAATATAAATTCACACGGCAATAACATAAGAATAATTAGTATCTAATAACTTTTTATATTTATTTCATTTTATGTTTATATAGTAATAAAATGTCAAAGGTAATATGATTTACAATGTACAACAATGAAATAAATGTTCCTAACAAGTGTTTTTGGTGTTCATTTTATTTACAATCACTGAAAGATCGAGAAACCAATTAATAAAAAATGTTATATAATTTCGTCTTAATTTAGATGATTAATCTATTTTTCTTCATTCCTTTATATACTAGGTACTTCATACGACTAGTAGCTAACATGATAACTTTTTCAGTTGCAAGCAATGCAAAGTTGAACTAACTAAACTAAGCTCAAAACAGTGATTACAAAGATCGTGTGAACCAGCAACTAGATTCACGACACCGCGCGTAAACTTTGCAAACTAGCGAAGAGTTTTACACAAACACCATATATACGAGTAGTTATACTGCGTTATGAAAAGCATGGCAATGGGTGCCAGTATTCTGGTCTACATCTATATTTTCCAAAGTAACCAACGAGCTATCTCTTCAGTTCAAAGATATAAAAGAGAAATGCATTTATTTGCACTATAAAAAATAAAATAAAAGATGATTAAAAAATACTAATTATCACTACATAGTATAAAACAAGGTCGCTTTCCGCTGTCTGTCCCTAAACATACGAATATACAATAACATAAGTATTAATAAAGTATATTTTATATTGTGAAGTAAATCTATACTATAATAAATCTGTAAGAGGTCGCTGTCTGTACATGGAATAAATTTAGGTGAAAACCATTTCTAGAGGTCTTTAATACGATATAGAACCCAAAATAATGGTTTTTAGAAATCTTTTCTGTTTGTCTGTTTGTCTGTTTATCTGTTTGTCTGTTTGTCTGTTTGTCTGTTTGTCTGTTTGTCTGTGTGTTTGAAAACGCTAATCTCAGAAACGGCTTATCCAATTCGAATATAATTTTCACCGATGTGTTGTGGGAAACTTCACTTAACATTTAGTGTTTATTTTATGTAAATCGGTTTATAAATTAAAAAGTTATGTCAATTTAAAACTACGCAGTATTTATTCTGTGTTCGATCAATGTTAATAAGATAAGTAACTGCATAGTTGAATTGGTTGAAACTAAACATGCTATGGTCTGTAAAATGTATTCCTTTGTTATGTATTTCTTATGGGTTATGTGTTTACCTATGTTATTTGATACTATACGAATCTATATCTATATATACATATATAAAAACGAAATGATGCTCTCTCACTCATTTATTGAATAAACATCGTAGAGCCTAAACTGCTAAAGATACGAATATGATTTTACTAGGGGTTCCTTTTATGACGTAGACGTCAGTTAAGAATGAATTTTCTGACCCCCCCCCCCCCCAATTTAACCCAAATAGGAGATGTAAGTTTGTATGAAAGTCAGTCAATTTTGAGGCCACCTCAATAAAATTTAGTATTTCGCTTTGATTTTTATGTTAAAACATAGTTTTAAACCGACTTAAAAAAGGAGGAGGTTATCATTTTTTTATTTTTATTTTTTTTATTTAATATTTGTTACTCGATTTCTGCGCACTGGGTGAACGGATTTGGATGATTTTTTTTTTCATTTGAAAGGTAATGCGTGTCATCGGGTCCCATTTATTTTCAGTTCACTTTTTTTTTTTTTTTATTTGACTGAAGTAGCAAACGAGCATGCAGTTCACACAGTACAGAACATGGGTTCCATCTGAAGTCAATCACAGATGCGTTGCTACTCCCGAGGACTGTGATGGTCGCCTCATGTGAAAGTGTGCCGGCAACCACACCCTTCTATCGAAACGCAAGAAATGCTTCACTCTAGAAATAGGTGTGGCGGTGGTACTTCCCCGGTCGAACTACACTGGTTCTACCACCTTGAAAAACTTTTGACAGTGGCATCCATAAGAAAAGCGCATAAGTCTGATATTTGCATTAACGATGTGCACGATTTTTCCGCCTACCAATTTTGATGATTTTTTTTTTTATTTCAAAGAATGTACTTCAAGGACACTCTGATGAGTTTGATACGGTTCTGATCACAGATCCATTTCTTTGAAGCAAATTAACGAAATTAGCCATACTCGGCCAAACCTAAGCTGTAGGAGTCCAAATGGGTTGAATGTATAATAAGATTACTAAGCAGATATTTCTTAAAAAAAATTGACCTTCAACTCTTCAATCCTGATGATGCAGGGGTACTGCTGGCCTGAACCGTAGAAGTAAGTCAATTTGTTTTTATGGATGTATAATAAGATTGTTAAACAAATTCATGGGACAAAAATTTGATCTTCAACTCCTCAACCCTGATGATGTAAGGGTATTTCAAGACTAAACCGTAAGAGTTGGCTATTTGGTACTTACGGTTATGTAATAGAAATACCAAGCAAAGATACACGGTAAAAATTTTGACCATCAACTCTTCAACCCTGATGATGCAGGGTTATTTCAAGCCTAACCCATAGGAGATGGCCATTTGGTGCTTTCGGGTATGTAATATGATGACTAAGCAAAGACACAAAATGAAAATTTCGACCTTCAACTCCTCACCTCTGATGATGCAGGATACTGCTGGCGTAAACTATACGAGATGGGCATTTGGTGCTTTCATGTATTTAATATAATTACTAAGCAAAGACACATGATGAAAATTTTGACCTTTAACTCCTCAACCCTGATGATGCAGGGGTACTTCAAGCCTAAGCCATAGAAGTTAGCTATTTGGTGCTTTCGGGTATGTAACATAATTACTAAGCAAAGACACAAGATGAAAATTTTGACCAGCATCTCCTCAACCCTGATGATGTAGGGGTACTTCAAGCCTAAGTCATAGAAGTTAGCTATTTGGTGCTTTCGGGTATGTAATATAATTAGTAAGCAAAGACACAAGATGAAAATTTCGATCTTCAACTCCTCAAGCCTGATGATGCAGGGTACTGCAAGCCTAAGCCATAGGAGTTGGCCATTTAATGCTTTCGGGTATGTAATATAATTACTAAGCAAAGACACATGATGACAATTTCGACCTTAGGCTCCTCAGCCCTGATGATGCAGGGTACTGCAAGCCCAAGCTATAGAAGTTGGCTCGCAAGTGCTTACGTATAAGTAATAAGAATACTAAGCAAAGACACGGGATAGTTTTTTTTACCTTCAACTCCTCCCTGATGATGCGGGATAGTGCAAGCCTAAATTATAAAAAGTAGTCACATAATGCTTACGGTTGTTTTTTAGTATATATTATAAGTTTAATGACAGCTCATTAAACTGAAATGTGATTAATAAATTAAACTTCAATTCATCAACCCTGATAATCTAAGTACACAACCTACTTAAGCCGTATGAGTTTGGTACTTATTGATTACAATACATTACAACCCGTTCATGAGAGAACATTATGATGAAAAGTGTCACTTTGAATACCTAAATCCTGAAAATGCAGGAGTATTGTCATGCTATTGTTAAGAGTTGGATTTAGCTGTAGCTTTTTAAACAGAATGGATTAGGTTAGGTTGGAACTTAAAAGAAAACATAAAAAATAAGCGAGCAGGGTGCGGCAGCGCCCTGCGAGCGGGTGCGCCCTGTTCTTATGAATTGTAAAAGTGTTTTAATGATGTCTTCTGCTTTACAAAGAACAATGCGGGATTTACGCACACAAATAGCCCGGTGCACCTCTTAAAAGATCTTATCTTTGGCCACATGAAACAAAATATGAACTTAGAATATATGTCGCTGTTCAGTGATATTCCAATTTTCTAATGATTTACTTCAAGTAGATAATAGTGCTTTGTTATCCGGAAAAGTTAAAATCAATCTTTATATCGATACGTCTTCGTTTAAATGTGGAGGAGTTGGTTGAAAAAGTATATCCCGATATTGTTAATACAACCAATAACACTATAAATTGGTTCCAAAAGACGGTTATATACCCACCCACCAATAAACGTGTCGATAAAATAAATGTTTTTTTTTTCAAAATTTAAAGCAGCGTCACAGATCTACTATTCGGTAGACACAGTCATTGAAATGGAGGAAGCAGTACATTATCCAACAGAATTTTTGAATTCCTTAATGCCTTCCGGAACTCCTGAACACAAATTCATATTAAAAGTAGGTTTACCTATAATCTTACTTAGAAATTTGAATCCGCCAAAATTACTTCAAATAGTATTTTCCAATTCGGAAAAGTTCAAATCAATCTTTATAATCGATATGTTTTGGTTCAAATGTGGAGGAGTTGATTGGAAAAAGTATCCCGATATTGTGAATTAGACCACTAAGAATGTAAATTGGTTCAAAAAAGCGGTTTAAAATATTAAAATTCGTCTAATTTAAAAAAATACATAACAATACATTCCTACCCACAAATACACACTTTAAATTCGTTTTTTCACTCTGTATTTGACCATAATCCTTGAGCGGCCAAACCGATTTTAATGTTACTACTTTTTATCATAGAATTCCCACGGTGTCGAGATTTGCGCGGGAAAAACTTTGTGACACGTTGACTTGCACACGGGCAAAGCCGCGGGTACAGCTAGTACATAATATGACTGAAATAGCGAACGAATAGTCCACCTAATTTTATGTAGCTGCCAATTGACAACCCTCGTGGCGGTGCGATTACCATACCGGCCTGACGTAGACGTAGTGGATCCCGAGTTCGATTTCCGGCCAGACATGTATGTATCTGAATGATGAGTTTAGATAACTTGTTCTAGGTCTGGGTGTTTGTGTATTAGTCATTGTGTGTGTTCACGGCATTTACGACACAGGAGATCCTATCCTACTGTCGGGCTATAAGTGTAGAAATTTAATGGTCACTAGTAATAGAGTCCATTATCCTTAAGTCTATTAGAGTCCATTATCATTAATTTTTTTATTTATATCTGTCTGTTAAAAAGATTTTTTATCGGAATGAAGCTAAAATGAATTATAATAATAAATTGTATTGTAACGAGAAAAGAAGTAACATAAAACGAAAAACACATAATTATGCTGTGTGCATATGTGTTTGCTCTTTGTAGTTCAAAAGGTGGCTATTTTTTTATAAGAGAAGTAGCAAACGAGCATGTATGGACATCTGTAATCAACTTCATACAGAATATAGGTTCCGACTGAAGTCAAACTCGAGGACTATGATAGTCGCCTCATGTGAAAGTGATATAAATTGCCATTATTTTAGGCAACCTTGAGTTGGCAACTTACAGTAGGATAAATAGAATTAAGAGGTACATAAAACATATAAAATTATACATAATTATATTAACATAAGGATAGCTCTACATTTTTCTTAAAGCTATGGCAATAGTACTTACGCCATCTAGTAGCGAGTAGTCGCATATAGTGACAGTCGGTGTTAAATAATCTTTTTACCGCTAGAGGGCAGTAGTATATAAAGAAACCATTTGTTGACCTTATGATATTGATGTTTTACTTTTCACTCCGCGTTACCCGTAAAATGTCATGACCATACGACCATAGACGTGCTACAGCGAAAAGCATTGTTGTTGCAGACTGATAAAACAAAATATTTTAAGATATTTAGAAAAAATATGGATATAAGAATTATCTTATGGTAGTTGTATCCACCGGGCGACAAGATTTTATAAACGGTGATTCCAGTAAATTACTTTGAAAAGTTAAAAATGGTTACTTGAGGGATTTTTTTTTCATAAAAAAAAAGTAAAACACATTCCGAATTTAAATTGAGATTTGAATTTAGAATTTGACTTATAAAACGTTGCAGGTATCGATTTGATGCACCTGACCTAGAAGCACCTCCGAGAGGGCATTGCGCCCGGGAGCCGGTCTCCGTGCCGCTCGTAATAGAAAAAAAAACCGGCTAAGTGTGAGTCGGACTCACGCACGAAGTTTTTAATTTTTTTTATTATATTATTTTAATTAAATAGTACCAATAATTATATTCAAAGAAAATATCTGTTGTTAGATAAGATTTTGTTTAAGTTGAATATTATTTAGTACTCATTAAATAACTTAGTTGTAAGAGTCGGTAAAAAGGCGTTCATCTATATTTTAAAAACTTAATATGTGAAGTTAATACGGAATAAACATTAAAAATTTTAATATAAGTACAGTTGTTTAAGAAATAATCTAGTTTAATTTGTTTACCTATAACGATAAAATATAAAATTAAATATACAGATTATATGATAATTATGATAAAAAATGACGACGAGTCATGAAAAGGACGTCATTGGCACACTCATCATTAGACCGGGTAAACGGTTTCGGAGACGCATGAATGAACACAGTGACACATAACCTATTTGTATTAATATTTCAACGGGAACGGACTACATCTATATAACAATAGAAACTCGAGGAAACGGAACATGATAAAAGATATCAATTAACCGTGGAACAGTTGTCTACATCATCGATTAAAAATAAATATAGGTAAAGAGTATCATCATAACATACGTCATACCAGTCATATCATACTTCACATCATACTATCATACTAATATTATAAAGGCGAAAGTTTGTGATTGTGTAGGTTTGTTACTTCTTCACGTCTAAACGGATGTAGCAAATTCCATAAAATTTGGTAGGGATTTTGCTGACACTCTGGATTAACATATGGGCTACTTTTTAGTAACAATCGATACATCGATTGTTTTAACATGAGCGAAGTTGCGGGGTTCAGCTAGTAGTCAATAAAACCAAAGAAAATGTAATTTTTTTACAGGTGGTAGAACATATATGGTTCGACCGGACCGGTTGCCGATTTACATATATATGAGGCGACTATTTTAGTTCTCGGGAGTAGCAACGCATGTGACGGTGAACCCTGTTCTATATGAAGCTGCTTAAACACACACTTTCACATGAGGCGACCATCATAATCCTCGGGAGTAGCAACGCATCTGTGATTGACATCAGATGGAACCCATGTTCTGTATGTAGTTGATTACAGATGTCCATTGGCGGCTGTGGCCACTTACCATCAGGTGGTCTGCTTGCTCCTTTGCTCCTTCAATATGATGACAAAAGATACCTTCTACTTACGCGTAAATTCATGAGCAGAGTTTAATCAATCTTTGATTATGTCGGCTGTGTATATAATTTAAACTTTTTACTTGGGCGTCCACTCGACCCACGTAACTAGTTAGTCGGTAATTGAAGCTTATCATAATAATGATTTGCAACAAATTTATTTATCCTTTCTGCTTACGATCTGGGGTTTCCCTCTTTAACGGATGTAGCTTTTTACACTCACTGTTTATGAAAATAATTCAAAGTTGTACGTAATTTGTGCTTATGTCGTATGTGCAATAAAAACACATTGTAAAAAAATTACACAACAAAATTTTAATCCTTATCTTGTGATTGAAATATAATTTATTTTATCCTGTATTTTTCAAGCGCCTGCGTCAGACGGATCGTTACGTTTTTTGTTCGTATGGTATGTCTATTTCTTTGGCACGTGCTTCAGCTACAACGGTTTGAGGGATTGTATCTTAAATAACAATATCATCTCGACTCAGTTGTCAGAGTGCGTAGGCTATATAATTGTCTAATATGGCCCTTCTATTAGGAAAAAAGGGGGGAAGAAAAAGAATCTTTTATATTATCGTAACAATTCGTAAAGTAAAAATGGCAGCTAATAAACATACTACTACAAATATATAATTATGTATTACTAGTTACTACATAGTTCTGAAGTCGGCGCTCATACAGAACAAAGTATCATCACCGTCATCCAGAGAAATATGTTGAGCGCCGACTTCGGAACTATGTACTAAGTACTGAGTATGTTCTGAACCAAAATTAATTGAAATTATTGTTTACTTTTTTGTGACATGGAAGTCGGTAGATATTTTTTGTTAAAAAGTTTTTATTTACAGGATTGGTAGACTTGTTCCTAAGCACTTGTTCATAAAGCGCCTACTTTCGAGTGACTGATATAATGCTGGCTCGCATTATTTCAGTCACTTGAGACTCGCTCCAGGTCTTTTATTTTATTTTATTTGGAAAATTTACAGCTAACTTATATTGTAATTAACTTATTAACAATATTGAGTGAAAGCCAATTACAAATTTTCACTTATAACATTATAAGGATAAAAAAGAAAATGATCGACACACATCTAAATTCATTGATGATTTTGGAAAGATCATTCTAAATTCAAGAAGTCCTTGGTAAGAAGTATGTGAACTATATGATAGGAATGAGTAATGAACCATAATTTTACAGTTATAAGTTAGTTGGCTACATTATTTTAGTAACACTGAAGTTTGAATTCGACCGCCATCCAATATTATTTTTGTATCTACAGCTTATTATATCTACAGCGTAAAATTAGATGAATGAATTATGGCGTCGTTTGGTTCATTTTTTCATTACAAGATTTATTTAACTTCACATCACTCTATTTCTATTTATTTTTCAATTAAATTTTCGATCACTTTCTGGCACCAATTGAGCTGATATTTTATGTACCTACGTTTGGTTTGAATGACAATGCATGATGTTGCAAAATTTGTCCACCCATTTTTTTATGCACCCCAACGATATGGGTATCAAATCAAAGAGTGTGTTAAGAAGAATGTAAACAAAATATCATAAAGTTTTTTAAGTTTTTATGTATTAAATTATTTTTCACTCAGAAGCAAAATACGAATCTGTCATACCTACCACGAAATAAGGAAAACATTTACTTGAAAGATATTTACAAAGTCATTTTCTAGATGATAAAATTCTTCGAATCTGATCAACTGACACACTGAATATCAATCAATCAATTCTGTGTATTTTATCGTCAAAGACCACATATTGACGTCAATGTTTCGACAATTGTACGCCTCTAGTAGAGTCATTTTAATACATAAGTAACATTTGGTTTCTGTCGGTTTTATCTTTATAGTGAGGGACCTGCATAAAAACATCGATTAAAGTATTCACTTTCATCAAATCGATACGGGCTTGTTAATTATGTGAATTTTAAAAATCATCAGGCGAATCCCTTTTTTCTTTTACATAATTTAAAAAAAATGCATTTATTCAGTTGAACTATTAGAACTGTGATTAGTATTGTCATCTTCATTACTGTTGTGAACACTCAGAGATATTATTAATTCATTTTGAATAATATTGTCTATTCTCAAATATTGTTCAAATCTTGTAAAATTATTTTCTTTGTTTCCTCCACGACTTTTCTCCAGTATTTGTAATGACTTCTGCATGCATAGTTCGTAGTAGACTCATCATTTTAGCAGTATTGAGGGGTAGTTCAGTACTGTTCCGCGCTGCATGACCCTTTATTTGTGCCCAAACAAGCTCAATGGCGTTATACTGGCAATGGTAGGCAATCAAATGACTTCGTGTCTGCTCTGCGGCTAGTTCTTCAATTACATAACGAACCTTGGACGGCTTAGTTACATTTACCAGATTTAACAACTCAACTTTTAATAAAGTGGAACTTGCATCCACACTAGTTCTTACCGGCCACGAGACAATTTCTTGCTTGAGTTGGTGGTTTACCAACTTGTACAGAATGATACTTGTAATGACGACATGAAATGGCGTCATCTACTGGCACTGGTGTTGCCAGCAACATCCCACCTATGTAAATTTTACCTAACAATTATTTATCTATTTAGTTATTTTTTTTATTTTTATAGTTAGTTGAAAGAAAAATAAATATAATTATGTTATTATATAATTATGTCATTATTATCACAACGTTGTTTTTAATTTATGGTGATATTTCTTCGGAAGTAATCAGTGCATTCAA
Organism: Spicauda simplicius; assembly: GCA_949699795.1. Classification (NCBI taxonomy): domain Eukaryota; kingdom Metazoa; phylum Arthropoda; class Insecta; order Lepidoptera; family Hesperiidae; genus Spicauda; species Spicauda simplicius. The sequence goes on from OX453064.1 coordinate 6,048,788, forward strand.
TTCTACTTATCAGCTTTCGATCTTTAGAGTAAAATCCTTATTTTAGTGTTTAAAAAGATAAAGGGTTAACTGATAAAAAATTTTAACGACATCATTTATTTAGATGAGAAATTGAATATGTTTAAAATGGTTTCTTAGTGAAAGCAAATCTTGAAATTACTCGAGCGGCCATTATTACATTAAATATGTAATCGTAATTGAAAAAAAATAAACAATTGCACAGTTGTAACAAAGCGAAAAAATATACTATTTTATGCCTGCCGTTACAAGGTTACATTGTTGAATTTTGATGAAGAGTCCTACCTATTAAAATGACTCTACTATAAAATTGTTGTCATCATAGAAATAGGTTATTCACTACACATTGTACTGTTATCGATTATGGGCTAAGTTATATATGTCATTTATATTAAGATTGCTTATTCACACATGTACTATCAACAAACTTAGGTAAATTAGGTTGTTCTGTAACTGAATTAAGTGAAGCTAAATAAGGAGTTTACCGAAGCTCACCACGTTAACACAGGCTTCTCTTGTTATTATTTTAGTCCGGAAACCCTTGAGCATCGAGAGGGACAAAACGCCCATCGGCCTTTATAGAAGAAACACGTTACACGTATTATTTCATTTTATTTCATTAGTATCAGTAAAACATTACTGTTATATATAAAAGTAAACTAAACTAAAAAGATCTTTAAAAGTACGCTACGGATTTTTTTAAAAACACAGTTTTTTTAAATAGATAGCGATTCAAGAGGAAGGTTTTTATTTAAATTCATGTATAATATAATGGAGAAACACTGATAATTTTAGGTTTTTGACTTTTAGGCGGAACAAAGTTCGCCGGGTAAAAAAAATAATATAATCACACAAAAAAATACTAACTCACTGGGTTTCTTGCCGGATCTTCTCAGTTTTAAGGTCGCGTTCTAATCCGGTGGTAGAGTAAGAAAAAAAAAATATAATTGACAATTTGTAAGTGGCCCCGAAGGCCTATACAAAATAAAGATAATTTCATTTCAGTTTGCTTTCTGTTTGCTCTCACGTATAAAAATTGCGTGAGCTATAACAGCTAAGCTCATTTGATTTTGTTTACTCGTGGTCTACAGCGTGCCTTATTTGACTGTATCTTTATGGTGATAGGGAAGTCTCGTCTGGGAAGACGCCAAACATGTGGGTTATTGCACTATTACACGTGCTCAGCTATTCAGATGGTTTGCAATTAATGTTCCATTGTATCATTCTAAAATTAACATACTTTCGTATGTTTGCAAACATGTACTGCAATCATATGAATGACGTCTGATTTTGAAACGGTTGCATAAAACTATGTTGGAATATTTGCATCCTAATTTGAACAAGTATGTAAAAATTATGATTATATAACTTGTTTACACTAATCACCTCAATGTGGCGAAAACGTATTAATGTTGATGCAGTTATTAAATTATGCGTTTAGTTTAAAAAAATTGGTCAAATTTAACATATTGGTGTCATGGTTATCATCTACCCATTGCTGTCCAACTTCTAACCATGAGTATCCTTTAGGTCATAATCCACTTCAAGCAAATGTTTAGGCTTCACATAACATGAGAACTTATTTTAGAAGAACTTACGGGTATATAGGTTTTTTCACGACGTGTGCATACACCTTTGTGAAAAAGTGATCGTTATATTATTATTTGAAAGAATAGAAACAAGTGACTGGGTGAAATCTTGAATCTCTGCTTAAGAGGCCAAGTACTAGTACTACTAGCCCACTAGACTAGAACTGATCAGCCAGGACCACCACAGGGATAGATTCCATCAAAAAAATTTGTTTTTCAGATTTTACACTTGCCTAACGGAAATCAAATATTTTAGCACAATATTTATTAGCGACCACACTACATCGCCATATGGGAAAGTTTAACAGGAACTATTTAAATTCATCCTATACCACCCAGGGGTAAAACCGATTGCACGATTAAAATTGTAATCTAAATTCGCCCAATTTTAAATGGTTTCGCTTAGCTTGCCACTTTGAATCTTTAATACCTATTTGATGTGTGTCTCTGTCGATAGGTTGATCTGATATTTAGCTACATAATCATAAAGATATTAAGTCCTTTAAGATTCGATTCTAGAAGGACCCCTGCCATACCAACTTCCATCTAATAGTGTGTCCAAGGCTTTCAAGCTTGTCCTCAGAGGCAGCAATTATCCCCATGAGCAGCAGCCATGTATCATCAGGTGGTCTGCATGCTCTTTGTCTACTTCTACCTATATTATTACAAAAATCATTTGTATTATACATGTATATCCTTTTTATAGCTCGGTGAAATAATTAACAATATAATTTGGGTATCAGTAGCTTTCTACCCGTCGCGTTACTAAATTGTCCCAGAATCCATAAATAATCCGTATTAGTCCACAACATGTGTTTTAAACCTGAAATATGGAATCATAACCCGAAAGCCAAGGAAAAAACGATTATCTACATAATTATGTAACATTTGAATGTTGTTGCCTTGAAGGCCTTGAACACATTACGAAAAGCTATTAATACTTTCACTCGAAATTGGCCATAATTGTTGCAAAGCATTTGGAATGGAGCGTCGACTAAGATTATAAAATTAACGTTAGATAAAAAGTACGGATTAATAAATACTAAATTTAAGATTATAGATTATATTAATTTAATCTGTATTTTTCATTTCATAAATAATCAAGCTTTTTTTGACTTTCATACCTTAATACACAATGACATAAAAATCCGTTTTTTCGATTAAGCAAAATAGTTTTTGGTGACCTTGTTATTGGAAAATACGAATAATGTGATAGAATTCAAGACACATGTGTCTATATAAACTTTATCACATTTTTGACATTAACAAGTGTTGCCGATATACCTAATCAATATGTTAGTTATTGTTCATCTTTTATTTCCGCGTATTATTTGATTTGTGTAACCATATTACAATGAAATATTCACCCATGCTTTGTAATTTGCAAGGCAGTTGTATTTTACAAGAAATATCACACTTACTTTGTCTCAGAGAAAAAATTGTCTCTAGTAAAACTCGTAATCGAATTAAAAGTAATGTGTTCGTACTAATTACGAAATTGTAGCGTTAGATATTTTTAAAGTAATTATGTAGTTCACCAAGTTACTAACAAGCAATTGACAAATTAATCCAATAATTTGCATATATCTAACATTAAAGTCTATGGTTCGGATTCTCGTCAACTTTACGATTATATAATAGTAATAGGTAGGCACTATAAGAAGAAATCCTTGACCTGCCTACATTCACCTTTACGCGTCTTTAAAATCTATTTTTTGTTATTCAATACGCAACTTAGTTTTCAACCTCATTTGCGCTTTAAAAATCTTCCACGTACAAAATTTATAATTTACAACGTATGTAATTAGGATTGAATAAAGGTAATGTGTGTTTTGGATAATGAAGCGATGTAATATAGAATTTGGCTGTAGTCTTTATATGTTATCTGTTTTAATGAAAAATAAATTTTATATACCTATGTTAGTTTTTCAATATTGTTTTAAAATTGTTTGCAAAAAGTTAAAAAATGGCATTGAAAAATATTTTCAGTAACAATATAAACATTTAAATACATTTAAAATTAAATTAAATTTACATAATTTTTTTAGAGCATTTTTTCACAGCACCAACCAAACCTGTCTTTTCAAAATATGATATTAAAGTTTTAATTACGTTATACTCGTAAAATTATATTTATGTTTTAAAAGGCCGGTTGATGTTAAGATCATGCCACAATCAAAGAAAAACCGGTAAAATATTATCATCGCAATATCATAATCTGGTTTGGTTATGATCTAAGCGGTTGATTATGTAAAGAAGATGAGTAATCTTTTATATTTTAGTTTATATCTTTTTAATATAGTGCACGATTAACGTGTCTGATAAAGGCCATAGTAGACAATTATTAACATTATATATGACACGTTCTTTCACATTAAACTGCAGATAAAAATGTATTTATTCACATGTTTTAGAAAAGTGACAAGATGGTCACGAAATATTCGCTTTAACAATCAATTGGTCTGCGCTGCAAGCTTCAGCATAGATTGTTAAAAAAGACGTATATTTTACAGAACAGCTAAATAAAAATTACACCATGATTCAGCTTCTCTGGATGTTGCTTTTCCACTACACCTGTCTGGGTTTATTACTACCCCTTTTACGTTCCAGTCCATTCGTCTTTGGAACTCTCTCTCCGAGATCGTTAAAAAAATGATCTCCCAGAACACTTTCAAAATAAAATGAAATGAAATGAAATGTCTTTATTTTGTATAGGCCTACGGGGGCACTTACAAATTGTCAGTTACATTTTTTTTCTTACACTACCACCGGATCGGAATACGACCTCAACTGAGAAGATCCGGCAAGAAACTCAGCGGGTTTGTCTTTTTTTCTTATTTATATTCAATTTTTTTAATATTATTACAATCATCAAAAAGAGTGTGCATACTCATTTATTAAAGTGTCAAATTAATTTCTTTTATTTTTGTTGTTTTTATTTGTTATGTTCTCTATATTTTATTTATTGTTACTATTATTTTGTGTCTCAAAAGTTATACTGTCACTTTCCTTGTCTACCTTTTCTTATTTAATATTTTTCTATTTTATTTCTTATTTTATTCTCATCTGTCTCTTTCTATTTTCTTTTCCTATACTGGTACCCTTCAATTTTTCTGCACTTCCCAAAGGTTGGCTGGTAGAGAATGCTTTTAAGCATTAAGCTCGCCTTTTGTATTACAAACTTTGTATTGGTACAAAAAAGCATAAATAAATAAATAAATGATTTTTGTTCTTATTGAATGTAGTTAAAATATTAAAAATAGCCATTTACTACTGTCAATTTCAGTTCCAATATAATGTGATAAGGACAAAATTATATCTTTAAGTTAAAGCTGATGAATGTTGAATTGTGCAGTTATGCATGACAGCGAAATGTATGTATCTGATCTTACAAGGTCACGAAATTTCGCTGCCAATTGAAGCGAAATTGCGAAAATTCACTAAGCGCTTGCAGCGCCAAACGAATGTTTTTTGGTCGGTAATTATATTCTTAATATAATAATATGTGCATATGTAAATCGTTTGATAGATTAATTAGAACAGTGATAGACTAATGGTTGAAACTTGCCCTCTCGATGGGATGGGATGGGAGGTCCGAGATTCAAACCCAGGCACGCACCACTGATTTTTCTAAAATTATGTGCGTATTAGAACTTAATTATACTGCTCTTCGGTGAAGGAAAACATCGTGAGAAAACCTACACACCCGAGAGTTCTAGACAGAAAAAAAGTTCTCGGAGGTGTGTTAAGTCCACCAATTCGCACTTGGCCAGCGCGGTGGACTATGGCCTAAAACTTTTTAATTCTGAGGGAAGACCCGTGCCCAGCAGTGGGACAATAATGGGTTGACGACATGTAAATATTACTTGTATATTGCCACGACTCCGTCCTTGTCTATCACGTTTATTATTTATCATTGTAATTAGTATCCTATGTGTTAAACTATGTTATAAACTATCTGTGTGCAAAATTTCGTGCGAAGTGTAGTGTAGTTTTTGCGTGTTAGAAACATACATATCCTCACAAACTTTCAAATTTATGTACAATATGTATTATGTATCACTACATGGTATAAAACAAAGTAGCTTCCCGCTGTCTGTCCCTGTGTATGCTTAAATCTTTAAAACTTGCTTTTATATGGTCAAAAATTGTACCTCGCAACAAAATGATGGGTTTGACTACTACAAAGTTATTTTTTATATTATTTTATTCAATAGATAGAGTGATTTAAGAGGAAGGTTTTATGTACCTATAATATAGTCGAGAAACACTGATAATTTTAGATTCTTTACTTTTAGGTGGAACATAGTTCGCCGGGTCAACTAGTAAGATATAAAATGTAGATATTATTTTACAACTTGACATAGACTACTAGGTATTTCATAATAACCGACTTCGGTAATGTTTTCCGAACTTATGTATGTATACTATGTATGTTTGTATGTATGTCAATTTATTTGCTAATAGGTACGTCCAGTTCTCTTCGAAAGTGGAACAATGTTAATTTGTGCGCAGAACAATAATAAATGATTGAAACCTATTGCTCCTGCTTATCGTTTTATGAAACTTTATTGTAACTGGAACGTATATTTGCAGCATGAATTTAATTGCAAATGTGGCAGACTGATAGAATTTCCTGGACTAGTTCCATTATATCGATAACACCCACGTCTATAATAAAGTAAGAATTATACATTTCAATAAAATGCTTGTTTTGCTTGTTTAAAATTAATATCTATAAGCTGTTTTAATAAAAACCTGTTAAAATAAAAAATGTTTGCCTTTCTTACTATTAGGGCGTGATATTGGGTTCGGAAATTCCTGACAATTTCAAAGTCCTGTGACAGTAGACGACATGCAATCATAGGTCTGAATTTCCGGGACTTGGAGACGTGGGAAAAAATGTTTTGTTTTTTTTTTTATGAGGCGTAAGGTTTTCTTGAAGATTTTTAATTAAGTTTATTTTTCGTGAGATGAATACGTTTGAATAAAAAAGGCAATATTTATAAAACAGAAAATTAATCATCGTATTTTTTTTTAATAAAATAACATTAAAAATCCACGATAGCAGACTGCATATACTGAGTTTTTACGAAAAAAACCCAACCGCAATAGTTTACGAGTTTTAGCCGTACAAAATTAAAAGAATAAGGTCTTTAAAAACAGTATTTATGAACATATATGTATAAATTAAGACGTAAATAAAAAATATTACGTAACATGTTCGACAATCTTGTCTCATCAACGACTCGAAAGTTCCGGGCCTTGACACAACTAAAAGTTCCGGGACTTGGAGACACGCGATGTCCCGGAACACTGTTAAGTCAAAAAATGTTCAAAAATTAAACCCACCTGTTGTTAAGTAATCGCTGTTGGATGTGGAAATCTCTGGCCTATATAAACTATGGTAAAATTCTAATATCTAATAAATAGGTATATTAATGTTGTTGTTCATCATAGTGTAGTAGTAGTATAGATTATGTGCGAATTGGTGGACTTCACAAACCTCCACCAATTCGCACTTGGCAAGCGCGGTGGAAGATGGCCTATAACTCTCTCATTCTGAGAGAAGACCCGTGCCCAGCAATGGGACAATAATGGGTTGACGGCGAAACACCACAGATTTTTTTTATAGAACTCTATGGTGTGTAGGTTTTCTCACGATATTTTCCTTCAACGAAAAGGAGTGATAATTAATTTCTAATACTCACGTGAATCAGTGGTGTGCCTGGGTTTGAATCTCGGACCTCCCGATTGAGAGGGCAAGTTTCAACCATTAGGCTATCGCTGCTCTTTTAACCACTAGGCTATCACTGTTGGTGATACAGTAGTTTGTAATTTGTAGAACAAGCCATCAGCTTGTTTAATGGCTGTATATATATAAGTTATTTTATTGAAGCTTAGCAACCATTTCGGCTATTCATTTTGATTCGATTTATGTCTTAAGGTTTAACGATTTCTAAATTTATATATTAACGATCGAAGCGTATGATATTGGTCAAGGTGGTCTTAGTAGTTCGCATATGTTTATGAGCGATAGACTTCACATATCATAACTTGTCTTGCATGCTTTGTTGCCTCTTTGATTATATAAAAAAAAAAAAAACTATATTCGTATTATATTTGGTCCTTGCTACATTTGACAATAGATATAAAATGAATAAAACCTTCAAAGTATTTTTAAAATATTTCTTACGAATGCTTTTCATATTAGGTAATATGAAAAACGAGTAATTAATTAAAATGTATGGTTAAAGGCTTTTTTACCCGACCTTAGTGTAACCATGTTTATAAGCATATTTTGATGTAATAATATAAAAAAAAATGTTATGGTCGCGATTATGTTATTTATAAATTGATTTTCAAACGTTTTCATATGGCTATCTAAAGAAAGAGTTGCAACCATGTATTCTAATGAGATATTAAGCAATTGTTTTAAGCTGGCAGGTTTTCTGTGCTTTAATTAACTTTTTAAAGTGTCCTTCGTTTACCGTCGGCCGAGAGTACACAGCAACCCAAAAAGATTTTATCTTTATAATTTCAATGTAAAATTAAACAGGGCCATTGATAATGCAACAATTAATGTATTTTGACTGAATAGAATATTGTATTAAAAATAAAATTGTCTTATAAAATAATCATAATTAAAATAATAATTATTTTATCATTCAAAATATAGAATCACACGTAAAGTTTTTATATTTTTATTTCCCGTCATCCTTCTTTGCTGACGTAAGTTGAATGCTCAGATTTTGTTATAGACTGAGAAAAAACTTTACAAATTTAGAAGTAATTCATTACATTTTGTGTTTTGTATAATCTCTTTGTCGCTGGAGGTATGTATAAAATAATATTTCTTTACAAATTTTAGCCAATATGCTTAATACGTCATATTTTTTACAATCTTGACAGTTCCATAATGTTACATATTTTTGATAATCCTTGACAGACCTGCGTTAAAAATGACGGAATGGAAATCATTCTACATCAATTAACTAGAATAATAAATCTCCTTTCTTAGGTGTCTACGTCGTAACATGTACAAATTGTCTAATTTTAATGGTTATGTAGCTGAAAAACTGCGACGATTAGCCAGTGAGTAGTTAGCCATTCCCCTTTTATCTAAAACTAGTTGACCCGGAGAACTTCATTCCGCCTAAAAGTCAAAAATCTAAAGTTATCAGTGTTCCTCCACTATATTATGCATGTAATCACTCTATCTATTAAAAGACTGCATTAAAATCCGTAGCGTACTTTTAAAGATCTAAGCATACATAGGGACAGACATTGGGAAGCGACTTTGTTTTATACTATGCAGTGATACAAATGTAGATGATTACTGCACTTGAAATTATATATTTTTTTGCGTATGACTATAAAGATTAAGTATGTAATATGAAGTATAGTATAATTAATCTGAATATTTTGTAAACTACAATAAAATAATTTATTAACAGCTTCAAACCATAAATCTTACTTACGTTATTTAATTAAAGATCGTATTAAATTATCCATAAGTACCGAGTCATATTACGTACATGTATTTTTATTTAATTACAACCATTAAAATATAAGATTAGATTTTATAGATTAGAACTTTAAAACAGTACAATAAGAACGTGTCATTAGACAGGTGCCTTTTTTTTTTTTTGTTTTCGAGGGGGAAACCTTCAAAAGGTACCCGACGCCGTGGGAGCGACGAAGGGTTATGTGGGATTTTTACCGCACTAAAACCCCCCCGGTGGCCATCCACGGCGCTAAAAAGAGGACTCCGGGATCTCCAACAAACACCACCGGAATAAGATACTCATTACTTAAGAGGAATAAAACAATATTTCTAATGTATTCCATCAAATTATAACTGAAAAAAGAAACTATAACCAAAAGTAAGTATTACACGTAAATTATGTTTTTCATCGTAACGGTAACTATCACGCAAATAACACGTATACTCGTTTGTTTGTTTGTTTCGTTTGTTCGCGTGTTTTCCCTAAAATGCAAAAAGAAATATAGCTTCATAATTCAAAATGCTATCTAGTACTTAGAATTTCTATCAGAAAAATATTTATGCAATTCGGTCGATTCATTTTATTAAACCCTGTTTTTTTTTAACCTTTAGTACGTCAAGATTAAAAAAAACAGAAGTTTAATAAAATGAATCGACGACGAGCATGCAGCTGGCGGTCGCCCATAGACATCTGTAAGCAACTTCATATAGGGTTATCTGAAGTGTTGGTAGTGCAGCTTTTCATAATAATTCCTTATTTATTAATCCATACTAATATTATAAATGTGAAAGTGTGTTTGATTGTTCCTCTTTCAAGTCGCCACATAGCTATTATATGATATGGTTTATATGTGGGGAGATAGTTAGGAGGGCGGATAGTGACCTAGGCTACTTTTTACCGCGCTCTCACATTCCCATATGAATATCGATGTTTTGTTTGTCGATACATATTTAGTAGTTCTAGACGTTGTTAATGGATGGCGTTAGTAAAATTCATTTGCAAGTTCTCAATCACGCTATCAAATGCTAATCTTAATTTCCATTGACCGTGCGAGCGAAGCCGCGGGTAAGAGCTAGTTTAAAATAATTTGGCAGCAGTGATGCGATACAAATGTTGCAATTGCGGTATACTTTTGCAAATGCTAAGATTTATATGAGTATTGATTTCTCATATTGAAACAGATACTGTCAACTGACGAGTAAATAATGCAATATGTGGACTTATGTGCAATATGTGCAGTTCGTGTTTGACATGTTATGGGTACATACGAATTTCATATCAATGTTTATATAAGTAAATAAAATAAAAGTGATAGTTTCCCATAACTGTACATCGCATATTTTTGTGAAAAATATCTTGTGGGATTAAGAATAGTAATAATAGAAATTTCGTTTGTTTTTGGAATGGCATCATACCAAAACTATACAGATACTACGTAATTTAAGGAATTGAAAATATTATATTTAAGCATAATTGTAATACCTAAGCATTTTTCTCATGAATATTCAACAAGTCTATCAATAGTTATAAACGCTTTCTATGTACTTTTGTAGAGTCGTGAAAAAGAAGGCTTATTCTCAAAGTACTCCGAAAATAATTCTCAGTTTCCTCAGGTTTCAGTAGGTACCTACAGGTCAAGTGTGTTAAATCACTATGGCATTTTTTTTATCTGACTGAAGAATGGGAAGTAGTTACTACCGCCCATGGACATTTGTAAACAACTACATACAGAACATTGGTTCCATCTGAAGTCAATCACAGATGCGTTGCTACTCCCGAGGACTATGATGGTCGCCTCATGTGAAGGTGTGCCGGCAACCACACCCTTCTATCGAAGCGTAAGAAATGAAGCATTTCTTGCGTTTCGACGCTAGAAATAGGTGTTCAATATTGATTATGATATCATGATGAATTTACGTTTCTATTAGAAACACGTCAATAATTATTTCTAAAAACAGTCGTGAACAAACAACATCTGGTATTCACGGTTGGATGAAGTGACTCATTTTCAATTAATCCAATTCTAGTTTTATTCCAAGAGCCATGTTCCGGTGTTCAAGGTGCTGAGGTGGTCTTGACTAGAGTTGCGTGACGGAAAATCTAAAACTCGATCGCCATTAGACAGGGTTCCGTAATTACTGTTGGCCAATTTTACAAATGTATTTATCAATTCGTACATCGTTCTTGATTACAGATAAATTTAACTAGAAATTATTACGAAATTTCGAATGACTGTTAAAATTAAAATTAAACGTTATTTTGTTTTTAATAATTTATTTAATTTGCCCTTTTTATTTGTGCCAAAATAGTACACACAAAAGTTTATTATTCAAGTTAAGTAGGCATTTTATATATTTTGTAATGCTCTATTCATTAGCTTTCATTTGATACCCGAATACCGTGTTATGATGACAAAAAAATAGTCCTTCTCCCTCCGATTTTCTATGCCACTCTTCAATTCTTTCTCGATTTCAATGATCTCTTATCAACCCATTATTGGCCCACTGCTGGGCACGGGTCTTCTCTCAGAATGAGAGAGTTTTAGGCCATAGTCCACCGCGCTGGCTAAGTGCGAATTGGTGGAATTCACACACCTCCGAGAACTTTTTTTTTTTAAAGAACTCTCGGGTGTGTAGGTTTCCTCACGATGTTTTCCTTCACCGAAAAGCAGTGATAATTAATTTCTAATACGCACATAAATCAGAGGTGCGTGCCTGGGTTTGAACCTCCGAACTCCCGATCGAGAGGGCAACCGTTAGGCTATCACTGCTCTATGATTTCAATGATACAATCCGTTAAACCGTTTGGTCTGTAGGCCGTGCCGAAGAGCTGGACATACATACAAACACACATTCATAAAAACATTACTATCGTTCTGACGCAGTCAAATAAAAACATGTTTTTGCTTTTGTGAAAACCTTGTTGTTCCGAAACATAACGTTTACGCTCATTACGTAGTCTGTGAGGAATTAATTATATGCGTTACTTTATTAGTCATTTGAATATCAGTCATTGTTATTTTCCTACTTTGATTCATTCATATGGATATACATATATTCTAGATACATTTAATCATACTAGTCAACCGTCGCAACGGTCGAAATTCGACCGTAATTTGATAGAAAAAACTAATCTTAATATTGTCCAAAGCAGCACGAATATTTCCCAAATTTTTAACGCACCCATCAAAGGTAAAAAGAGGTTTAATGAGCTAAGCTGCATTTAAAAACAATAGCGGGTATTTTGACAAAGAAATCTGACATTTTTGACGTTATGTGTTTTCATAGTAAGACATTGAATGTTCTATTTCGTATAATTATGTATGTGTTTTGTGGCCAATGCAAGGTAGTGTGTGTAATGTGTTTTTATGTATGTTTTATGAATTATTTAAAAAAATGTTAGCATTGCGTTATCCTTCTCTATGTCAACTATAATTGTGCGTAATTTCATACTCCTCCATCTGCGGCAAGTATCTTAAAAACGGATCACAAGTTTTTGCTTCACGTAAAAACATATAGAAACATACATACTTCACTAAATCGGAGTATAAAATTGTATTTCTGACGTTTACATACAAATGAGCTTCCGCTCTGCGAACTTTAAGGTAATTGGTGAATGCTGCCTGTTTTTAGCTAATGTAGTCCATTTAGTCCAACGGTGGTAATCATTGGAAGGTACATACACGTATTAATCGTATGTTTAACAACAACAACACGCTATCTACACTCATAGCCCCACAGTAGGATTTTCTCCTGTGTCGTGGGTACCATAGACCACCATAGTGGGTGACCATAGTGGGTACCACACAAGACGAATACACAAACACCCAGACCCAGAAAAGGAACCTAAACTCATCATTCCGATACCTGTCTGGCCGGGAAAACCCCGGACCCATTGCGCGTTAGACCGGTATGGTAACCACTCCGCCACGCGGTTCGTCTAATATTTCATTTAACATTTCACATAGGTCACATAACATTTAACATAGTGTTAGCACCCTTATTGGGTCAAAGTCAGAGACGCCACCGCTACACTTATATCGGTCTAAGGTCAGCAATATCATATGCTCCGGTTGGTAGTATATAAAATAGAAGTAAATAAGTGAAGTAAACAGAAGCAGCACACGTCCGGCTATCCTCTAGTAGAAATATTATCGGGTTTAAATGCAGATGTTTATGGGCGGTATTGGCCACTTATCATCAGATGGACTACATGCTCAGTTGCTACTTCTGAAAAAACGTAAAATATCTCTATATAAATATTGCTTGTGCCCGCGACATCGTTCACGTGAACTATATGACGTTAAGTATAAGTTAAGTAAGTTGAAGTAATAATATTGGTTGCAATCAAACTTTTTCCATAAAAAAAGCAACACTCACATGTACCAACATGGGGTGATCGGTCAAACAGCACTGGGGTTTAATGCCCCCAACATAATTTTTATATATGGCTTAGATACTTTAACTAAAAACAATTAAATCCGCTGGTCGTATACGGCGCGAGTCTATCGCTTGGATAAATATAATCACGCATTACTCAGCATTAACCTTTGTGTGGCCACTCATTGAACTTGCACGAACAATAGGCATTGGCTTGTTAAGGATGCATGTCCAAGGCGAATGCGTAATCGTTTATCTACAGTACGAATTGATTCTATGTACAAGATTAATTTTAGTTTACATTTGTATCACGTACGTTCTTTATTCTTGCGAGTCGGTCGCTATAGTTATAAATTTCCCTTTTTTATCGATATTACATAGACTCGCTGAGTTTCTTGCCGGATCTTCTCATTTGAGGTCGTGTTCCGATCGGGTGGTAGTGTAAAAAAAATGTGTAACTGACAATTTGTAAGTTCCCCCGTAGGCCTATAGAAAATAAAGACATTTAATTTCAGCAGTTCTCGTCTAGGGGTCGCAATTCGAACTAATTATTGCAGAACATTTATTTTTTTATTTTAAGGAAATTAATCGACAACTACTAAACAAGAGATGAATATCGGTGATGACATAGAATAGTACGCATATTATTAAATATGTTAGCTTGATCTATTACTTATAGATAATATTAAGTATTTTATTTGAATGCGTTAATATGAAGGTATTAGAAAGAACTGAGAACACGGAAGCCGTTGGTACAGTGCGTTTAGCACGAGTATATTACGTATACTTAAAATCATGTTTATGTTTTTGCACATCATTCCAAAGTACATTGCCAGCGCCAAAAAGTAAACAATAATAAATTTGGGAAAACGAAACAAATTCATATTAGGATGCCTTATTCCTTCCACAGATGGTTGGATGGACCAGGTTACACAAGTAGGTGATGTTCGATACATACTGCAGATGAATCTGCCTCTGTTCATAGATATAAGTTTAACTTGTAACCAAAACATATATAGTTCTAGTGGCAATTCTACTGATAATGCTGAATGAAGATGTCACCACTAGCGTCATCGAAATGTAAATTAAGTAACTTATTATTAAGAAGAAACTAGAAGTGGAATAAAACTAATACTACGATAGTGAAATTATTATAGAATTATAGGAATGGAACCATAAGCTTACTAGCGTAGCTTACTAGGTATACCTATATATCGTCGGGTGACAGGATAAACTCACTAACGACATGAAGTTATCAACATTGATCCCAAAATTTCATTTATATGAAATGTCCTGAAGTTATATCATTAAATAAAATGTCGTACAGGTTATTGTATCCATATATTATTTACGTAATAATAATATGTTGTTAAAAAATAGAGTATTAAGTGAAAAAATCGGGATTATACAATTTTGTAGTTAGTGAGTTTTTCTTTTCATCCGACGATATATAGCATTTATGTACATTTTTTGTAATGGGTAAGTACTCTAGAAACACGTAAACTTTCTGACGCATTTAGGAGAAAAAAGATAGGCATTATATTCGCGATGAAGTCGGAGTAACCAATAGTATAATATGAATTTGGTATGAGTTGCTTACTTGCTTATGTGGCTATTTTGTGAGAACCCTAAAGTAATTGTTTACGCAAGAGCGCATTGTTTCAGGTGTATAAAATCAAGGTTCTAGATTGCGTATTGCGTATGTCTTAACATACAGTACCTATTGTATGTATTTTTGATGTTTATAGAGGTCAATTTACTTTAAATGGTAATACGAATCGAAATAAGTCAAGTACTCGATATTTCACAATAGTATACATGAAAAGTTTTATATCCACATTAATATATCAACGTTTAATTTATTAACTTCTATTTCAGATATTTAGGACATTTTGAATTCAAACTTGCAGATCTAAATCTTCCTCAGTGATTACAATTATTCATGATGAACGAGGTCATAAAATCCGTTAAATATTACATTGAGTTAGTTTATTGATACGTAAATGTTGCACATTTTTTTTTTAATTTGTAACGCATAAGGTTTTTAAAGATAGATAAGATACAGCGCAGACCGACCGATAGCTTAGAATTTCCTCTTAAGCACATACTTGGTAAGTGAAATTGTACACACAATTTGTTGTACTCAAAGATTTTTTTCTTAATTATTTAATCTGTTTGAATAAATCTATTAATAACGGTTTCCGCCATATCAAGTAACTCCGCGTTTGATCATATCAAGTAACTATTTTTTTAAACTTTAATGGTTATAACGAATAAAAACAATTAATATAATTATAATATCTAACAGGTAGAGTTAGCGAAGTGAAAAAGTTTCAATGTTACTGAATGTATTTGTTATTCTTTCTTATAATTCTCTTTTTACAAGTTAATAGTTCGAGGTCAATGATTTGTAACTGTCCCAAAAACAAATCAAAATAAATAAACAAGATGCTCTCAGTGGTAAGCGTGATGTCAATTTTCAAGGCCAAAAGCTTTATGCCTTAGTTACTGTTGTTTAGCTGTAAACAGTCCTTTTTGACTGTAACACTAATAAATAATATGTTACGACGTAATTATAGATCAAAACAATATCTAGTTATGTTAATAATATGATATTTGTAAGACTTAAAAACGTATGATGTTTAATGTACGAGAATTTGAAATACCACCCAAAAATTAACAAAACCGTACTGTAGATCGTGTTGTAGTTCGATATCTCCTAAATATTTACGTCGCTTACATTTGTAACTTTTCGAAGCTTTTAGTGTAAAACGGCATTAATGAATTATTTCATATGACAAATACGAGTCACAAATATGATGGACTTCCTCTTGTACGATTTATAGTAGGTCATTGCATATTGATTTTTTATTAATTCATAGACACTTACGGTCCGGCGTGACCTGCTGTATAAGAACTCTGGTTTTTCCTTCTGTTTCTGCCGGCATTGTTAGTACCGAGTATTCGTTGAAATCTATATGAAACTATCACTTAAAATAGCACTAGCGTCTTTAAAATATGTAGTCACTGTCAAAACTGATTTTCAGTTCCGTTTTATCTCATTATTTACACTCGAAAACAGTTTAAGTTGGGAGAACCGACGCGCGGAGTGATACAGCGTTGAGGTTAGACTGACAGGCTCGGAGAGTGTATGCCGATACTCCCAACTCGCCGTTATAAGGCGCGTATACTACTTATAGGCTTTGTGATAGCATTCACCGCATTACAGTTACTGATTTGGATAACCCATAACACTTGTTAGATTTGCGTCATAAGTACAAAGAAAGTGGTTGAACTGAATCGAGGATTGATCATCAGTGATCTTGCATGAACAATCTCCACGACTGTTTCGCATGTACAACATCAGCAATAGTTGCAATCGTATGTGCAATGTCTTGACCTACATTTTATATTAAATATTATAAAGTCATATTTTCTACTATATATACTGATATACCTACTCGTGTAGGTCGAATTGAGGGTCTTATTAGGTATGGATTTAGTAAGGTTAGCAAATTTGCATTTTATTGCCTTACATAACAGCTCTCGCGTTTAATGTTTATTTATATCTATTTAGCGCTTGTTACCTATATAATGAACGATAGTTTAAAATGATAAAGTTTAACAAAACGTCCAACTAATCATCAGTGATAATTCCAGTACGTGACAGATAGATGGTCTCTACCACTACTATCTGATGGTTTAAACAAATACGCACTATTAAGCTAATAGGTGTTATCTATGCAGAAAATCTCAATGTTAAGTATGCAAGTAACCGTTGATAATAATCATGTCTTTTTATACAGTGGATGTAATGAATGAATTGGGAGCTCATTATCTTCTATAAATATTTACAGAAATAAATAAAACTAAAGTGACTTTTTGCAAAATCTTACTAAATTCACACGAAGCCATAGATGGTACTTGTAACAAAACGTCAATCAGTAATATTTATGTCTGTCTGTCTATTCAGGTGAATTTTTTAAAGCGCTGGATGGATTTTTACCAGCAGACAGCTAATAAGGCGTAACTTAGGCTATTTCTATTATAAAAAAGACTTTATACATAAAATAAAAACCTAAGAACGCGTTCATGTTTTGTCAGTTGGTATTAGCCGTCCTTGAAACAATGCAAGTAAAGATCTAAGATTTCGTTTTTGGTCAAGTTACATTTTTAAAGCGGGTTAAATCGCGGGGCTCATCTAGTTTTTAGATGTAATACGCTTTCTATAACTTGGTAGCACATTACTTCACACAGTGAATGTTTATGCTGCGCCCTTCAGACTTCAGCAATAGAATACAGCATCGTTTTACACTGTATTGACAGAAATAGAGTACAACTGAATGACGAAAACTTGTTTAAAGTTAAATTTCGTATCTATACTAAAATAGTTTCAGAGCAGGCTTACAATATTAATTACCTATATATCCAAAGGCTTTCTGCTCTATCATGGGGATTTAGAATATACCTTATTTTAAAATTGGTAATCCTCTTGGATACCCAGTCGCTTGAGGGGGCAGCTGGCTTATGCCTTACCAGCTAAACTCCACTGTTTTTTTTCCTCGCACCGTACGGCGGCACCATAGGGACGCTTTCGTAATCATCCGCTAACCCGCTGGTGCCTCGCCGATCCCGGAGTCCCTCCGCTTGGAGCATGGATGTCCCTTCCAACAGCAAGGCGTGCCATAAAACATAAAGTCACGCCTTACCTCCAAGGCCCCCATCCGCAGGGCGCGGCTCAACCCTGCGACCGCTACCCAGGGGCCGTGGACACGGGTAAGACGACACCCGCAAAGCCTTCCACATCCTGCAGCCATCAACCGTCCACACTCAGCGGCGGATCCGTTCTTTGGTTCCGCCGCAAAAAATAAAACGGCCGCAGAGATTATGGAGGACGGCAACGACACACCGCATCCCTCTTCTTCTGCGGCGCTACCGCCAACGCATCCGACGGTGCGCCCTCGTTCGGTCGAGGGAAACAGGGCGCACGGCAACGGCATACCGAGACACTTCAACCCCCCCGGCTGCACACGCCAGGAAACTCCGTCCCCCGCAGCCCCCTCGGATGCACCCAGAGCGGATCAACGACCAAGCCCACTCGGAACGTCCCCTCCCTGCGATCCCTCTTGGCTTAACCATTGTGGTCCAAGCCAAGGTTACTAAACCCCCTCACCACGACAATTATTATTAGAATACAACACCTATTATTAGAATAAAACACTAGAATGGAACTAAACTAGAATACAACTAATACATTTAGAATACAATACAATATAAGCGTAACTTTGGCAATACCCATTCATGTACCCTACATCACTTCTCCTAGGTTGTCTGAACTACAACTCGCTGAAGTGCAGGATAGCAAACTCCCAATTAATAATTGCACTGAAAATTCTCCGAGACTTAGTCGATGCTCCGATGCTGCATAACGAGCTGGCTCGCCTATTTACCCCGGACAATTACCAACGAGCCAGAAGGCATAAATTATTTGCCGTACCGTCCAGTCACACGCTTTCCCACGTCAACTCTCCGATCCCGCGTACTCTCTCGGCTCTCAGATTTTGACATTTTTTTGACAAGTGGAAGAAAGTCCTTAGTGTGTGTTTATGTTTCAGCGAAACTCAATGATTTAATAGTATGCATGCATTAATTTGACATTTCATTATGTTACTTTAATTGTATTTGTTAAATTAAAAAAAAAAACAAAATGTACCTTGATATTATTGTGTTAATTAATATAAGTGGTATTGTATCGTTCTAATTTACAATCAATAAATACAACTATATTAGAATATATCTAACCCATTCGTTTTTATATTAGAAACAATCATAAATATACTTAAATAATAGTTACATTCATTACAAAACATATCAAAATAATTGTTGATGATACACACATTCATATTTTATATCAGTGCGGTATGATTATCAATCTGACTACCGACAATGTTAAACACGCAAATTATGTTACTGTGTACTTTGCGTTTGTCTATTTAAACTTTATAATGTATTATATGTTTTAGTGATTGTTCATAATAATCACTGTTTTGATTCATTGGACCATACTGCGCCATATTTCTTCTTTGAAACTCCAAATATGATTCTTGATGGCATTGAAGTACTGAAAGCTTAGATAAAAATTGAATTTAAACGTATCTACGAATATAATATGTTCTCTCTTCAAACTCTACTATTTATCTGTTGGCTTTTTTCCTGCTTCTTTTTAGTTTTTAGTTACAAATAACGGTGGCAATTTGTGCAAGATAAGAATATAGAGTATTTTTTTGAAAAATCACAGTTAAATTTTAGAAATGGAAAGTAAAATGCAGAAAGCCGTAATTATAATAGGAAAAAAAAACGACTAAGAACGAGTAGCAACATTAAAAATAGTGACATCTATTAGCGAGTAGCAAAATCATCATGCGATTAAGACGTAAAGAGAGCAACTGACAGAGATAGTGTTTGTATACGTCGTTAGATGGCACTATATGCTTGTTCAGTTTAAATACCTGATAATAGAGTATGTACAATAATTGTAATTGCAATTACTTAAAATAATACGATAAGTGATTTATTTGTAATGCTGCAAAGTTTCAAAATAAGTTTAGTCATTTTTCGGAATTGTCACATTATAAAATCGAAACATCAAAATACATACCTGTTTCTGTTTATTTTCTTTGAATGAAAACAGGTTTGCTTAAGGAAGCGGATAGAGGATAACTTCCCTCCATGTGGCTAAGGTTATTTCAGGTCGTTGGTATTGGGTAACAGTCATATTCGCCTGCAAAAAAATTATGATTTTTCAATACCTACTTATAATCCGGTAAAAATAATAGACATTTGAAATAGCAAAAAATCTGACTGAGCTGAATTTTAGTAGAAAACTTCGGTAGGGGAAAAGGGGGTAATGGGAGTCACTTAAGGGAGAAATCAAATAAAAGCTAAAATTGAAACAAAATATTGATTGCAGCCGCCTTGACACAAAATTTACTTAATTAGCTATCAATCGACATCAATTTCAATCAATTTGGTAATCAACTCTAAAAGTTATAACAGTTTTAAAAAAAAACGGGTTTGACTCCCATTGCACCGATATGCGGCCAATGGTGGTCGGCTCTGTGGGCAATCGGAGTCAAAGATAATTTATCATATGTCTCATGTATAACCTTCGGCTGTATCCCCAGTGCAGTATGCATTAGCCCATAACCCATAACATGAAATAGGTACCTACATCTGTACCACATCTCATTGTTTCTTTCAAAACCATTCAATTATTAGCCAATCGGGAATACCAAATTTTCTCATCTTCTACGTCGTCTTCCTCAGTATCCTGGCATATATCGTCAGTGCCCACAACGGGTACTCAAAGTACTCGTCGCTTCATTCTTTTAGGACCCTTCGTTTGTACTTTTTTCTCCCTTCTCTGGTCCTTTTCTTCCCATTTTTTTCCTTTTCTTATATTTGCTTACTTTTATTTTTATTTTTTATTCTCTTTCCATCGAGTTTTCCTTGGTTAGTATGGATGTGAGGCAGATTGATTTTTCTTTAAACTCTGTGTTATAACGGTATTCCTTGATATCTGTGGCCATTTCCTTTGAGGGTTACCTGACTCTCATTGCCCTCAATTATGCTATGGCAAAAAAAAAAATAAAAAAATATATATATAATATACTGACACAATCTAAACTGCACATGTTTCTTTCAATAGTGTAGCTAAATATGTGAAAAGTTCTTTTTTGTATACTGTAAGAGATTAGGCACTTACATCTTATTTTACCGTAAGGGAAAATTACATCAGGACAACGCAAAACCAAAAATCTGATGTCTCTTTAAAGCGCGAGCATTTATTTTCACGAACCATATAACACACTACCAGGAGGAACACGACGAATACATGAAAATGCTTAACACGATGCTTACGTGGATAGTTTCGTGGATATGTGGGTGACTCCCATTGCCCGCTGACTCCCATTGCCCTGTTTTCCCCTACACCATTAGAAATAAGATGCCAAAAATTATCATTGAATCCACGGGTGGTAAGAAAGTTATTCAAGGTTAAATACTAAATTTGTCCAATTGTTTTTTTCTAAAAAAGGTAAGTTTTATTATCTACAACGACAACGATTATCCGCATGTTCTTCTTACGTATCATCGTTGCTAAACCTTTCTTCTGCAGCCATTTTTAGCAAAAATGGCGGCAGAAGAGTAGGATTGTCGTGTTCACCAGCTTGTCAGAAGTTCAATCGAATCTTATAAATGATGATTTGTGTGATATCGCTAAAGAGAAAACTGATTCATCTTCAGTTAAGTAATTTGTGGAGATCTAGCGAGAAGAAAGAAGATATAAAAAATACACCGCTGTTGATTGGTGTTGTTGTCGAATTTTAAGAGCATGAAACGTATTAAAATTAACATAAATTTGAACTACAGTTTAAAATAATGGCTTACTTACATCAATATCAAAAGCACTAATCATTACACAGTAAATATAGTATAGGGTATATACCGAGGAAAGCACGTTAGATAAGCTTCAATTCCACGTCTGAAAATGCGTGCAAAATTCTGTAGAATGTAGCTCCTTCAACTTTTAGAATGGTGATATCTCTAGAACGGAGATTCGCAGGAATAAAAACATTCGAATTATTTTCGTATATAATTTTTCGATCTACAATTTATGGCTTTGCTATATTGTCGATGAAACTTACCGTTTTGAAGAAATAAGAAAAAAATCGATGTCCATTTGTATCATCTGGTGTGCCTAGGGTTTCTACGCTCATAATTAATTTAATAATAGAAAGTAGGGTTTCTCGCCGGGTGGGTATTTTTAGATGTCGGCAAAACTAACAATAAACATTTTTAACTAATATGTAAAACGCAATACCAGCATTGAAAGTAATTTATTCATAGAGATAAATGACAAGGAGAAAACTATCCACTTTTCTATATTGCATTTATATTTCCTACAGGAAGACCTTTGCTATTTGTTCCACCGACCTACTTCCCTGGCTGCAATATCAATCTACCCTCCGGCAACTAGAACCCACGCATAGTCGGAGACGAATAAATAATCAGAGATTGCAAATTAATACCTTCAAAGAGGATGTACTGCGTAATGCTTAAAAAGACAATTGCGCAATGTATAATATATTAAAGGATTACTTTCAATCAATTTGATAATTAGATGTAATTAGCGCAATGTAACCTTTGGTAGGTACTTAGTTATGAAACGTAACATTCCTTAATATATATTGCCTCATGGTACTTTATATCTCTACTAATAAATAAATTGGATTGGTTGTTCGTCTTTGAAAATAACTGATGTACCTATTTAAAGTTTTACGATCCGGCAGAAGTTTATTATCATTCAGTTCTATTTTTTAAAATTATAATTACGTAATATTTGGGCTACATTTAGACCAAAATATGTACCGGTGATGCATAATAAATATACACATCGGTGTTCTTCATAGTCTACTAATTCGCACATGGCCAGAGCGGTGAGCCCTTATTCTCTCTCTCGAAAACTCTTTCATTCCGAGAGACGACCCATGTCCAGCAGTGGGACAATAATGGGTTAACGACGGGCTATTTACGACCAAAATATGTATTAATCTTGCATGAATAAATATACGCACCGGTGTGATACACTTTTGCTTGGGTTCATATCTTGTGGACACGAGCAAATGTGTCTGAAACCACATGAGAATGCTTGTTTAAAATAAATTAGGTAAGCATAGGTTTCGGAATTTATCAATGTTTACAACCTTCATGCATACATTGTATTCTTTATTGTATTGCAAACATTGGCCTACCAACAGAACGTTTAATTAATCTAAAAAAATCATTTTTAAATTTGAAGAATCCGCGGTTCTGATTTCCCTGTTGCAATTACATTGCTACGTGAAGTTACTCGAATAAAGTTTAAATAAATATAATTATTGTTTTTGATCATTTATTTTATTAACAAAATAGTAAAATGATTTTACTGGTCGATTTATGAAAGTGAATTTTTCATATGTTGGTATTTAAATAATTTAATAATAATAAGTTAATGGATACATAAGCATTTGTCGATACATAAGCATTTGTCGATACAAATGAGAAGGACCAAAGAATTATATAAATAGGATACGATAAAACGATGATATATCAATTTGAGTTGAGCACAACATAGTCGTTGTATACCCTATACTCTGAATAGGGCTAAGGAAGACCACCGAGGTTGTCCCCGACAGTAAAAAAGCCATATTCGACCACGCTATCCAAATGGGCTACACTCATAGTCCCACGCTAGGATTTTCTCCTGTGTCATGGGTACCTTGGATACACACAAGACGAATACACAAACACCCAGACCCAGAACATGAATTTAAACTCATCATTCAGATACCTGACTGGTCGGGAATCGAACCCGGGACCCATTGCGCGTCAGACCGGTATGGTATCCGCGCCGCCACGCGCGTCGTCGCGACTGGCAAACTTCATACATCTTTGAGAACTTTTTACGTATTTTTTTAGATTAAAGTCCTCGCGATATTTTTCTTCGCTCTTAAAGCAAGTATGTAATAATGGTGTAAATTTCTAATATACATCTATAAATAAATGTCTAGTCATAAAAGGTTCGTTCAGATTCTAGAAATCCAATCTGCTTTTTACGTGTATAATATGAAAATTAAATTAAAATGGGCGAATGAAGGTGATCTTTACGAAGGAATTTATATTATTTCATAACGAGAGAACTCTTGCATCGAATTACGTGATCTTGAGGTTTGCGGTAACGTAGACGGAGTAAGCAAGAAAACTTCTAGGCAATAAATTTCCATTTTAATATGTCTGCAACCCTTCGATTAAGGGATATGCGAGCATGCTCAGAGGATTGCATCATAATTGAACAAAGATCATCTTATTTACATAAAATTGAAATGTCCGTGGACACCTGTAAGCACTTCATGTAAAATAGGTGCTCTACCTGAAATCAATCACAGATGTGTTAGGTACTACTCCCGAAGACTAAGATGATCGTCTCATCAAAGGGGCAACCATACTCTTCCACCAAATTGCAAGAACTACTTCACGAATCACGCTCTACGTTGGAAAAAGTAGGTTGGTGCAGTTTCGGGGTCATTTGGATGTCAAGGCCAAGTTGGCAGCTAAGACGTTGAGCGTCTTGAATAGAGCCAAGTAGTACTTCAATGAGGGGAATCTCCTTCTGCTTTACAAGGCACACGTGAGACCCCACATGAAGTATTCCTTGCATCTCTGAGCAGGGGAACCTTTGGCTAAAGTCCGAAGAGCGTTCCTACACGATCGTTCAACATCGTGTTATGCTTGTTTTGTAACCTTCAACTTCGGGCCCTTTGACTCAGGTGTAAAAATCGACAACAAATGGAAGTCGCCCGAGGCGAGATAAAGTTTGATGAGGTAAGCCAAAGTGGCTTTCTACATTATCGTATTCATCTAACATCGTTTAACTCAGCGAGTAGTGAAGAGGAGGCATCAGCATAGGAGAGTTTTAGACCGTTCGAACATTGGACCCTAGATTGAGAGGCCAAGTTCCAACCATTAGGCTACTACTGCTCAACTAAGATAACAATTGAGTTTATTTGTTTTGTGTTCAGTTTGGCTACTGAATCTATGGCGGTAACACTCGTTAAATATAGGGAAAGCGTATAGTTAATTGGCCCGTTGTCTGAAATTTTAATGAAATTAAAATACTAAGTCTGTTAACGTGCTATTGTCAGTAATTTGAATAAAGATTTAAATTGCGCCAACGTAACGTAACGAGGTGTTAAATTATCGTGAATAGCGCATATAACTTCAGTTGCTTACCTAATCTTAACCGGATCCGTTGCATTATTAGGTATAGATGTCCTCTGAGAGTGAGATATTTTTTAATTATACGAATTGTATTATAGTGAAGTTTATAAAGATAATAAATGCGAAAGTTTACGAGGACTTATGCGTATTTGTATTTTACACAAAAACTATGATTGGATTTCGCTAAAATTAGGTATCAACTAGCTTATGACCTAGTTAAACACATAAGATACTTTACCGTTATAGATGCAACTGAAGCGGGTGAAGCTGCGAGAATTACCTAGCACGTAATATTTTAATTGTTTCTGTGATGAGTAGGGTTGATTTAAACATCGGGCTTATAACACCACGATCCGATACGGTACTAAGACTTGCATCTTAAATGTACATAAATGATTTAACTTGTTTGACATAGAAGAGCAAAACCTAAATCCTGATATTCCTGATTTTGCGTAATCCAACTGATCCAACGAACTATAAAGTCTGTGAAAACCTGGCCGCTAGCCACGGTCAACTTGATAGACTTCACACGACTTTGGGAACCTGTTTAAGAACCCAGAACTTCTCAGATTGGACACAGAGATTCAAATCACAAAGCTATCGCTGCTCTGTAACTGTAGCTCGGGAACCAGAACCTATGGTATCCCTTGCTTGCGTTCCTCCTTCTTGATTCGTGATACCTCAGTGCTGAGGGTTCTGGTCTCTATTTGTCACCTTTATTCGATTTGTTCAGACCAACACATTGGACTGCGTCCCCGTGGCCTCCTGCCCTGTATTTTTCTAGTCACCAGAAGTTTTTGGAACCTATGAACACAACTGCCTGTGTTAAACGGTAACAAAAAGGGAGCTACCACATTTGCAGGTGGCAAAAATGGGCGCTCAAATCATCCATCTAGTGACTTCGGGAAGGACAATGGTATGTGCAGCCGCAAACGATCGTAAACATCAGAAGATGCGGTATGATCTTAAGCTGTCCCAGAAAAGAGCATGGCAGGGCTACCGCGCTCGGAGGACTCCGATGGCGCCGGTGAAGCTCATCAAGAGCATTAACCTCTCGGTAACAATTCTATATAATCCGGCGTCATTCAAAACGGCATCTTCGAAAGTTTCCTCCCTCACTAGCTAAAATTCACAAAGATGCTACCACCACGTTGCCATTTCTCTACTCTTATTCATAATTCCATTTTTTCACATTTCGATGTACAATACTTATGAAGCACAAAGCTATACTGCTGACAGCCTTTCGGGTTACATTCTTATTAATTTGTTTCTGTCTTTTATTAAGTTCAGATATGTACCTACGCCAATGCTGTAGCACATACATCAGTGGTACAGCGCGGACCAATGTAGACTTGGGCAAACTCCTATCAGCGAGGACTCTTTGCATGATTTAATTGGATGGTGCCCTTGAAAGTGCCTACGCCTCCTCCTCCAAAGAGGCCTCGCAAGGCCCCTTTAGGTACGAATCCGTGGGCGATGGCCCACTGCGCCCACGCCTAGCTACGAAACTGCATAAGTATTATATGAATCCTATTCTGTCCTCTTGTTAGCTTTTTAAATCGAGCAAAATTTAACTGAGTTCTACTTAAACTTTATGTCTTGAGGTCCAATTATTGTTTAAGTATTTACTAAAACATCGTCTACTCTATCAAAAGTTACGTTACATTTTTAAATGCTAGTAAAATCGCCGGTGAAATCGTATTTTATTGTGCATATATGGTCGGCAATAAATCTATACTACGTATTTATTAATGGCTATCTCTAGCATAGAACACACACTAAATTACAATACTTTATTCAACATAATTGGTTTAGCATTTTGCGAACCAAAATTATCATGATGACATCAACTTTCGACGATTTTACAAAATTTCGCCACTCGGCGGCAATTATGAAAACAATTTCAAAATGTATATTTGTACAATAACAGGTAAAATTTAAATATATATCTAGCTCTGACAGTAAATATTATTGGTTACGTAAATGATAATTTGAATGATGGTGCCATTTTTATTACTTTTTCGGTTGATAAAACCGCTTTTGGTCCTGTTCGTTTGGACGTTTTGTAATCGATGTAACACTGCTTTCGATGCGCTAGAGTATTGCATTATTAAACATTTCCCATATTCGGAGACTGTACCGAAAAATATAATAGAAATATATCAATAAAAAATAAGTGCTCTAAAATTAATAAAACAGTAGTTTTATATGGAACTAAAAGTAATTTTAACGGTAAATGTGTTATGCATCACACGTCATCGAGTTCGTTTAAGGAAATTTACAAAATCGCTCAACCGTTTGTCTACGATTTTTTGTCAGTAGGTAGAGATTATTTTACCTTGAATGATACTTTGAGATTTAGTCAGTATATTGTCTTGTGACGTAACGGGTTCTAGGTTAGATCTCCGGCCAAGCAGACATGATATGAAATGCGGTAGGATTAATTGGGATCGACCACCGCTACGATTAGTTTTAACTTGAAACCGTGCTGCGTGTCAGTGGAACGGTGTGGACGCCAGCTGACTTGCATACAAGGGGACTATCTTCGTGGAGTGGAAGTGCATTAGTGGCTTACTGCCGCAACTGTTGCTTATACCAGTGCTGGGTTGTGTGGAAATGTGTTGTGTGAAAGTGGACTGGTGAGTACGCCAACTGACTTGCATACGAGGGGAGTATAATAAACTTTTGAAGTGGCATTGACAGTGGGACTGGACACCCAAAATCATCCGCATTTGACGAAAGTACCTTAAGACTAGAATACAGTAACTCATACCACTCCTGTGTTCAAAATTTACACATAAGTACGTCAAAAATATTTTATCATGAGGATATGAGTGTCATTTAAAGTAAATAAAACATGTATTTATATTGTAACACTTGTACGTATGTACACTCCTAAAAGCGTTTAATTAAATAAGTAATAAAAAAGATAGACCTGACTGCTTACAAGTTATTAACTGAAAAAAGAATGAAATATATTGTAGGCAAGCGAAAAAATAATGTAATATACTGAAATATACCGTATGTATTTTAATACGTCAGAGGCGAAAATAGGCACATAAACTTGACAGAATAATCAATCGGAACTAATGTCACTGCGTAAAGTACCTTTTTTTTTGATATCGAGGGGGAAACCTTCGAAAGACACCCGATGCCGTGGGAGCAACGCCGACTTATGTGGGATTTTTACCTCACTAAAACCCCCCGGAGGCCATCCTCGGCTCTGTGTGGAGGACACCGGAATCTCCAACGGACCGCTGCCGGTGTCCTCCGAGCGCGATGCCCTCTTCGGGCTCTTCCCAGTGAGCATTGTACTCAGTGTGCCTCCCTGGTGTTTACGATAGCATGTGGCCACACATGCCGTCGTCCTACACGGGGTCGCTTGGCAGGACGGTTCGAGCTCCCACTCTTACCACCCGCAACCCCGGAAGCCCCTTTAAGTCGCCTCTTACGACAGGCAGGGGATACCGTAGCCCTATTCTGATCCCGGAATTATAGGGCGCGTAAAGTACCTACGTACTTAATTTCCCATCTTAGATTAAGCAGTATTCTTGAGATTAATTAGAGAGACACATCAATTTCATTTAATTGTTGAATGTAATGAATAAATGAATTTTGGATTATATTATAATTTGTTAACCGGATTTGTATAATCTGGCAGATACATCCGATTCGTTAATTTAGGTTAACTTCTCGCGATTAACTTTATTAATAATGATTAAGTAATATAACCTTTAAAACCAATGTCAAAATTTCCTCTCAGTGTGTCCTATGTAATTTCAACATTAATTTCGACCATTCTTACATCCGTAAGGACTTCACGGCATAAACTGTCGGCAAAATTCAAATATCATCAATTTTATTTTAGGTTAAAGATACAGTTGAAAAAAAAGATACACAAAAAGCCAAGAGTTAAAAACTTGGTACTCTTGCTAAAATGTGGGTGTCTTATAATTTTTATATTTTTATTATTTAGTTTTCATTGAAATATGTCATACTAGTAGAATCCGCGTGAGTTCATTCGCGAAGACTATAATATGATCCATCCATCCTTTACATATTTGAAACCTACAGGGTTCAGGAGTTGAAGGTCAAATTGTTTACATTAGGTCTCTGCTTACGAATTTTATCACATATCCGTAAGCAGCAAATTATCAATTTCTATGCTTAAGGACTGAAGTACCCCTTCATCATCAGGGTTGAGGAGTTAAATATCAAAATTTTCATCATTATATGCACGCAAAAAATTAAATTGGTAACTTCTACGGTTTAGCTCGCAGTACCCCTGCATCATCAGGAAGAGAAGTTGGAGGTCAATTCTTTAACCATATGACATAAGCCTAAATATTTAATGTACATTCCAATTTTCACGAGAAACCAACCCCTATTTCACCCTTTTTGAGGGTAGATTTTCTATCTGGTCTATACCAGAAAATAGATTTTTGAGTAAATATACCAAAAGACAAATATTAAGTTAATGGTGGCATCAAAGTTAGCAAACTTTCATACAAATTTGCAATTGCAATCTTGCTTATTATCCAAAACTGGTTGATAAATAAAATGTTTCATTAGACCATTAGACTATTAGCCAAACACAAAGTTTCATCGAGCAAGCATCAAAGTTTCTCGATTTCAGAAAAAAAATAAACCCCTATTTAACCCTTTTAAGGGTTAAGTTTTCGAGAACTGTAAAATTAATGTTCTATTATATCAAACTACTAAGCTAAATACTAAGTTTCAGTAAGCTTAAATGAAAACTAGTGAACTTTCATACAAACTTAAAACCCTTATTTTATCACCTTAAGGGTGAAATATGCGAAACTGGTAAATCAAACGTTTCATTATGTAGAACCACTGAGCCAAGTTTCAGTCTGCATGCATCAAATTTCATAAACAGCTTTCAACCCCTATTTTATCCTCTTAGGGTTTGATTTTGCTAAAATGGGGAAACACGTTTTCAATTATATCAAATCAGAAACCCAAAATACTAAGTTTCACTAAGGTAACATTCAAATTGGCAAACTTTCATACAAACCCTTCCTCCTTTTTTAACCCCTTAGTGGTTGAATTTCGAAAAATCCTTACTCAGTGCTCATTTACGTCATGAAAGGAACCCTTGTAATAAATTTCAAGTTTTTAGGTACAGTAGTCGGCTGTGTGTGGATATGCCAATAGTCAAAACAGTATTTCCTTTTTAAATAGATGTTGCAATGCGTCAAGCCGTTTAGACGGTGCCGTGTGTCAAATAAATCGACATACGTACAAACATACATATATACGCTCGAAAAACAATACCTGCTTTTTCACGCAGTCGGGTAAAACCGGAATCAGACGTGCATGCTTATAATTTGAACATTAGACCAGTAATTCGCATTTAAGTTATTGTTTATCATGGGGGTTTATTTTATTTTATATATTAAATTCACCAACGATTATAACATTTAAATTTGACATAGAAACGCAGAACATAGTAACTTAACAATAAATGAATAATCACTTACAGGTGAACATTGCTAGCTATAGTAAAATAACTTTGCAAGCAGAAAAAAAACAGCATTAATAAATATAAGCATCTAAAATTATTTAAAAAAAAAGTAACAGAAATATAAAAGAAAAACAATAAGGAAAAAGAAACATAGCAAAGTTTTAACATCATGTTTATATACACAGAACCGTTTTTGTTATCGAAACCTTCCAAAGGTACAGAACGCTGTGGGAGCAACGCCGGATTATGTGGGATTTTTACCTCACTAAAAGCTCCCAGTGGCCGTTCCTAGCACTGTGTGGAGGACTCCGGAATCTCCGATGAAACACAACCGGAGCGCTTCAAAATATAAACAGTACCTATATAGCATTTATTTGAACTATGGACTGTCCCCTAGCTTGAAGAGGATAATTAAAATCATACGTACCAGTGGTATTTTAATAGGGTTATGCCTAAAAGCCAAAATGTTTTTATTTAACATTCTCAAAAAGTATTAAACTATGGTCAATTTGTTTTGACATCTTTACATAATGCTATTTTACGGTCAAGGCATGCATAAAATTGAATGGCATTTGCATTATATTAGTGCAACTGCAATTCTAGTTTTTTAATTAAAGCGAAAAATCTTTATATGTTATTGTTCTGGCCATCATTGTATCTACTATGTTATAAAACATTTTACCATGTTGTATTTTGTGAGGGTTAAGTACCCATAAGGGTAAAACCGGAACCTTATCATTAATACTCCTCTATCTGTTTGTCCGTTTGTCTGTCGTCATCAATCCATTATTGTCCCACTGCTGGGCATGGGTCTTCTCTTAGAATGAGAGCTAAAACTCAACTCAGCCAAAGTCCACCGTGCTGGCCAAGTGCGAATTGGTGGACTTCACACACCTCCGAAAACTTTTTTTTTTTAAAGAACTCTCGGGTATGTAGGTTTTCTCACGATGTTTTCACAGAAAAGCAGTGATAATTAATTTCTAATACGCACATAAATCAATGGTGCGTGCCTGGGTGCATGGTTTAAACCTCGTACTTCCCAATTGAGAGGGCAAGTTTCAACCAAGGGCTTCTGTAATTAACACCAAATAATATAAAAACCCATCCCGAGGGCAGATATAGATTCCCTCTTGTCTCAGATTGCCTCTGTTTAGTATGTCTCCTTTACCATGCGCTTCAAATCAGAATAGAGCAACGTAAGATGGCAGACCGGGTATGGTTCAACCGTTTACCACCACTGCACTTAAATATTTGTAGCGTGAAGCAATTCTTGTGTGTCGCTGGAAGTTGGTTTGCCGGCTTTATCATATTCTATGAGGTGACCGTCTCAGTCAGGACTGAGACGGTCACCTCGAGAATAAAAACGCATCTTTGATTAGGGTCACCTTTTTCTCAGAAATTAAAGTACTTTGGCTAAAAAGGTATATAAAACTACAGTACATAGCTTCAAAATAAATTGCAATTGATTTAATTCCTTACTTCTTAGCTCCAGGAAATTTGTAGAATGGTGCGTGCGTGATGGTCGGCAATAAAAGGGTAAAATTTTACGATCAAGAAAAAAAAAGGTTCCCTTATAAATATTCTTCTACGTTCTTAATAAGGTAGCTATGGAAACGTAGAAATGATAGAATTTTTGTTTCACACAAAAATGCTTATATTTTTTTTATTTATTTATTTTTTTTTTATTTATTTATTTATTATTTATTTATTTATTATTTATTTATTTATTTATTTATATATATTTTTTTTAAACCGAGAACATACAAAATAAAGTATTTTCGCGAACTTTATGTTTCTCATAAAGTATAAAGTACATTGCTTCAAATAAAGTATCATATTTTATAATAAATTACGGGTGGAAACAATATCTGTGATTGATTTCAGATTATAGGTACTCGCATTCGATAATCGATATGCGTATCTTTATGTTAGCGCTCCTTCCGCTCTATTAACACGAATGTGTTTTTATATGAATGTTCAATTTTAATTTTTTTTGGACGACAGGATTATAAAAAAAATATTTATTTATTTAAATTTTGAAGCACCTTAACCTAATGGTTAGAAAGGTAAACTGAATGCCTAAGTGCATTTTCTGCCACTCAACCCTGGGCGATAGCGATAATTCCTGGTATGTATATAAATGTAACTAAAAATCTTGAAAATAATCAAAACAATATTAAATATACACAAAATATAAATTGAACTTGAAAGTATGTTTGCATAAGGATGTGATACGTAAGTACCTAAGTGTAATTTAGGCAGTATTTAATTGATTTTTTTTTAATTCATTTTCTTCTTTCAATATTTTTAATTGACCTCCATATTCGTTTGTTATGTACAGTTGCTATTTAAATTATAATAAAATGTAATAATTTTCAAGTAATTTTGAACGCACCCGTTTAATATAAGAAGAGGTTTAATTAGCTAAACCGCATTTAAAACCAATAGCGGGTATTTTGACAAAGACACTGACATTTCTGACGTTATGTGTTTTCAATGTTCTATTTCTTTTATTATTTATGTGTTTGTGACAAATGACCGGTAGTGTGTTTAATGTTCATGTGATTTTTATTTGTTTTTATGTATGTTTTAAGCGTTATTTGGAAAAAATATTAACATTCTGCACTCTATCTCTACGTCCACTATAATCGTGCAAAGTTTCATTCTAATCCCTCAGCGGCATATGACTTAAAAATGCATCACAAGTTTTTGTTCACGTATTAAAATATGGATTAACTAAGTAACCAGTAAAGACGTAATATTAGAAGAATGTATTTCTTTGATAACCTGAGGTTCTCTCATCTCAGTGACATGCGTAATCGTGTGTACTCATGTGTATAAAAACTGGTTTATTTTGATCAGTATCTGCAGATTTGAATAGATTAATCTCAGCTTGTAAGTAGGTACTAATGGTTGTTGAGTGGCATTTTTATTCGTTAATAAATTAATCACATCAAGACCTGTTCTGAGTGAGTTAATCTCAATATATAAGTAGGTGTTAATTTTTCCAGCGCGGACATCTGAAATTAAAGGAATTTATTAATATTTTAAAAATATACGTAAACCTTTGGCTTTAATAATCATATCATACTAACATTATAAAGGCGAAAGTTTGTAAGTGTGTATGTTTGTTACTTCTTCACGTCTAAACGGCTGGAGCGATTTTCATAAAATTAGGTAGGGAGTTTGCTGACACTCTGGATTAACATATAGGCTAATTTTTATTGTGGGAAAATATCTTATTCCCACAGGACAATCGATACATCTATTTTTTTAACGCGGCCGAAGCTGCGGGGTTCAGCTAGTCTCTCATAATGCATCCAAATGGCTTACTTATATGATCAGAACATGTATATAAATACTTACATATAAGCACTTGAAAAGCGCCGCTACTGAAACCCTTCTGAATGTGCTTTTTGAAACAACGAAATGGAATTAAGGCACCTGACCATTAGTGGCAATATATTTTTTTTTAGTTTAAAGAAGCTTTTTCTGCGTGTGTGTGATTTTTGTAAACATAACTAGATTATTTTTATCTGTTAATATGTTAATATGGTGTATGGTGTGTTCTATTCTATGTTATAAAAGAGTAGTAGACACGAAGGTCATCTAAACTAAAGTTATGTATTTATAAGCCTTTTTGTCACTTTTTTCTCGAACGTAAATTATTTTTTTCAATATGGATCAAATATCTAGGTACATATTAAAACGTGGAACAAAAACTTAGAATCCATTTTTAAGAAAAATACCGCGGAGGGTGGAGTAGGTATCTTGTTACGGTTTATTATTTACTTCTAGTCTATATAAACTATAAAGTTTATATAGACTAGAAGTAAATAATGCAAATATTTATTCATAATGCATTAGACGTATCTACATAAAATTAATTAAAAACTCATTACACACATACCATATATTTAATACAAACTCATGTAAACCAAATAAAACGTTCAATGTCTTACTATGAAAATACAACGTAAAAAATGTCAGATTTTAAATGTATCTTAGCCAATTTAACTTCTTTTTAACTTTAATGATATGTGCATTTTAAATTACTGGAAATATAATTTAATCGAATTTGAAAACTATTGGTGCTACTTTGGTCAATAGGTTAGTGTTTGAAGTCTAGATTTTGAGTCAGCTATCACAACGGTCGAATTTCGACTATTGTAATAGGACTATAAGTATTTGGAAGTAAATCGTGAACTCCCTTCCAAATTTAGATCGGTGAAAAAAATATCACCTGATGACTACGATGTCTCTGCAATTTTATTTACAGCTAAATTAAAAGTCGCCAAATTGAAATTGGAAAGAAAACGGGGGCCTTTCGTGGAAGCCCCGCGGCAGTTGCCCCGGATGCCCTTCCGTAACGGCCTTCCGTGAACTTATATTTCGATATTTTCGAAACTTCCTTTGGGGCAAGCGTTTCCACGTGCCTCAAAAGTTCTGTGAATACCTACAACTTTGAATGTTGTTTACTGATATTACTTTTAAAGACGGGTTGTTGTTTCTTTTCGTACGAATTTTATTGTAAGTAGATTATTCAAACCAAACATTATCCATGAATGTTATTTAGCAATACACCGAGCCCTACATAGTTACAAGCGCATGTAGTATTACGGTACGAGGTACAACCTCTTTAGGTGGAACCTCGATAAATACAAAATCTTTCGAACTCGTAAAATTTTGTGTACCCTATTCTTCAAGCCCGAAAACCTGCTTGAAATCTAAACAAGTCGATAACAATTAGTGCTCCTGTAAGCTTGTGTAAGCAAACTGGTACTTATTCTCCCTCTATAATTCGAAAAAATATACTTGAGCTCTGTATTTCTAACATGATAAATTTTGATTTTATCTATTATGTATCTTCTCCACAACATATATAACTTGATTGTTTCCATACAAATTTCGCTTAATTCAAACCCTCAATAAGATGACAACTATATCTCGATTTTTTGCATCTCCTTTCAAGCTCCACTTACAGAGCTTCTACTATACATATTAGTAGCTTGTAAAAAGGTTAAATTATTCGAATTAAACTGGAGTGGTTGACCATCGAATTAAATGTATGTAGCTCAATCACGCAACTTATCCGATCTGAGAATTCATTGCGTGAGTCCTATTGATAAGAAATGAGTCTATATACATACATATCGCAATTTATTTCATAGGTACACGAGAGGGTTACACAAATGCGAATCTGTAATTAATAGGTTACTGTTAATTAGTTGATTTTTTATCTGATTGAGAAAACGAGCATGTAGTCCACCTGATGGTAAGTGGTCGCTGCCGCCCATGGACATCTGTAAGTAATTCCATATAGAACATAGGATCCATCTGAAATCAATCACAGATGCGTTGTTACACCCGAGGACTAAGATGGTCGCCTCATATAGAAATGTGCCGGCAACCACACCTTTCCATCGAAACGCAAGAAATGTTTTACGTTAGAAATAAGCGGTGGTACCTCCCCGGTCGAACTACACTGCTTTCACCAAAAAATCAATGGATTAAAAATTATTAAAACGATATTTATAAATTTTATCTCTTAATAGAGGTTTATATTTATAACAAACATATAAATATTTAAAACATTGTACGCCATTTCTTACATATTACGTACCAAGTAGATTTCAGCTAGTTATCCGTATTAAGTAGGCAGTTTATTTAATGATAGTAAAAAATTGCGTGAGAACTACGTATTAGAGCCACGCCATATCTACGAGTAAACGCGCTGTCAGCACGTTTAAATTGTCACCAATGTAATGTCACATAATTTATTTTAAATTTATTGTAATGGGTGTGAAATATGTAAATTATCTTATACAAGCAATGCCAGTGGTTTCACGCGCGTTTAAAAATCACGTGCGGTACATATACCTTCAATTGATTGCGAACCCACCAAAGATGCCTTTAGTTAAATAGTTAAATCCTGAACAGGCCTTTACTGCTTTGTAAGGCATTGAAAAGATCCTATCGTCCATGTCCATCCATAAGCAAAGCTTTCCTATTTAGTACTACCGTAATACTTAAATTTTATTATTAGATTTTAACTGTACGGTACCTTTGGGGTACAATTTGTATGCTATTCAATTGAACCCATGCACTATGCATATGTTACCACTATGCAAATAAGTCACAGCGAATCCTAGCTCTGTAAATCAAAAATAATTCCATCCCACGTGGACCATATATTTTTCGGAAAAAAAGGAAAAGCTGTTTATGTAACAGCTTTTCCTTTTTTTCCGAAGTACACAGCACATCTTCACACATACTATAATTCGTATTTGTGCCAAACTTCATCCAGATTTTTTCTAATCTGGCGTGATTGAGATACAAACATCCACTTATAGCATTCTTTTATAATATTAGAGAGATTTCCAAATCCCATATAGATAGGTGTCGCGATAAAAGTAATAAAAATCAATTATAACCTAACTTGAGCGGCGTTTTGTGATTTCTTATGTCACTAAGATGAATTTGATAATATTTAATAGTAATTATTTTTGTAACCTCGTTCCCTATTTAATGTCATCTGTTATGGTATAAAGTATAAAATGCGGGGCCAATTAAGTTATTCTAAAATATAAACGTTTTGTTACGGCGGATGTGATGGTGTCATATAATTTAATGTTATGTGTTTCGTTGCTAATAAATCGACATCACCTAGGCCTAAGGCCGTGTGTCTAAATTTGAGTTTTTCTGGAAATCGATTATACACTTCCTCAACTAACTGATTAAGTAACGAAACAAAGTATTTAACATTTTGAAATAGTGTGACAATTTGATTTTAGAGAGCATAATGAGATTGCATTAATGAATTGATTATGCATTTTCGTAAATATTTCAACAATGACACATCGCAAATTATTGCTGCTGACTAGCAGTATAAAAAAGTTAAAAAAAAAATATAAATAAAGAATTAGGTAATATTTCTTTAAAATCTCGATAAATAATAAATATGTGAAAGAAATTTATTCTAAGACATGGAGTATTTTTAAAATATATAATGAAAGTATTAAATCACATTTAAAAAAATAAGTAATCATAATGACCTTTGTTTATGTGTGGGGAGGTTTCGAAATCATAAAGTACTGTGTCATACTGTCAAGTAAATAAATATGGTGTCCATACTTTGGCTTTAGAACATTAGTTAACAAGTTTCACAACTTAGATTTCAAACAATCATGTCATAATTATAATCATGAACAGTTTCAGGACCAAAAATTATATGTTAAGTCTTTATTTATGTCCATGCCCCAAGGCATTAAAACATACTAGTCGTCCGTCACTGTAGTCGAAATTCGACCAAAATGTAAACCAAACAAAAACTTGATATTTACTGAGATCTAATACGAACAGTTTCTAAATTTATTTGATTATTTATGGTAGCATATATAATTCGAACAGTTTTTATCCTCTACATAGCTTTTATATTTATTTTGTCTGTTAGTCAAGATGTGATATTTTTTCGAACATTTTTCCGTAGTTGGAAAAATATGGTTGAGTCGATTCGAATAGCGTCTAGAAAGTTTTTGAAAAACGGCCTCTTTCGGAAAAGAAAATTCCTCAAAGTTAAAAAAATAATAAAAACAAAAAACGGGTTTGGTTTTTAGAAAATGTTTCAAAAATGAACTAACATTTTAGGAAATTGAAAATATAAACAAAAAAAAGACGAAATTTTCTACAACAAAGTTTTACTTACTGGAGTTGTAGGGCCTATATGTATATTTTTTCCAGAGGGGTAAGAATAGAATTAAAATCGGGTGCTCAACCATGCGCAATTTCTTAATTTTCATATTTTATAACATATGTTTCAGAATTTTTTATTGTGAAAAAGGCCCAAATGAGCATGACTTACGCGTGGCCGACCGCCCGATTTCAAGCCAATTTTTACCCTTCTGGAAAAATTGAAAATGTTAGTAAGACTATGGATCCAGGACTAAGGAAGAGCGAGGCATTCCTACTACAAGTGTCTCTGACTACTTACCAGGAAGCCCCGACTACTAGTTTATAAGGATTTTCTTAAATAAATGCATTTTTGTTTTTTGTTTGGACTCGAGGCCTAAGATGTTCGCCTAATACAAAAGTAAGCCGACAACCACAAAAATCTTACACAATTTTATTGAAAACCGTTCCGTCGTGATGGTCCAGCAAAATATATGTACAATCTTGTGCACCGACATCAGAACCAAGGACTAAACCAATATCTATTTAAATTATTTGTTACTTTTTTGTAACATTGAAGTGGGTTGTATTTTTTTACATTAGTACCTACTAAATTAACTATTTTTATAGTCAAGACTTACAGTACCCCTGCATCTCAATCCTGATGCAGGGGTACAGTTGAAGCTTTCACCTAACACTTTTATTTTTCATCCATAAGCATCAAATGGCTCATTTGATTTAGGCATTTAGATCCTCTGCATCATCGGGTTTGAAGTAGAAGTTTGTATCTCTTACCGCGAAATGGTAATTCCTACGATTTAGGAATTCAGTACCTACTCCTGTTTGTTTAATTTCTTATCTCTGCTTCACAATTTTATAAAACTTTTCTAAGCACCAAATGCTTTCTAGTTTTGGCCTGCAATCCCCTGCGTCATTGGGAATGAGGAGTCGAAAGAAATTTTTGCAAGTAATAAAATAAGCATGAAACGGCTAACTTTTATGATTTAGGCTTAAAGTAGCCTGTAGCATCACGGTTGAAGACTTACCAACCGAATTGATAAGCTCCTTCTTTTTGAAGTCGGTTAAAAGATCACCTTTTAATTTGCAAATTTTCGATTCATGTGTTAATTCAATTTAAACTCGTAGATTTTATTTGATATATTTATGTTTTTTTAAGATGTTTACGTTATCGCTTCGTGTGTATGATAACGTTCGGCCGATACAGTGCGAACAGTCCATGATTTCTTAAATAAAGTTAGCATTGCTCACATCCGTTGGCCAGCTCGATCATCGGATACGAAGCTGATAGAGCATATTTGGCACCTCATAGGAAGAAAGGTATACCAACGAAAACCATCATAAGGGCTTGCGGTGGTTTTACACGATATTAAATTCCACTGTTGTCGTTTAAGAAAAAAAATCACATATTGATGAAACAGTGAAATATTCTTATTTTTTTACATTCAACTTGAATGCCTGCAAAATTAATGGAACTCATTTTAAGTAGACCTTAAAAATTAATATTTACCCACCCTTTTATCGAAAAATATATATTCTAAATAAAGAAACTAATTTAAAATAAACAAAATTAAAAAATATAATAACATTCATACAACGTTCTCTAATTATGCCGGCGTGTGTAGCCTGCAAAATTAGAGACCGTTGTATGAATGTTGTATGTATAGATAACAACCGGGATTTTTTTTGTTCTCGAGGGGAAAACCTTTAAAAGGTACCCGACGCCGTGGAAGCGACGCCGGGTAATGTAGGATTTTTACAGCACTAAATCCCCCCCTAAACCAATAAGGTGGCCGTCCTTGGCGCTATAAAGAGGACTCAAGGATCTCGAAACGACCGCAACAGAAGTCCTCTGAGCGCGTTGCCGCATCGGGTTCTTCCCAGATGTTCGGTTGGACCCACCGCTTCGTCTAGTCTTTACGACGGTATGCGACCACACATACCGCCGTCCTTCCCGGGATCGCCGGACCGAACGGTTCGAGCTCCCACTCTAGCTGCCTGTAACCCCGGAAACCCCTTTTAGTCGTTTCTTACGATAGGCAGGGGATGCCGTAGCCCTATTCTGATCCCGGAACTATAGGGATGTAACAACCAGGACTGACGGCTTCATTTAGTGTTAACAAACCGTGGAGCAATGGCGTTTAGTTAAGCAATAAAAAGTGGTTACATCATTTTTCAAATTCGATTTCATAGCATTCAATTGTTTTTGACATTTGTCACAATCAGTCAATGCCGAGTTGGACTCGTTACAAAGAGTTCCGTGCCACTGTTAGATGTTAAAGACTTGATTAGGATTAAAAAGATGATACACTTCCTGTATGGTAAAAATTAAAGGGTTCTCCTTAATTTTGTTTTTCATCTTATACTAAGGGCTGCGGGGATCTGGCAAAATTAGACTACGAAATTGGTTAAAAAAATCCTCCTGTTTTACGATTTTGTCGTTATCCAGTGTAGGATATATACGCCTACCTTTCATACTTATACTATTTTCATACTACTACTTTCATACTCGTCTGGTGGACACTTGCAAGCGTTAAAATATACTTTTTGGATGATTGAAAGAATGTGTCCTTAAAATTTGAGCTTTGTGGTGAGGAAGAGGAGGTGAGGGTTATGAATTACCATCTGGATGACAACTTTGGCGCATATTTGTAACCGTCAAAATAGGTTGGCGATTTTTTGTGCACTTAAACATATTATGTAAATTACAACATTAAAATTGTTCCTTGTTTTACGTAATAAAAAAATACATTTTCTAATTTTTCAGGGATGCTGACGTAACCGACGGAGACATACCAGAATGGTACCTAATTAATAGATACTAATCCAATATTTAAAAAAAACTTTGTTGGATAAGGGTTACTAAAATAGTTAAGTAGCTCTTAAGGCTACATACATAGCTACATAGCTATAGTATTTAGCATATATATCCAGAATAAATCGTTCTTGTAATCAATTAAAAAAATATAGGACTTAACAATATATTTTTTTTACTCAGGAGTTAATGCTCAAATCAAATTTTCAAATTTTATGCTGTACAAAAAATATGTATATAAGCGGTTCTTCTAATCTTTCACTTTGGAAGCCCAGTGTGTAAAGCTGATGGATATGATTGCTTTATATAAAACTGATATAATACTTTTTAAATGTCAGCCATAGCCAACATGATTTAATAGTGTTACTGATACGATAATTTTTATTCTGTGATATTTCCTCACTATATAATAACAGTAAAAATATACGACGTTAGTATTATAAAATGTTTCGTTCTTTGAATTTCTTAAATGAAATTCACATGTAGTTTTAATAAATCTTATGTCGGTGATCATTAGGAGCTGACATTTTGTTTTAATTTATTCGTTGTATGTAATATGTTTTGGTTTGTAAAAAATCATAATAATATTAATAATGAATATATAGGTCAGAATCAAACAAATGTTTAATGATATTACAAAAACTAAAAAAATAGTAAATGAGTAGTAAATGATTCATATAATTACTATGTTAGTATTTATGCTGTTTCCTTTAGCAATAATTTATTTGTATGTGCAATGTGTGTATGTGTCGGTAGCTATTACGGTTATGAAATCTTGTCGCTTCTTTTGTGTCCGAAAAGTAAATAAAACCAATACGCTCATTCATCTTACCCTCGATTCAAAGCTTAGTCTATCTTGCTCTCATCAAGTCAATAGAGAAATTATCCAAACAAATGTATAACATTTGTGTTAAAGGTTTGGGTATAATGAATAATTAAAGTCAACAATTCTACAAGAAAGTGTTAAAAAATAGGAGTCAACTACTATCTCGTCAACCCACTATTGTCCCACTGCTGGGCACGGGTCTTCTCTCAGAATGAGAGAGTTTAGGCTATATTCCATCGTGCTGGCCAAGTGAGAATTGATGGACTTCACACACCTCCGACAACGTTTTTTTTAAAAGAACTCTCGGGTGTGTAGTTTTCCTCACGATGTTTTGGGAATTACAAAAACGGCATATAAAGTGTTGGAATCTTATTTAACAAATAGGTTTCAAATAGTTAAATTAGATAAATATGTTAGTAGTCCACAAAAACTTGAATATGGCGTACCGCAGGGATCAATTTTAGGCCCTTTATTATTTCTTATATATGTTAATGACATAAGTAATGCTGGTTTGTCTGGAAATGTTACGCTGTATGCTGACGATACGTGTTTATTCTACTTTTCGCACTCCATTCACGATATCATTCAACAAGCACAACAAGATTTGAATTTGCTACAAGGATGGTTTCACCGAAACTTGCTAACAATAAATACCTCTAAGACCTCCTTTATGATTTTTTCCGCAAAAAACAAAAAGATTCCTAACTTTAGCCCGTTACACATTGACGGCGTGTTTCTTAAAAAGTCGGAAAAGGAAAAGTATTTGGGACTTTACTTAGATAGCAAATTAACGTGGAAGGCTCATATTGACTACATACAATCGAAACTGCGCCCGCTTACAGGAGCTTTGCGAAGAGTACGAAATTGTATACCGCGCAACATAAAAATAATGATTTACAATTCTCTTGTTAAGCCGCACCTCGAATATTTGATAGAAATTTGGGGAAATGCAGCAGACTCTAACCTTAAAGACTTACAAATTTCACAAAACAAGCTTATAAAAGTACTTCTAAATTATGATTATCGAAAGAGTACTGAAGACCTTTATAGAGAAACCAAATTATTTAACATCAGACAAACATATATTTTTAAAACTTGCATACTTGTACACAAAATTTTGAAAAACACAATACATTCAGATATCAAATTTGCAACAAAGTATCATAAAATTTTTACAAGAAGCAGAGGGAAACTAGTTTTAAATAAGCCACGAACATTATATGGAAAAAGAAATATAATGTTTGAAGGGGCACAACTGTACAATAAGTTACCTAATACTGTTAAAAATACAGTATCAATAAATAGTTTTAAGGAAAAATTGAAGAAATTTGTGAGCAACACGACACTGGCTTAAGATATAGGCATAATAATGTAAAATAATATTTTAAATTCTCATGTAAGTGAATTTTGA
This sequence comes from Spicauda simplicius, assembly GCA_949699795.1. NCBI lineage: Eukaryota > Metazoa > Arthropoda > Insecta > Lepidoptera > Hesperiidae > Spicauda > Spicauda simplicius. Next base: position 6,092,322 of record OX453064.1, read on the forward strand.
TTAATTCTTGTGAGAAATAAAGATTCTATAACCTTATGTTTTCCTTCACCGAAAAGCAGTGATAATTAATTTCTAATACGCACATAATTTTAGAAAAATCAGTGGTGGTCAAATACTATACTATGATGCTAATTAGTAGTGCAAATAAATGATTTGCATGTTTGTAAACATACTATCGATTTAAACATAGTATTGATTTGTGTTTCATTATGAATGTGCATATGAGTCACAGATGACCTACGTTCTACACGCATTGTATGAGTATGTAACAGTGCCGGTACTATTGGGTATGGATAAGGGAATATAGATAGAAGACTCTACTGCGCCGATGTAGCCAGCGCAGTTTGTGACGAGACGCAGTGTTGTGCGCGCGCGCACATAACATTTTTTTTATTCCTGACAGGAACATACGGTGAGTTTTAATAATACCAATTTTTTTATGAAAATTCTTTAGTGCGGGTACAATAATTATAAAATATATAACAAAAAGGCGTTTAGCTCCGGATTTTATTGTTATGGTGCGGCATTCTTTGTTTGTGTTTCGTTCAATGACCGAGGCTTTTGTTTATACTGAAAAATATGCATCTACAATGACTAAGATCAATATTACGTTGTAAGTGTATACGCGTTAGTAGTTACTAAATTTATTTAAATAAATTAATAACAATTGAAAACTTCTTAAAACTTCTATTGAATGTATACATTAGTAAAAACTAAAGCTACTTGTGACAATTTAATATACAATTTAATAAATTATAATATTATTATAATAGAATTATATAAAAATATCACAAAAAAAATATCACCCCTTGGAAATTTAAACCATATAATAAATAATTAGGCATCAATATCGATAGCTACAGGGATCATAAATATTAACTTAACATTTTGTTGTTTGTTGTTAACCTATGTAAGGTATATAAATGTTAAAAACATATGTTAAAAAAATATTTTAAAAACATACGTTGCTAAATGTATATAGTTGTTTTTACTATCGTTATGGACATATATTTAGGATGTGTCATATACATATATTTTAATACGAATAAGTTACATAATACATTTCATAAATGAAAGTATCAGATATTTTTTTAATTTTATAAACCATTAATCGACAACATGATTGATGTTTATGTATTGATAAGGTTGAATCAAACTAATATAATTACATTATTTTATTAAACACTGTATAAACTAAGTTATTGTTTTAATACATAGTTTGCAAGAAAAATAAAAACTAAGTACCTAGTACAAACGTAATAAATCGAAAAAGCAGAGTTTTGAATATTTAACAATCAATATTTTTCGGATTTAAAAACGTTAATTTAAATTTAATTCGGATTAGAATTAAAAAAAGTTATAACATCATCATGATAATATTATTTGGAATAATATTTAGTAGGTAAATTATTTTTCTTTAAATAAATCGTCATCGCAACCTTTCTAAATCCATATTTTATAAAATAAAATAAATAATATATCTATTTTGGCCATTCTACGTTTATAACAATGTTTTTCGATTAATTTGTACAATTTTTGTATCACAATAATGGGAAAGAAATAATATTTTAATTGCATTCAGTTTTCTAAAACACTTTCAACGTAAAAATATGCGAAAGATGCAAAAAGCGAAGCGTGCGAAACAAGTGGTTCTCAACTTGTGCCCAGCGAAGGAGAGCGTGACCTTGACTGCGGTTGAACGCATGCCCCCGCACACACGCGTAGCGTACATGTATTTGGATTTCAGGGTTCTGTACACAAAGGGAAACGGAACCCTGTTACTAGGACGGCTGTGTCCGACTGTCCGTCTGTCTGTGAGTTGAAATTTTCACAGATGGATTTCCATTGCCACTATAACAAATACTAAAATTCGACGTTTTTCTTACCTCTTGAGGTTGACTGGCAGAGAATGCTTATAGCATTAAGTCCACCTTTGTACATTAAATATAATACATAAACAATAAATAAATAAAAAACAAATAAAGTAAATATTTCAGAGGGCTCCAATACAACAAACATAATTTATTTGACCTTTTTATAGGTACGGAACTCTACGTACGTCCGACTCGCACCTACCCTTTTTTTCCTTTTACAGTAGAACCTCTGTAAGTTGAACTTAAAGCCAGTAAATTCTAATTATAGAGTTTTCGACTTATCGACGATTTTGAGTTAAGCGAATTTTGTGAGGAAACATTTAAGTTGTAGAGGTTAAAATATATTTAAATAATTTTAAATAATCGAGTTGTAAAGGATGTATAGTTTAACATTATATGTTCGCGATACAGAGGTCGAATATATTAAATTAAAAAAAAACTTTATTGGCTTTTAGATACTCATTAATTATCAATTTAAATCGAGTTAAGATTTCAAGCAACGGATATTTTAAGTGTTAAAGGAAAATTATCGAAGTTTTATAAATGTGATTTTAGTGATTGTAGATTTGTACTCTTTGTGCCTTTAACGGCACTATCACCTCGCCTTTTCTGCCTTTAACGGCAGTTTTAAATGCTGTTGTGTTTTTATTTAAATGGTGTAATAGAAGATCTTTCTTACCACACCATTTAAACCGTATAAGTATTACTATACTTATGCGAGACGTTTTAACGTAGCCTTCAAGCGTACCAACCTATCACCTACCAACGGATTTAGTGGAAAATACAATATGTTTCCGTAATTAATTAAATGCCAAAGTGTAGCGTATCCTGTTGAACCTGCTTCTTGTTTAGCCAAATGTAAGGCAAGATACTTATTAGTCGTGTAAAAACAAGATGGCAAAAAATAGACATACAAAGAAAACAAGACAAACCCACTGAGATTCTTATCGAATCTTCTCAGTTGAGGTCGTATTCCGTTCCGGTGGTAGTGTAAGAAAAAAAAATGTAACTGACATTTTGTTGGTTCCCCCGTAGGCTACTCCCCTGTAGTATTTCCTAATCCATAGATAGTATATATAGATAGTATCCATAGATAGATATGTTTATGTATTTGTCATTCATGAGCAAGTATAGTTTATTTTTATTTTTAAGCGTATTTTTAGTTATATTTGAAGGAAGTTTCATGGTATATAATTATCTTTTACGTAGTTTAATGTTTAAAATATCAGGAACTTTTGAATCTTTAAGTTATTTTCGTGTGAATAATGATAAAAAAAAAAACATTTAAAATTAGCTTTTTAAAATATTCAAAGGTTTAGAAAGCGATTTACACTGAGAGGACCCTCGCATGAGAGACGAAAGGCAATAGGTTGATGGAGTTCAAAAAAGATTGGCACTTCAACTCAGTCCGGCTGCTGTTTGGACTCCAATCTCTCTTCTCAAATCTGTTCAAGATAGATGACTACCAGTACATCAAACCGAATATACTTTACTTTTATATTTTTATATGTAATCGATCCTATCTTTTCATACATAAGTTTTAAAAGATATCTAGTACATTAATATGACGTCGTTGTAGCTTATGAACTGCTCTACAACCTTTAAATTTGATCCATTACTGGTTTACCCGATTGGCCGTGGGTATTGCTGACCGCGGTAATAAAAAAGTTAGTATAAGGTCTTTAACGCTTATGCCTATTCACACGTACCGCAATCATACCCACCTCTGAGAGCGGGTGCTAATTCGTATGACAATACAAAGTTTGATTCTCGCGGACCATATTTTGCCGATAATATTGTGTGGCCGATACAGGCCACGTCGCAACGCACCATAATGGACACCGTGTTCAAGACGCCTGAAACTCTACACCTTAGACACGTTTTTGTATTTATCATAATGTAATCAAAACGTAACCACTACTTGCCATTTCTGTGAGATGTTACATAAAGTGTTCTCCAATGTTCAAAAGAGGTTTAGCGTGAATATTGGAATTTTGATTTTAATCTTGAGCTTTAATCTAATGTCTCGTAACGCAGAGAAAATTTAAGGCGCTATCGTGTCAAATCGTAACCCTATGGTGCAACATAAATACAGAATAAATATCACATACATAAACAAAACAATAGGTTTAACTAGTTAAAATAACTTGTTAATCCAATAAACAGAACCTCATCAGATAAACAAAAAACAAAGTGTAAACAAAGTAATTTTGGAAAAAAATCATCGTAAACAAAACTATTTCTTGCCGATTTTTTCTTAACATGTGGTGTGGATGTAGTCTTGTGGTACATGTGAATTGGAAGCGTATGCAATATGTAGCGTGTAACGTCACTCACGCGACCGTAGGGTGCTTTCATACTAAAACGCAAGTACTGCGACAGCCGCGCGACTGCAGCGAATGCTTCATACTACAGCTACAGCTACAGCCCCGGGAATTTTTTAGATTCGAGTGGCGCGCTTTATTTCAATAACAAAAACAATAATAATAAATAATGAATAATAATTTCAATACTAAGAAAGCATCCGCTGCAGTCAAGTGGCTAATGCGCGGCCGCACTACATGCGACCTAATGTGAAGTCGCATGTACAGTTGGCGAGCGAAGCGGCCTTGACTCTGCTTCGTGCACGTGTTAATTGATTACGTGCATGTAAATAAATAAATCTAATACAAAGTCTAATATAATGTGCAATAAAACAGTGCCGAGGTAATTTTAGTCGCCATGGGGATATGTGACACGTGTAGATTCAGATACATACGTAAAAGTTCAATGTCCTGCCAGACCTGTATTTAATTGGATCTTACCGCTCGGCCACTAAACTTACGCTTAGTGAGCGTCAGGGCTAAGTGAATTTTAACTTACTCGCTGCAATTTGAATCCAAATTTCATCCCCTTACCGGATTAGACAGATGTATTTTTGTCTCTTGTCTTACCTCAAATATCTAACGATGTCGCATGCAGCGCAGTGTGATTGTTTGGATTTTTGTGAATGTATGTTTAATTAATTGTTCACCTCGCTATTCGACAAGCATGCGGTCCATCTGTAAGCGGCCATTTCTGCCCTTGCCCATCTTTAATCAAACCCAGATAAGATTATTGGCTTCCCTGAGGTTAAACGCAAGTGAGTTGCTTTCCCAGAGGAATAATCGTGGAAACCGTTGAAGTTTGTTATTTGAAGTACGACTGCTGCACATATTTCTTTTCAATAATAGTAGAATTAAGCGCGACTGTTGAAGGGTGTAGTATATATATCATTACCAAAGTATTCCTTAGTCCTTAGTAATAATAACGCGTTAATGGTCATTCTCAGGTATGGTTCTCTTCTTATCCGGGGCGTATTACAGGTACTCGTGGGCGTCAGTGGGCACTTATCGTGAGTTATACGCTCGTTAGTTGCTAAATACTCGTTCCTGTAGTTCCGGGATCAGAATATTGCTACGACATCCCCTGCCTGTTGTAAGAGGCGACTAAAAGGGGCTTCCGGGGTTGCGAGCAGCTAGAGTGGGAGCTCGAACCGTTCGGTCAGGCGATCCTGGCAAGGACAGCGGTATGTGTGATCGCATACCGTCGTAAAGACTAGACGGGGCGGTGGGCCCAGCCGCCCATCTGGGAGGAGCCCGATGGGGCAACGCGCTCAGAGGATTTTGGTTGCGTTCCTTTGGAGATCCAGGAGTCCTCTTTTACGGTACGGTAAAAATACCACGTCACTCCCACGGCGTCAGGTACCTTTGAGAACAAAAAAAAGCTACTAAATACTACGATACAAAGAAAACATAATTTAATAAAATAAATAGTATAGTACCAAAATACTTCACAATCACATAAAGATTATTTTCCAATATCTTTGTAACAGAATCTATAAAAGTCTCTTTGTTCTTCTGGCTTCTTTTTCCTATAATCGAAACAGGAAGGTAAAATACGATAATCATAATTTGCTTATGGTAAATTGTTTCCTATTTTTCATATAGCCCTTAAACTTGTTACAATGATACTTTCACAGAATTAGTTTTTACCAATTACAATACTCCGAATAACAATATTAATATTGGTTATAATACAAATACGGAAGAATCATAGTCTACAGAAGTCTTAAAATTTTCTTTGTTACTTTAGACTCTAAATTAAACAATAAATATATTAATAATGTTCAGTAAAATTTATCGAGAACTGTACAAATATTATTGGTTTATATTAAACCAATCACATTAAAAAGTAATTATTTTTTTATGTGGATAACAATTATAAAATTATTATTTAACAATCAGTATTTATACCAATGTTATTGATATTAACGAAACGACATTCGTAAACTTGACTTTTACCTAGACGTGCGGAAGTCGGTACACTGGAAGTCCTTTCATTTTTTTAACCTTCTACATTGAACAATTCACTTCATTCACACACAGTCCCAATTCTATATTTATAAATTAATTACCCCTGTAATAATATCTGCAATATGGATGTGTAATGTCCGCGTTATGGAATAAAATAATGTGTAATTTACGCATATTTTAATTACTTAATTTCGTCATTTAAATAATATAAAATTGCGTACCTACTTATAATCTGCGATAAAAGTAATGAGGTACAATAAGTTATTTTATGGGTACATAGCTAACCTCATTAGACTTGCTTCAACCATTCGACACATTACAGAATACTGGTGTGTTAATAAATTAATTAATTATATATTTCTATTCTTGACCCACGTACTAATTTTATATTTCTATTCTTTAGCCATGTATTAAGTAATACTCATAATATAATAGGCATAGGTATGTGTTAGGTCACCTATTTTCTTGATTTCCCAAGCACCCATCAATTATGATTAGAAAGAACACGTAAGGTTATAAGCAAGTTACCTATAACTTGCATTAAGACTTGGGTGCGAATTACGCTGCCTAAGAAACCAAAAGTTTTTTTTTTATTTGACTGAAGTAGCAAACGAGCATGCAGTCCACCTGATGGTAAGTGGTCACTGCCGCCCATGGACATATGTAATCAACTTCATACAGAACATGGGTTCCATCTGAAGTCAATCACAGATGCGTTGCTACTTCCGAGGATTATGATGGTCGCCTCATGTGAAAGTGTGGCGACAACCACACCCTTCTATCGAAACGCAAGAAATGCTTCTCGCTAGAAATAGGTGTGGCGGTGGTACTTCCCCGGTCGAACCACACTGGTTCTTTTTAACCGACTTCCCAAAGGAAAGAGGTTATCTATTCGTCACGTATATATTTTTTTTTTTTTTAATGTTCCGAAATATTGCCGAAAACGTCATATAATGTTAGGGAATCAATTTGAAAAGATTCACAAAGATAAGTAAAAAAGATTTCCGGTGCTTGTGTTCAATGACCGTTTTCGACATGTTGACAACATATCATCGGGTGACAAGAAAAACTCACTAAGTACAAAATTGTATAATCCCGATTTTTTCACTTAATACACTATTCTTTAACAATACATTATTATTACGTAAATAATATATGGATACAATAACCTGTACGATATTTTATGTAATGATATAACTTCAGGACATTTCATACGAGTGTAATTTTGGGATCAAAATGTTATTAAATGCTGATAACTTCATGTTGCATATTCTGTAGTTAGTCAGTTTTTACTGTCACCCGACGATATGTTAATGTAATATGCACGTATATAAGCATGAAAACTGTATTATGTAAATATAAAGCATACTACGTAGCGAAGCCGTAGCATAACGTCATAATTGCATACATCCACAAATGATAGTGTTATTACGTTACGTAGGAAAGTACTTATAAACGAGTCTGTACTTTATCTATCAAGGAAGGTAAGTGGACACTACGACTTATGAAGGCTTATTAACGAACCAGGAACAGGACCTCAACTAAGAAGATCCAACAAGAAACTCAGTTTGACAGGTACGAGCCATGCTTGTGGGGTAGAAATAAGTAAGGTACAATTAATCACTACAAAGTATAAAACAGTCGTTTCTCTGTGTTTGTCCCTACGTATTCTTAGACCTTTAAAACTACGCTACGTATTTTAATGCAGTTCTTTTTAATAGATAGAGTGATTCCAGAGCAAGGTTTTCATGTATAATATAGTAGAGAAACGCTTATAATTATAGATTTTTGACTTTTAGGCGGAACGAAGTTCGCCGGGTCAACTAGTAATCCAATAGAACAGATTCTATAGAATAAATAATTTTATCGATTTCAAAAAAGGAGGAGGTTTTCAATTTTTGTATCTTTTTTATATGTTACTTTAACTTTTTGCTAGGTGTAGCGATATTAATGATTGTTTTTATATCCGAAAAGTGGCGACCTTTTTTTGGTCGAACAACTGCTATCAGAGAGCCTTACGAATTGTAGCTTGCCCACATTAAGTTTAGGTCTTGTGCCGCCACTATTTCTGCTATGTTCAATGTCTGTAGATATAAACTGTTGAAATATTTATAACGAGATCTCAGGCATTCAGTAAATCTTGCGAAATTATTGTTCTTCATTAAAACAAGAGACAATTGACGCTCAGTACAAATGACTTTGTAAATCACCGCTATTCTAAATCTGAACAATACGTGTCATTGTGATATTCACATCTGTCTGGGCAATATAATTCGTATTTAAATTAAATATATTTTTGAATAATATTATATAGAATTATTAGAACTTAATTGAAGTTTTGTACCATGTTTTCTTTTATGGTGTAGGTGAGCACCAAGAAAGGACTTTTAGAAATTTATCACGAAAAGAGATAAATACGGGATCGTAAGTTTGTTTGCTTAATGCAAATTTTCTTTTTTTGAAAAATTATACAATAAGTTTCTATACTAGATTCTATCTTGATATGAATGTTTCTTGTAGACGAAGCAAGGAAGGTGTTTAGATATTTTACAAAATGTTTAAATACTTTGCTCTGAACGGGTTAAAATGAAGGTTAAATTTCCATCAGCGGTGGTTTCAAGGGTCTAAATCGCAAATCGAACTTACTGAGCGGAAGAGGGAGAAAACACTCGATCTCACAATCCGCAGCCGGAGAGTCGGGCATTGAATGAGGATTGATTTGTTTTCTTTTTACCTGACTGAAGTAGCAAACAAGCCTGTAGTCCACCTGATGGTAAGTGGTCACTGCCACCCATGGACATCTGTAATCAACTTCATACAAAACATGATTTATATCTGAAGTCAATCATAGATGCGTTGCCACTCCCGAGGACAATGATGGTCACCTCATATAAAAGTGTGCCGGCAACCACGATTGGACGTTTTTCACCTTTTTCTCTGATCTTAAACGCCATGTTTAAAAATTATAAAGCCTGTATAACAAAAAAAAAATAGAATATATGTACATATCTACATAAAAAACATACAATCGAAAGATGTTACCATTTATCTGACACAGCCCCGTAAAAACTGGTTGAAAAGCAATTTGAACGGATACAGTATTCAACCCTATATAATTAAATATTTTATTCATCGCACAAAATCATAATATTAGAGACCATATAGTTCAAATGAATATTATTTTAGGAGTTATCGCATAAAATTAACACGTGCGAAAAAAATTCAAGTGCGTTTCTCGCTTCGTTGACCAGACTCGCATAATTCGCAAACCTTCGCGTCGCACCCGCCTTTAATTTAACCTAGTGAAGTAACTAATGTTATTATTTTAACATTCGCCATGTTATTATTTTAATATTGTTTTTCCAGTTTTTGGTGTAAGGCCCGGAGAAACTTTACCTGGTGGTAGAACCAGAGTAGTTCGACCGGGGAAGTACCACCGCCAAACATTCTCACAATTCTTGCGTATGCAATTGCAAATGCGAATGCCTAAAAACATGCGAATATTCACTAATACGAATGCAAATATTCGTTACATCACTAATACAGACTAGAGATAACGCGGAGGTAATCTTTCTGATTTCAAGCTCACCACAAAAAACCTTCGAAGAAGTAAAGGCCAATATGGCTAACAGAAACTACGCATTTTGAAAAAAAATATATATAGGTAGACGTTTAAAACGGCTGATACTAACAACGGGAAGCCATTTGTTTCCTTTTTGGCTGTTGATAGAAGGTTTCGATTAGACTTTGATATTTGATAGTAAAATTTCAAGATCACATTTTTGTTTTGTGTTTAGTGTTTAGGTAAATGTATAGGTAGGTACTTATATATATTTAGGGAGATGATTACACATAATTATTCATTAAACATACTTTATTTGTTTATTTTATTTATTTATGCACACACAAAGAATCAAATAAATGATAACAGAAGTTACAATAAACTATAAGTGCAAGGGTACTGCTTAGATAATACATATTTTATTTTATTTTATTATATCATATTTTTCTATGAAGTTTTTTATAGAAATCTATCTGTAGAAATGATCTGATGTCATTTTATTATAAAGTGACAAAAAAAAAATATAACGTAGAAACGAAAACTTGTTTTAAAATTTTCAACTATTTCCGTAAGGGCATTGTTTTTTTTATTCTATGACCAAAACACGGGGATTAAAAATTGTGAAAATTTAATTTAGCACAAAAAATATTATTTAAATTTGCTATACGCTGAAAAGTTTTGCAAATCCAACGCGAAAACCAGTTGCTCCCCTTTTTTCAAGATGGCGGCCAGGGGACAAGGGTGCGACCTCACAAATTTGGATTTCAGCTTTCTGTAACACCAATGACATAAAAAATTAAAATGCGTCCTTTGCGAGAGGCATCCTCAAGTAACTTTTCAATGAACTAATAATGTTTGTTTGTCCCTTCCTGCAATATACAACTATTTTTTATTCTGGTGAAGTAACATACGGGCATGCAGTCCATCTGATGATAAGTGGTCCTGCTGCTCATGGACATTTATAATTAACTTCATGTAAAAGAGGAGGTTTAATCTAAAGATTTTTTTTGTCTGACCGAAATAGCAAACGAGCATGCAGTCCACACGATGGTAAGTGGTCACTGCCACCCATGGACATCATCATACTAATATTATAAAGGCGAATTTTATTTGAGTGTGTACGTTTGTTCCTTCTTCACGTCTAAACGGCTGCAGCGATTTTCATAAAATTTGGTAGGGAGTTAGCTGACACTCTGGATTAACATATAGGATACTTTTATTGAGGGAAAATATCTTATTCCTACGGGACAATCGATACATCGATTTTATAAACGCAGGCGAAGCTGCGGGGTTCAACTAGTTCAATCTTAAGTCAATCACAGATGCGTTGCTACTCCGGAGTACCATTATGGTCGCCTCAATGAAAGTGCGCCAACAACCACACCCTTCCATCGAAACGCAAGAAATTCTTAGCTCTAGAAATAGGTGTGGCGGTGGTACTTCCCCGCTCGAACTGCACTGGTTCTACCACCTCGTGAAATATGCGATAATTAGAGATGTGATTCTGCTTCCGAGGACTAACATCGTCGCTTCATGTGAAAGTTGCTCAGTATCCACACCGTTCCATCAAAATGCACCTACTTCTAAAATGTTGCAGTGGTATCTCCCCGGCCAAACCGTACTCCTTGTACCACCTTACCACCATCTAAATAGATTTTGTGATGTTGCACACCTAAAAGGGTTAAAATTGAGTGGAATACATAATATTACGTATACGTGTAAAAAGTCGTGGGAAACAGGTAATTCGTTTTAATATCGTATTCAATTTAACACGTAGTATTTTTTCCTTTAGGGACTACTCACACTTATTCAGCTCTATTCGCGTTTTGCTGAATAATTTTGGTAACACTTATACTGTTATTTTCCTATCAGCCGCGTACAGCTTCGCAGGAATGAGAAAAGCCGTCATAGCGCGTTATCTTCGCCGAAAGGCTTCTTTCTATCTATTGCGTACAGCGCTGAATATGCTGCAAAGACGGTTACTTATCATTTAATATCAATATTAGATTCTCCTGGTCCATCTTGATATGTCCGTGGTCTGTGCTGTTCTGCCGCGTTCGACGCTGAATTCCGCGGAACAACGCTAAACGTAAATAAAAAACCTTTGTCGCGAAAGCTAAACGTGTCTTTATACAAAATCTTTGTTTTATGACTGAATAAGTGTGAGTAGTCTCTTAACCGTCCACACTATTTAAAATTTAACATTTCGTATAAACAATCAATAAAATTTGGTTTTGTATCTTTCGACCTTATGATGACGTCAGCTGGTCCATGGATTATCAAGTTACTTAGGTCCAAGGTGAGCAACCAATGTAACGACGAATAGTTTCCATCTGATCTAACCACATGCGTAGATTGGATTGATAATGACCTTTATATAAAGTTATATGTATTCATTTAGAACGGCATCACATATACACATTAAAAGCTATATTACTATATATACTATACTAAAGCATATTACTATATTTTAACTTCAATCTCAGTGATTAGGAGACTTTTTAGTTACCAATTTTTAACAGGTTATATTTAAAAAATCTTTATGTTTATACTCAATAAATATTCCCGAAATCTAAGGACCGTTAATGTCGTTATCGCGTTAACATAAATTTCTATTTATCTATCTTAATAGTAAATTTTGAATTTGAGAATGTTACAAGTTTACTAAAATATTGTTTATTCCGGATTTTAGCATTTATAACTGCGCAAAACTGTGAATGCTTTAAAATATTAGTTACAACTCCTTATATATTGCACTTCTAAGCAACGGCCTCTTCACTAGTGGAGGCCTGAAGTATCTCCACGATATTAATGCAGAATAGTGGAGAAAAGTACGGGCTAGTGACCAACAGTGACCAACCGGTGTTTTCAAGTCGCATAGGTAGTCTATGAGAAGCTTTAATAACAGCTATCCAATGATAACAACCGAGATATGCGGCTTAATGTCCCCCCGAAGCACGGAAGCACGCATGAAATTAAACTACCAACGGTCACCCATCCATTTTCCGGCCGTGGTCGATGTTACTTAACTTAACAGATCAGTTACCTTTGATAGAACATACGTGTCTATGCTTAGAGTATAATGAATGTTAGGTAATATAGTCAAATACTTTGTAAAGCACTTATGTAGATATGTAACTTTATTACCCATGTAGCATAAACATATAAAACGGCCGTGGAGGCGTAGTGTTAATTGCGATGTTCCTAATTAACGACCGATATAAAGTGTTTGAATACAAGAATATTATGATACGCGTAATATTAAGACAATAATTGTTTGAACACATGGCCTTAATACCATCCATTCCACAGCCTTTTGAAGTCAACCGCTGAATATAATAAGCTTAATATCACAGAATATTAAATCCCCATTGATAATAAAGAATTTCTGTGAACATTTGTAAGGCAAAGAAGTTTTTCGTACTGAACTTGTCTGTTATTATCTATTATTTATTTATGTACAAAAACTTATAAATTACGTAAAAATAAATCAATTTAATGTTTATTTCTTTCTTCACGTGTAGGGAGAAAATGACTTTTACTTTTATAAAATATCAATAAAATACGGTTGATCGGAGGTAATCTGAATTCAATATTCGCACTGAACTAAATAAATTTCCGTTCTAGTCCTGATTGATTACGTTCACGTTTTCTACACTCATAGCCCCTCAGTAGGATTTTCTCCCGTATACCTGTTTGGCCGGGAATCAAACCCAGAACCTATTGCGAGTCAGACCGGTATGGTAACCGCTCCGCCACGCGTGTCGTCAAGTGATTGTATTTCTATAGAACGATCCAAATGAATGAGCTAATGAAAGAGCTACGAGAAGAAAAAAAACTATAAATAACACGAATCCACATTTTATTTTAATAAGTAGGTAAATATTATAAAACGTGTTTCTATGCACGAGTAATGATCTCTTTACGGTTTCAAATGTCAGCATTTTCTACTTTATTCCTGTAGGAATTCATCTCTTATATATTTTAATCTTTATATTAAGATATAGAAGAAATAAATAAACAATATTTATTTTAACAAATCGGAGTAATTTTCGGAGTAATTTACATAGTAATCTGTCCTGGTAAATTTAGCTAAACTTGTAATCGGAGATTCTCTTACTTTTTGTATGCGTTTAGCAAGCTTAAACAATGTCTATTTTAAAATTTATGTTTATACCTTCATTGATATATCCGTAGAATTACAAGTAAGTACTATGAAATGAAATGCTATAGCGTTTCTTATGAGATGGTGCGTTTAAGAAACTAAAATTTGTTTAGGTATATGCGCAAATTGAACAAAAACCAATAACGTAAAGATCGGCACTGCCACATAATATATGATGAACATTTACTAAAAATATATATATGATTGCCCTTAAGGTCACAGTTCAGTTTGCTTGATGGTATAATAAAAAATGTTACAAAATGATGGTACGAAGGATAAACCGATGTGCAAACAATTTTAAATAACTATTTTATGAGTAGTTACAATACAATGAAATTTTATGTACTGGACAATACTTTTATGATGACATAAATAACAATGCAACAATTTTAGTGAACCTTTTTAGTACTTTTTACAAAAAAAAAACATTCAGAAATGAGGTCTGATAGCTTAAATTTAATTAACAACATAGAATATACACATTTCTGAATTAAAGCGTGTATTATTTAGTAAGGTGCATACTTAGTTAAGCAAACAATGAGATACATGAACATATGAATTAAGTATTATAATGCAGTGCAAACGATAACAAAGTAGGCTTTTCTGTAGCAAGTAATTTTTTTCGCCTTTAATTTATTTCATATAATACAAAAAATATGCAACCTATTTTATTTTATTACTTTCATTGTGACAAATCTAACAATAGCTCGTAATTTTAAAATCCGTGAAGCCGTTTGGACTGTAGAGCAGGTCAAAGAAATAGACATACATATGTATAAACATAAATACATTTGCTCCAAATATTTTAACTATTCGCCATCTGACGCTTTCGGTTAAAAATCAAAATAGATTATGCAATTTTTCTGTTCTCAGACGCTCAATGTGATTTCAACTCAACATAAATGTACGCTGATTAACAGGTAACGCTCAGCCAAATCGCTGGGTCTAGATTTATAGTAGCATAAAATTTTATACCGCAGTTTCCTTATATCATGCAGATGATAACTACAAGTTTTTTGAAAATGTACCCTATAAGATTACTAAATAAGAGAAACAGCTGATTTGCATATAAGGCGACCATCTCAGCCCTCAAAATTGGTTACGTATGTGTTAATGATAAAGTATTATATAATACTAGTTAACCCGGCGGACTTCTTTCGAAAAAGTCAAAAATCTAAAATTATCAGGGTTCCTCCACTATATTATGCCCATATTATACATAAAAATCTTCCTCTTGAATCACTCTATTATCTATTAAAAACACTGCATTCAAATCGGTAGAGTAGTTTTCAAGATTTAAGCACACAGACAGCGGGAAGAAACTTTGTTTTATGCTATGTAAGGTTAAGTTAGAATTCTGTTCCAATATGGAATTGTTTATTGATGTCCATGATCACATACCATCACGTTTATTGCACGCTAGTTTGTTACTCCAATATTTATAAAACAGAGGAAAAGTGATTTTTTTTATCTATATGTTACTTCTTTAAGATTAGATAATGTTTTATCCAATACCGATCACAGGTAAAGCCAGGAAAGGAAACGCTACTTTAGGTTAATAACGAAAGCCATGATAGCGAATACACTAAGCTAATTTATTATTGAGTCTTATCTCCTCTATTGTCAGCTCACTCGTGACCATTAAATCAACGGGGAGCCTTTTCCTTGCAAGCCGGTGGAGGCCATGCATTTCACCGCTTTCTCTAGTTTCCTGTCTACCTCGGCGATTATTAGTACAGATACGCGTGAAACAGTAGATGGGAGCCGATGTGACCTGAAAGTGCTTGTAATTACAGTTATTATAGTGTACACTTAGGGCCTATTCACACGTACTACTGCTTTTTTTTGTTCTCGTGGAAACCTTTAAAAGGTACCCGACGCCGTGGGAGCGATGCAGGGTCGTGTGGGATTTTTAACGGCACTAAAACCCCCCCGGTGGCCGTCCTCGGCGCTAAAAAGGAGGACTCTGAGATCTCGATACGACTTCAACCGGAATCCTCCGAGCGCGTTGGCCCATCGGGCTCCTCCCTGATTGGCAGCTGGGCCCACCGGTCCGTCTAGTTTTTACGACGGTATGCGACCACACATACCGCCTTCCTTCCCAGGATTGCCTGACCGAACGGTTCGAGCTCCAACTTTAGCCGTCTGCAACCCCGGAAGCCCCTTTTAGTCGCCTCTTACGACAGGCAGGGGATGCCGTAGCCCTCTTCTGATCTCGGAACTACAGGGACGACGTACTACTGCTACACTGCTACAGTGTCAAAACAGGCAAGCAGATTTTTAACCCGCTTTTATGAGTTCGGTCGTATTTCATTGTCCACCTGAGGATTAGATGGTAGCTACACAAAAAATTCGATTAAATAAAGTCGCAATAAGACTTAAAATCTTACAAAAACGGCACGATAAGAATCCTGCATAAATCTGCGTCGCTCCCACGACGTCGGGTACTTTTTGAAGGCTTCCCATTCGAGAACAAAAAACGATATGATTACCTTATCTGTAGTGGTCACTTACGATCAGGTTGACTGCTTGCTTTGCTACTTCTATATTTTTAAAATTACGTACTAAAATTGAGTAATATAGTATTATGTTTCCGAATGTAATAAAATATGTAAAATTACATCCGATACATTATCATAGCTAGATATGCCGATTATGATAAGATGTGTAATCCTGAAATACGTATAAGGCAATTTAAATAGAGTTACATTTTAATAGCGACAGAACATACATATTTTACGTGACGCTCGACGAAAATGTCGAAGGGTAAAGAAGCAACTTTTAAGGTAGAAAATATCTTATTTTATGTTATTATTACGATAGTTAGTGGGTATGTGTTTGTTGCTCTTGCACGTAATAAATGGACGGTTTTTGCTTTAATTCGGTAAACACATAGTTTTTTATAAGAGTGATATAGCAAACGAGCACGCAATCCACCTGATGGTAAGTGACAGCTACCGCCCATGGACATCTGTAAGCAACTTCATATAGAACAACGGTTATACTAAAGTCAATCACAGATGTGTTGATATTCCTGAGAATTAAGGTGTTTGCTTCTTACAAAAGTGAGCCGGCAACACCCTTCCAATTAAACGCAATTAAGTTTAATGACCAATAACACATAGGATACTCATTTGCGTGGTAGATGTGACCGAAGAAGGCAAAATAGGAGATAGTGTAACATAATATATTCATAAATAACAATTGTTTGTGTTTAACACGGTTACTTTAATTTATTCAACATTGTCAAAAATATGTGTCAAAAACTTGCATTCACATTGTTTCCATTCCATTAAAACATTTTCTTAGTTAAATTAACTGTGATTTTAATATTTTTTGTGAAATTGAGCAACAGATAACATTTTATGAAAAATAAAATTATGTAATAAAAGTAATTAGAAAATTAATGTTCCGAAACAAATAATTTTAAATCAGATCCTACCTAAATGAAAATTTATAATTTGATAATAAGTTAAAATCATTCCAAAAGGTTTAATTAAAATTTACTTCACAATAACGGTAACAATGTCTATTTTTGAGGTTGATATAAAATATATTCAAAATATCCAACATACTTTAAAATATATAACATGACGAAATTATTGTTATCTTAATTGCATTTATAATTAAAACCGTATAATGAAGAAGATATAAAACAAAGAATGTTAATTTGCAAAACCATTTTTACCTCGTTTGTATTGACGTTTGCTGATGCAACACATTACGTGGTTCATGTAGTGAATTCTCATTTGCATTTCTCGCTTTTCCGCTCCGTGTAACCACTTTCCACCGTATCATTGCATTTTCCAGTTTCAATGAGCGTTCTATGTATTTGTGTAAGTAATAAGTCACCTGAACCACAGGCAGAAAGTTCCTTGTTTGCTGTTTGGCTTTCTCGTTTCATTGTTTATACTAGAATATGTTTGTTGGATTTTTTGTAGTATAAGTAACTCGCCTTTGTCGCTAATGGACAATTATGATCTACCCCAGATAAGCTTTAAATTCTACCTGAAGTTGAGCACAGGTACATACGAGAACTAAGCTGGGACATCTCGGAAAGGAGTATTTTCTATAACCACATGCACAATCCACTGCTATTTTTATATAGAAGAAAATTCGGGCCTTGTATAACAGCTAACTATATAACGGCAAATATCGTAGCATTTGAGAACGACTGTAATATCTATATTTATTTTTAAGTAATTAATAAATTAACGTGGGATTGTAGAAGTCAAAAAACACGCGAGGAAAATGTATCTTGATTCATAGCTTGGGAGCATTGTATAGAATTCTATAGCAGGATATGACGCCACTAATACAATTTAAATAACCACAGAATTTACAAATCGCTTTTACAATAGAGTGTTTCTAAATGTATGAACTAGTAGAAATAATCTACAGATGCGCAGATAGCAATAGAGCACGAACTTTCAACCTTGAAACATCCATGGCCATAGCCCATGGGAATTTGAAAGGCAATTTAACTATATTCAAACAAATTATATGTGTTAACGAATTATATCGTGATACTTACGTGATAGTGTTTGATTTGTTTTTCATAGAATAGAGTAATTATGTGGATTGGATTAAGAGTAAAATAAGTTTCGTATTATCACAGAAAACGCACGGTTCCGGTAAATTTCGTCCAAATTTGTATTTTCTGAATAATTTTAAATAAAACTCTATAGACGTTTTACAACAAAGGCATATTTGACTTTCTAATTTTTATGTTACTTAAAATTATGCATATAACTTAGGCGACAAATATGTTACCCGTAGCTGCAAATTATGCCTATGAACTCGTAAGGTTCAGCGATTAAGTATAGAAAATGTAAAAAATATCTTCTTTATCTTCGGTATGCAAATATACTTTAACATTATAACATAATATCATAGGGCAATTTGTTGAAATCATTTGGATGCGAATGTATTTATAACCGTCGCTTTGAAATCAAAAATCGAAACATTTTTGAAATTCAAAGAATTTCTTCGAAAGGTGTTTTTGTTATGGAAGAGAAACGGCAAAAGGGGCTCCATGATTTCATTATCATGGAGCATGGATGGTTAAATCAGCGTAGTGAAGTTCCAAGGCTCTCCCAATTATGATAAGAGATCCGTGCCCAGTAGGACCTTAAAAGTATTATAGCCAGTTGCTAATTCAGATTTATTTCCAGGCCACGATGCCCAGCACGGACTTTAGTTTCGAGCTGGACCTGGACGAGCTACCGCCGGAGCTGGTGGAGTACTCCCAGGAGCATTGCGGCGAGGATCCCTGCACCCGGCTGCAAGCTATTTATGAACTAAAGGACATGATATTTGGTAAGTCATATGATAAGCAAAAAAAGTCTCTTTCCTTAGGGTTCTGGTTCAAACCCCAGGCTTAAGATTTTTCGAAATTCAGTGCATATCATCAGTTAATTATTACATGAAGGTAGTGCAATTTTTTGAGGTTCGACTCTAGAGACACCACCACTATGCCTATTTTTGTGTATTACTGCAGTGTTAAGCTCATTTGAGGCGTTCCAGAAACAGTAATCAGGGATAGCAACGCATCAGTGGCCAACCTCAAGTGAAATTTTATTGTGATCTGGGGTCGATTATAGTGACAGAGGTCACCTATGTTGCGCATTGGTACATTAAAAATAAATTTAATAACATTATAAGAGCTCACAGGCAATGTTTTGACAAGATCATTTATTTCACCATTGAAAGCAAGCAATGATTAACTACTATATTTTTAGTTTGCGAAAGTTTTTTATCATGATTTATTAATTTTTGTAACCATAACGGATTCAATTAACATTAAAGTATTCAAGGTGTACTAGGCAATAAAATTAGGAATGTCTAGATATGCTATAAGCTAAGCACAACAAATTGAACGTATTGCACAAACGCTCATTCATACCACTTCGCAGACATGATGACTATAACAATAACAATCAAAAATATTCACGTGCCATGCAATCGCGTGTGAAATAATAAATTATACACTTTGTTTTTCTGAATAACTTCTTTACGCAACATATAAATAGTAAACTAGAGGCCTATTCTGTGGTATGCGTGTACAAAATGTATACCTAAATGTTTTGTTATTTTAAAACACCCTGGTGTTCTTTAATTATACAAACGAGCATGGTAGTTGCCACTACTGCCCATGGATATCTGTAACTTCATATAGAACAGGGGAAATGAAATGTCTTTATTTTGCATAGACCTACGGAGGCACTTACAAATTTTCAGTTACATTTTTTTTTTTACACTACCACCGAATCGGAACATGAACTCAACTGAGAAGATCCGGAAAAAACTCAATGGGTTTATCTTTTTTCTTTGTATATCTTTTTTATTGCCATATGGTTTTTATATTGGTTATATAAGGGGTTCTATCAAAGTTAAATCGCAGATGCGCTACTATTCCCGAGGACAAAGATGGTCGCCATATTCGTAAGAGATGCAATCACATCTTTACACCGAAAGGACCAAACCGTTTTAGTATAAGAATATTTGTGGCGGCGATACTCTCGATTGAACCAAACTCGTAACCTATAATTTTCGAACGTAATTCAAATCTTACTCATTCAAAATAATTCATGTTTTTGGACGTCTTAAATCTAATATCACTTCGAAAGAAATTCTACAAGGAGAGGAAGTGGCTTTAGAAACTGCACGTAGTGATTGTAAGTGCAGTTGCATGCCAAAACTAAATTATATATTTGGTTACTTTTTCTTAACTCTATAGCCCGAATAGTAATTTATGACCACAAGGCAACATTTGTATGCAAATTAGTTTTAATATCTGAACGTCTAGACGAAGATCTAGATCTTAAAGCACCACACGTTTAATCGAAGTTGTAATAAATAAAGACATGTTACAGATAAAAGTCGTACACAAATGCCACTTGTATGAAGTTTCTAAATGGTTTTGCTTTACACGCTGGTGGTCCCGGATTCTAATCCAAGACGTACAATAAATAAATCCTTCTCGGTTAACGATGGCGGAAAACATCGTAAATATTCAGACTCGCCTGACCGTTTCACGATATATAATTATTATCTTAAAATCAAGTATGATAAAACCATTATTTATAATTAACTTCAGGTTTTTCTTTTTGCATAAAGTTAAGTATTTTTAATTTTATGTTAATTACATGTTATGGAGATAAATCATATGGCCAAAGTTTAATAATGCTTAAGTAGCAGTTGTAGGTTACCAAACATCGTTATCTATCCTGTCAGAAATGTAATGTAACATTACTTTTTATGGTATCTAATAATATGTGTCGAAAGAGCCACGTCTAGTGGCTTTCAGACAAATGCCTCGGAATTGACATTCAATTTTAAAACGCAAACGGGACTTGCGCGGCCGTGGCAATAGAATCGAGAGGAGTTTCGATATTAGTGCCAAGGCTCCGTTTTGGCCGGATAGAGCAGGGGTCAGAAAACTGCGGCTCCAAATTTGGATATATTATTTTTCTTAACACAAACATAAATAATATTTTGAATAACTTGACCACATACGTTTTATACTGACTCAGACATACAATATCGCAACGTTATTAAATATAATCAAGTTTTTAGGGAAAAATTAAAATTACATTTCTTTGCGCCTAAACTTTGCAGTGGATATCTATTTAAATTACGCGCAATATTTACAAGATTGTCCTAATAAGGACTTCTACAGCTAATTATTGCAACTCTTTATGGTGTTATATGAACCATTTTTTTTAATGTACAAGCACATATTATTTAGACTGAAAATAATTGCTCACTGCTGGACAGGTGCCTACCAAGATAAGAAAAGTTTCTGATAATGCTGGTGGAATGCAGATTTGTAAACTTTGGCCTTAAAACAATCATTAGTTTTCTAGTATGTACATTATTTCAAAAATTGAAGTGCACCTACCTACATAAGTGTACCTTGAATTCAAACCCACGTCTTCAGATTGAGAGGCCGAATTTACTAGACTTTTGACGTACTTAATTTTTTGCTCTTATATTTAAAAAGGTTATGAGCCCCTGGCTTGGACGGTAGGACCATCCATCAAGTCATGTTATTCAAGTTATTTAATCGCAATGTTATTGTGCAATTCATAGAGTTGATAACAACGAGGTTTTCAACTTGATATATAAATAATGAATTTATCACTGAAATTTATCTGTACTCCAATTTGTTAATGAGAATAATTATTCTTACCGATTACCTAAGCTGTTGCAGTAAATTATGTAATATTGAGCTATAAACGCTTTGTTCGATAGATATTTTCTAATTGACGGAAACTAATTTCTATTATAGACTAGTGTTACTGTTACTGTTACTTTGGAATTTTTAGAAGTTAAAAATCAGTTAAGCACGTTGGTCTAATAATTTATACGCGGTGCCATTCTAAGTAAATTATTAATATTTTTAATAACATTGAAGTAGCAAATGAGCATGTAGTTCACCTGATGGCAAGTGGTCACCCATGAACATCTTACGTATCTTAGGAAGCAACTTCACATAGAACAAGGCTTCTATAAAAATTCAGTCACAGATGCGTTGCTACTCCCAAGGACTAAGATGATCGCTTTTCATAATAGTGTGCCGGCAACCACACCTTTGCATCGAGGCGCAAGAACTGTTTCACGCTAGAAATAAGTGTGTCTAACATTTTGTAAAACCATTAAGACCTGTTAATTAAATTAACTGATATTCACTATATCGTTCCACTTTCATGAGAGGCGAGTCCTCAGGAGTAGTAACGCAGAAATGTCCATATGCGGCAACTATCACTTACTGTCAAGTAGTTAGTGGGAAGTCGTTTGTGCCAATTCTAAATAATACTCTTATGATCAACTTATGGCTCCTCAGGTCTTCATTTTCAAGTTATGTGCTGTAGTCAGTTGTAAAAAATATTTAAACATGTACTGTATGTATAGATGTAAATAACTTGTACCTGAGTTAAAATCTGTTTATGTCGATACTAAGATATAAAAATGAGATGATGTGTATTTGTTTATTACTGAATTTCTCAAGAACCAAGGGTTCAATTTACATGAAATTTTGTACGGATGTAGATTATTTAACTGCTTAGTCTATACCTTTCATTTCGATATTTTATACTATTTAAAGATGGCGTCCATTTTTGTGACAGTTATGTCCTGTAGCGAAGCTGTGTAATTCAGCTAGTATAAAATAAATAAATATGGCACCTAAAACCTACACTTCAAATAATCATAAAGTTAAATTATTATCAGACAGAGTTTTATAATGTTTCGAATATTAAACAAATCCATTATTTTGTCATCTAATATTGTCAATATTATTTTCAGAACGTGGTGAATGCACTCCTCATCGTATGGATGACGAATTTCTGATCAAATTTTTGCGCGCTCGAAGCTTCATCCCCCAGAGAGCGCATAGACTGGTTTGTTTATATTTCGACTAAATATTTTCATAAAATATATCTGAAATGTATTTTAGGATCGCCGTTATATGCTATATAGTTTAAAGTTGTTAATAGTTTCAAGTTGTAATTAATGTATACATGTTCAATAAATTAAAAAATATTGTTCGCTTTGAAATCTTCGAAATAAAACATGGCAGATTGTCATGATTTATTGACAACACAGAGGGATTGACAGCTTAATTTTATCTCATACCTACTGTGAATGACATTATTCAAACCAAACAATTGTTTGAATATACTCATAAGGGTAAAGGAAAGTCAACTTCTTCATCATGACATTTAAATAAAAAAGTAAATTACTTTAATGTTTTTTTAACAAATTGATGTAATATACGAGCAATCATCCTTTGGTAAATTGCCTACTGTTACCCATGGTTACCCGTAAGTATGTATGTATAATACAGGGGTTATAATTGATGCTAATGACAAATGCGTTCACACTCCAGTGAAGTATGTTCAGGATTGATAAGGTCACCTAATATGTTACTCAGTCGACATTCACATCTTTCCACCAAAATATATGAACTGCCACATGCTATAAATAGGTCTTCAAGTAGTATATTTTGGGTCAAACTATACTGTTTTTCTGATAAGTTTTATTTTTCCAAGTGTAGATACACACGAGCGGACTTCACACACGAGCGCGAACTTTTTGCCATTTAGATTTCTCAATTACGTTTTAGCTAAATATTAACTCTGTGCATTTTAAACACGAAAAAGCAATAAAAGCACCTGCAGTTGGTTATTACCATTAACAATAATTATAGTTAATTGGTTCAAATGTGCAATTCCAAAAAATAAATAGTCTTCTTTTTGAAGATGAGTCACGACTGGTAGTTATACAAGTAACATCTGATCGTTTCTAAAAAAGCACAATAAAAACCGGCAAAGTGCAAGTTGGTTTCACCCACGAAGGGTTCCGTACCATTATTAAAAAAACGGCAAATAAGATCACGTTTGTTGTATAGGAATCCCGCTTAAATATTTATTGTATTATATTTTTAGGATATGTTGTTATGCGCCCTGTAGTTCCGGGATCAGAATAGGGCTACGGCATCTCCTGCCTGTCGTAAGAGGCGACTAATTGGGGCTTCCGGGGTTGCGGGCGGCTAGAGTGGGAGCTCGAACCGTTCATTCAGGCGATCCCGGGAAGGACGGCGGTTTGTGTGGTCGCATACCGCCGTAAAGACTAGACTGCGTCGCTCCCACGGCGTCGGGTACCTTTTGAAGGTTTCCCCATCGAAAATAAATAAAAAAAGGATATGTTGTTATGGAAGTTTCTTTCATCGTTATTTCTCTTCTAGCATCGAGATTTAGTGTTTCTCAGAGTTTTTTCTATTTGTTCAATTGTTAGTATGACCGTTAAACTAATTAGTTAATGAAAAGAAGCTCGGTTTTGTAATTTTTGGAATTAAAATATAGAATGCGCCGTTAATTTTCGATTTAATCGTATTTTATGCATCTGTAAATAATTCATTTGAAAGCGCATAGCCTCGCGGCCGGTGTAGATGATGTTTGTTGATAATAAGATCATGAATTTTATACGGAATTTACTCTTTTAATGATATAATTTATTTTCCGAGTTATACCTACAATTAAGAATTATACCACATTAAGATCTGCTGAATATATGTCATTATGTCAATTGGCTAGGGCATCAGTACATAGTATAAAACAAAGTCGCTTCTCGCTGTCTGTTCCTATGTATGCTTAGATCTTTAAATCTACACTATATATTTTAATGCAGTTTTTTTTTTAAATAGATAGAGTGATGCAAGAGAAAAGTTTTTATGCATAATACATGTATAATATAGTAGAGGAACACTGTTAATGATTGACTTTTAGGTGGAACGAAGTTCGCATGGTCAACTAGTGTAATATAAACACAAAAATATAGAAGGTCCTTTTTTAATTTCGAAATCAATATACTCCGGGCCCTCCCTCCTCCTTAACACAGGGTGATAAGAAACCAGAGACCAGCCAACCATATTTATATAAGCAAAACGATAGCTGCACGCATGAATGCAGCTTCGTTATAATTGTAAAAGTTTTCTTATGTAAAGACATGTTTCGAAAAAAATGTTGCCTAAACGTGTTTAATTTCGACAAAACTACAATCTGACAAGTTACCATGTGTTTAGACATTTAATAAATGAACTTTAGGTAACATGTTTCATAAACAACAATACTTCATTATCATTGACTGGACCGTTGCATGCACGCTACACACTGGAAATGTCAAGACCGGCAAACAAGTTCATTTGTCCAATGTCAGATTAGATTAACTTAGAATTAAGCAGTCAGTATGTCCGCTGGTTAATTCTGCGGCTTTGCCCGCTTTGGTCATATCTACTATGGTAATGAGTATCCTGTGTGTCGATCTAGATCTTAAGCTATACGTGTGCCAAATTTCTAAGAAATTCGACGTATAGTTTTTGCGTAAAAATGTAACACACATACATCCTCACAAAATTTTGCATTTTTAATATTAATAAGATTTAAACATCCTTTTCAATATGTGTTACACACATAATAAAAGGATACAAGATATGTAAAAGAATCCAAAAACCGAATATCATTTATTTAATTATTAAAATGTATCGACGAAATTATTATTGTAGCCAGCCATCCAATATTTATGGACCGTCAATGCCAGGCCAGAAGTCCTGTTTATAAAACCCTATTGTCATCTTTTTTTCGATGCATAGATACGAAAAAAATCTTTACTTGTTAAAGTTCTTAGCGGTGTGTGAAGCCTACATGTTACCACTGGGCAACACCGAACACGGCAGTGTAATGGTGGAGCTAAGAATGAAAGTCAAATGTTAAAAAAAAATAACTGTTGTGAAAAAAGGCACCGACTGATCGTTAATTTGTGGAGTTATTGTATTATTGTAAAAATAAAACCCTTAAATCGTAGGAGACACGAGCTCAATATTGGGATTATATCAGATAGTAAGTCTTTCAAGGCCAGCGACAACATTGATACGTTTCCTGAAATTCTTAAGATTTGATACTTAAACTAATTCAACTTTAAATTTGTAACATTACAATGTCAGCGCGTTATCAATAGGTGGCGATGTTGGCAAGAAGGTACCACTGAACTGCACAATGAAATTATCATTTTATCTTCGAACATGAAAAGTGTGAAATTTTTAATATAAAAGAGTCCTCTAAATTAGGACAATTTATTCTGGGATTGATTTTAAGTAGAACTTCAGTGTTATTTGAATTCAGTTATTAATACATAGGTCAATCAATAACTAAATTCAAATAACACTGAAGAGTGACAAATACCGATGACTCGTATGACTTACAAGTAATAACTTTATATGATCACAGTAAAGTTGGTTCCGGAGATGACCTAATGCTTTTAAAGCTAACCTTGGTACGTTGTTTCAGATGGTGAACTACTATAGATTCAAGCAGGAGAACCCACAGTTGTTCGAGGACGTATATCCTTTGGATCTTCGGCAGATTGGAGACGCTAACGTTATCGCAGTACCACCGTACCGAGACCAAGATGGAAGAAGAATGCTGTTGTATAGGATTGGTAAGACTATATATTTGTATTCATCTGCATATGGGTCTCCTTATTAATATGTAACCATTGCTATTTTCAGTATCATATTAAAGTTTTAGATCGGATTCCCTTGTTTATGACGACCCCCGTGGCGGAGCGGTAATCATACCGGTCTGTCAAGCAATCGGTTCTGGATTCAATCCCTGGCAAGACAGGTATCTGATTGATGAGTTCAGATTCATGGTCTGGGTCTGGGTGTTTACACAAACTCCCAGACTCGAAACCTGAATCTGACACAAGTCGAAGACACATTCGATTTCTGTGTGCCCATGGACACAGGAGATAATCCTAGTGTGGGGTTATGAGTGTTTTTATGTAGATAGATGTTTAAAGGTGGTCATGGTTTGATTTCGGAGCTATTACCGCTTAATTTATTTTTGTCTACAAACAGGAGTCTTGTGTCAGTATGACATGTGCTAATCAAAATGACATGTGTAGGCTGAAACTCACATACAAAAAGGTGGACTGGACTGCACACTCACTCCTTTTCTACTTTTATGTGGTCCTTGCCGGCATCGCTGCGCTGGCTAGACGGTCCGACGTAGCTTACTTACACTCGCTCGAGTTTTAGTGGCCTGTTACGGAAGGCAGGAAATACCATAGTTCTGTTTCGGTCCCAAGACTACAGGGACAATATGTGCTACACGAACATGAATGAGTATGCAACGGAACGGTATCTGAATTAAAAGGGATGTAGATATATCAAGCACAAGGTAAATCTTTATAGGGATAACGTATTAATTTTTTACCCTTTAGTAATATTGAAGCATGAAAATGCTTAATTCACTTTCCATGAAATAGTAAGTAGATTACTACTTACCATGTACAATATAGATCATAAACCGAAGCACATGTCATGTAGTACTATCTAAAAAAGCTGCTTAAAAATTGCATACCCTACTCGGGTGAACTGTTTTTCAATGTTTGTGACAAGATTGTAACAGTTATAGCAATAAATAAATAAATAAAGCAGTAGTACTATCTAAAGACTATCATGATTTTCCCGAGAACTATGATGGTTGTCTAATATAAAATTCATTAGGTGACCAAAATCAACATAAATACGCAAAATACTTCTTACTCTAGTCAAAAATGGACAGCATGGTCATTCAACGTCACTTACTTACACAAACATAAACAACTATGTGCTGTATGCGTGGCATTTGAGGCGAAGTATTTCATACTTTTACGATATTCCAAGTTAATTGATATGTAAAAAACGTTTCGCATTTTTATAATTAAAATTTTAATTGAATTAGCCTTGCAATCGTTTATATCCGTATAATATATATAACGATCTACGAACATGTGTACAAGGTTTTTGAAAACATTAAAACAAATGATCGTTTATTTGCTTATTGCTACTGTCTTTCATTATGGATTTAATTAAAGTGATAAGATATTTAAATTACATTTTACTATTGCGTTGTATGTATGAGTTAACATGAAACATTTTTACGCACTTGGTCAGTAAAAGACTAAGGCCTACAACTCTCTCATTCTGAGAGAAGACCCGTGCCCAGTTGTGGGAAATTAATGGTTTGACGGCGATACTTAAATTCAAAGCTATGGGCAGGTGAAGAAGATTATTTGATGTTGGTAGAACCAGTGTAGTTCGACCGGAGAAGTACCAACACCACACCTATTTCTAGCGTGAAGCGTTTCTTGCGTTTTGATAGAAGGGTGTAGTTGCCGGCACACTTTTATATGAGGCGGCCATCTTTGTCTTCGGGAGTAGCAACGCATCTGTGTTTGACTTTAGATGGAACCCATGTTCTGTATGAAGTTGATTACAGACGTCCATGGGTGGCAGTAACCACTTACCATCAGGTGGACTGCATGCTCGTTTGCTACTTCAGATAATTGAATAAGGAAAAAAGGTTCATATTTTGACGAAAGTCTAGAATTATAAATAGCTTCACAAGTCAATTCTTTTTAGGATGTTGGGACCCAAAAGCGATTCCAGTGGACGACCTGTTCAAAGCCACTGTGTTTGCCCTCGAGCTGGGTTTGCTGGAGCAGCGCACGCAGATCCTGGGTGGCGTAGCGGTGTTCGACTTGGCAGACATTGGCACGCAGCACGCCTGGCAGATCACACCCTCCGTCGCTGCTATGATAGTCAAGCTTCTAGTCGTAAGTATATATATTTTACTACAGCTGTTAGCAGGTGATATTATAAATTGTGGGTTTAACTTAAGCCAGCAGAGAGTTCTACGGCATAGATGAAACAAGATCCGTATTTTTTTTCTGCTCAGGGAGAGATCGGAATAAATAAATTCAAATTACAGTGTACGAAAAATTTTGAAATTCGAAGAATAATTATTTTCTCGCCTTATCTTAGAGGGAGGGAGAAGTCTATATTTTTCGTACACTAACCGCTAGTAACCATCTATAATGTGTTTCAAAACGATCGCAATGATGACACTAAACATTTTTATTATCTATCACATCTTTTATTGAAAAAAACTGTATATATTGTTAGTACATAAACAAAAAACAAAAGAAGTTAAGCATTTTTGCTGATTAAGGGGTTTTTGGTCGCGTGTAGATCACGTTAATGAGTGACAATCAGACTCATTTTCGTAGATACTATTCCTATCATATTTCGAACGCAGGTACGAACTTCGAGAAGGGACAAAGGCTCACTGTAGTATATATATTGCATTTTGATCCCAATGATATCACCTACGTGTTCCATCCATCCATCTTCGCAAACTTTTGCTTTTCTAATATTATCCAGATATGTCTTAGGTGATCAAAGGACATCAATGAATCTTGGATCATTTAGGTGATACCACCTGAGTGTCTAAAGTGGATTAAGCCGACTCCACAGCATAACGTTCGGAGTTCGGAGAAAGGTATAGCGAATAAATGGGAAAAGTATGCCTGACAAATTAACTTAAGAGTAGCAAAACTGTTTTTGAATCACGTCATTGTTTCTGTATAAATTATACAAGAGGCAGGTAAAAGTAACATTTTGTGGTTGGTATCAGACTTGCAAAGTTAGATGTTCTAGATCTAGGCAACTTTCATCGAAATCGTTAACATGTCTTTGAAGTTGTGGTTTTCGGTTCAGTTTTTGCATCCATGTATTGAATTTCTCTCTCGCCTGCTTGTATGTTTGCACTTACAATTGTCTTATGTTCTTAAAAGTAGCTATAAATTTTTATAGCAGATTATTACATGTTAAGTTTAGCACTGTCTAATTATAGTCTGCTACTAGACCTATGACTGCACTTTTAAGATTTTATGTCTTATTGTATGTTCGTTCGTTTGTTCTCAAATCTTAAAAACTATTGTACGAATAAATAATGAAATTAAGTTTAACTCTACATACTTTTAAATTAAACCTCGTAATATAAATAGCTGATTGAAGATAAGTGTTTTTCTTATTTTCGTAACTTTCTTAAAGTAATTTCTAATACACGGAATAAACTGACACGGGAAGTCTGGTACTCCCGCTCCTAACTAAATAATAAATTACAGATGAGAAGACATATATTGCAGTGAAAATCTGACATTTGATCTATTGAAGCCATGTGCATATTAGAAATTAATTATCGGTTGATTTAACGAGGGGTATGAAGCATGAATCTGTAATAAGATAACGTTGCAAATGTTGGATTTACTTTCTATGTCATGTAAATGATATTAATTAGTTCGCTTATATTATGGGCTTAAACATAGGCAGCAGTGTAGCCTGTTGGTTTGAAATTTCACCTTTTACTCAAAGGTCATAAGGTTCAATCCTAGACACGCATTTATGAATATCAAAGCTCTGTGCGTATGAGTAAGAAATAAGATGAATATGCTTGAGGGTTCTTTATAATGGAAATACGAACTTGTGTAAAGTCATTGTATTTTGCCCTTGTAAAGCTCATGCGGAGCTGGGCCTTTTCTATAAGACAATAATGGGTTGCCGAAACCGAAAGGTAGAGCATACAAAACACTTACATAAATAAATATAATAAAATATTGGAGCATTAGCTAATTAAATTAACCCTGACTTTTAACTTCAGCATACTCAGATACATCTTTGATCAAACTGCTGTATCATACTGCTCGAGTGACGATTGATAAAGTAAATAGCCTTAAAGCAAATGTCAACTATAATACTGAAACCTACTTTCAAATATGTGTTATTTTTACAAGAGATCATACACTTGCGCATTTTATTTATTATGATTAAGGTATAGGTTAGATAGAGAAGATGTCAAGCGAGATCGTGTTTTATAATGTTACTCGTATGTCTCCATTTAACATGGATATAATAATAATAATAATAATAAAGCCTTTATTCTCTGACCAAAAATTAATTACATTTCTTATATCTATATAAGTAATATTATATATATATGTACGATATTAATAAATTTATTTCTTTCTTCTTCTTCTTTTCAGCAACCATGGTCAGGTTGTCCTTGGACATAGGCCTCCCCCATTATTTTCCACTTCTCTCTATTCCTTGCTATTCTCCTCCACCCTTTTGGGAGATCGTCCTCCCATCTTCTTATTTGACGCCCTTTTTGTCTTTTCCCGTTCCTAGGATACCATTCTATTATATCCCTTGTCCATTTCTCTTTGACCGTTCTCATTATGTGTCCTATCCAGTTCCATTTGAGTTTTCTAATTTTGTGTATTACGTCACTCACTTTCGTTATTTTTCTTATTTTTGAAGTTTGCCATCTATCCTTGAGTCTTATGTTTAGCATGCTCCTTTCCATGTTACGTTGGCAAACTGCTAGTTTCTGATTACTTTTGGACGTAGCAGGCCAAGTTTGACAACCGTACGTGAGACACGGCAAGATACACGTGTTGTAAAGCTTGGTTTTTACTGAAATTGGCATTGTTTCATTTTTGAATATCTCTTTTAATGACCAGTAGCGTTTCCAGGTGTTACTAATTCTTCTTTCAATTTCTTTTGTGTATTGGTCTTTAGTTGATATAACCTGTCCTAAATATATATATTCATCCACGTATTCGATAATTTCATGTTTTATTTCTATTGATTCTTTTGTTGCATTCGTCATAATTTTAGTCTTTGTTATATTTATAGTGAGTCCTGCTTTCCTGCTTTCCTGATTTAGTTGTTGTATCATAGTTTGTAATACATCTGGTTCATTAGCGAATAGTACAATGTCGTCTGCAAATCTCAGATGGTTTAAATATACTCCATTTACATTTATTCCAAAACCTTCCCAGTTTAAATTCCTGAATATATTTTCCAATACTGCTATGAAGAGTTTTGGAGAAAGAGGATCACCTTGCCTTACGCCCCGCTGAATACTAAATTCTTCTCCTTGTTGTTCAAGTTGGATTGTAGCTGTAGAGTTCTTGTAAATTTCTTTTAAAATTCTTATATATTTCCTATGTATTCCCTGGTTATCTAGTGTTTTCCAAATATAATTATGACTCAATGAATCAAAAGCCTTGTTGTAGTCAATAAATGCTATGTAATATTGTTTTCCGTACTCATTCATTTTTTCTATAGTTTGTTTTACGACATGTATATGATCTATTGTAGAAAAATCACCGCGAAAACCTGCCTGTTCTTTTTGTTGATTTTCTTCCAATTGTTTCGTAATTCGGTTAAGAATTATTTTTGAAAATATTTTGTACAGATTGGACATTAAACTAATTGGTCTGTAATTGTTTATTTCGTTTTTATCTCCTTTTTTATACAGTAGGACTATTGTGGATTTCGTCCATTGCTTTGGTATTTGCTCTTTAACTAATATTTCATTGAACAATTGGGTTAAATGATCTGATGTGACGCTTAGAGATTCTTTTAATATGTGGTTTGAAATATTGTCGTCCCCAGGTGCTTTGTCAATTTTTTGTGTTTTCACTGCTCTAATGGTTTCAGACTCTAATATGCAAGGGATTTCATCTTCGTTTTTGTTTTTCTCTGTCTCTATTTCGAGTAGTTCCTCTTCATGTGAATATAATTTTTTGTAGAATTCTGTTGCTATTTTGGCTATTGATAATCTTTTTGTTGTTAGTTTGGCTCCTTTCCCATTTTTATTTTTCATATTGGGTATCCATTGCATGTATTCTCTTAACTGTTTTAGGCCTTTCTTAATTCCTCCTGTTTTCTCTATTTGCTTTCTCAGTACATTAAGCCTCTCTGTTTTTTTGTGTTTTCTTATTGAAGTTTGTATTTTTTTGCTAATATTTGATATATTTTCATGGTTATCTTTTCGTTTCTCTAGCATTTTGTTCCTTTCTTCCATTAGTTTTAGTGCTTCTGCTCCTAACTTATTTTTCTTTTTATTTTCGGTACTTGATTTATTTATGTTTTTCAGTTCTCTCTCTATAAGATTATACTTTTCTTGCAATGGTTTTTGCTGTACTATTGCGTCCAATGTGTTCTTTAAATTGTTTAAAGTCTTTTGTGGGATAGGCAATGTTAAAGTGTTCTTGGGTAGAGGTATAATATGTTTTCGTGACTTGTTGCGTGTGTATTGAATTGCTCCTCTTACCATTCTATGGTCTGTATTAAAATTTAATTTGTTTACTACATCAACGTCACTGAATATGTATTTTTCTGTTGACAGTATAAAATCAATTTCATTTTTGTCCCTACTATTAGGGGACATCCATGTCCATTTTCTTGATTTCGACTTATTAAAGAAACTATTAATTATTTTGAGGTTATTTTCAAAAGCAAACTCTACAAGTCTGTTGCCGTTGTCATTTCGATCTCCATAAGTAAAATTTCCTAAAATAAATTCATTTTGACTTGATTTGCTGCCTATCTTTGCATTAAAGTCTCCTACTAAAATTACGTTTTTATTCTTGTTCTGCATTACTTCGGTTAGGTCTTTGTAAAATTTATCTTTTGCTATTTTTGTGTCTTGTTCTGTGGGCGCGTATATCTGAATAATCGTCGATGGTTGTTTGAATTCTGGTAACTGTATATCAAGTACTGCTATTCTGTCCGATATTCCTTTGAAGCCAGCTATTTTATCTTTTAGGTATTTTTTTATGAGGAATCCTATACCATACATGCCTTGTGTTTCACCGTAATAGTAAAATATGTAGTCATTGTATTCTCTTATTTCCTCACCTAATCTTCTTACTTCACAAAGGCCGATGATATCCCATTTTATGTAACTAATAGCTTCTTCCAATTCTTGTAGTCTGTCGTCTGTCTTTAATGTTCTTACGTTTAATGTTCCTAAGTATAATTTATCTTTTTTTCTTTTTATGCATGTGGATGTGGTTTTGTTTTTATTTGATTTTGTTTTTGTACCTATGTTGTTAGTGGTTTTTAAATATGTATCAACATCTGTATTTGTCTTTATATTAGTTTTTGTATTAATTTTTATATTTATCTTGCTATTTCTTTCTGCATATTTGGGGGGTGGTGGTCTTACAACCCCACGGGGACCAGCCGGATTGGGGTCATCCTGCTTCTGGTTGCTGATATTTCGTTGCTATTTGTTTTGATTTGGGGTGCTAGAAAAAGAGTTTGACCTTGTTCTCATCAAATCAAATGCATTCCTTCTAGATTCCTTCGATGTTAAATTGTCAGTCACTGCTTTTTTGGCCTGGTTCTGATTCACCGGCGAAGTTGATTGACCTCTCTTCCTTTTATCTTTATTGGGATTTCCTTCTATTACAATTAGTTGGTCGTATTTTATGTAAGCGGTATGCCCTTTCGCACGCTCTTCTAATAGTTTCGGCTTCAGTTCCCTCCTTTTATCTAATACTTCTTTAGGAAAATCTTCAGTGACGTATATGTATTTTAGGCTCTTCTTTGATTTTAGTACTTCTATTCTTTTCCACGTATTTGCAAATGCAATAAGAACAGGTCTGACTTTATTGTCATGTTTAGAACCGATACGGTATATTTTAGACACATCATTTGTATCCACTGTAATTTTTAGGTCGGTTTTAAAAATTTTCTGTATTTCATGTAATAATTCCACCGTAGAATTTTCCTTCTCTTCCAAACCAAAACACAGAATATTATTTTTTTTCTTTTCCCTCTCTAAGTAATCAATCTTCTTTTCCAATTTTTCTATTTTACTTTTCATAATTTTATTCTCCTCTATCAAAGGTTCCAATTTTTCGTTCATTTTTTCAAATATGATATTTGTTTGCTTGTCCATTTCAATTTTCATTTGATCGAAAAGTATTTTAAATTGTCCTTCCATAGTATGGTAGTTTTTTAAATATTGATGTGGCAACACTGGCGCGTGCGCTTGACGTATTTGTCACCTTATCTATGGATGTTTGGATGTCACTGTCGAAGTCACTAACAAACTTGCGGTTCAATATAACCTCAAAGTATTTTAGTGTTTACTGATGATTTATATAATGTTTTTAAGTATGTTTTCACTAATTTAAGTTCACCAGAGTAATCAGTATCACTGGATGTTTTAGTTCGCTGCAGTAGTATCACTATAGTGTAGTTTAACTTCACTTTTTACAATATTTTTGTTGCACAGTTGACAGAGTGATGTTTACTATTCGACAACCGGAAGCGGGAAGCCCATTTAACATGGATATAGGCATATTAATCCTGTGCTAATTCTAACCGGTCCTAGGCCCTCGAAATCCAACAGTTTTCTGCCGTCATCTTTAGTTTGTCAATCCATCTGGTGGACAGTGGAGATCGTATCGAATTAAAAGGACACTGTGCTGATGTCTAATCCATTCCGTACACTTTTTTAATTTTTGAAACAGCTGAACTAGATGACACAGCAGATTCGAGGAGACTTTAGTATAGGTACCTGCGTATCAAATAACAAATTATGAAATGATTGAAGTGCCTGTTTTCGATTACATCACAAAAAATTGCGCAGTGTAGTTATAAGGAATCCAAGGTATCAGTAAATTTTGCACGTTTAATGTCTAATTCGAGGATTTCAATATGATCGACCTTCGAATGCACACGTAGATTTTATTTTGTTATCGTTTCAGCGGCCATCACCTTTATGAACGACACATTTAATTCACTACTACACATATATTTCTAGCGTAAAGCTTTTTTTTGCGTATACTTTTATATGAGGCGACTATCTCAGTCCTAGGAAGTAACAACGCATCTGTGATTGATTTCAAATAGAACCTATATTCTATGTGAAGTTGCTTACAGATGTCCATGGGTGACAGTGACCCTTTATCATCAGGTGGATTGCATGCTCGTTTGCTCCTTAAATCGTATAAAAATACTTTCACGACCCGCGTGGCGATGCGGCTATCACACGGACCTGACACGCAGTGGGTTCCGGGTTCGATTCCCGGCCAGACTGGTATCTGAATAATGAGTTTAGATTTCTTGTTGTGGGCGTGGGTGTTTGTGAATTCGTATTTTTGTGTGTCCATGGCACCCACGATACAAAAGCTACTGCGGGGCTATGAGCGTAAAAAGATTTCTTTTAAAACTTACGCTAATTATTTCTTTATTTTCAGTCTAGTTTCCCGGCCATCACGCACGCTATCCACATCATTAACCATTCCTGGATGTTCGACAAGATGTACAATATATTCAAGCCGCTGCTCACCGGTACCATGCGGTCACGAATTTTCTTCCATGGTTATGACATCACGTCCCTCCACAAGCACATCAACCCAGAGTACTTACCGGAAAGATATGGAGGCATCTGGCCTGATTACTCCTACACCTGTTGGCTCGATACCCTGAGGAAAAACGTAACAGTTGCAAAAGAAATGGTATCCTGCGGCTATAAGTTTAGGGAAGAAGATTTGTCTTCTGATGTTGTAAGAGAACTACAAGAAGAGGGAATAAAGTTATCGTAGGTTGACTTTAGATATTAACTTCATTTTGTGGTGTACAAATTTGTAATAATGATCGCGTGTCGCTGTTATTGTATAGAATTGTAAGAATGATAAGATAAAGTTTCGCATTTGTACCCAGAAGTGAATCAATTATGATTCACTCCATAGTGTAGTCATATTGTTTTTTATCTGTACAGTTAATATTAGTTATTATTAAAAAATCGTCAAAAATCTGTGATAGATTTTTATACCTTGTAGTTTAAATATATTTGTAATTGAATAAATCAATACTTTATACATTTGTAAAGCTATAGAATAAGTAAGTAAATACTCATTATACCGTTTATGTATAAATTGCCTTTTCTGTAAACCTTTTATTGACAAAAGTAGAAAGCCAACTTTTTTTTGTTCTCGAGGAGAAAATCTTCAAAAGGTATCCTACGCCGTGGGAGTGACGCAGGTTTATGTGGCATTTTTTCTACACTACAACCCGATGGCCGTCCTCAGCGCTGCGTAGAGAACTCCGAGATCTCCATCGGAACACAACCGGAGTCCTCCGAGCGCGATGCCCTTTTCGGGCTCTTCCCTGGTGAGCTCACTGCACTTTGAGTTCTTTACGGCGACATGCGACCACACATGTCGCCATCGTTTCTAGGCTCGCTTGGCTGAACGTATCGAGCTTTCACTCTAGCCACCTGCAACCCCGTAAGCTTCATTTAATCGCAGCTTACGACAGGCAGAGGATAACGTAATCCTATTCTGGTCCCGAAACTATAGGGACAAAGTAGAAATACAACATAAGAAATACAAAATATCCTAGCTTCTGTAACAGGAGATATGTATATGTGTAGGTAGTTGAGTGAATTTGGAAAATCTATATTATACGTAATTATGAATTTGCGTTAATAAATTGTCCAATAAAACAAAATTCTCTGAAAAATATGTCTCGACTTACGTCGTTTCGATTTACGTTGCGTGTTTCCAGAACCTAACATGCTGTAAGTACGACGACTGCCTGTACTTAATTTTTATACGTATGGGTAGGAATTTCGATAAGCGGTTGTTGGAGTTTTTTGGTGGCGAGATATAGAATTTTATAAAAAACAAAAACTGACGCGGGGTTGATAGATTTATCTACGACTAATACTTTTCAACAGTGCCTCCTTATTATCGCAGATTCGCTTCCACCATACATGCAACTGGGTCCAGACATCAGCAATACATAAGTTTAATAACCGTGTATCTTGATTACCCGACATTTAAAAAAAAAGGATAAAATTCCACGATAATTTTAGTCTAAATTGATATACTCTAGTGACATTAAGCATAAACAATTAAAGGCAATCTGGATTAAAGGCTTGAACCCTTGTCACCAGTAATACTGACCCATGTAAAATGTGTTTAACCACAGGTCATTCACCTAGCAGTTTGTGGAACAATGACTAGGGTCAGATTTGATTGATATATTAAACAATTCCACGAAGACAAGATTCTAGACGTATCTTACTAAAGTGGTTTTAACGAAAAATAATTATTTAATGAGTTATTAAAAAAGTATTAACTTGAGTACACTTATAAAATCAATGATGTTCAAATAATTAATAGGTATTTGTTATAGTAAGTAGCCGTGTTTTTATGAAATTCAGTTACATTTTAATTATTCGGTTGTTTTCATAACAAGATATGAATAAAAATGCTCATTAATACTAAAATACCCAGCATTACAGATACAAACATATACAAGATAAGAATTTTAACTATTATCGTTAGACCCTGTTCGACTCTAGTTCCCTGTACTAAATAGATTTCTAAAGTCATGAATTATGCTTGGAAAGTAATACCAGTATTTTGCATTTGCATAGAAATCGGTATGTTTCGGTAGAAATCATATATGTTTTCTTCACTATAATTAAACTGATAGTCGGATTAGATTGGCTTAGCAGGAGATATTTTATTATATAGTCAAATAAAGGAGGTTTATTCCAATTTTGCGTGTCCTAGAATATTGTCGGATTAATCCAAACAAGCCCAGTCTGTCTCAAAGTAGGCGATATCCCCTTTTAAGCTCTAAGGCCCTGAAGGCTAGGTGGACAGAAAAAGGTCCATCACTCAATCGATTGTTATCAATTCTATCTTTTTTTAAAGTAAAATAATTATTATGCTCATAACTCTTCAGGTAAAGTTAAAAAAATCTGAAATTAATTGACTATAAACTGGCCCATTTTAGAAGACGGTAGAGATTCATGATAACTGTTGGAAACTTACAATATACTTAAATATCCATTAAAATATGACACCCGAGGACAGTCTTAGGCATATTGTTTTCTTTATCCCGTTTAAAAGATCATTCTTACACTCTAACTAAACGTTGGTTTCAATAATTGTACATTTGTTGGGTAGATTGCATACATGGATTTGAATTTACTGTTTGGCAAAAAACGCCGGCATCAAGCAAACTGCAACGTGGTAAAACGAGTTCGGTTAGACTGCGGAGGTACTACCGTCACACCTTTTCAAGAGGGCTAAGCAGTTGAGCGTCTGGGATTGACTCCAGATATACTGTTTTATGTATATGATGCTTATGTCTATTTGCGACTGAAACCGCTTGCCATCAGGTGTATGCTCGTTTGCTTCAATTGTATTGAAAAACATTCCCTTTCGCCTGCTGCTGTGTGTAAAAAACCTGTCCCCTGTGCCCTTGTCAGTAAGGGCTGCTCATACAAATTTTCAATATAGACATGCGAGTGTTCACAAGTTTTAGCACACACCCTTAATGACTTTGTATAATTGATTTTACAAAGATTAGCTATAAGACAATTAAGCTGGGTCGTCGACTTGACCTACAAATTAAGGGCAATGCCCATGCATAAATGTTTAGTTGTGATAATTAACAGCTCAAAAGATATTTAGAGCGTTACAAGATAGACCAATGCTTAAAACGATACTTATTATTGTTTGTTACTTGTTATTTCATATTATTTATTCAACCGTTATAAATTTCACTTCAAGAAATAAATAAATGCTTGAACTATTCTCAACCAGGTAACCTGAGGGAAATCAGAAAATTAACAAATTAAGAGGTAGCATAATAGTACTAGATATAATACAAATTGTCTTGCAAATATTAAGCACTAACCGGAAGCAAATAATGTAATAAAAAGTAAAATTTGTAAGATGTTTAAGAATATAATTTTAAGTAATCAATTATTATATATATAATTTACATACAAAGACCGATTCAGCTCTTAAAATAGCAATAAAACAATGATAAAATTATTTCTTATTTACAATTTTATTTATAGCATGTGTATCAACTATGAGATTACATCTTCCGATATTGGAACTGTGCGCCTTTAAACTTTCGCTTGATTGTTCCTCGGAGATATCAACTAAACCTGAAGGAGCACCCTTGTTGTATCGTTCACATCGTGCGAATTTAAAATGAGACATACTTTTTGAAATCTTACTATCATTTGAACTAAATATTTCGGATATATACTGTTTCCTATTCTTACGGAATGTGTTCATTAATTTTCTAAAGAAATTGTCTTTACTTGACTTCGGAAATGGTAGGATTTGGTGCATTGACAGAGACGGCTCTCTTTCGTTCACAGAACTGGAACTAATATTCGATTGAACATTGGGGACGTTAGTTTTATATAAAGCGCCTGATGTACTGTTCAGGTTACAACAACTGTGCGAAATGTGACGCGGTTTTGTTGAAGACGATGGATTGCATTGCTTTTCTTGTAGGCGCTTTTGTAGAAAATTAACGCTGGCCGTGTAGAACTGTTCTTCATTTTCCGGTTTTCTCAAAGCAGCGTCTATCGAAGTATCAATTTGTCGTTGCATTCCTTAAAAGTAGTTATTTCCTTTGAGTACATCTTTGTTACGCATTGAAAAAATTTACGTAAATAAGACGAAAACTGCTTGACTTACAAATTTCTCCACGCAAAGATTGTCATTTAATGACATTTGTCGTTTAATTGACATGTGTCAAAATTATTTAATGACATACGAAAGATAAAATGTCAAAAAAGGTTGTAATAATAGACACGATTAGTTGATATATGCTCTAAGGATATTATGCATGAGTAATCATCTATTCACCCCACCTATTAATTAACATTAAAACGCTTCCACGGTATGTAATTTCAGGAGATAACCGGTTGGCCGCGGTTTGCCCACAATTGTCCCTGGAAATTGAGATTACAGAGTCCATTAGGATGTTATAGATGTAGAGTCTGGTAGAGTTCCTATAGATTTTGTGGCCTTAAAACCAGCGAAAATTATAAATGTTACGTTATGCTACAAATATTTCTAATTAAAATAATAATCTCAAAAATATTGTATCAAGTAAGCAAAACTTGGTTTCGAACATTTCTTGTAATACATAAAGATATTCTACTTAAACAGAAAATATAAACCTTATTAAATAATAATTATACCTAATTATAGTTATTAAAAATATCAAATTGTAATAACCAAATATAATTGGTATATTTAGTACCTCAATATTACAAATTAAATAAATTAAAATTAAAAATTATAAATGCTCCTACTAAATGGATCGGTTTGTTGAATTTTCTACTAGAGAAAAATATTGCTATTTGAAAGGTTACAGGACTTTTTAAAATTAAATATGTATATGTTATAAATCTACATACGCATTTTATGTATATACATATCTCAAATTGACTTATTACTAAACAATTAAAAGTTTTGTGGGCATACAGTGCGAATTAATTTCGCACATTTGACCACGGTCATTCACCCAGACCCTTTGAACGAGGTCCAGAGGTAATAGCATCTATGACGTGATAAAATTAGGGATGTAAACTAAACAAAATTTACTAGTAAGCAAATATAGACCGGTATGAGATATCATAAATTAATGTTCCTATAGGGGCAACTCTAATATATCCACAGAATCATTACTAATTCTACCAGATTATGAATTTTTTGTTATATTATTTTATGTGGGTAAGGTACAAAAAGATAAAACAACAAGAATATTTATCATTTTAAGGTTTAAAAGTACCTAAAGTAGTTTAAGTTGGTGATACATGTAATACATGTAATGTATTAATCTCGCGATATATTAAAAGTAGTGCTGATTGAATTATTCAGCTAGTACCTAACGTATCCCTGTTTTTTCGGGATTAGAATAGGGCTACGATATCCCCTGCCTATCATAAGTGGTGACTACAAGGGGACGGATTTGAGGGCAGCAAGAATGGGAGTTTGAATTAACCAGCCAAGTTACCTCGAAAAGAACGGCAGTGTGTGGTCGCATAACGTAGTAAAGTGCGGTGGCCCCAGCCAGTCACATCGTGCAATGCGCTCAGAGGACTCCGGTTGCGTTCCTTTGGAGATCCTGCAATCCTCTTCGCACGGCGCAGGACGACCACCGCACCGCGAGGGTTTCAGTGTTTGCGGAGCCGGATACCTTTAGAAGGTTAGTATCCAGTGTTTTTCGTATTCTTATGTGTGGTAAAATCTTATTTTCCGACTATTATTATTATTACCGACTTTTTCGACTAGGCTAAGGGAGGTTTTTCACCCATTGCCTATTATACGTCAGCCGAATTTATAGTTAAAAATAGGTTTGACATTCAGTATAAAGTAATTTTATTATTATTTGAACTTGGATTACCCGGAACAAAGTAGCAGGAGCTGTTGCACTCTCTTTATAACCGACCTTCTAAAGCTAACATACATGCCAAAAGATTCGACATAATCACGAATGCAATTGAATCCTATCAAATTTATGATCTCCACGTGGCACTATTAACGCCTATTTATGAGCAAGGCGAGATTTAGTTTTAGAGTGCCTCGTTATAGATAAAAACGACTTACGAGTACGTTAATTCTATTTTGGTTCCGTTGCTATTGAAGTAAATATTGATAGAACTCTTTGTGTTTTTAATGCACCAAGGAAATAAGGTAAACTCGATTTGGGTAACTTTGAACATTTTTTACAATATTTGTGATATTATAATATGTTTTATATTTATTGCACCTTGTTTTTATTAAATGAATAGTGTCCTTTTTAGCTGGTTTATTAATCTAACACAATAAATTTACGGAGAAAACAATTAAACTATCCACAATTACCCCTAAAACTCAAATTCTAAGTTATCCTTAGTTTTGGGTAACTTTGAATATAATTTTTTGAGGATATAAAATCCGTCATTAATCGAATATTTTAAGGTCTGAGTAAAATTAATTAACATATTTTTGTTAATTAAAATCAAATCTATAAAAAATACATTTATTTTGATATATAAATACAATAGACAACTTGGTCTTGCCATATGAATCAAGGTCGATCAATTTGGTGGTAAAATAAGATACTAGTTTTTTTTTGATTATTTATTCCATCCATCCATAGGATGGACGGAACATCGGGTACCTTTGGAAGGTTTCCCCCTCGAAAACAAAAAAAAAAAAGATGGACCGAACATTGACATAACATAGGTCTCCCCTAAATGGCGCCACTCCAACCGGTCCTGTGTCCTCTGAATCCAACGGTTTCCCGCTGTCTTCTTCAGGTCACCGGTCCATCTAGTAGGGTGGCGACCGGTACTCCTTTTGCCTAAACATGGTCGCCACTCGAGGACCTTTCTTCCCCATCGGTTATCGGTCCTACGAGCGATGTGGCGGCCCATTGCCACTTCAGCCTGCTAATTTTGAGAGCTATGTCGGTAAGCTTCGTTCGTCTACGGATTTAATCGTTGCGAATCATGTCTCGTAGCGAAATTCCGAGCATATCCCTCTCCATAGCTCGCTGAGCGACCCTGAGCCTCCGAAAAAAATATTTTTTTATGATACAGGTAACTTTGAACTGTTCAAAGTTACCCATATAACATCCA
Organism: Spicauda simplicius; assembly: GCA_949699795.1. Taxonomy (NCBI): domain Eukaryota; kingdom Metazoa; phylum Arthropoda; class Insecta; order Lepidoptera; family Hesperiidae; genus Spicauda; species Spicauda simplicius. The sequence continues at coordinate 6,135,911 of OX453064.1, forward strand.
ATTTCGACGTCGTCAAAAGTTTAACAGTTTTACGCAATATTCAACATGGGATACGGATAGTACAGTTTCAAAATAATAATATACAATATACATTTTAAAGATAAACACCAAAACATACCCTGTTTACGGTAAGTTTTATATTATAATTGCTATTTCAAAACGGAGCATCAAACACTTGCAACAACTTCACTACGGAAAAGGCGGTATTTTTTAAAATTATGATATTGACAGGTACCTTTTTTTTACTTTCATTGCTATTACAACATTTTGGCGAACTATTTTACGCAGGTACGATATTGAAACAACAAGAAATTTCCATGTAATAAATTAATATATTTTTTTCACAACTTTGTTCAAAGTTACACCGCTGTTCAATGTTACCCAAATTGATGTTACATTTTTCCTTTAAACCAATAGTATTAAAGTCTTTATGCTAGCCGTTAGGTAGCCAGTATGTTTAATTTTATATGACAACAATCTATACATCTTTAAGACTCAGAGGAGTCCGGCCACGTTCCTTTGGAGATCGTAGAGCCCTTCTGGAAGCCTAATCTTTCCTTGCATCCTACAAAACCCTGCGTCACTCCCGCGGCGTCGAGAACCGTTTAAAGGTGTTCCCATCGAAAAAAAACTGGTAGGTTTCATTCCATATGAGGCAACAGTCTACATATGTCTTTAAGGCTAGTAACGTATCAGTGATTGACTTCAGGTATATAGTTCTACGAGAATATGAAGTTGCTTACAGGTGTCCAAGAGTGGTAGTAACAATTTACTATCAAATTGGCTACTACAAGAATGTTGTTTAGTCTATAAAGTTTAAAAATACATCTAATTCTAAATGCACAAATAATTTTCGTTATAGGACCAATATTTGTGCTCATTCGTCTTTGCATAATTATAACGTCAACCCATTATTGTCCCACTGTTGGGCACGGGTCTTCTCTCGGAAAGAGAGTTTGCGTGTAATCTTTGCATAATTGCACTCTAGAAAATGTAAAGCACAGATAAACTTACAATTAATATTTATTTGACGTTAAATTATCATAGGCACAAGTAATGAAAAATTTAATTACTTGTTATCTGCTTTTCTTAAACACTATTATTCTTTTTACAAGTTTTTTATTCACTCACAAGGAAGTAACAACTGTATTTTAGTTCAAATTTTGCAAGCTGAATTCGACCCACTTCTCAATGTTCGATTGATTTAGGCTATTATATGTATTTCATAATCAAATTGTATAATAATACGGCATAACACGAGTGTGTAATTGGATCATTATTATGGTGTAATTTAAGCGTGAAAACATATAATTTTAGACATCGGAATTATTGAAAATATCGAAGAGTAATTTATTTAACTGTTATTGGTACTCACGGAACCCTAATTTAAGCCTTAAACGACTCAGATGCATGAATCGTGATTCGTACGGACCTTAGGTATTTCTTGCCATCTATTATTTTTTGCGTCACCGCTGGGCTTTCTTTTAGAAAGAAAAGTTTTAAATTATGGTTCATTCCACGCGTTACTACCAATCTTACTACCAATCTTACTACCAGTAGTAACACGGGTAATTTTATTACCGTTGTTACTACTGCTGCTGCTAGTAGTAGCACGGGGAATAAAAAAATACACTTCGTACTACTATCTTAAATCTCAAATGAAAAATCCATTTCGACTCTGGGCTGTAGAGCAAACCCAATAAATGGACATTTATACACATTCATATATATATGACTGTCATATATGCTCGCAAAAAATACCTTCCTTACGACGCAGCCAGGTAATGAAGTTAAGATTTAACTTTTTTTATGCGACTGAAGTAACAAACAAGCATGGAATCCACTTAATGGTAAGCGGTCACTGTTGCGCCTGGACATCTCCAAGTAACTTGGAGATGTCAAGAATATTGGTTCTATTTGAAGTCAATCACTGATGCGTTGCTACTCTCTAAAACCGTGTTTTTCTTTTTGGATAAGTATACTTAACATACAAGTAACAAACGAGCATGTATTCTAATTAGTGTTAAGTCGCTGGTGTAAGTTAACTTCATGATCATAATTCTTCAGATCATGATACTAAGGTCTACTAATACTACTAATACTAATATTTACTAAGGTCTCAAACCAAGGATTCTAGGAATAATTCTACTACCACGTATGAAAATATGACTTGTTTATCTAGTTTTGTTTTTCTAGTCTGTTAGTCCGTGACGATCCTCGAACCGCCGCCCCGAATTACCAAGCTTTGACCTCCGGTGACTCTGCATTTGTTATCTTGCGTATTTCTCGACATCTTCACTGAAAATTGCAAATTGTATGAAAATATTTGCGTAGCCAACATTTCTTGTAAGATGCGATACGATAGTATAGGCCTGGGGTTGTTTAAGATCCTATATCTTATAATGAAGAACAATGTTCCGTTTGTATGTATAACATTTTAGATTACATATTGTTAAATTATCTTAAAGTCCAATACTAGCGTATGATAACTTGCATCTCACTTAAGAGCTTGAAATAAAACTTTCATTCATTCTATAAATAATAATGTGCTGCTGTCGTTAAATTGATGTCACATCGTATAGATTTGTATAAAAAATGTTTAGGATACCAAGAATAAGTAAAGTAATAAAAGATATATTTTAGGATTATTGTCTATTCGGATGAAACTCAGACTAAAAAAAACATTTAATAGATTATTATGATAGAGACGTATGTTTTTAACGTATTTCCAGTCCATGTCTTCAGTTGCATTTAGTTATTATTCAATTCTATTCCGTTCCATTTAGTTTATTTCATTAAAATCCATTTCAATGAAAAATTATTACAATTTTAAAGTTATTATATTGTCCAAGATATGTTTTAAAACTTGTTCTTGTTAGCACTAAAATCGAAACTATTATCTGGTTGCCCTATTTCACCTAATTTTGAAAATTGTTGAACTGTTTTCTTACTCAGCACTAATTGATTCGTGGGCAGTAATTGGTTTATGTCCATTGTTTCCGTCGCTTACGTCGAATAAAGAGTGCGTTGGCTTTTGCCTTCGTTTCCAAAATGATAAAATCAAGGCTTAACTCGTAATTCAAACAAATTCAATGATTTACTTGCAAAGTTTTAGACCATCTTGGCACATTCACCTTCGACCGGGTTCCTCCCAAATCAAACATCACCGTAACACTTTGTCCCATTTATTCTCCGTGAACAAATATAATCGAAGGGACCAAAGAGAATAATAAAGCTGAAGGTTTGTTAAGAGGGGAGACAAATAACGGCGCTCAGCAAATAAAAAGGTCGCTTAGTGACTGATTTTTTTTCGGCTGATGCTGAAGAAGCGTAGGGGCCATGTCCGATTAATAAAACAAAAAGAGGAAGAGAAGAAAGTACTTTAATTTTTTTTCAATACTTGTTTTTCCAAGAAAAACTTCTTTAAGCTGGCGTCAGAAATGAACAAATGATCCATAAAATGAAAATGATTGCATGAGCCTTTTTTGACAACTAACGAGAATAATTCGAAAAGGATTCAAAAACTGCATATCGTGAGTACCCGTTAAGTATTAAAATGTAACGAGAATAGTTTACAATAAGGACGTTATAAAATGTATCGTCTGCAGAAACATATTAATATGGCATAGATTTGACGAGGACAAAAATAGATTTATGGCCATGAGTTTTATAACGATCCAGTGTTCTAAATCCAAGAGTGTACAGCATGCGGAAGCTTCGATGATGTGTCATGCTGTAAAGATTTCCGCACAGTACACTGGGTCTTCATTGTGGCGAGCCTTGACTGTAGCATCATAGAGGTCGATCTTAGCTTCCAATCCAAATACTGTACATGCAATATGTAGGAGAAAAAACTGCCGCAATTAATATGTATAAAATAGAAGTAATAAAGGGCAAGTCCACGAATCACACATGTGTGTAATCTAATTGAAATAGGCACGAAAAGCATTCAGGAAAAGTCGATTTTTAAAAGAGCCTAGATTTTTAAACTTGTTGCTCTACTTACACAGTGATTATTGGTCTTTTATTTTTTTATTATTATTATAACTTCATTCTCTCGTACTAAAAAGTTTTGAGTTGTAGTTGTAGTAGTAGTTGTACTCAATTCCGTCAATATTAACACAAAATACACATTGAAATAAAATAAACAATAAATAAATTATAACAGAGGAACTTATTTTTACAAATAAAACAAACAAATTTATTATATTTGTACTAAATAATATATAAGACATAACATATAAGTCGGTGACCGTTAGTGACGACTCGTTATACTGTGCGTCATCCTTATCGCACAAACAATTATTCTTTTCATCGAAATCGATTATATACCGGTCAAGTTACAGTCGCTCGAAATTTTCCGATCATTTATTTGTTTGCGAAAGAAAACAAACAAATGCTCGGAAAATATTATTTTTATAGAACACTAATACGCTTCTGCGTAATTGAGCGATATTTACCTAATGGCGAGTGAGATTTATTTATATAATTTAGTCACAGGAATTCATTTAGCTAACGCTGATATTTTTGTCTTATAATAGCAGAGATAAGCGCTATTGTTTTCTGAATTGATTATTTGGTGTGGAAGAGACACTTGTGGTGTCTAAGATGTTACCTAGACTTCAGGGATAGCAACGCATCTGTGTCCAAGTTGAGGTAGGTCTCCATACCTATTTGGGCTTGATTACTGATGACCAAGCGCGCTAGAGATCGATTACTATACAATTGATACGATGTATGTCATTGCTTGTTACTTCTATTTTAACGACCCGCGTGGCGGAGCGGTCTGACGCGCAAAGGGTCCCGGGTTCGATTCCCGGCCAGGCAGGTGTCTGAATGACGAGTTTAGATTCATGTTCTGGGTCTGGGTGTATGTGTATTCGTCTTGTGTGTGTCCTACCTAAGTACGACCTGGTAGATACCTACTACTTACGACATGGTACCTACGACACAGGAGAAAATCCAAGTCCACACTTGGACTAGCCCCACGGCTATGCGTGTAGAAAGCGAGTAATATAGATGTAAGAATATGTAGTAAATGTAGATATACAAGTAATAATGGGGATGTTCAGTTCATTATGCGTAATCACCGCTGCGTTTATCACGTGTATTTCGGTTCTCCGATTTATTTTATTTTGAGAGCGGAGACGGAATGAAAATTAATAAAAAAAAACATTTACGTAACCACACGCTCTTTTAAAATTACTTCAACTAATAAAACGCTTTTATGTCGAGCGACGCAGACTAATATGTGGTGCGTGCTGCAAAAATGAGTAATTTTATTATATTTATAGCATTTAATTTAATGTGGCGCCAGGGAAACTTATTTGCGATATCTTATTTGAGCAAGTTGACCCAGTATTTATCAACTCAATTTCCGTCCATCCAGAATTTCCGTGACCCGTCGAGTGGATTCTTCCAATGTCCTCTATTTGCAAAACATGTAAATAAGTGCTTAATCTCAATTTCCTTTCCATTTTGTAAATCTGCCATGTTCAAAACAATATGTCGTAATAATACTGAATACCTATTTCTAACGCGAAGCATTTCTTGCGTTTTGATGGAAGGGTGTGGTTGCCGGCACACTTCTATATGAGGCGACTATCCTAGACCTCGTGAGCAGCAACGCATCTGTGATTGACTTCAAATAGAACCTATGTTCTATGTGAAGTTGCTTACAGATGACGATGGGCGACAGTGACCACTCACCATCAGGTGGTGGTTCATTAATATAAAAAAATAAACATACACGCACGCTTTGTACAATCATAGTCCCCCACTAGGATTTTCTTCTTTGTCGTGGGTGCCATGGGCACACAGATGACACAAACACCCAGACCCAGATCATGAATTTAAACTGATCATTCAGGTACCTGCCAGGCCGGGAATCGAACCCGGAACCCATTGCGCGTTAGACCGGTATGGTAACCGCTCCGCCACGCGGGTCGTCGAATAGACAAATGGACTAGTGGTGAATACTTGTAGGTGGTAGAAATCTCTGTGATCCTACTCCGGAATCACCACAGCCACTCGTATTTCTATTTAATAACAGCAGTGTTAAGTATATTAGATTGAAGGGTAAAAGGTGGTAGAACCAGTGTAGTTCGACCGGGGAAGTACCACCGCCACACCTATTTCTAGCGTGAAGCATTTCTTGCGTTTCGATAGAAGAGTGTGGTTGCCGGCACACTTTCACATGAGGCGACCATCATAGTCCTCGGGAGTAGCAACGCATCTGTGATTGACTTCAGATGGAACCCATGTTCTGTATGAAGTTGATTACAGATGTTCATGGGCGGTAGTGACCACTTACCATCAGGTGGACTGCATGCTCGTTTGCTACTTCAGTCAAATAAAAAAAAGAAACATATTTATTCGAAGTGTTTTCAGTGAGTCCTCGTCCTGGCAACTCATCTGTGGCCAAATTCAGGGAAGCGTAAACTTAACTAGAGTAGCTATCAGGTGACTACAGGTATGGCAGTGTCACATACCACCAGTGCACGGCGTGCTTATTTGTTATCTGTATATTAAAAAATACTTATTTTTGTCCTCACATCGTCCATTGAATGCTTTCAAATTTTTACTATTACTGCAGAATTACAAAGTGACTGTAATGTATAAATCAATGGAGGTGGTATTATAAACAAAAAACGAAATACAGAAACATTAATTGTAGGTCTTTTTTACGGTGCAAAACTCTATAATTTATAGATTATTATTTAAAAACAGACATACTGCGGATCATTTAATTGAAAAATTGATTTTCTTTTTCTCCAAAGCAAATAAATTCAGAAATAGACAAATTTAAAACTTCAAATCAATATTGAAATTACTTATTCCTTCTTGAACTTTGAAGAGCACTCAGTAGTTCAAGATTATCAATCATAAAGGAGTAAGCCATTAATACTCTCTCCAGATAGCTTAGTGTTAGTCAACTCGAATTACTTACACGAGTTAACTTGAGTTCGGCTTAACTCGACTCAAGTTAAGTTGAATTTCTTCTAACTCGAGTTTGAAGTTTTGTGTAGACTGATACGTATATTACGTGTATATACGCAATGTTTCTGATAAATAGTAGGTAAAATATTGTATTTTGAATATAGGTAATAGTTAAAATAGAAACTGTTCAAAAATAAAAAATAAGACAAAATAATTGATACATACTGTGACATATTATTTTTTAAAGATATGATAAAATACTATACTATACATATAAGATATTTCAAATCCGTACCAAATCCTATTATATCAATATGATCTAATGTATAAATGGACAATAAATAATAATAATCTGTAACGTTACGCTCTAGCGTAATCCTTTCCGTTATGAAAATAATCTCATTATTTTTCCAATATTATTTCCTCTACGGCGCTATAGAAGAAAAAGGAAAAATATTGTATTGGAAAAAGCTTAAACAGTTTTACCACAATTATATAGAACGTTGTTGTTACAAGTTAATAAAATCGGATTGTCCTCGGAATAAGATCGATTCTGAAGTTGTTATTTCTATTTATAGGGTGTTTACTGTGGTGTAGGTGTACTTAGGTGAAGGCGTTGACCCAACACCTGCAAGTTTACGTTTGTTAAACCCAATTAAGCTGGTTCTTTCTGTCGACTTTTATTTTACGATCAAAAAACGAGTGCTTGCCCTCTGGGCATAAATCATTTGAAATACATTTATGAACAGTCAAATCTTGTACTTATGATTTTTAATACTTTACAAAGTAAAAACAACGGTTTCCGAACAAAACCAATAAAGGTATTAAACTGTTTCGTCTTTTCCCAGTTATATGTCATATTAAATAAATTCTATGAACATATATATATAAAGTTGAATAACTATGAAAACTATGTTCATACAATAACTAACAAAAAATAAAGTCAAACTCTTCACTCCTTACTCTTAAAATAATAATTCTATGAAAATTTTGCGACAGCTGTTATAAAGTAAAAAAGTCTGAAAGACATTGAAATTGTTTTTTAATAACGTTATAAAGAAATTTTCCATCAAACACATATGTGTTTATATCAGTACGTTCGTCATAGGACTTCAAAGTATCTTTTACGATGTTTACTTGACAAATAGGTAGGTGCAATTTTAATATTCGCTAGACTGGAATAAATATTTGAAATAATCAAGGTAATCGCTAATTTCGGGCTCCGGCCTAGACATGTCATATGCGATTAGTTTGTTATTGATCCACTTGATATCTCGTGTATCCTTGTTACGCTGGAAGGAAATCCATCTGACCTTATAGCAAGAAACTGGGTTTTGCACTTGCCCCATCCATTAAAACTGATTTAAGATTTGTTTACGTTCTGAATGACCTAATCGCGCTCCATTCATCTCTCGCTCGGGGTAAATGTATTGCTAATGTTACAGATTATTGTTGAATTCATTTTTCTGTGATTAATCTCTTCCTAGTTGCCGACTAACACATTTATTCCCGTTTATTTATGGTCTTATTGAATTTTATTTGACTGCATGATTTACATGCAAGACATAAAGCAGTGAACGATGTTAGGTATTCGGATAAGATATTAGCTTTATACTCAACATAATTTCTACAACAAACAAAAAATCGCTAAAATTATCAACGATTTTCATTATTTTATCATTTTGGGATACCTTTGTTTTCGTTTCAATTTTCACCAAACAAAAACATAACATAAACTTCTTTATACGGTTTATTGAAAATCTTACCCTTAATGTTAATCTTAATTTTAAAATGAAGAACCATTCTTGACGTTCGGAGCCCTAAATTCTATTTATACCCTTGAAATAGCCAAGTACAACATAGCGGTAATGAACATCTTCAATAGCTTTCTTTAAAAAAATGATTCTATCTGAAGACGATATGTCAAAACAAGACAAACACGGAAGCCTCAAATCATAGTAAGCAAGCAACCACATAAGCTAGGAAGCAGTTCTAGCCTTTCGGTGAAAGGGTTTCACCGAAAAGCTAGAACTGCTTCACGGTCTTTAGGTGTGATGGTGGCATCTCCTCGGTGGAACCATACGCGTCCTACCATCTTAAATTGAGTCCTGACATTTTGCTAATCAAGTCAATTAAGTCACCCTTGAAGATCCTTTACTTAAAGAAAGAAGTTAAAAGGGATTTGCTAGTTTTAATCAATCTCAGGTAAAATGCGTAGGCGAGTTTAATTTAGATAGTTTCTATCTTTACCTAAAAGTTAGGCGCATGAAAATCATTGGTTCCCTGACTTACTCTATTTTTAGTTAAGTGTCATTAAAGCAATTAAGTTTGGAATAGAATGTCGTTAATTTTATTTAGTATAATGAAAATCACGAATCTTTAAATCTTTGAATGTAAGGTTTCCAAATGTTTTATTTTGAATTTGATTGCAGCACTGTTTTGGCGAAAAGTAGTAGGTAGGTGGTGGTATAAATAGTAGGAGACTATTTTTAATTTTATATTTAATAATCTGGACACAGATAGTAATGTATTACAGATAACATGAGTATAACAACATTACAGACTTAGAGTGCCAACAAAGTATCATAACAATACATTAGACAAGTTAATGAAAATTATTTAAACGAGAAATTGTATTGACAAAAACATAAAAACTGTGGGAAAGGAAATAAAAATCACAGAGTTCATAAATATTTTTCACAGCAGAGGTACTTCCGACACACGTATTTCTAGCATGAAACAGTTTTTGTTCTTGATTTTGTTGTTATTCAGAAAATGGTACTAATATTATAATTTCTGACATGCACTACAATGTTAAATTATTTTAATTTTTGAAGTGAAACTTCTTTATCGGGGTTGTTGAAGTGATGAAACTTCTTTATCGGGGTTGGAAAAAAATTTAGTGTAACATTTTTTCGTTACGCGCCATCTTTTTCTTATCCCTACCACGCGTGATATTAGATAGATTATTATAGATTAGATTATTAGATAAAGTTTAATAAAAGCCTTTTATTAAACTTTATCTAATTTAACTTTATTTAACCAATTTCTGTAAAGTTGCACATAGTAAATTATTTTTTGAAAAAAAAATTTTTAAACAAAAAATACAACCGACTTCCATGCCACATAAAAGTAAAAAATAATTTAAATACATGTTGGTTTAGAGCAAACACAGTACTTAGTACATAGTCCCGAAGTCGGCGCTCATACAAGATACATGTAGTTTCGTCATGATCCAGCAAAATATGGTGAGCGCCGACTTCGGAACTATGTACTAAGTACTGTATTTGCTCTAAACCAACATGTATTTAAATTATTTTTTACTTTTATGTGGCATGGAAGTCGGTTGTATTTTTTGTTTAAAATTTTTTTTTTCACGCTTTTCAGTCACGATAAAATCAGTTATGGCTGTTGCTAGTCGTCCGCTAACTGGATGAATAAAATTAATTATTCTTCCGATTTTCGGATGAATAAAATTATGTGCTGACGTCATCATCTAAAAATAGACTTCTTTGACACAACCGGTCGGGGGCGCTACCGCGCCCCCTCCCTTAGATTCTGAATTAGAAAAATCTGTTCGAACCTAACCTAACCGAATAAAACAACTTTTTCTGAGTAAACATTTATTTAAAGAATACACCTATAATTATCAATATTTAAAGTAGAAAAAGTAATATAAACCTTATAACTAAGAGTATAATTCAACTGATACTGATAAAAATAATTTTGACTATCCTTAGTTGGAAAACCAATACCATCAAAAGTTTAGTTTCTATATTTTCTTTTAAGTTCCAACCTAACCTAACCCATCCTATGTAAGGTTGGCAGTACTCCTGCATCGTCCAGGTAATTGTATTCAAAGTGGAATTTGTGATCATAATTATGTCCTTTCCGGAACTCATTGTTTGTATTGCGAACAATAATTACCAAACACACATACTTTAGGCAGGCTGTATACCTATATTATTAGGGTTAAAGAGGTGAAGGTAACTTTATTAATCGTTGCCTCTGTTTATGGAACTCCTAATATATTCATAAGGGCCATATTACTATCACCTGTGGGTTAGATAGGCAGTCCCACTGAATAAAAGCCCAGTTAAAGATAACGGTTTTCATAAGTCATCTCTTCTTAGCATTTCTTCAATAAATCCTTAAACACTAAATAGCCAACTTCTATAGCTTGGGCTTACAGTACCCTGCATCATAAGGGTCGAGGAGTTAAAGGTCAATTTTCTAATCATACGTCTTTGCTTTGTTAATATATTACAATTCCATAAGTATCAAATGGCCAACGCCTATGCTTTAAGGCTGAAGTACCCGTGCATCATCAAGGCTGAAGAGTTGAAGGTCAAAACTATCATGTTATATCTTTGCCTAGTAATCTCATTACATATACGTATGCACCATATGGCCAACGCCTATGGTTTAGGCTTGAAGGACCCCAGCATTATCAGGGTTGAGGAGTTGAAGGTCAAATTTTTCATGCCATATCTTTTCGTAGTAATCTCATTACATACACGTAAGTAACAGATGGCCAACTTCTATGGCTTGGGCTTGCAGTACCCTGCATCATGAGGGTTGAGGAGTTGAAGGTCGATTTTAATATTATACGTCTTTACTTTGTAAATATATTACATACCCATAAGCAACAAATGGCCAACGCCTATAGTTTAAGCCTGAAGTACCCCTGCATCATCAGAGTTGAGGAGTTGAAGGTCAAATTTTTCATCTTTTATCTTTGCTTAGTAATCTTATCAGATATACGTTGCGATCATGTAGCTAACGCCTATAGTTTAAGCTTGAAGCACCCCAACATCATCAGGATTGAGGAGTTGAAGGTCCAATTTTCCACTGTATACAACCATTTTTCTAATGTTCTACCTTACATTTTTTAAATATCATTTTGAATGCGTAAGGATGAAATAGCTAAGTTTTATGGCTTCGGCATTCAATACCCCTGCATCATCAGGATTGAGGAGTTGAAGGTCCAATTTTTCGTTGTATACCTTTGCTTAGCAATGTTATTACAAATCCGTGAGCAACAAATGTCTAACGTTTATGGTTTAAGCCTGCAGTACCCCTGCATCATCAGGGTTGAGGAGTTCAAGGTCAAATTTGTCATCGTACATCTTTGCCTTGCTATCTTATTATATATCCGTAAGCACCAAATGGCCATCACCTAAGGCTTTTGCTTACAGCACCCTGCATCATCAGGGTTGAGGAGTTGAAGGTCAATTTTTTTATAATATGTCTTTGCTTAATATTGTTATTACATACCCATAAGCACCAAATAGTCAACCCCTATGGTTTAGGCTTGAGGCACCCCTGCATCATCAGGATTGAGGAGTTGAAGGTCAAATTTTTCATCACATGTCTCTGCTTAGTAGTCTTATTACATATATGTAAGCACCAAATAGCTAATGTTATAGTTTAGGATAGCTGTAACCCTGCATCATCAGGATCGAAGAGTTGAAGGTCAAATTTTTCGTCAACCTATATAAGCATAGATATATAATACATTTTCCAAGTTTCATAAGAATCGATTCGGCAGAAGCCGAGTTATCTCAAATTATCTAAAAAACTTGAGGAGTGGTGCTGGTTTCCCCCCCATAACTCAAAGAGTTAAGCATCACAGCATACCCATGTCCAAGAGAAAAAGTTGCGTGACAAAATTTCCTATCAAATGAAAGAAAGAAAATGGAAATCGGTTCAGAAACACCCAAGTTATTCAAGATTTTAAGAAACCGACATTTTCCAATTTTCCGGGAAAACCGCCGGAAGGTTTTCATTTTCCTCAATATGGGACTGCCTGTGAAACTAGCCGCATACAATGTCGTATGAATCGTCGACGATTTCTAGCCATTTCGCCCGAACATACATAAAAAAAATAAAAAAAAAAAAAAAAAAAAAAAAAATACGTGACGAATAGATAACCTCTTTCCTTTGGGAAGTCGGTTAATAACGTCATAAAGAAGTTTCACTTCTTACGAGTGTACGCTAGTACACGCACACATTTTTTTTATTAATTTGTAATTTATTTCTTACGTTCCTGTATTGCAAATTAGGTACGTAACATCACACGTTGACACGAATCTGCCTCAAGTATTTCAAACAAACTGTATTTATTTACATCACGGAAGTTACGTGAGAGGTTTGCTCAGAACATCACTTGTTCTTCGCTATACATACTCATCAGTATATTCTAACACCGATCTCGTACCGCAACATGAATGACAACCGATGCAACCGATACCCAATAGGTAGATAGTGCATCGTTTCTACAGTGGTTTGTTCACGTTTGTATGGTCGGATAAAATTACATATCGGCAATCTCCTTTTGTTTCGTTTTATAATTAACCGCTGTACAATTTGCTACGTGACTGCAGTAACTTCCTTTTTATATATCTATATCTTTATATATTAATATGTGAAGCTAAAATTTGTGTATCGTTTTTAAAACTTGCCGCAGGCGGAGGAGTATGAAATTACACACCGTTATAGTTGATGTATTCCCTAAATTGCGATTGCGCAATGCTACTATATTTTTATCAAATAATGCATAAGCATACATCAAATGACACTCACTACCTTGCACTTGCCACAAACACATAAGTAATAAACGAAATAAAACACTCAATCTCTTTCTATGAAAACACTTAACTAACTTAACTTGACTTAACGTCAAAAATGAGAGTCAAAATACCCGCTATTGCTTTTAAATGCAGCGTGGTTAGTAAAAACGAGCCCGTTCAAAGTAACTTGAAAATGATTATAACTTATTTAAATTATATAAATATTGCTGCTACTTTGTAAAATATGAAGTTTAGTTTTTAACTTACTTTTTTAAATTACGGAATTTCGACCGTATTTAAAAAGTATTTTAAAAGCTTTTTTTTGGTTTTTGTCGTTATTTGACTGACCGGGAGTCGAACTGAATCCACTATCAGACCGGTATGGTGGACCTTCTGCCAAGCGGAAAATCGATTTGCGTGAATACTATTTTAAGATATACCCTAATATTTTAATGTTTGTGGTGGGTTTAAATAACATATTAAAATTCGAGTAAGCGGGCTTACTACACAGTTTTATGACAACAAAATCGTCTGTTTGCGTATATCCGAGTGGTTATCCCACGTCAATCTTATAAATCGTCACTCTCGTCTACAAAACTAAAATAGTACACTATATTTTGAACGAGTAACTAAAAGTAGTACAAATGTAAAGATATCATGTAGCTTTAAGTAAATATTTCAGATGGTCGGATTGATGTGTGTACGTCACATTCAAATCTTACATTCACTTTGCAATTGATGGGGGTTGGTAGATTAGCGGATTCTTAAATGAGACACAAAAATATATTCATGTTTTTCGTACAGCGACTTGATATAAAACACGGTGACGTAATTTATGAATATTTGCAAAACCGTAAGAGCTATCCAGTACTACTGGCTTGTGTAGCGCTTATGGATAGTATAGCTATTACATAGTAATATTCTGAAATATTTATAAACATAGTTGTAAGTGAGCGAACAAAGATATAATCTTGCCTTTTCTGCGTGATAAATGTGTAGGCAGTGCTCGATATAGTCCCATGTCGCTGTTTTTAAGAAAGCGTAACGTTGCCTTGTTTATCACTGCGAGAGATACCTAATTAATGTATCTGTTTTCAGGCGTTGAAACAGGTATCATTGGACACTTTGCTCTGCCAATACTCAACGAAGGTCGAGGCCTCGCATTCTCACGATGGCCCTCGACGTCGTATTGTTTTTTCTTTGAGTTTCAGCGAATGGCTTTTAGTGACTCACGTTTCAGTCATAGTTTCTCGGAGCGCCCGTGAAATATGTTACTGCACGCTAGTGAGTTAGTCTAACAAATATTCGCATGTTTTTAGATATTCGTATTCGCAAGATTTGGTACGAATGCTTTGCGAATATTGAATTGCAATGCTTCGTAAAAAAGGCCACTAAATTTATCCAAATCGAACTGCAGTTTGACGACCTAAAAAAGAGTGGTCATATCTATATCCTCTGGCTTCTATACCAAAAACTGGGGAAAAAAAACATTCGAAGTCGCATTCGCATTCGCGAATGTTCAAACAATGACGTTCATTACCTCACTACTTCACGCTCGTTTTGCGCGATATTTTAATAGGTACTTAAAATCATATCTCTCGTCTTTATCATAATTCTTTGAATAGCAAGTATGTACACGAAATTCTTACGACTTCTCTGCATTTCTTTGAATAAACGTGTAAATGTGTTTTGAATGACGTGTCGTAAGCTAATCATAGATAATATTTTGTTAGTAATAATTATTTATATTACAATAGTTTAACAGTAAACATTTTTTCAGTATAATTAGTTATATTTTGTTTTTGTGCACGCTCTTTGACCAAGAAGCGATATGATAATTATTATATTAATACGTGAAGCAAAAATTTGTGACGGATTTTTAAGTAATATGCCGCGGACGGATTAGTATGAAATTTTTCACGGTTATAGTGGACGTAGAGAAGGAGTGCAGAATGTTAATATTTTTTTTCAAATAATGCATTTTTCATACATAAAATCAACTAAAAACACATTACACACACTGCCTTGCATTTGTCACAAACACATATGTACTTAGTAAATGAAATAGAACATTCAAAAGACACAACGTCAAGAATGTCAGATGACATTTGATTTGAATTAGAGAAATATTCGTACTAAAAACTACAACCTACCAAACTCCTACCAAAAACTACACCTTTATTGTCGATCAAGACCCCTTCCCAAGGAGAATGCATATCTGTAAATTTAAATTCAAATATGTATGTAGCGGTTGTTTACATCTTGTGAACTCTTAGCGTGTTCTCATTTTTGTGTTTGTCTTTTTTATTATGTGATAAATGTTACAGCTTATTGTGGTGAGTTTAAAGCTTGTTCAATATGGTTTTCTACAGTTATGTTAAAAGTTACCCATACAAATGGACTTACGGAAGAACATTTCTACATTTTTCCATTTTCCTTTTTAATATAAATAAAAAGGTTTACTGCTATCACTTCAGGTAAATCTTTCGGCCCATTTTTGGTATTTTATATAAATATGTAGGCGATAATGCCTACTTCTTTGCTACGTTAAAACGTAATAAAACTTATTAAAAATACGATATTTCACGTTTCGAGTCCTTGTAGGTAGTTAAAAGAATAACACCTAATGTTATGCTGAAAATATGATTTTACAACACCTATCATAAAATGAACAAAAAATAAAGTAAGGACACAAGACACGTGTGATATACGGAATACACATTGAGATTGATATAAAATTAAGACCTTGTATTCAATAGTATTCGCCTGGCATAAAGTTTTGATCTTGTAGGTTATTATGATTTTTATAGCAAAATTTATGCGATAAGTATTTTAGCAGACGTTTAAATGCGCCATTGGATTATTATTTTAATAGTTACTTCAGGAGAACGAATTAAAAAAATATATATTACGAATGCCTCGTTCATATCATATTATAATTAGTTTTATGGTAGTGCTTTTATTACGTACATTCAATTTGGGTAACATTGAACTGCGGTGTAACTTTGAACAAAGTTGTGAAAAAAATATATTAATTTATTACATGGAAACTTCTTGTTGTGTCAATATCGTACGTATCGTACGTATCGTATCAAAATGTTGTAATAGCAATGAAAGTAAAAAAAAGGTACCTGTCAATATCATAATTTTAAAAAATACCGCCTTTTCCGTAGTGAAGTTGTTGCAAGTGTTTGATGCTCCGTTTTGAAATAGCAATTATAATATAAAACTTACCGTTAACAGGTATGTTTTGGTGTTTATCTTTAAAATGTATATTGTATATTATTATTATTTTGAAACTGTACTATCTTTATCCCATGTTGAATATTGCGTATAACTGTTAAACTTTTGACGACGTCGAAATTGGCTGTAATACGGGTAACTTTGAACGGTTCAAAGTTACCAGTATCATAAAATTATTTTTTTTGGAGGCTCAGGGTCGCTCAGCGTGCTATGGAGAGGGTTATGCTCGGAATTTCGCTACGAGACATGATTCGCAACGATGAAATCCGTAGACGAACGAAGCTTACCGACATAGCTCTCAAAATTAGCAGGCTGAAGTGGCAATGGACCGCCACATCGCTCGTAGGACCGATAACCGATCGTCCCTGTAGTTCCGGGATCAGAATAGGGCTACGGCATCCCCTGCCTGTCGTAAGAGGCGACTAAAAGGGGTTTCCGGGGTTGCAGGAGGCTAGAGTGGGAGCTCGAACCGTTCGGTCAGGCGATCCCGGGAAGAACGGCGGTATCACATATACCGCCGTTCTTCCCGGGATACCGGTCGCATACCGTCGTAAAGACTAGAGGGAGCGGTGGGCCCAGGCACACATCTGGGAGGAGCCCGATGGGGCAACGCGCTCAGAGGATTCCGGTTGTGGTCGGACCGAGTACCCGGAGTCCTCTTTATAGCGCCGAGGACGGCCACCGGGGGGGTTTTTGTGCGGTAAAAATCCCACATAACCCTGCGTCGCTCCCACGGCGTCGGGTACCTTTTGAAGGTTTCCCCCTCGAGAACAAAAAAAAAAGGACCGATAACCGATGGGGAAGAAAGAACCTCGAGTGGCGACCACGTTTAGGCAAAAGGAGTACCGGTCGCCCCCGTATCAGATGGACCGATGACCTGAAGAAGACAGCGGGAAACCGTTGGATTCAGAGGGCACAGGACCGGTTGGAGTGGCGCCATTTAGGGGAGGCCTATATTATGTCCATGTTCCGTCCATCCTATGGATGGATGGAATAAATAATAAAAAAAACTAGTATCTTATTTTACCACCAAATTGGTCGACCTTGATTCATATGGCAAGACCAAGTTGTCTATTGTATTTATATGTCAAAATGAATGTATTTTTTAATGATTTGGTTTTAATTAACAAAACTATGTTAATTAATTTTACCCAGACCTTAAAATATTCGATTAATGACGGATTTTATATCCTCAAAAAATTATATTTAAAGTTACCCAAAACTAAGGATAACTTTGAATTTGAGTTTTAGGGGTAATTGTGGATAGTTTAATTGTTTTCTCCGTAAATTTATTGTGTTAGAATAATAAACCAGCTAAAAAGGACACTATTCATTTAATAAAAACAAGGTGCAATAAATATAAAACAGATTATAATATCACAAATATTGTAAAAAATGTTCAAAGTTACCCAAATCGAGTTTATGCGAATATCTATGTCAAATTCATTTAAACTTTTACGTTATTTTATACGATATTGATGACAGTAGTATTCGGAGGTAGAGTATCACCGACCGTAATTTAAATTAAAAAAATAAACTTCATATTGTCCAAAGTAGCACGAATAAAAAGTTATTTAGAACACACCCGTTACAAGTAAAACAGAGATTTAATTAGCTAAGCTGCATTATAAAGCAATAGCTAGTATTTTGACAAAGACATCTGAAAATTTTGCCGTTATGTGTTTTCATAGTAAGACATTGAATGTTCTATTTCTTATGTGTTTATGTCAAATGCGAGGTAGTGAGTGTAATGTGTTTTTCGTTGATTTTATGTATGTTTTATGCATTATTTGAAATAAAAATATTAGCATTGCGTAATCATTTTCTACATCACCTATAACCGTGTATAATTTCATACTCCTCCGTCTGCGGCAAGTATCTTAAAAACGAATCACAAGTTTTTACTTCACGTAATAATATATATAGATTAGTACTGTGATTTAGACAGGCTAGGTAGAAGATGTACCTAGGTTAAGAGTGGATGATAATGGTAGTGATATAATGTTAATCTTATGGGAATGATTAATAACAACAATTTTTTATCGTTTTTTATTTAAGGAAGAGATCATCTTATTTATCAATAATCCTTTTCTGTGATAATATCCATGCAAAATTTTATAATTCTAGATCGGTTATCTGTGTGTTTCCTTATATTATTTATCTTAATATTCCCTTTAAGTTGATTTTATTCCTCCATAAATCTTGTTATTTGTTTTGAGAGGTACCTGTAATAGTTGTGTTGGCGCATTTGCAAACTAATAATGCACTTGGCATGCCTTACCGGCGCAACGTAATTCAAAGTTCCCTCGTGGTCGAATTTTCCTCGTGGTGCGAGTACGTTTTATTTACTTATATAATAAATACCGGAGTAAAAACAACAGGCTATAGTGTTTAACTATAGATGTCATGCGACCAGTAGGCAAGTAAGGACATGAATGTAGTTTTGATAGTTGTTCCTGCAATTTTTATTTTTAATTCCCTTCTGATGTCGGGTGAAAACTAGTAATAAGTCAGTTTTAAAATTATATTTTTTTTCTTTGATGCACTTTAATATAAGAAAGCATGCACTTTAATATAGCAAAAATAATATTAACAAAAAATACAACCGACTTCCATGCCACAAAAATGAAAAAAAAAAAATTAAGTTGGTGTTGGTTTAGCATACACAGTATTTAGTGCATAGCTCCAAAGTCGAAGCTTATAAAGTAGGTACTTACAAAACTTTTATAATTCATATAAACTGAGGGCATCCGCATCTTATGACTAACGCCTATGGTCTACGCTTGAAGCACTCCAGCAGGGTTGATGGTTAAAATTTTCATTATACGTCTTTGCTTAGTAAAGATATTTCACATCCGTAAGCACCAAATGACCAATGTCTATGGTTTAAACTTGAAGCACCGCTGCATCATCAGGGTTGAAGACTTCTAGGTCATATTTGTCATCGTACATCTTTGATTCACTATATTATTACAAATCCGTAAGCACCAAGTTGTCATCTCCTACGGCGTCAACTTGCCGTACCCTGCATCATTGTGGTTTAGGATTTGAAGGTCATTTTTTTCATCATATGTCTCTCCTTAGTAATCTCATAACGTACATGTAAACATCAAATGGCTAACTTGTATGATTTAGGCCAACCTTGCATCATCAGGATCGAGGAGTTGGAGGTAAATTTTTTACCAAGTCCAATTTTCATAAAAATCGATTTGGTAGAAGCCGAGTTATCTTAACCACCCCATAATCGAAGAGTGAAGTATCACAGTATACCCACGTCCAAGAGAAAAAGTTTCGTAATGAAATTTCCTATCAAATAAAAGAAAGAAAATTGAAATCGATCCAAAAACACCCAAGTTATGCAAGATTTTAAGAAACCGATATTTTCCAATTTTCAGGGAAAACTGCTGAAAAATTTTCAGTTTCCTCAATATGGGACCGCCTGTGAAACTAGTCACATACAATATCGTATAAATCGTGTCGGTAGGTCGGCATTGTCTGGCCAAAGCGCCTGAATACATAAAAATATATATACATGACGAATAGACAATCTCTTTCCTTTGGGAAGTCGGTTAAAAACGTAAAACGTTACACAAGTTCGTGTTTATCCTTGTTTACAAGCAGTTTAGCAGGAATATCAGAATTTTACTTTAATTCTTGTATGTCCCGTGATGTGCAAAATCGCGAGTGAAATAACATAAACTACTCGTATATTAAGAACTATACGGAACTATACCTTTTTTTTTTGTTTTCGAGGGGGAAACTTTCAAAAAATACCCGACGTCGTGGGAGCGACGCGGGTTATGTGGGATTCTTACCGCACTAAAACCCCCCCGGTGGCCGACCTCGACGCTGCGAAGAGGACTCCGGGAACTCCAGTTGACCGCCGCCGATGTCCTCAGCGTGTGCCCCATCGGGCTCTTCTCTGGTGGGTGTGAACTGCTCAGCGCACCTTCTGGTTTTTACGGAAACATGCAACCACACATGCCGCCGTCCTTCCCGGGGTCACTTGACCGGACGGTTCGAGCTCCCACTCTTCCCGCCCGCAACCCCGGAAGCCCCTTTTAGTCGCCTCTTACGACAGGCAGAGGGTACCGTAGCCCTATTCTGGTCCCGGAACTACAGGGACAATACGGAATGATGCAACATCAATCCCCACAGAGAAACATAAAACAGACAGAAAATAAATTAGATTACGAATCATTTCATTGTTATTGATTTTGGACTAACTTCATGCAAAATCTTACAATATTCTTCGACTTCAATATTTATTTCAGAATGCTGATAGGGATAGCATGGAACTTCAGGGATGCTTGGTGAACCACACGTCAACTGTTTTTACAATAAGTAAAAGATACAGCTCTTGATGCACTCTGTCTCACAGTATCCCGAACAGGTTCAATAAGAGATTTGATTGTCAGTATTTTAATCACTGAGTAGATATTTATATGAAGTGTTTTTTATCCGACTGAAATAGCGATTAAGCATGCAGTCATTGTAGGGGGTCACTACCTCTACAAATGTCCATAACATTTGTAAGCCACTTCATATAAAACAAGGATTTTATCTGAAGTCAAGCACAGAGGCACGCAGACTCCCGACAATTAAGATGGTCGCTTTATATAAAAGTGAGTCGTCATTGTAAATACCGGCACACTTTCATATTAAGCGACCATCATAGTCCTCGGGAGTAGCAACGCATCTGTGATTGACTTCATATGGAACCCATGTTCTGTTGATTACAGATGTCCATGGGCGGCAGGGACCACTTACCATCAGGTGGACTGCATGGTCGTTTCCTACTTCAGTCAGATGAAAAAAAAATAGGGCAAATGCTAATGTGAGTCCGGTAACTTAAATAACACAATATTTTCATTATTATCATTTAAGATAAGAAACAAAAACATAATTAATGCATGTCAACAACATATTCACTTTTTTCATAAGGCAGAACGTATATGCTAACAGTAATCTAGAAATCAGAGACTCTGAATATGACACTCAAAATTTTCCTCAATCGTTGTCACCGACATGAACGAAATAATATTGACGACCGGTGATGAAATGGGTGGTTATAATTAAAACGTGAAGCTGTTAGGTCAAATATTCCGCGGATTTCCAATTGACAAAAATTAAATATAGATTGCGCACACATTTCAGATGTTGTGATAACCGCCTACTCAGAGACTTCCGGATGAAAATTAAACTTTATCAACAAATAACATCGAAGGAATATTGGAATATTTTAATGGATTACGCTAAATTTGATTAATATGAATTCGTGGAAGCTTGGTGATCAAATTTGATAGGAAGCGTGGACACTTGCAGGATTATGTTTTTGATAAAACTAATTCGTCAAATATCAAAGAAGAAGAACAAAAATGGTAAATAAAAAAGTGAAAAGTGTGTTCTTTATGTTCATTTTAAGGCTACTGCTTACTACTACCACGTTTTAAGGCTACTATTTGTAGCAGTACATATTAATCCCCTATTTTAGTATATGTAAATATATTTTAGTATATGTAAAGATATTTTAGTATATGTAATACCTAACTCTATCGGATTCGTCAAAACAGTCATAAACAATTTCTTTTTTTACTTTTAAATTTATATACCGGCAATATTTTTATTAAGTGTCAACAAACGACGTCAGAAAATTGCTATATTTAGGGATAATAATTCATTGATGTTTTGTGATTGCGCCTACTCAAAAGATGTATACGCTTCCGTTTAGAGATTTAGTGTTTTCAACAAAGTAGCGATGAAACTTTGTTAAATCTGACGTTTTAAGAGGTTTATGACGAAATGGAAATTATACGGATCCCCAATAATTCGTTCTAAGTTAATATTAGCACATGTGCCCGTCAGTATTTTTATTAGTAAAATGTAATATACAGATGTACTTACGAAAATATTTCTTATTTGATAGAACTTGTTGTTGTAGTTCCAAAAAACACATTTGTAGTTTTTATATTTATTAACCAACTTCTTTTAATAACCAGGTTTGATGGCAAATGTTTTTTTAATTAATAAAATTCACCAGTTCCTGTACTGTATTTAATATTCAGCGTCTTCTCAAACTTGATTTAAAGATTTTATCAAAGTCAAACACCGTTTCACATTTACATAAACATGTTACGACATTCATATCAAAACAGACCGAGTATTGATTTCGCGGAGTATGAATGGAGCTATCAGCCGACGACAAGGCTGACAGGCCTAGATCGAGGCCGATACGGCAACAAGGCCTAAACACAATCAAAACATTGCACGACTCTTCCTGTTACACGGTTTGAGACATTGAGGCTAGGGTTGCCAACCGTACTTTATAATAAGGTACTGTACTTTATTTGGGGTAATTGTTCTTTTTGAGAGAAAGAAGGTACACGAAAATAATTTATAGTACAATATTTTTGCTCGTCAGGTTGTAGGAACACAGATGTCAAAGATTATCTAGAGTTATCCCTTTTTTGCTTTTGTACCATGCACTAACCAAAACCTTACCTTAGCTGAAACAATAGTAATAAAAGAAAATTGTATTTTATTTTGGAACTACGTACTTTTTTCTACCTTTTATAGCCAACTAGTTGACCCGGCGAACTTCGTTCCGCCTAAAAGTCAAAAATTTAAAATAATCAGTGTTTCTCTACTATATTATACATGTACTATACTTACAAACCTTTCTCCTGAATCACTCTATTAATTAAAAAAACTGCATTAAAATCCGTACCGTTGTTTTAAAGATCTAAGCATACATAGGGACAGACAGAGTGAAGCGACTTTGTTTTCTACTATGTAGTGATGTACTTCAATCGCTGAAAAAAGTGGCAACCCTAATTGAGACCGATATAAAATAAGACCTCTAGAACACCGTCAAAACATTCTGATCATTTATTACCCTGGATGTTTGTTGTTTTTTCAATAAAGTTGACTGTGTTCTGGATACTATATTAACGTAAATTATACAGAAATTGAGGTGGAATCGCAACAATCGTCATAGATCTTACTAAAATACAATATTTAGAAGTCTGTTTCCTAAATAGATCTGTGGTATTATTCTTCTTCCTCTTCAAGAAAAGTGCAAAAAGAGCTCTCCTTCAAAGCCAGCATTGCGATGCTCTGGTGTTGCAAATGTTCACGGTGAAGGCATAGTTCATAGTTTATACGTTGAATAGTTACAATTACACATTCAGCGGTCTCACATGGTGATTCTTGACCATTTTAATACATTTCTTCTATTTCATATTTTCACAGTTTATGACCTACAGCTGGTCATAAGTCTCTTTTGATAGCTGGATGAGACCTGGAACATATGCGAAATCTTTGAATTGGCGACCTAAGGTATGTGTAGTCTATCAATTTGCACTTGGTCAGCGCGGCAGATTTTCTATGACTATGACCTGACACCCTGTCACTGGGTGAAAGGGTGTCAGGTCAAAAGGTGCTCAGTAGTGAGACAATAATGAATTGACATTGCAGATTGAGATAATATGACCAAAACCTGTCATAAATATGACATAAATTAAAACCATTTTTCAAGTACATAAAACCATACTTGCCAGACTAGAAGTCTAGAATTCATAACCATTACTAAATTTGATATATCTACGCTGTGAAAGTTACACTTATACTACTTATACTTATTTTCTACACTTATTATTACAAGTTTGAATGTTGAAATGAAAGGGCTTCCGACTATCAATCCAGATTGGATTTTTAACCTTTTTAGGCTCTACATTACAGTCGGTACCGATGTGCCCTCGTTTGCTCTTTGTTCTATATATAAAAAATCATAAAATCCAATACAAACTACTTACATTTAGTTATCAAGTTTGTAAAAGTATTCGTTCGCAGTTACATATAATATCGGGGATAGCATTCTTAAAGCCGTCTGTAATAATAAAATACTATTTATTTGCAGCAATGAACACTTATCATAATAAAGACTGCTCACTCATTTGCTTGCTAGTTTTATATTATAAAACATTAACAGGTGTAATAGTAAAGTCCAAAAATGGGAAATTAAAACTAGTTACGTGGAGATTCATATGACAACTATGACCCTTTTATATTTAGACGGGATAAACATCAAGACGCCACCTGATGACCATTATGCAATACAATGCTGCCTCTTATCGTAAATCTATTAGCGCATAAACCTGGGCATCCTCCCTACATCGAAAACATTGGTGATCGTAACTGTCTTAACAACAGGTTAATGCCAATGAATAGGCAATGAGAGCAGTAGAGACACGTGGTTTTAGTATAGTAGGGACATGGCATTTAATACGTTTAACAGTAGCAGCTAAATATGTTTAGGTGACAATGCGTCCATCTAAATCTGTTTGCTCATCAACATCCATTTTTGCTGTGTTATTTTTTTTATCCGACTGAAGTAGCAAATGAGCGTGCAGTCCACCTGATGGTAAGTAGTCACTGCCGCCCATCGACATCTGTTATCAACTTCATACAGAACATGGGTTCCATTTGAAGTCAACCACAGATGCGTTGCTACTCCCGAGCACTATGATGGTCGCCTCATGTAAAAGTGTGCCGACAACTACACCCTTTCATTGAAACGCAAGAAATGCTTCACAGTAAGAATAGGTATGGCGGTGATCCCCCTCGAAGGGATCTCCACCTTGTCGTGGTGAGGGGGCTCAGTAACCGTGGCTGGGGGCGCCGCGGTGAAGCCAAGAGGGATCCCAGGGAGGAGACGCTCCGAGCGGGCTTGGCTGAGGGCCCGCTCCGGACGCATCCGAGGGGGCTGTGGAAGTCGGTGTTTTCTGGCCTCTGCAGCCAGGAGGGGTCGCGGGAGGAGAGGTGTCTCGGTGTGTCGTTGCCGTGCACCCTATCTCCCGCGACCGAACGGGGGCGCACCGTCAGATGCGTTGGCGGTGGGGCCGCAGAGGAAGAGGAGATGCGGTGTGTCGTTGCCGTCCTCCCTATCCTCTGCGGCCGTTTGGTGGTTTGCGGCGGAACCAAAGAACGGATCCGCCGCTGGGTGTGGGGGGTCGACGCCTGTAGGGATGCCTTGCGGGTGTCGGCTTGCCATGCCCACGGCCCCTGGGTGGCGGTCTCGGGGTTGGACCGTCGCCCTGCGGATGGGGCCTTGGAGGTAAGGCGCGCCTTTGTGTTTTCTGGCGCGCCTTGCTGTTGGAGGGGAGCTTTATGCTCCACGCGAGGAGGGGCTGCGGGAGCGGCCAGGCACCGGCGGGTTCGCGGATGACTGCGAAAGCTTACCCGTGTTCCCGCCGTACGGTGCGAGGAGAAAACACAGTGGGGGTTTAGCCGGTAAGAGTCCGGCATAACCCAGCTGCCGCCCCGGGTGGCTGGGTATCCATGAGGATTACCCACTTAAAAAAAAAAAAAAAAAAAAAAAAAAAAAAAAAAAAAAAAAAAAAAAAAAAAAAGGTATGGCGGTGATACTTCCCCGGTCGAACTACAGTGGTTCTACCTTGGAAAGTGTTGTTGTACTTAAGTGTTGTTGTTTCTAGTTTGAAGGGTAAATTTAGTAGACAGGGGGTACAAAATATGAATGACATAAAGACTATTTATGGTGGCATAATAAGGATTAGGTACGTGATTTTTTTTTATTCAACGCATTATTTTTGGTTTGATGCGATCTTAAACATATAGACCAACAAACGAAGACAAGGTACAAACATTATTAAAAGTTCTATTGCTACTTAATTTCATTTTCAGGCAAATTTTTGGCAAATAAGTGTATTTTATTTAAAGACCTTTCATATTTGTTATTTATTTGCGTTGTTGGGGAAAGTAGCTTGTATGTATCAACTTCAAATAACATGTTAATATTTTTGCCGTTTGTTATTACCAGTTTTAAAATGCCTTATGTCATAGTTTTAACACGTTCTACTTCTAGACACTGGAATTGTCTTTGATCGCCTGTAACCTCATTTGCTACAATTTGATTGCTTATTTCGAAACAGTGAAAGATTTTATATGAATGGAAAGTCTGGTCAATATTTTCTTTTTTATTTTACTGAAGACCTAGTTTTGATATAAATATTTATAATAATATTCCTTGAAAGTAGGACAAATAACGAAATAGCTAAATTAATTTAAACAATCTTTTACTACTCAATAATGTTACGAAACATTTTAAAGATGGTAGGACCTTTCATGGTTAGGCACATAGGATGGTTAGACACACATCTTTTTCAGTCAAATCGCTGCACTGTTAAGTACTGCCGTGTTCTATGTTGAATGAAAAGTGTGGTAAGTGAATAGTAAATATCCAAGTTGTTCCAACTAACTTCTCACGTATAACATAAATGCGTTTATGATAGACTTAGCTAGGACACCTCACATATTCCTGTCCCTGAACATAAAGTAGATTGGGCAGCGTTCGGGATACTGCCATATCTTCTCATCCAATATACCTCAGAGCCTGAAGACGAAGATGTTCGAGCAGTGTGTGTTGCCAGTACGGCGCCGAGTTGTGGTAAGCTGAAAGTCGCTCAGCGAGCTATGGAGAGAGCTATGCTTGGTTTTTCCCAGCGCGACATAAATCATAGCGATGAAATCCATAGGAGAACGAATTTTACCGACATAGCTCTCAAAATTAGTAGGCTGAAGTGGATATGGGTAGACCACATCGTTCGTAGGACAGACGATGAGGTAGAAGAGTTCTCGAATGGAGACTACGTCTGGGCAAAAGGAGTGTAAGCCGCCCGCTGACAAGGTGAACTGATGACCTGAAGAAGACGGCGGTAACTGCTAGAGTCAGATGGCTCAGGACCGGTCGAAGTGGTCGCAGATTAGGGGAGGCCTATGTCCAGCAGCAGACTTTCAAAGGCTGAGGGATGGATGGAAAGTAGATTGTATACTCGTTTGCCATCATATTACCACCGAGTATTCGTACATAGTTACGTAGAATTCAATAAATAATGCTATCCCAGAAAATTTCCAAAAAACATAATTGCTTTCATTCTTACTCAGTTGCAATCTGACTTGACTACAAATAAATAGCAAGCACATGCATTTTAAATTATTAGAAGCAACAAAGGAGCATGCAACCCACCATCAGAGTAGGTCGATATCATCAACGTAGTACTAATTAATAATCTGTGCTCGTTACCATTGAGATACAACTTGATTGTGCAATTATCTTAAGTTTGAATGTATAGAGATCGCATAACGCCCTTCGTCGAACTACCATTATTTTGATATAACATTCCTTGGCTGTTGCTACGCGGAAGTGCAGACCCAGTCGCTCATTTCAACACTGAAACAGACACGTTTGTGGAGTATTTTGATTTATTGTGTGGCTGGAAGCGACTAAATCAAAGGAATTTTAATGCTTATCAAGTTTTCGTAATGTAGTTAGGCATGTTTGATTTCTATGGACCAGACATATTAGTTACGAATACTTCATTGATATCCTTTTTATTTCCTGCTGTTTGAAATACATTATGATCTACATTACACGCTCACCTTTTAATTTTTTTGCTATACCTTGCAATGTACATATCTACTTTGCAATGATGAGCGTGAATGTAACATTTTTGAGGAAACGAGATAAATCTTCACTAAAGTTACAAATTAGTATAAATAGTTATGTCATCAAAAACCTGGTCTGGCCGGGAATCGAACCCGGGACCCATTGCGCGTCAGACCAGTATGGTAACCGCGCCGCCACGCGGGTCGTCAATTGTATATTATTGCAAAATGCATTGATAATATGGCTGAAAACAAAAAGGCAAGCTTTGCAATGCAATGCATACTTTGCAATGTATGAGAAAATATTTAATTATTATTGTTTTTAGGAAACGTTCTTAACTCATTGTGCTAACAACCCAGAAACATTATCACAAACCTCCTGAGTTCTCTGTTACATCGTCTACGGAGATATAAGATCGTTTGCCAATTTCTCGTCACTAGTGTCAATTAATAAAATAACTGGTACTTCACAAACGCATAACGCGTACATTTCAAGCCGTTTTCAGTAGGACGAGAGCGACTAGGCCACATTAATAGAATTCCCTTTCATATTGACGATTATAGAAACGCTTGCCCTCAATGATCGAAGGGCCGTTTGAAAAGCGGCCAGAATGAGTCACCGCTGTTACCGTGAATATATGAACTGTTGAGAATATTACCGGAGCAAAGGTCGCATTCCATCAATATCCGTTGACTGGTAACAACTACACACCAGATAATCTAGGCCTTAGATAATTGAAAAGATACATTAGGTTTGTAAGAATAAATTTCTACAAGTCTTCACGTAATCGTAGTATTCTTAGCAATAATTTTATGGCTAGCGTATCCTGATATTGCTTTTATGCTACTGAGTCTTAGATAGGAGAAGAGCTACATAGTTTTAAAAACGGTACAAGTCTACTAGACTTCAAAAAATCATGATATACCTCCTTAGCAATTTGCTACTAAACTAGCTAAACAAAATTGAAGAAGTACATTGACTTTGCAACGATTTCTACTGTAGTCCTTCAAAATAACCCGAATACCACTGTATAATTTATTCCGTAACTGTAACTATTCCGTTGTTATTACATAAAATTATTATAATGTCCAGAACAATATCAAAAAATTACATAAGAGCCTACTTTATCGTAGGTAAAATGCACCGATATGGCATCTCTTTATAACGCACAAACTATTTTACTCCATTCTATCGTTTTTATATTATTCATGTATTATTTGTATTATTATTTATATACGCTATATTTTGTACCGGGTAACCTTCACAAGATCCGGTTTAAATTTTGAATACTTGAAAAGCTTTTAACTTACATATGATAACAAATATTATTGATACTGTTGAATAACGATACGACAACTCGTGTTTAATAAAACAAAAAATGTTTAGGTAGATGTATTGCAAAGTAAATGCGAATATGTAACCAATTATTGTTTCAAGGAAATTTAATTAATTTATATTAAGGGAACTTAGACCCTTAGTAGGAGATTTTTACTATTCCACAAAACAATCTACATTCACGTTTTCTCCAATCATAGCGAACTCCATTGCAAGATATCCTGAAAACCAAAAATGTAGACGTACAATGCACGAGTAATGAATAGATAGTACATAATAATTCATGCTCAGGATAAGTGAACATATTTTATCTTTGTATCTTCTTAACAAACAATGTCTTTCACGTTCGACTTTGAAGCTACACTATACTGTTATAGCTTTTAATATTATAACGTAGTAATAATAATTACTATGTGATAATGTTGAGCAGTGATAGCCTAATGGTTGGTTCAAACACAGGCACGCACCACTGATATTTTCCAAAATTATGTGCGTATTAGAAATACTGCTTTTCGGTGAAGGAAAACATCGTGAGGATACCTATACACCCGAGAGTATGCAAAAAAAAGTTCTCGGAGGTGAGTGAAGTCTACCAATTCACACTTGGCCAGCGCGGTGGACTGTGCCCTAAACTCTCTCATTCTGAGAGAAGACCCTTGCCCAGCAGTGGGACAACGATGGCTTGACGAGATGTGAAAATGTTAATGTAATATCACGAACACATAATTCTTCACACGCTATGCTTTGATTTGTCAGGGATGCTGCGGAGACACGAGGCATGCCATATACATTTTCAGGGATCGCAAAGCATTTGTAGTCGACCTCAGATACAACTTCATTCCTATCTAAGCTGGCAGTGGCCAAATCATCAACCCATTATTGTCCCAAGCTTGGCACGGGTTTTCTCGAGTTCACTCGAGAGAGTGAAAAAATATAGCACATAGTCTACTGAGTGCTAATTAGTAGACTACAAACACCTTATAGAACTTTTTAAATAACTATCATTTGTGTTCCGTTTGCCTTCTGATATTTTCAACAAAATGACTGCATACTCATTTGTTGAATGTGAGAGTTATAGGCCATAGTCCACCGCGCTGGACAATTGCGTATTGGTGGACTTCACATACTTCTAAACATCTTTTTTTTAAAGAACTCTCGGGTGTGTAGGTTTCCTAGCGATGTTTTCTTTCACCGAATATTCGTTTGTAGCTTGTTTGTTATAAAGAAACAGTGCAAAAAATAAGCAAGAACTACACAGTAAACAATCATGAATAAAGAGTTTAAAACGAATAAAATAAACAATATTGTACCATCGCTCATACTTTCCTGTTAATTTGTATAATTTTGACTTTCACGAGCAAAAACGCAAACAACTTCAAGGCTCATTGAAAATGCTCATAAATACTTATAAAAGGGGGTTAGCACTAAATTGGGGTTTAAGTCTGAAAATTTAATATTGTCGGAGTTAAATTAGCCTGTTTTGAGTTATACAACATTTTTGATAAAATATCGCATAAACAGCACATTCCAATGTTCAAAGATTCATTGATCGTATTTAAGAGCAATATTATAAACTAGCTTATCGCTTACGGCGTTGCTTGTATCAATATGTTTTTCCCGGCGTCAGAAGGAGGGTGATGTTTTCGAGCGTAATTGGACCTACTCATGCAAAACAGAATCAACCCACACAACGAAAGTTTTGAAAAAAAAGCCATTTTTGTCAAAATTTTGTTTACTATATAATTTTAGGTTATTTTTAATAAATCTGTTTAAAATGTTGCACTAAATAATTTGTACTATGTATACAAATATGATATTATTGGAAATCATCAACGTCTTTAATAATACAGGCGGAAAACTCCTTGCTTCCTTTTTGCAAAAGTAGGTCCAATTATGTATATATGTTTGCATGTATGTCCATTTCAATGTCACGCGTCACAGCGGATTGTAACATGACATATCATTGGAATCGACTCAGTTTGAACAGTGACATAGGCTATATAACTTTTAAATATGGCGAATATGGTCGCGAAAAAAAAGTTTTTTTATCTGACTGAAGTAGCAAACGAGCATGCAGTCCATCTGATGGTAAGTGGTTACAGCCACCCGTGGACATCTGTAATCAACTTCATACAGAACATGGGTTCCATGTAAAGTCAATCAAAGATACGTTGCTACTCCCGAGGACTATTATGGTCGCCCCATGTGAAAGTGTGCCAGCCACCACACCCTTTTATCAAAACGCAAGAGATGCTTCACGCTAGAAATAGGTGTGGTGTGATGTGTGTGTTCTCCCTCCTTGACAATTGGTGTTGGATCGTATTTGTTATAATAACTATACCTATGGATACATGGTTGCTTCAAAATAGAACATGATAACGTTTTATCGGACGTGTATGTTTAAAAAATCGTACAATTTACAGACATACCAAATGTTTAGATTATTTATAGCGTATAGATTTATACGATGTGTTCATCCGGAACTGGGTTAAGCCATACAAACGGTTTGAAAACTAAATACGATACTCGTTATCGTAACGGCGTTACGTTATTACGTAATCATCGTTACAATAACTGGTCTAAAATTATATTTTATGATTACAGATATGATGAGAAAATCTTCCAGTTGTGTTGCGATGAGTTATCGTATTGGCATAGACAGATGATAAATAAAAAAATTGTGGAAAACTTTTTTCTTTAAGCTCTTTTATTGCACATGTTAAGCTTAAATCGCCAAGTTAATCTATTTATTTAAAACATTAAAGATATGTCATATTGATATGGTCGCCATAAGATCTTGTTAGGTTAAATAATTACGTAACAACTTAAGACAGAAGCCCCCTTAAGTAGGACTAAATAAATTAATAACCGACTTTGTATTACATGGATCTCACAACTTTTTTCGGTAGAAGAACTAAGTTGCGAGGCTTGTTTTCTTTACACTTATTGTTTTTATGGTATACATTTTACCCGGTTTAGACGTGAAAAAACTATGCACACATAATATACAAAAGTTGACCTCGACGTTTCAGTCATTTCACTTCACTGGAAACATGATTGTCATATAGGTACATCTGGATTTTAATAGGTGGGTAAGCCTTCATTGCCGGCAATAACTTGACGATTTTATTAACGTCACAAAGATGTAGGTGATACATACAGAAAGTATATGTTTTTCCACTTACAATCTCATAAATCCGACCAATATAATACAGTGACACAAATTTAACCTAAAAATCGCAGAGTCAGCGATAGTCAAGTAGAACATGGTATGTCATCCAATATACCAACCAACAATATTAAAACATCAAACAAGTCACAGCGGTTTCTGAAAATAGTTGTTAAAAATCTGAAAACAGTGTAAACAATGCGACATTTACCCGGAAACGTTGTGCAAGACGCGTTTCGACATCTGCCGCTGAATGGCCGTCGTCTCGCACGTGTTGCCAAATATACTAATAACCAGCGGTATTTACGAACTTTTTCTCCCGGCACTGTCCGCAAAAGTGCTGGTGTAGCAGCGTTTTCATGAGTGCCGCAAGAAAAAGTGTAGTGGTTTTAATTTTGCCGTTTGTGTTGGTCTCCTAAGCTGGAATCCTACGCTTACACCTTTCATCAATTTTAGAAACTTCCCTCTAATAAAAAATAACACACATTGTGATAAAATGTTATATACCTTTGAAATTAGTAGAAAATTTTCAAAGGTATGAAAAGTCTACCCATTCGCATTTCACCAGCGCAAAAAGTCAAGTCACTTCTTGTTTTGAAGAAAGATGTGTACCCAGTAGTGAGACAATAATGGATTGCTGATGAACTCTCCGCTTGCATTCCTGTTTTTGATATGAAGACGTCTTTAGGCGATTTGGCCAATTTTTAGTAGGGAGTTAGGTTATGGGTGGTTATACACTAGTGGTGATGTTTTTGATGGTAATTGTGGAGGTATTCGAGCTGTGGTCGGTCGTGGTAGTTGGTTTTGTATCTTTAAGTTTTGACTTCGGTCAGCACACTTAATGTCTCTCTGTCTGACTTAATGACTGTCTCTGAATTTGCTTTCGTTTTGTTTAGCAACGTTATCCGACGATAGCGTATTAGATTAGGAACTCAGTTTTTTGAACCTTCAAACAGACATCACCGCTAATTTATTTATATAAACAACACGACTACACATATTACGCTTCTGAATGAATTTTTGCGTAGGAACATACCACCTGTTTTCATAGAACACACATTTCGCAATAAACCGTTTATTGTTTTAGTAACCGAGTTACAAACGTCATTAGTTTACAATGTACGCTTACGTTTAAGAATTACAAGTAGGCCTTTGTTAGTTTATCTTTGTAGCATTCAATAGAATAATAGTATGTAAGTATTAGTTCACTTTTATCATTGGTACCCATAAATTGTGATCTCTGAAAAAAATGAAAAAT
The DNA here is from genome assembly GCA_949699795.1 of Spicauda simplicius. Lineage (NCBI taxonomy): Eukaryota > Metazoa > Arthropoda > Insecta > Lepidoptera > Hesperiidae > Spicauda > Spicauda simplicius. Next base: position 6,169,891 of record OX453064.1, read on the forward strand.
ATGGTATTTATATTTTCTTCGAAATATTTTTGTATGCTGTAAAGCGTGTAATAAGAAAAATAACTACTATCATACATATTTAACGATGTAGTTTCTGGTAAACTGATAATATTTCTATACCTCATAGACTATTATTACAATTTCTTTAATGAATAAATGTCAAATGTGATCGTATTAAGCACAAAATAATAAAAAAACCTTTTGAAAGTTAAAAGTTCGTACAACTCTATTGAAAAGGTATTATGTTATTATGTTATTATTAGGTATTATGTTTAGAACCAGTTTACGATAAGAAAATTAAAATCCCTAAATATAAACCAAATCTTACCGTATAGATTAGATTTTTAAGCCTAATTGACCAATATATTTGACCTTATATAGTTGACCATTGTTAAACCCAGTGGAACTATGAATTCGAAATAGGAGAGAATACATTTTATACTATACCAGTAGGACAAGTTACAATCCAAAATCCATCTCAAATACAATTCCTATCTGTGATTGGCCACAGATCCATTATTGCTCTTAAGGACCTGCCTTAAATTTACTTCCTTACTACAACTTCCTCATTCAAACAAAATGCAGCAGCGTTAGGGATTGCAATCCGGAAATCCGGATCCAGTAATCTGGCGAATCCGGCATCAATTTACACATACCTATTCACCGGATTCGGTGAATAGATAAAAAATCAGCCGGACCGGGCCGGATTTAAAATAAGGCCGGATTGCAATCCCTAACCAGCACTTAACACTGCTATTATAGGGCACAAATAAAAAAAACTTCTGATGAGTTGCTTATATGAATTCCATGCGGTGAGATGCTTAGTAAGCGCTGACAGATTGACTATCTACTAGGGTAGCGAGGTATATCAAGGAATTCAGGGATAAGTATGGGACGGGCATAATAAGTCGCCGGCGCCGATCTTGGTCGGCTAGTCGGCGTGACTGATCAGTCGCGGCTGAAATGTGTGGAAAGGGCTTATTTATTCATCTTATTATATGGTTATAGACTAGTAGTACAGTCTAGAAGAATCTCTAATAAACTACATATGAAAAAATAAAATACACATCAAATTATTGGATGAGTATGAAGTAAGACATTTATTTTAAATAATAGATTTCTCCTTTTCTGAATGGACGAATTAAAATTTACGGCACGTATTTTAAACAAATTTAAAATTAATTATTTTTAGCTTTGACTGTTTAATCTTTGTCATCCTTACAAGAGTTGTGGGACAATAATGAGTAGGTGATAAATAAGACAATCCTCTTTATAACACGACAGAACATGAAGCACCTGAGCATCATTTTTAAACATTTGAAATAAAACGACCATGGTTATTTTCTTTGAACTCCCAATGTCAAACAAGCGCGAACAATAATTACTATACAAGCTTTTTGAGTTCTCTGAAATTTCATGACATCTGTAAAATCAGGGTTGTAAAACGATAATTTCCCGGTGGATTCCACAGTGTGTTAGCTGTGCGTGTATTGGCATGATGCCATCTGCACTCGCCGGATGCCCGGAGCTCTCAAGAATTCGAAGCTGAGCGACGCGCCGCCCGCCCTCCAATGGCGCCTGCGCACCGTTAATACGGGTTCCGTAAATGTTCCATGCACATTGTTACACTACACGCGCTCGTTATCAAAATCCTAAACAGACAGCTGAAATACAATCCGTCCCGAAATAACTTTCGCCCACACGCCTATGATACCCAAACAAAAACTTTCTTGATTTATACATCAGTTCCTGTTCAAAAATTATAATCGCAAATATTATTTATGTAAGCGATTGAATTTACACGAGTAAAACTCCGAAATGAATTAAGCTTTTACGATTGAGTTGAGATATGAGCTGCGCGCGAAATCTCGACGAGTTCTTTGACACTGTAAGATTATTAACATCGTATTACGAAACTGTGTCTTGTAATAACAATGAAGTGAACAAAGGATATGTCGTTTTTATGGCTACAGCTGTTTGTGGTCAGCTTAGTACGCCTGGACAAGTATGCAGGTATTTTGGATCGTCATGAGATTTGGTTAGACAGTAGAAGACAGATTGGCTAACAAGACGGTGAACGAAACATTAAGATCCGTTGTGAGTTCCACTAGAAATATTTACGAGTTAACTGACAATCGGTAGACGACGGCTTACCACCTAACCTGATGACAACAGATCCGCCGGACGTGCTTTATGTATGACGGAGTACAAGGCTGAGTTATAACGACAATAATTATATCTTTCAGATACTAACACGTGAACCTGGCGGGCCAAGGATTAACCAGATTAACACTAACAAAGCCTTTCTTCGGAAAAGGCACTCAGCGTCATTGAACGCATAAAGTTGAATCTTTCCGAAATTATAAACATTCTGGGCAGTTCCGTATTACGCATTGTTACAGCTAATTGCTTCGATTAATGAAGAAAGAACGCAAGAATGCACTCTTCAAAGATTAATTATTGCAAACATTTAGCAGGATTTAAAGCGAATGCGAAAATTTAGCTTAACATAAATTGTTATTACTTCTGGATAAATGCAACTCGCAAAAAATATGCAGCATACTCGTACTTTAAATCAGTGTAAAAAGTCAGATAATCTTATGCAAGATGTTTGAATAACACCTTAGGAGTAGAATTGTATCATATAGACGTCCTTATGTAGGATACCAATCATATTCAAGGTTGATAATAAATGTTTTTGGGCGACTGTAGCTACTACCAGGTGCAAGCTCGTTTACTACTTCATTTTAAAAGAAATATTTATTAAGAAACTCACAGTTGGTAAGAGCCTCTAAAGCGAAAACATACACCGCCTATTTTTAAATAACAAACAAGAGCGAGTAACGGAAAGCTGGCTTAATTTCATTGCTGTGAGATGTCAACCGGAGGTCGAAAGGTCTGAAACATATCCGGCGATATTACTTTCATGACAATTAGCGGTATAAGACACATCTGCTGGGCCTGCCAACAATGAGAAGGCCAGTTGACATCGCTATATGACACCACCTGAATATACCACTTCACTAATAATAAAGTGCAGTGACATACTTAAATAAATATAAATGTTTTAAGATACAAAAATTCGTGTTAGGTTACCAATCGTATGACCTATAGCAAGAATTCTGAATGAAAATGAATTGATAACTCCGACTCCCGTGGCCACATTTCTTTAAAAAGCCTAACTCGGTTTTTCCTATTGATGGATTAATACTTTCTAATAAAAAAATGCAATTGTCCGGTTGTCGTTTTTTAAAGCGGTCGATATCGAGCCAACGACCTTGCATAAATACCATTCCTACTTCTTGAATTTTAATTATCAAACATTCTTTGAACAATTCAAACTTTCTTCATATTTTTTTCAAAATATAATATCCTGGCTTCACAAAGAATTATTTTGTATAAACAATTTCAATGTACACTTCCTAAGAACAGAATAGCTCTGTTAAGCTTTCCCGGCTTTGTTCATTGAAAAGCTTCACGTGTCCTAGATATAAAAGGCCACGTTTACACTGAACCGGAAAATGATAGCATAAAATGACAATGCCCGAGTCTCAGGACAATGAGCATCGAGTTCCGTGCCTTCGCTAGGACGTTCGACCTGGATTAACCAGTGCAGGTCATGACTCATTGTAGAACAAATATTTCCCCAAACTGTATTGTGTCACGAGACAATGCCTACATACGGATTCCGAACAAGTTGAATGTCTGAATCTACAGGAAGTTGTAAAGGAATGAATCTTGTATGGTTATTATGCTTGCAACTCTACTACTGAAGACAACATTGATTAAAATTTCTATTTATATGTTTTAACTGTAGTTTAAATGTTTAAAGGTGACAGACCCGTTAAATTGCTGCTGTGCTCTGATATACGAAGTATAATAAGGAAGACATACTTACTCGCAGCGTTCTGACTTAGGCCTTAAATTTCAACAAATCAATGGTCGGCTTCAAGTAGGATTCTAATCTTTTGTAGGGTTGCACAGATATCTTTGCGTAGCTGTGGGCACTTACAGTCTGGTGAACTACATTCTTGTTTACTGTGTAATACGAAAAATGCTTGACTACAAAACACAGCGGAGCTTAACATTGATGTTTTAGGAAAGAAATTGGTACTTCCGGAGACAAACTACAAGGGGTTCTGCCACTTAGTATACTGTTTATAGCTATATACTATTTCCTCTCAGAATAAAAAGAGTATAAGTTCACCACGCCAAAATAATCCGTTTTATATTTTTGTACACCGTAAATCATCTGAATCCAGACGAGTTAAAACGGTTAGGTACAATAGCCAACGCAAAATATATACACTCGGAGGCGTTTCCGATGATGAAAGACGATTTTAACAAGAAAATCGCCGCGTGACTCATTAGGTGTTTATCCATTGGCCGGCGTACAAATTTGATTAATCCGCAATTGAGATTAAACAGAACCCACTTTACAGTGATTGCTAGCTATACTTTCGGTGGTATGTCCACCCATTATTGTAATACCGCACGGGTTTTCTCTCAGAATGAGCTAGTTTTAGGTCCTAGTCCGCCACGCTAGATAAGGCCGTTTTAGCGCCAAGGACGGCCACCGGAGGGTTTTAGTGCGGTAAAAATCCCACATAACCCTGCGTCGCTCCCACGGCGTCGGGTACCTTTTGAAGGTTTCCCCCTTGACAAAAAAAGGCCGTTTTGGTAGATTCCACACACTTTCCTTTTTTAAAGAGATGTGGCGTTGTTCCTAACTATGTTTTACATTTACGTTAAGCAGTTATATTTTAATTTTTAGTGTACATATTATTTTAGGAAATCAGTGATAGTGTGCCTGCAACAAGCGAACTCGAAGTTCGTTTGATACTCCAATCCCAAAAAAAAATTGTCATAACCTACGACAAAAGGCAGTTGCAACGTGTTTGGGATTGATTTTAGATGGAACTTTTTACATGAAGTTGCTTGCATATGTCCATGGGCAACAATGACAGATAAACATGCATGCTCATTTGCCAATCCAATGAAATTATATTAAAGGTATTTATTTTGTATAGGCCTACTGGGGCACTTACAAATTGTCAGTTACATTTTTTGTTTTACTACCACTGGTTAGGAACACGACCTTAACTGAGAAGATCCGGCAAGGAACTCAGCGAGTTTGTTTGTTTGTGTATATTCAATTTTGTTTCAAGTATATGTCAAGGTGGTAGAACCAATGTAGTTCGACCGGGGAAGTACCACCGCCACACTTATTTCTAGCGTAAAGCAATTCTTGCGTTTCGATAGAAGGGTGTGGGTGCCAGCACACTTTCACATGAGGCGACCATCATAGTCCTCGGGAGTAGCAACGCATCTGTGATTGACTTCAGATGTTGTATATTGTAACCCATGTGCTGTATGTAGTTGATTACAGATGTATCAGGTGGACTGTATGCTCGTTTGCTACTTCAGTTAGATAAAAAAAAATCAGAACTTACGAAAAAACTAAGTAGTTACATATACATTTCATCTTAATCTCGAGATCGAGCGAGCGAGCGCGAATCCAGGTCGTGCGGCCTTCTGCGAGGCCGGCCGACCTGGATTCGCGCGTGCACGGTGACTCATTGTTGTAGTCCAGAGCATCCCAAACAGATCGAATTACTCCAGCGCTTGACCTTTAGCGAGGTAATAAGTGGGGTGTCGGGTTAACTTTTTTTAATTTGGGTGAGAATAGTCGTATCCAAGCGTTAAAATATGTATGTGTTTTTTAATCTTAATGCGAAAGTTTGTAAGAATGTATGTTCTATCAAACATACATTGATTGTACTCTTTCATTTAAAAAGTGTCAATCGGATTTCGCTGAAATTTGGCACACACATAGTTCATGGCCTAAATTAACGCATGTGATACTCAATACTGTGATGGACGTGACTGAAGCAGACGAAGCCCCGGGAATTACCTAGTAGTACATATATATACCAGCTTTCGATATCAAAATCCATTTTATGAAAAATCTACCATTCCCACTCTTTTTAAAATTCGGACTTGCAGTCTCTTATGTAGCATATTTTCCAAAATTAAGTCAAATATACCGTACATCCCATTTTATAAATGCCATCAAGCCGTTTGGAGCGTAGAACGTGCCAAAGTATACATATGCTTTAAAAGATCACCCTTCTTCTGACGAAGATAAGTAAATAGTTTATCTTGTCAGTCTTTTACGGTAACCATTATGTGAGATTTCTAGCTTTTTAATAACTACATAGAAGGCCGATTGTTTTGATCACGGCAGCTACAACCTATTGAGTACTCTCATACTAATTTCGCTATCTACTTTTAATAATAATTGTTTGTTGTTGAAGTTTATCATTATATTAGAATAACTTTATATATTTTATCAAAGATAGCAAAACAACTGTGATCGATTTCATGTTGTATTGATCACATTGCCTTTAAGCCCGTGGCGGTGCAGTTACCATTCTGGTCTGACACGCGGTGGGTTCCGGGTTCGATTCCCGGCCAGACAGGTATCTGAGTGATGAGTTTTGATTCTTGTTCTGGGTCTGAGGAGGTCACAGGAGAAAATCCCACTGTGGGGGCTATGAGTGCAGAAAGCGTTTTAAGATGCCTATAGTACCTATATAGAGTGTGTTGGATATTAGACCAACTAGATAAGTCATCTTTTTATTCATTACTATATTGAAGTGTACTGCTGGACGTAGTCTAAGGGTTTTTGCCAGTATCCTTTTTATGTGTGGTCTTAGTCCGGTAAGCTTTTTAGGATCGTTGTAGATGTTGATGTTACACAAGAAGACACTAATGGCAATCACCTAGAATTTTTATCCTATTGCAAGGTGGTAAAACAATGGTTTGACCGGGAAGGTACCACTGCTACACCTATTTCCAGCGTGAAGCATTTTTTGCGTATCGATGAGAGGGTGTGGTTGCCGGAACACTTTTATATAAGGCGACCACCAGTCCTCGGGAATAGCAACGTAACTATGATTGACCTCAGATAGAATCCATGTTCTATATGAAGTTTCATACTGACGTCAACGGGCAACAGTGGCCACTTATCATCAGGTAAACTGCATGCTCGTTTGCTATTTCAATCACATTAAAAAAACCTTCGCTCCACTTCGTCATTCGTGGTAACGGATGGAGTGGAGCTATTCAAGACCACCACACAGCACCACTACCATTAGCTAGTAGCTATTGGCTAAATTAATCTGTTATTTTAACTACATAAATAATGGACTTTTAGAAAGGTCAATGACGTTCAACATTATCTCGCTAATATAAACAAAGTTTGCTTCGTATTTTAATATAAGTATAATGTTCTACAAAAAGAATTGCCTTTAAAAACAGACTATTAGAATTATGGCAGCGTTAAAGTGGAAATAAAGGTCAGATTGTAGCTTCCGAAGAATATCTAAAAATAGACAATAATAATAAAAGTGCTTCTATTTTTATTACAAAGAACTCCGCCTACAATTCCTGTTTTTTCTAAATGTATGTAAGTATTTTGATAACATGTGAAATGTCATGTACGAAAACGAAGTTCCGTTATAAAGTACATTAAGTTCAATCACCGATGTCTATGTTATATTTTCTGTTTACTGAATACCAATAAACCCGAATGTTGAAAAGCATTCACACGGCCATTTTAGATAGTTTATTTTATTTGCAATTTTCAAGTTATTTTTGCGTCTTAGTAATTCAATTATTCAGTTAATATTTATATGTAATACAATAATTAATTTGAAAGGCATGTTTTTCTTACATTACAAGGCAATTTGTTAAGATACTAGTTTTGTAAAAGTTAATTGAAGAATAATTGACATGCAGTGTGGTTCTATACGATCATTGAGGCGATCCGCAAATCTTCATAAGTTACATAATTAAAAAATAAACATTAAAGTAAGTTATTGATACTTTTTAATCAACTTCCAAAAAGGAGAAGGTGCTCAATTCCACTGTTTTTACAATTAGATAAACAATGTAGCGAACGGAATAGCAAAATAAACAAATTAAATATTTCTTGAAACATAAAACAAATATTAATAACTATAATATAAATACAACGTTGGCTGTTTACTAAACCCTACCTCAATACAAACAAAGCGTATACAATAATACGAGAGTACAGCGCGGGAAACACGTTTCCCACGTGCATAGCTGCGCAGTAATTCGGGCTTTCGCTGACAGCCAACGTGCTTAATTGACGGCTCGCTGGAATATTCTGCACAGCACGTGACTTATATGACAATGCAACTTCCCAATTACATAAGTATCTCGTAGAATACTATGAGATTCTCGTTTGAAGTCCTTATGTAGTTTGGAGGGGTCTATCTAGAGATTTGTTTGGAAAACGTGAAAAAATACTTTTTTATCAGTAAGAGAAATAATTCCATGATCGTCATTGATAATCAAATCAAATCAAATCAAATCAAATTCGATTATTATGGAATATAGATATTAACGTCAATTGTAATTTTTAGAGGATTTATGCATCCCTTTACATATGACACAGGCCTGACATATTTAGGCATTTGGCTAGTAATTAGTGGATTAGAAGAGACTTATTGAATGTAATATATTAAAGAGTTGGTTTGGAATTTATAATACATCTGCGTTAAACAACAAGAAGAACTCTAATTGTTAAATTAAAATTTTAATAATAGTAAATAGTTGATTGTAGAAATTGATCGTAATGTACAATCATAACAGTGAATTTGATTTTATAATTTCTGAAGTAGTATTAATTTTAGTTAAGATATTAAATACTTCACTCATGTTGATAATTTATAAAGCTACCTACATATATTGCTTATTTTTAGCTACAAATGGTAAAATTTAAATGTATACAATTCACATCAGTATCATTGTAAGTGATATCGGTCACGCCCTACATTTTTCTTGATTTTTAAAAGTTCAAAGCAAATGCATTGCACCACATTCAACCTTGTCAGAGTATCTGAATGACAAACTGTCACTTTTGTCATTTCTCACGTAACCAATGTTGTAACAAAAAACTACAAATATTATTTGTTCTTGTGTGAAAAAGAGAAAAACATTTTATCAATTTCATGGAATGTGGGAAAGAGATTTCTTTCAACTTCCATTATTTATATGTATAATATATGATAACAATAATAATAATAATAATAATATTTATGGCCGTAACTGTTAGAATATTATAATACAATGGTGATTTATGTGATATCATGTTCCTCATAACTGTTTACCCATGTCGGTCATTGCAATTCCTGTAATAAATTATAATTTAAAAAAATATTTATATAAGTAGTCAATAATATTAGTCAAATACCTATTTAATATAATTTGTAGAATTGAGTAAATATAATTTCAAGGATAGAACAACAGCATAATAATACATGTCATAGATAGCTCCATATTTATTAGCTAATGTTTATGTTCAAAAAAAATTTTAAACAAAAAATACAACCGACTTCCATGCCACATAAAAGTAAAAAATAATTTAAATACATGTTGGCTTAGAGCAAACACAGTTCTTAGTACATAGTCCCGAAGTCGGCGCTTACCATATTTTGCTGGATCATGACGAAACTACATGTATCTTATATGAGCGCCGATTTCGGGACTATGTACTAAGAACTGTGTTTGCTCTAAGCCAACATGTATTTAAATTATTTTTTACTTTTATGTGGCATGGAAGTCGGTTGTATTTTTTGTTTAAAATTTTTTTTTTCACGCTTTTCAGTCACGATAAAATCAGTTATGGCTGTTGCTAGTCGTCCGCTAACCGGATGAATAAAATTATGTGCTGACGTCATCATATAAAAATAGACTTCTTTGACACAACCGGTCGGGGGCGCTACCGCGCCCCCTCCCTTAGATTCTGAATTGGATAAATCTGTTCGAACCTAACCTAACCGAATAAAACAACTTTTTCTGAGTAAACATTTATTTAAAGAAAAGACCTATAATTATCAATATTTAAAGTAGAAAAAGTAATATAAACCTTATAACTAAGAGTATAATTCAACTGATACTGATAAAAATAACCCATCCAATTTAAAAAGGTTGGTAGTACTCTTGCATCTTTCAGGTAATTGTATTCAAAGTGGAATTTTTGATCATAATTATATCCTCTCCGAAACTCATTGTCGGTATTGTGAACAACAACATTATGTATACGTAAGCACAATATGGCCGATGCCTACGGTTTAAACTTGAAGGACCCCAGCATTATCAGGGTTGAGGAGTTGAAGGTCAAAATTATCATGTCATATCTTTGCTTAGTAATCTCATTACATATACGTAAGCACCATATGGCCGATGCTTATGGTTTAAACTTGCAGTACCCTACATCATCAGGGTTGAGGAGTTGAAGGTCAATTTTCTTATCATACGTCTTTGCTTTGTAAATATATTACATATCCATAAGTATCAAATGGCCAACGCCTATGGTTTAAGCCTGAAGTACCCCTGCATCATCAGGGCTGAAGAGTTGAAGGTCAAAATTATCATGTCATATCTTTTCTATGTAATCTCATCGCATGCACGTAAGCAACAGATCCCCAACTTCTATGTTTTGGGCTTACAGTACCCTGCATCATCAGGGTTGAGGAGTTGAAGGTCAACTTTTTTATCATACATCTTCGCTTTGTAAATATATTACATACCCATAGGCATCAAATGGCCAACGCCTATAGTTTAAGCCTGAAGTACCCCTGCATCATCAGAGTTGAGGAGTTGAAGGTCCAATTTTTCACCGTATACAACCATTTTTCTAATGTTTTACCTTACATTTTTTTAAATATCATTTTGAATGCGTAAGATTGAAATAGCTAAGTTTTATGGCTTAGGCATTCAATACCCCTGCATCATCAGGATTGAGGAGTTGAAGGTCCAATTTTTCGTCGTATACCTTTGCTTAGCAATGTTATTACAAATCCGTGAGCAACAAACGTCTAACGTTTATGGTTTAAGCCTGCAGTACCCCTGCATCATCAGGGTTGAGGAGTTGAAGGTCAAATTTGTCATCGTACATCTTTGCCTTGCTATCTTATTATATATCCGTAAGCACTAAATGGCCATCACCTACGGCTTGGGCTTACAGCACCCTGCATCATCAGGGTTGAGGAGTTGAAGGTCATTTTTTTTATAATATGTCTTTGCTTAGTATTGTTATAACATACCCATAAGCACCAAATGGTCAACCCCAATGGCTTAGGCTTGAGGCACCCCTGCATCATCAGGATTGAGGAGTTGAAGGTCAAATTTTCATCACATGTCTCTGCTTAGTAGTCTTGTTACATATATGTAAGCACCAAATAGCTAATGTTATAGTTTAGGATAGCTATAACCCTGCATCATCAGGATCGAAGAGTTGAAGGTCAAATTTTTCGTCAACCTATATAAGCATAGATATATAATACATATTCCAAGTTTCATAAGAATCGATTCGGCAGAAGCTGAGTTATCTCAAATTATCTAAAAAACTTGAGGAGTGGTGGTGGTTTCCACCCCATAACTCAAAGAGTTAAGCATCACAGCATACCCATGTCCAAGAGAAAAAGTTGCGTGACAAAATTTCCTATCAAATGAAAGAAAGAAAATGGAAATCGGTTTAGAAACACCCAAGTTATTCAAGATTTTAAGAAACCGACATTTTCCAATTTTCCGGGAAAACCGCCGGAAGGTTTTCATTTTCCTCAATATGGGACTGCCTGTGAAACTAGTCGCATACAATGTCGTATGAATCGTATCGGTAGGTCGACGATTTCTAGCCATTTCGCCCGAACATACATAAAAAAAAAAAATATACGTGACGAATAGATAACCTCTTTCCTTTGGGAAGTCGGTTAAAAATACTCATTCAAGTTATAAAAAACATGTTCAAAGAGCCAAACTTTCAGTCTTGATTTAAATTTACAGATACCCAGTGATTTTATTACAAGTAGTTAATGATTATACAATTTTATACCTGTATTAAATGCACTCTTTTAGTAAATATTATATTTGGCTTCACACGTAAGTTATATTTACATTGTTCTCTCAAGTTATCACGAGAATCGAATTTATGTCTAAAATCAAACATATTACGTTTTACAAACCTACCTAGTTCGAGAATATAGATATTTGTTTAAGTAAGATATTTTTGCTGAAAAGATGTAAATTACTGTGGCTTAAACGTTGAAGTTTACATTCATACACTTAAATATCTGAAGCCTGGTAATATTTTTACTTTGCTCTAACTAACTTTAAAGAGTTTGTCACCACAAAATTATAGTGACAAGTATGGTGCATTAGGATACAGTTAGTGTTGTATGTCATTATGTAGCATCTAAGAAAGTAAAAAAACACGTGGGGTAGGTGGGCGGACTAATAATGCTTGTCAACGGTTTCCCCCGCCACAGCAGTTTGACCCAACGATACATGCTGGGTCTGGGTCGAAATATCGGGAAAAAAAACAGAAACCGTATATCAGCAGCGAAGGAGAATGCATTCTACTTGATGATAAGTGGTCACTGCCGCCCATGGATAATTGTCAACTGCTTTTAACAGATTAAGAGCTTCATTCAATCGCAGATACGTTGCTACTCCCGAGGTCTAAAATGGTCTCCTCGCATAAAAGTGAACCGAAAACCACACCATTCCACCAAACTACTGGTTATAGTTCGAACACTCATTAAAATGTAGCAACACGTGTAAAACAAAAGTCCATTTGCGTTGGAAAAGAAATATATCCACATGAGGCTCCGAACAAAGTTTTCACAAACGTGGCGGCCGCTTGTTTGCTTCATTAGTGACTTGTAGTTATTTACTCGGGACCACTCGGCCACATGTACTTACGAGCAAACACTTCCACATCAGTGGTTTGTTTCTAACGGTGTGTTTTGTGTACGTGTGTCTATCTCGTTTGCTGAGGTTTTTGGTTTAAGGAACGAATTAGAACATTTTTGATTTAGAAGAATGCATGAAAACTCTCGTATAATGAATGCAATATACATAAAAGAATCGTAAGTAAGGTATTCAAACTATAATAACATTGAAGCAATGGTATGCTAAATGTCCAACTGTGCAATCATAATCAGTTATATAACCTTTGATATAAATGACCTGTAATTAAAATACAAAATGAGCATGTCGTCCAAGTGATGGTAAGTGATTACCGTGAACCGTGGACTTCGTGAAAATACGATTGTAGTTTGAGCTAACTGTATTTTCTGCTTCAATGTATCATTCAAACCAGAATATAGCAGGGCCAAATTTTACTCTGAGGAGCAAATTCTCATTTTCTTTCGCCAAAGACAAGGAAACTTTTTAGGTAGAAAAAGAAAAATACAGAAATTGAAACCAAAAAGAGCAAAGACTTTTCAAGACCATTGCTCAGCAGGGTTTTAATTCTCGATTGGAATATACGTAGACTAAACTTCAGTACGATTGAGATCTCGCGACAGTTTTACAATGGGTCTTACGGCCAGTATCAAGTCTGATTTTAAGTTTAGGGGCAAATTTTCACCAAAGGACCTGAAACCCAATTTTTGACCAATACCATCTTGGTTTTAGTGCACAGAGGTTATGGTATTTTGTTCTGTGAAATTACCGGCTATACTTTATTTCTCAATGACGTTTAAAGGTATTTTAGGATGCAACTTAGGCTAGGCTTAGCATTCCTTCTACCAATTCTCGCAGGTCACTCTTATACCAATAGGTACCAGGTGATCTGACCGAGGTCGATCACCCATGAACTGTAAGGCAAGATACTGGAGCTAACTTTCATCACCATGTAAAAAAAACATGATTGTAATAATATTTAAAAAAAATGGATATAAATAAGAAAAAAAGACAAACCCGCTGAGTTTCTTGCCAGATCTTCTCAGTTGAGGTCGTATTCCGATCCGGTGGTAGTGTAAGAAAAAAAATGTAACCGACAATTCGTAAGTGCCCCCGCAGGCCTATACAACATAAAGACATTTCATTTCATTTCATTTCATTTCATGCATCGCTGTAACCACGACTGTCTGCTAATGATTGATTTGAACTCCTTATATTTATAACTTTTAGTTTTATAAGTTCCATGAAGCCAGACATACAGTTGGTGACGTCGCCGTCGATCTACGTTAATTCTACTACCATCTAAAAAATCCGCCTTTATAAATTACACGGGCGAAGTCGTGGCATATTACTAGTAAGTATAGCTACTTATATTTTCATTATTATTTTTATTATGTAAAATGTGTTATAAGATAAAACCGTAATTTGATGTTACGCGTACGTATTGATACATTTAACTCCATAATCCTTTGAACAAAACAATGACCCCTTCACTGGATGTTTTTGAGAATTGTACCTACTCTTTGTTACCGTACCTATCCTGCGATATTTTTCCCCAAATTAATTTGCATTTTCAAACAGGACTGGCACATTTGTTTTTATTTTTTGATTCGATAAACAGAAAGCACTTAAAATACGATTCGATGGCGTTGAACCGTTGCGATTAAAATGGTAATGTCCTTTGTACGAATCAGGTCAGATGGGGCTTGGATTACGGATAGGTACGTTCAGGTGAGGTGTTTGACCGAGCTCTTGACACGCCGAAGATTCCACTCCGGCGCCCAACAAATTAAGACGTCGAGATTAAGTTGTCACGGAGGAATTCGTCTTCGCGGTGGAACGACCCGCCCGGATGCTGCGCGATCGATGCGTATTTCAACTCTCGACTAACTACCGTAAACAAACAAATCGTTTCCCTTATACGCGGGCCTCTCGAATTGATGGACGCCCGACAATTAATGTTTGTTAGTGTTGCACGATGCATACCAAAGGCACTTTTAACCTGTAATCATAATAAGCTTTACACGCCAATTAAAGAATTTGTGATTATAACCATTTACGTCTGCATAAGATGTGTTGATAATAATTATAAGTGGTATCAATGTTTTATCAGATTTTTTTTACTGGAATGTTATGTAAACGCTGCAACAACAAAATGTTTGACTAATAACGACTCATAAGGGTGAGCTGCTTACATAAATCGAACTTGCTCGTTCACTTACATAATTATGAAGAGACCATATTAACTACGCAGGGAAGGTACAAATGATTCTGTTTCTTCCCTTCGCTCTTACTTAATTACCTAAAGTGCTACTTACAGCAACGTAACTACTTGAGTGCTATAGTGTTTTTTTACACTAACAACTCGGCCACCATTTTTTCTGTGATTGCAAGAATTTTGTATCATTTGCAGCGATATCTCATAGCTTTATAAGATCAGATCAGGTAATTAATTATATTAAGAAAGAATAGATACAAATAACAAAAAAAAAAACTTTATTCAGACACATACATTCATTTTTAATGGTCTACATTGAAGCTTGGATTGCAAAGCGATTAAAGCGAATGTTTCATAGCCTTCGGTTCAGGCCGTCAAAGGTAAAGTTATGGTTACTAAGCAGCCAAGTCGCGTATTAGAGATTATTCTTCAAAAATATAAGTATAACTTTTTATGATTTCCTATAATATTACTTTATTCATAAATTTCTCACCAATTACTCAGACATATGAAGGCATTGTTCTTTTCTGCAGTTTTTTCCTAAGTTGGCACGTTTAACAACATTTGTTTTGATAAAGCTCCCTTTACCCTGAAACTGTATTTTAACATTACATAATACTTTCCTTTGTACATTTTATTATTCATCTCTTTGGCATCCGGATACAACGGTTAGTGATTACCGTATTAACAGTCGGTTAGCATACCTGAAAAGTCATTTTTCATGCGACGTACTCGAATGAATCACGATCGTTTGGGAGAAGTGGGCGACAAGTAATCCTGTTTATTTTTACAACTTCACTTGTGATACAATTGGAAAGTTAAATTTAGCGAGTTTAGTAACGTCCATGCCTTTATTTATATGCATTACATTAATGTTTCCTGATGCATTTGCGACGGCAACCATGCACTTTGTCAACCCGTTTTAAGTTAGCTCACAACTTGTTGCAAATTAAATCTTATTTATGTAGTCAATTGAAAATTTGACCTACAACATTAAAATAGAAAATATTATTCAAATAATCAAACGTTTTTACAAAGGCTTGACATATGTAGACACCAAAAAGAAAACTATGTTAACACTTTAATTTTGCTACTATATTTTTATACATATAATATATATAAAAATATATGTATCATGTAGTCCATCTAATGATGATTTCTACAGTGATTCATATACAATAAAAATTGTACCTGAAATCAATTACAGATGAGTTATTACTCCCGAGGACTAAGATGGTCGCCTTATATTAAAGTAAGCCGGCAACGACACCCTTACACTACTACTATTATCAACTTACTGTTATATAATTTGTGGACACAACACGAGTAACTCTATTTTTATAATCTCTTGTATTTACTAAGAATTGTTATCCGCAGGAAAGGTATTTTAATATATATTTTTAAAATACATTGCAAGGGACGTCAAGATACGTGGGCAGATTTCTAAATGTCAGTACGCCGACCATTCCAACAAACAATAAGGTGACATTTTTGTTCACGAAGATCCGTGGGTGTATTCTATAATATTGCACAATAGAAAGTTTTAACCACGAAGTAAACAAGTCTAGTTCTGCTAAATGATCGCTAGAGATAACAGAAATAAGATGAAAACTGTAAGGTCAATTTTATTGAAAAGTTGGACGTAGGTAAGAAATAAGTCGAACATTTTACTTAGACACGCAAGTGTAGTAAGCCATTAAACACAATACATAATGTAGGAAGTATGAGTACATGGTAAATCTGGAACGTATAATTTCCATGATTGAAACTGGTTAAAAGATGTTCTGCGTTTAGAGTAATTTGGTACAACCAAGTAATTGGGTACAACCCATTATTGACCCACTGCTGAGCACGGTTCTTCTATCAGAATGAGAGAGTTTTAGGCCATAGTCCACCGCGCTGGCCAAGTGCGAATTGACGTGGAATTAGAATAATTTAGTTCAACTTAATTGTAGTATCAACTATTTTCATGATTATTCTTATTGTTCTAACATTATTCGTACGCCCTGAAAGATACAAATGTACGCATATTAAAACGTCACTGCTTTTAGTTTGTGGATTTATAAGCCGTTGTTTTTTGAAATAGAAAATGATTTTATTAGTTAACTGTGCCACTGACCTAAGCTGGCGCGTTGTTTATCTATTTTTCTTCCTATGTTTACGATTACAATATATATGATTATCAAAAAATTCGCAATACGTTGCGTATAGCGATAAAACGTAAGGCTGACCGCCCATTAAATACTATGGTTTGATAGTTGCTAAAACTGCCATCTTGCTGCTTAAACTACAAAACAGTTGTTCATGCCTGCCGCTCAGGCTTCTATTTTGATCCTTAAGTTACATGGACGACATAATAATAAAAAAGATATACAAAGAAAAAGACAAAACCACTGAGTTTCTTGCCGGATCTTCTCAGTCAAGGTCCTGTTCCGACCCGGTGGTAGAGTAAAAAAAAGTATGTTACTGACAATTTGTAAGCTCCTCCGTAGGTCTATGCAAAATAAAAACATTTCATTTCATTTATGTTAGAATTTATTGGAAAAAAATATATAATATTTTCGACTAGTGAGATAGTGCGTTTATACGCATATTCTACTAAATAGTCGCTGAGCTATTAACAACAGTTTGACAGCAGTTTTGGCAGTTCTAGTTTCAGTAAAGCTCATGCAGATGGTCAATCGATCGTAGCCAATGGGCGGTCAGCCTAAGTACACATGTTGGCACAGTTCGAAACATCGTGCGTGTTATTGTTCGTACAGATTTTTCATCGATCGCGTTCACTAAAAATAATATTGATACCACTAAACTGAAGGTTAAACTTTAAATAACTCTCTCAGTCCTGCTCTCGGCACAAAGAAACATAAGCAAATTACCAGTTTGTCCAAATGATCTACATAAGATATGAAATTAATTGACAATCAATTCAAAATCGTTTTGACGCATTTTACTTACTATTCCTGTTTACAACATTCCAATGAAAGCTTACTGAGTATACTTTATATGATAATTTTGAGAAAATTTATATGAAAACAAGTATAATAATATTTTCGCTAACTAATACCGTTAACGACAATTTACTGCTAATAGCAATTCAATTAAGCGAATTACGAAGATTTGTATTCAAAGAAAATTGGGAACATTTCAAATTTTCGTGGAATGTCTGAATCCTGTTATATAAACTGATATGATTTACTTGGAATCAACAATTTGTATGTTTAGTATGTAACATGTTCGGATATATATTTATAAGGTTTCTCTGAAGTTGGATTTGTTGTTCATAAATTTATTAGTTTATTATTCTTAGTTTCTTGACGGGTAAGAAATTGTCTGCAAATGTCTTAATGTGGGCTGAATTATGATAAAGAAAAGATTTAATAAAAGTGTTTAGTAAGTTATTTGGTTACATAAACAATAAACAAGAGTAAGTATCGTTTATCGATATTAAAGTAGTAACCTTATCAGTTAAAACCTACAGAAATGAGTAGGTGAAAATATGTCTGTTGAGACTTTTAGCTAAATAATTTTGAAATTATACCGCACAAATTAAATATATAGGTTAGGTACGTAGGTTAAGCAGGACAATTAATTTATTTTTAATAAAATCTAAATAGCAAACTTGCATGCAGACCACTTGGTAAATGGTCATAACCACCAATGGATATCTGAAACCTACACATACAACAGGGAATCTACCTAAAACATAAGTGCGTTGCTAGTCGAGAGGTTTATGATAAAGTCACCGACATTATAGCAATGAATTCATGAACAATTATATTTTACGTAAGAAATAATGATACCCTTCTGGACTACTAGTTCTACCACCTTAACATGCTTTATTAGCAGTATTTTCAAACTTCAGGATTGCAAACAGTCTCTAAAGATCCATATGTTATCTTGGAAAACATAAGCATCTTGGAACGACGGGTGTTCAATCCATTTTCAAGAAAACACAACAATGACGATCAAAGCATATTCATTGATTTGGCATTGTTCATACTTTTCCCGTTTAATTTCTAAGAAAACATGACAGATTTGCTATTTAATTTCACCGTCGATCATAAATCGTAAATGTGATAAAATATAATAAGAATCTGTGCAAAATGTGTGTCATACATTTTATAAATTTTCTAACATTTATACGCGATATAAAGCGTATTTCTATTCTTATGTTTTATGTTTCATTGCCAAGCCAAGAGCAGTGATAGGTTAATTGTGGAAACTCGACTTCTCAATCGAGAGTCCGATTTTCGTATCCCAGGCAGACTGTGGCCTGTACTAAGTAATTTTGAGAGAAAACTCTTTTTATTGTTTTCGAGGGAGAAATCTTCAAGTGGTTCCCGTTGCCTCATGAGCGACGTCTGGTTATATGGGACTATTACCGTACTAACGCCACTCTTCCCCGGAGGCCTCCTTGGCGCTGCGAAGAGGATTCTGGAATCTCCAAAAGAACGCAACCGGAGTCCTCCGAGCCCGTTGTCCCATCGAGTTTCACCCAAGTGAGCGGCTGGGGC
This sequence comes from Spicauda simplicius, assembly GCA_949699795.1. NCBI lineage: Eukaryota > Metazoa > Arthropoda > Insecta > Lepidoptera > Hesperiidae > Spicauda > Spicauda simplicius. Next base: position 6,189,406 of record OX453064.1, read on the forward strand.
CACCGTATCTTTACCACGCTGTATATTATAATACATTTTGGTCTAATCATACTTAATATTATAAAGGCGAAAGTTTGCGAGTGTGTATGTCTTCTTAACATCTAAACGGCTGGAGCGATTTTCATAAAATTTGGTAGAGAGTTAGCTGACACTCTGGACTCTTTTTACTCTTTCTTTACATTCTTTTTACTGTGGAAAAATATCTTACCTAATCCCACGGGACAATCGATACATCGACGTTTTTTGCGCGGGCGAAGCTGCGAGGTTCAGCTAGTCTATCATAATTATGTGTTTGTATTTTATTTTTACGTCAACTCATCTTATATACCTACATCAAATGCACATCTGAAATTCAGAGAAGGTCGTATAATTCGAAGGGATCATAACGTGTTACGATAATGGGGGTATTATGTGCTGAGCACGCCCGAGTGATCTCTTTATCCCGTAAAAGTATAGGTTACTAACCTCGTTCTTCACCATTAAACAACCATTCTCAGTTGGCTTTGAATTGAATCGTTGGATGTGAATTGTATTGATAAAATGAATTATGTATATACCCCTGTTAGACTCTTTAACGGGTAAGACGTGCTTTCAAATATATCTAGATTAGCTACTGCAATGTATCAAAAATAATAAGTTATATCTTTATTGTATAAACCTTCTAATTCCTCGGCTTCGCCCGCTTCGATCATGTCTACCGCTGTAATGAGTATCGTATGTGTTGATCAGGTCAGGGTTTCTCAAACTTTCAGCTTCACGTACCTCTGTTAAAGTTTCCAAGTGACAGCGAACCCCCTTAACTTAAGTAACTGATTAAAAGAAGAAACTGATTTCTAAAGAAAAAAATGAATTTTGAGGAAAATAATGTTTTTATCTCAATAAAAGGTAAAAATAAAGTGCCAAAAGAAATATATTTTTAATTTTAGGAATAATTTTGTATTTTTATTCGCAAACCCCCTGCCATCAAATGGCGAACCCCTAGGGGTTCGTGTACCTACCTGACTTTTCAAAACCCTGATCTAGATCATACACTATGTGTAGGCCAAATTTCAGTAAAATCGGACCGTTAGTTTTTACGTGAAAGAGTAACAAACACACTGTGTGAATGTATTCGCATTACGTATAATATTTAAAATTATTACAAAAAAAATATACCGGCCGAATTGAGAACCCCTTCCTTTTTGAAGTCGGTTGAAAATATAGACTAACAATTTAATCGGCGCAGATAGTAATTGAAAGACGATAATGTTTTGGGAGCACGTGCTTTGCAAGGCACGTGCAGTCCTTATTCGTTCGTAGTGTGTTCAGAGAACAGTTGATGAAACTTTGGCAAAAGCTTTGGAATTGTCTTAATACATTCTATCAGAATTATGAGTATATCAGGCAAAGAAATTAGGGATTTAACTAAAAACAAATATTATAAGTTCACATGAAACCTACTACAAAATTTATCTTTCATTTGAATGTTTATTGTTTTTTTTTACTTGGACACTTAAACTAATTCGGACTGAAATGTCTCGTAAAATATTTGCCTCCTAGAATCAGTAATGGTAATGTACTAATAAACTTAATAAATAATCAAAACAACCCATTATTGTCCCACTGCTGGGCACGGGTCTTCTCTCAGAATGAGAGAGTTTTTAATAATAATAATAAATAATAATAATAAAATAAACTTAATAAACATGGTAATGATATGTACTCAGTAGTTGAGGAGAGGAGATTTATTTATTCATCGATCCAACAGCAATATGTTAAACATTTAGTGAACTCGGAAGTCATTTCAGGCACTCCGGAGAAAAGGTGATTATTGTGTATGTATTAGCTTTTGTGTCTGTATGTGTTAATTTGTGTGTAGGTATAAAGAAAAACACGACAATAATACGAGTAGTAACGTCATCTTAGAAACTACATCCTAATAACTGAAATGCCCATCTCAACTCTGCCAGCTGAACCAAATTCACCTTTAAAATCCGATAGTTTTATGGAGTAATAAACTTGGCGGCGGATACCAAACGGAAGCTGTTCTATATTAAACCCGTCTCATACGTGAGTTAACCCTAGACACTGGACGATCGCCTTACAAGTGCTAAACAAAAATAATCTACTCAAAGTGGGCGTTGACATGTTTCGATACAGCTGGTGTTCTTCGCTCTCAATCGCATAGTATAAAACAAAGTCGCTTCTCGCTGTCTGTCCCTATGTGTGCTTACATCTTTAAAACTACGCTACGGAGTTTGATGCAGTTTTTTGTAATAGATAGAGTGATTCAAGAGGAAGGTATTTATGTATAATACATGCATAATATAGTAGAGAAACACTGATAATTTTAGATTTTTACTTTTAGGCGTTACGAAGTTCGCCGGGTCAACTAGTACAATATAATAACTCAACATAGATCTATAAGGCTATAGTGACGAAACAGTGATCTAGATCTTGTATCTCCATTGTAAAGGTTCGTGATGTCACCAAATTGAAATTTATGAAAACTTTTTTATTCAAACTATATTCCTGTAGAAATTTATTTGGACGTCAGCAATCTACTAGCGCTTCAAAACATATTTTGCTATTAAGGAGAAGCGGCACAAGAAACTGCATATATGTATAATTTTTATCTTTTATAAATTAAAAATATGTTTACGTTAAGAAAATGAAATGACCTGAAATTATAATGAAAATTTAATTACGTCATACGATACGTAATTTTTATTTAAACGTAAATTCTAATTAGAAGTATATAACCTCTAGTTGGAATTTGGTTTTATTATGTAATGATTATTTCTTTAAGGAAAATATGAACTATAATAACGTTTGTAGATACTTGAACTTTCGCCATAACGTTGCCAAGGTGTGTGAAATTCATTAACACGCATTTAGTATTCGTAGTGGACTGAAGCCAAAAATGTATTCTGAGAAAGTACTCGCAGTAACAGGAAGACAGGAAGATGGCCTTATATAGGTTGATGATTAAAATTCATAGCATTTGAAAATTTTTCGGCTTGAAATTAATACCTATTACTTGTATACTTGGATAGAAGTAGAAGTAGTTGCCAAATATAATGAATATTTATGAATATGACATAGAACTCTCACCCTAAAGAAGACATTTCAAAGTGAAACTTTTTAGAATAGAATGGACTACTAAAAATATAAATAATTTAAAATATGTATGCTCTATATATACTAATTAAATAAATATTATAACTAACTAGCTGTACCCTGCGCGCGTTGTTTTAAAGAAGAAGAAAGAAGATATAAAATACTCATAAATGTAAAATACCGAGAGCTCTATAAATGAAAGATATAATAAAGAGTTAAAATAACTGTCATTTGCGAGACTCTGCGTTGTCGAGAGAAATAGTTAAACTTGTTCTGAAGCTCGCAATAGGTTTAAAGTAACACAAAAAGGAACCCAAAAAGAAGAAAAAGTGCTTAACTGTTTTATGGATGCTATAATTCTAAACAAACACCTCATTACTCACACGTAGAATATTGCGATAACACACATAACATCACTAACAGTGCGTCAATGCGTTTAACTGATTTTCATAAGCCATAGGGAGAAACACGGTCAACGGTAATAAACACTTTATTGGTTTACGGCGTATTTGACGTGTAGCTAGACAATAAATAACTGAATGTGGATATCCGGGATACGACGTCCCGAAGGAGCTAGCACGCAATATGCTGAGCAATCCATTACGAAAATCGTGTCGGAACACTTAATATGAACTAGTGCTAGTGATGTAACGAGTGTTACACGAACATCTGCGAATGCAAATGCGAATATTCCTAACGACAGTTACGAATGCGAATGTTGTTTTAATTTCACTTTTTTATATAATAATGAAGTAGCAAACGAGCATGCAGTCCACCTGATGGTAAGTGGTCACTGCCACCTATAGACATTTGAAAGCAACTTCATATAGAACATAGGTTTTATCTGAAGTCAATCACAGATGTGTCGCCTCATGGCGACCATCATAGTCCTCGAATAGTTTTACATGAGTAAAAGTGTGCCGGCAACCACACCCTTCCATCGTAACGCAAGGAATGCTTCACGTTAGAAATAGGTGTGGCGGTAATACCTCCCCGGTGGAACTAAACTCGTTCTAAAACTTTTTAAACTTATTGGTGTAGGACACCGGAGAATCTAAATTTTTTGACCTTTTATTTTGTTGGCATATTGCAGTCCGATGTCAATTAGAATAGATTTGGCGACCTTTTTTTACACACCACTGCAATTCAATATTCGCAAAACATTACAATTCTTGCGAATGCGTATGTAAATGTTTAAAAACTTGCGAATATTCGCGAATGCGAATTCGGGTGCAAACATCACTAATATGAACAAATAAAGTTGCAACTAGAAATATTGCTTAAACTTCCAAGAACATGTCGCTTCACAGTATAAGAGTATATTAATAATTGATTAGTTGTTAGTGGAAATGTTGGTTGAAGAAACGCTAACATTGATTCATGCAATAAACATAAGCTGATATAGTATTTTATATCCACATGTTCTGTAAAAAAGCTTTACTTTAAAAAATATTTCAATAACTAAATCATCCATCCATACATCAGCCCTTTGATGTCCACTGCTGGACATAGGCCTCCCCTAAATGGCGCCACTCCAACCGGTCCTGTGCCCTCTGAATCCAACGGTTTCCCGCTGTCTTTTTCAGGTCATCGGTCCACCTGGTGGGGGGAATAATTAAATAATATGACCAGCTGAAAATATCTGGCAATTAAAAATAAAGTGTTTTGCGTTTATTTGTATTGACTTTATACGAAAGTAGTTTCAGCTCACATTTTTTCCAATTCAAATAAATAATTTATTTGTTTATTATTGAAATATCGTACATTATTTTGAATCTCTAGAAACTACTGATTTTATAGAGAATGGGCAGACAGTGTATGAAAGCCAAGATTAAATTTTAAAAAACTTGTATCGTAAATAAAAGATAGGTCTCAAAGTTTGGTTTATATTTAAAAAAATAAAAATAGCTTAATTACGAATACATATAGTGTTTCATAACCAAATATACAACATACCTCTGCGGACTAAGTTAAAGCATCGCTAACGCATCGGATAAGCATAAATAGGTCACAATCCAGATTAAATTATTCCCTTTTGGAAAAAAAAAACGTAGAACACAAATAAAATATATGGATATTATATTTACTTTGTTAATTATATGTGTTCTTTATCTTTCTTTAACCCGAGTGGCTTTTGTAATTTTTATACGTTATGAAAACATCTTTAAATTAATATATTCATTATCGGAGAATGCACAGGCCAGTCTTGATAAATATGTTACCGAGATGATTAATCCATTGGTAAACGATGAATTTCAAGGCTATTTTGTGAAAATGCGCAGCATTTGTAATCGTTTTCAGGTAACGCTTCATATATAAGATGATCACAATGCCTGTGAATTTTTTGTAATACCAACAAAAGTAAAAAAAATAATTCTAATAAAATATCTTGAGCTTTAATCAGGTATAAAATATTTTTAAATTAGGCATTTGGGATCAATTTAACTCGGAATTAGTAATATAGTATAGTATGTCATATATCACTGCCCATGAATTAACAAATAATTTTGAACTGTTTTTAAAATACTGCATACAATGACTCAAATAAATTTTTAAAAAACAAGCACACGTGGTTACATTTTTGACAGATTACTTTTCGGCTCTTATTATGCTTTCTTGATAGTGATAAAAAGTAACTTTGTGTTTTTTTTGCTGTATTATTAATACACTAAAACGATCCTCATAAATTATATTTAACTCGTTTAAATGATTACCGGTATTATCAATGTTGGATCTTAAAACGAATTAATTAAACGGATCAAAGCCTTGCCGCTACGAGCTGGCTACGGCTACGGAGGTTCCGCGCTACGAGATTATTCGTAGAAGTAATCAATCTCTTGTCCAAATAACCGGTTACCAAATTTAAAGTTTACTGGCACAGATTGTCGAGATTTCCTTTCTTTACCATCTTTTTAATTAAATTTGAGTTCAATGAACACCTTGGAGTTTAATGAACTGTCACAATGCTTGGTGTTAAAGACCTATGACAATATATAATCAATCTCGATTCAGAATTTGAAGTGATTTTATATTAAATATATTGGAGATTTTTCGAGCCTGTTTATATCTCATTTTACTGTTAACTTGGAATACCTATATTATGAAAAAAATAAGCCATACAAAAGAGTCATAGACCTTTCTGACCTTTGAATTATTTGATGTACCTTTATACTTCAATAATTAGCTAAGTGATTCTAAATTAATTTAGTATTTAAGATATATTATTAGAAATAATTTGAATAGTTTTATTATTGTTTTAATATTTAATAATTAATTTTTCGATGGTTTTTTAGATTAAACAATATATTTAATAATACCTTACATAAACATTAAAATTGTTTGATACAATTCGTTTTGAAAAATAATACAAAAGTCGTATGATTTTTCTCTTGGCGTTGAACCATTAAGACATTAACCATAAGAAAAAATACTGTAACTTGGTTACGGAATTTGTTTTATTTTAAAAATATAAATAACGATAATCCAATCTAAATATGATTTTAAATACCCTAGTAGTGTAAAATGACTCTTCATTCCGGCGTTGTGTGTTTCGAATCTGTAAACTACTTGTGTTTTCGCAATTTCATGTCCGTTGGCTATCAAAAAAAATCGTTTCTTGTCTACATCGTAAAATAATCGCATTTTCCAAAACGCATTGTTCTGATTCTAATAAGTCAGGCTCTATCGTGATTACTCAAAATTCTCTTGCTTATATAAATTGAATGGAAATTTTTATATTATCTTAACGGGTAAACAAATTTCATTGTAAGGGTAACCGACGTATTAGACTGCTTAAAAAAAACTTTAAGGCTACTGAGGCCGTATTACCCACTCTTTTAAAGTTTTTTTATTATAAGGCGAGAGTAAATTTTACAAGATTTTTACTTGTTGCGGTATAAACTCAAACAAATAAAAAATAAATAGGGGCATTAACGCAAGTAGTATGAGATTAGAAAATAGTTGTTATTTCAGAACTGCAGACAGACTTCAATTTTGTATTTATTTGACGCACGTAGCACGAGCGCGTGACTTGAGCAGATTGCTAACACCACGTCCGATGTTAATTGAATACACACTGTGGATACTATTTTATTTATAATATTATTTATAATATGATACGTATCAACGAAATCGACGTGAAACTTAACCAGGTGGTAAAACCAGTGTAGTTTGACTGGGGAGGTCAACACAGTCATACGATTTCTGTCGTGATGCAGTTCTTGATTTTTGGTGAAAGGGTGGGAATTGCCGGCTCCCTTTTGTATGAAGCGACCATCTTACACTTCGGGAGTAGCAGCGCATCTGTGATTGAGTTTAGATAGAACCACTGTTCTATATAAAGTGACAAATGTCCATTGGTGGCAGTAACCACTTAACATCAGGTAAAGTACATGCTCGTTGCTACTTCAATCAGATGATAAAAAGTACTAACGCATAGCTGTGATTGAGTTCAGATAGAGCCAATGTTCTGTATGAAGTCAGTACAAATGTCCATGGGCGGCATTAACCACTTACCATCAGACGGACTAAACGCTCGTTTGCTAATTCATAGGATTACAAAAATCATTGACACAATGATAGCTCGTTGTAGTTAAACATAGATACAAACTAAAGTAAACTACACTTACTAGTATAGTTAAACATATAATTTCCACACATAAATTGAAACAACAGCTTTACACTTCTAATAATGATTGCGCCGAAGTCAAAATACAAAGCTAAAATTTTAAAAGAATGATTATTTTAGCAAAATTTCCTTTTATAACATTTATATGCCTACCACAAATTATCGCCATCGCCCAGGGTTGACTGGCAGAGAATGCCATTAGGCATTAAGTTCATCCTTGTAACCCTTAGTATAAGGTGTTTCAAAAGTTTAAATAAATAAAATAAATAAAAATAAAGCTCTGTCTGGTAATAGTTTTGCAATTTTTTTTTTGCTTTCTAAATAACAAACGTGTATGCGGCTCACCATGCTACTTAAAGGCAATCATTGGTGCACTACCACTCTTAGGGATTAAGATAGTTGATCCATATACGTAAGCAGGCATTTACATTTTTTCAATGAAACGCAAGAACTACTCTGTACTAGAAATAGGTGTGGCAGTTGTATGTCCCAGTTGAACTATCTAAGTTGTGCTTTCTAAGTAGGCACAAAGGTAAACATTAAACTATAACTTTAAATAGAAGCTAAATTTAATCCAAATTAATAAAAAATACGCAAGACGCCTACACATTACACAATAGGTCAGGACACAAAGCCCACTCTTTAGTCTTTGAAATTTATGAGCAAATTAAAAGAAATCTCACCGCTTCATGTTTTAATTGTAATGGGGAACATCCTGAGGAAATCCGCTTGAGTACCTATTCATCGTTAGGCAGCTTCGTGTCAGAATTCGGCTAACCCGGGCTTAGCCAAATTAGGATATCAGCATCTTTAAAATAATATAGTAATTTATATTTCTGACAAAGAATTTATGCCTCGTCATGACTAAAACTATTCATAATAGATGAATTTTAACATGTATCTTTGAATTTCAAACAAAACTCATTTCATCAATTTAGTACATTATACAGGCATGTATAAAATCGAAGATAATAGCTTTTAGCTGACTCAAACAGCATTTAGAGATGAATGCATTTTACAAAATTCTTCTCAAATTCTTTAGACGCTACAGATACGTGAGTAGTACTCGCATGTATGAGAATGCAAACAAGCAAATGGCGCACAGATGTTTCCCGGAAGCTGAGTGCTGCCACTAATATTTCACCTTCAACTTGCTTTATTACACCCAGTATTTGTGGTCACTGTTTATGTGTGACTCTAATTACTTTACAACCTGAAGAAATAAAGCATTAACGTGTTTATATCCAAGTCGAAATGGTAACGTTGTTGTCAAAATATCTCTATTTTTTACAATTTATGAGGAATGAGTAATGAGGAAACTATAGGCGTGCAAATTAGAAGGATAACAAGTAGTAAACATTCACTAAAAATTTCGAAGCAATTTGTCATGTTTGTACATAAATGGGTGACCGTAATTAAAGATACATCGCAAAAACACATTTAAGTGTAGTGCGCAGAGAACGGAATCCTCCAACTATTTGTTTGTGGAAAATGTTAGCTTGGGCAGGTCAACTGGCACGTTATTCCATCAGCACATTTTAAATGAGCATAAGTATTCCTTCCCCGTTGCAATACTTATTACTTTCATTAGTACTTTTAATTTTGCAGAAAATAAACGTTCTTTCAGTCGTCAAAAACAGTTAACAACCGCGAAATATATTCGAAATTTAGTGTTTTTATTGCTAACTATAAATTTTATTCCTTCATTGACTCATTAACACAATAAATACAGTGGCACACTTAAACACTACAAATTAATTTTGAACAAAAATATCAGTCAAATGCGAGGATGCAAACTGAACATCACCTCAAAATCTCAATCCACTGGCACACCATATTTGGAAGCTGAAAGCGTGAGTGCGGATTATGAAAAAGTCGGTCATTCAGATTGAAAGAATCTGGTCAGCTGCCTCTGGATGCAGAATGCGGAGATCAACGCTCCCATTGTGTCGAAGAAGGTAGTGACAGGGAAAATTAGGCTCCAGATTCCTCTGATATTTTTGTGTGTACGAAAAATGTGCGGGGGGCGGGCGGCTGTACTAGCTAACGTATATATAGGGTTACATCGCTGCGCGCCGCCCAGTCGTTCGTACACGCTTCAACCAGCGCCACGCCGCTCGCTGTGAACGATACAAACATTAAATATTTTCTCAAAATCCTAAAGTTGTTTACAAAGACATTATAAAGTAGTAAGAGCTTAGTGTTATCCAAGGATTATCTTGTGTGTTGTTGTACCACCCGTCCTAACCTATCGCGCCGGCGTGCAGTCGACCTGTGGCTGTACCCGGGTCGCCATTCGACTCTTTATATCAGGTGAGTTTCATTCATGCTATTTTTCTTACTGAATTTTCACGTAACATTCATTTTCGTTATAATAAATCGGCAAAAATTTTCCTGTTCATGAGCATAATGTTTACGTTACGAAGAAAAGGTTTTTAATTACACCATGGTTGAGGGAATTCGATTTGCCATTGCTTGGTGTGCCTTTTTATGTATTTGAAAAATTAAATGAATAAACAAGCATCCTTAGATCCTTAAAATTACAAATAATGTAGGCATAACATTTATGATATCATTATTTACATTTTTGTGTGTCTGTGAGTGATGTGCCTGTAAAAAATAGAGTCACTGACAAATTTATTTTTTTCTAATGTATTCATTAGAAAACTTTATGTGTTTTATTTATGGAGAATTTTCATAAACATTCATGTTACTAACCTGAAATTGAAACACGTGTTTCTAACATAATGCGTGTTTTCACGTTACTGCATATGTTGCCTGTTGCCTAGATAAAAATATTTGGCCACTTCAAATCCATAATACTTTGTTATGGTTAAAATATACTTCATTACGTTTTTTTGGTACAAACACATGGAATGTTTCGCATTCTTATCAAATAACATCGTTAAAGTCACTTCGACTAAGCCTCCGCATTAAATAACTGTAACATATGGCATTATTTCCACATTGAAGTTAACGTTTCACATATTTTCTGGGTGTTATTATAAACACTGAACACGATTATAAAGTTGAGTACTTAATAAGTGCCTGTCTAAAGTAAATTTTAAACAACTTATATAATAATACAATTGGATATTTACTTATTCCATTATAATACACGATAGAATCTGTAAGAAGCAGTTGTGGACTTATAAGTTTATGATATAAAATAATTACAGAATATTTCTGATTTTCTACATCCAAATTGGTACGCTGGAATATGTATATTATAAAAAAAACACTTAAGAACCTTTTTTGTTTTTAACCGATTTTCATTTCTTTGTGAGGTAGCAATTGACGAGCTCGATTGACGATTTAAAGGAGTACTTCGAAAAATAAATTAATCAACTTTATATAAAAAAGATCGGTGTGCTCCTACTAAATTGCTATACCTTAATAGAGTTCCTACTATGTGTGACTCTAAATAATATTGACCACCAAATTATAATATTCACTGTGTATGTATGCACTAAAGTATTGATATTTATGATTAAAACCGAATTTGGCTGTACAATTATTATATTAAATAAATAAGACACAATTTAATACCTCTCCATACACCAGACAGCAAAATAAATAGACGCGCAAGTTTAATCGAAGCTTTAATTTATTGCCACGAAGTTGATTCAACATTTTGGTCCGTTGAGTTTATTGTGGAAGACTGTGTGTTTATTTCACCAGCAGGTACTTACTCTTCGCTTGAGTTTAACGATAAACCATCAATTAAGTTGAAGGTAGATTATTAAAAGATCATACTGTAAAAATGGCGTGAAACGGCGAGATTTAATACGATATGACATGTATCTGAGAGGTGTAGTAGTAAGAATCAAAAGGTCTCATAAACCATTGGGTTCCTATCTTGGTAACTTTGTTTCTAAATTTATAGCCGTATTAAAATCTGTTGTTTTACCAGTAAAGATTAACATTACTTAAAAACCTATATATCAGTGAAAAAAATATAAGTATTGTTGGTTTGATTGGGTAATATTATTATTATGTTCATATTACAAATGACAAAGTTTGTGAGTATGTATGCAAAAAATACAAATCAAATTTTATTCAAATTTAATATATAGGTAGATATGTAGTTTATGACTTTGATTTACACATGGGAAGTATCCCATGTACTATGGTAATGAGTACATTAAGCGTGATTGAACCAGACGAAGTCGCAGGAATCAGCTAGTATAACACAATAAGACTATAATCATTTACCCCTTAAACCAGGAAACAAAATGCTGTCTTTTTGAAAATCACATCTCTATAACCGAAAAAACAGTATGTACGTATTATTTATTAACCGTGCTTAAAGAGACCTGGCAAACGCTCAGATTCTTAATACTAAACATCGCCAAGCCATTTTCGCAAAACATTGAATATTCAATTGTTACACGCATAAACTCATACTATTTATTATACAATCTACAGCGAAATCCGGTTATTTTCCATAACACAACCGCTCTGGAAAATTTGGGTATCGAGCAGACTTTTATAAACATTCATTATCTGTTCAAAGTTTTCCAAACGAGATCACGTAACTGTCGCTGAGCCAAACAAAACAATACCGTCGAAAGTATTCAACTTTTAATTGGTTACGTAAAGGAATTTATGAAAACAGGACTGGATGTATATAAGGACTTTCAATGAGACTTTGGACTTTCAAACGTAAAAATGTACTTATGTACAGATTTATTTTGATTCGTAAAAAATATAGTAAAGTTATATTGTCTTTACATTTTTAGGATTCTGTATACAAAGCTTATAAACGTACCTCTATTATCTACTAAGCTTTTAGCTGTCTGTTACTTTATCATAGGGCTCTATCTCTTGAAACGTAACAGATAGATACATGGAATTTCACAATGCTAATTCAATAGAATTTCAATTTAATATCGCTATAACAACAATTCCTAAAATAAAGAAACCAAAAAATATGTTAAAAATAAAAATGTACTTTTTGAAGACAATTAACGGAACAGGGTATAACAACCACATGTACTACGTTATGCAAGCGTTGACAAACGTAGTTTTGGTTCCAAAAAATAAAGAAAAACTTTAACTATAGTTTAAAAGCAACTAATCTCTTTAATATCAATAAGTAATTAACCGAACCGCACTAACCGCAGTCACTACGCCCACCATAGCAAAAACATTTAATTTTCATGTGTCAGATATAAAAACATATTTAATTTTTTGCAGTGCAATATTCTTACAGATGGTATTCTTTTATTTTTGGCCGATCAAAACATTTACTAAGTACAGTTTACGTGTTTATAACCGTTACATTTCAACACTAGCTATGGAAAACGTGTTAACTGACATACCTAGTATGGCTTAACCTAAATATACACTATAGGTAAGTGTATACATATTTTAGTGTTAACTTTTCTGTTTAATTGCAGATTTAAGATAAAAACCGGTCGACTTTATATCGAAATAAACTTAACCATTTTAGCAAAAAAAAATTGTAAATAAAAATCATTTTTTTTTACTAGCTAGAATTGCTCGCTTTTACTGTTTTTTAATAATATAGAAGTAGCAAAAGACCAGGCAATCCACCTGATATTAATCGGTCACTTCCAGCCATCTATCCATCTAGGTATGTAAGGGATATTAGATACTAGTTGACCCGGTGAACTTCATTACGCCTAAAGATCAAAAATCTAAAATTACCAGTGTGCCACCACGAAATTATGCATGTATTATACATAAAAACCTTCCTCTTGAATCTCTCTATCTATTATAAAAACTGCATTAAAATCCGTAACGTAGTTTTAAAGACCTAAGCATACATAGGCACAGATAGCGCGAAGCGACTTTGTTTTATACACTGTAGTGATTATTGTCGTACCGGAGATTAATTTGAACTGAAGCAATTAGCTTTGTACCCAGAATAATAAGATTAATCGTCGGATAAATATATCCAACTTCGCCCACTATACATAAAACTGTTCAGAAATACCGATTTATATTTCTTATATCGCTTTGCAGAAAGTTATTGCACTAACTGTGTGAAGGACAAGGGGTGACTAAACTTTCTGATAGCACATCAATCTGTAATAACCTACTTGCATCCATCGATCCACCAAAAAATATTTGCATTTCATCAGAGCTATTTCTTCCACTCTAAATCCGATCTCTCATTAATCATTCTACTTTTACCCATCCTTGTTTTTGGCCAATTAATCTCAATAGCTTTTATTAACTTCCTATGTATCAGTTAAATCGTTCAATCGTATTTCAACTTTTTTTATAACTTTGAAAAGGCCAATAAGCATGCTGTCCGCCTGATTGTAAATAATAAGCAATTTCAAATAAAAAGGAGATTTATCTGAAATCAAAAGACTAGAGTATAATATGGTTTGATCGGGGAGGTACCTTCGCCATAACATTTCTAGCGTATGATCGCTTCTTAAGAAATGAAATGAAATGTCTTTATTTTGCATAGGCCTTCGGGGGCGCTTACAAGTTGTCAGTTACATTTATATATATTTTTTACACTACCACCGGATCGGAACACGACCTCAACTGAGAAGATCCGGCAAGAAGCTCAGTGGGTTTGTCTTTTTTCTTTGTATATCTTTTTTTTTAATTTTTTTATTTGCCATCTTGTTTTTACATGAGTAACAAAAGTTAGCTTAGTTAGTTACATGGGTAACAAAGTGAGCAAACAACCAAATTCCACCGAAACGAACGAACGATTGAGATGAAATTTCAATACAGATATACTTATGGCTTCGATGACAATGCACTAATATTCATAACGTTAAGTTCTGCGAATCTGAATCAGTTAAATAAAGTGTACGAGCATGTTTAAGCTTGTAGGGTAGATAAGATACTTAAATAATAAATAATAAAAATATTAGTTAGTTATACAAGGGTGTGGCTGCCACACTTTCACATGAGGCGACCACCATAGTCCTCGGGAGTAGCAACGCAACTGTGATTGACTTCAGATGGAATCCATGTTCTGTATGAAATTGATAATAGATGTCCATGAGCGGCAGTGGCCGCTTACTATCAGGTGGACTGCATGCTCAGCTGGTGGTCAGATAAAAAAAAGTCAGATAAAACGTTCATTCCAACAAATATTCAACATTCGTCTAAGTACATAAGTTAAACAAAAGCTTTTTAAAAACAAATATTTTCTCTTACATGTTGTACACTAAAGACCTTCAAATTTATCAAAGCATTTCAATGAACGGCTCGTAAACATTGTAAACAGGACCAAATCGGTTAATTCGCCACCTTTAGAACAGGATCAAAGAAACGCAAAACATGTTTTTCGCGTTTAACCTTCGCTAAATAATATTGCGACGCTATGTATGCAGCACATTTTATTATAAACTCATAACACTCGCAATAGCTTTAATGATTTACGACGGAAATATTCCCACGCCGATGGGAAATTTTCAATCAATTTCCGACGTATACGTATTTCCTACGGCGCCCTCTCGTGTGATGACTTGATACGCAGTTAATATTCATATTCAATTAATACACAATAATTACTTTGTGTATTAATTGAATACAAAAAAAAGGAAAACGGAGCACAGGTCCCCCCGCGCCACCAGGTGGACAAATGACCTGAAGGAGACAGCGGGAAACCGTTGGATTCAGAAGGCACAGGACCGGTTGGAGTGGCGTCATTTAGGGGAGGCCTATGTCCAGCAGTGGACCTCAAAGGGCAGATGGATAAATTTCTTTGTGTACATAAGACTCGAGCCCATCAGTGAGACAATAATGCGTTGACAACGTATATATGGGCTTGTGTCGCAATATATATTGTATCGAGTTAAGGATCTGGTCACTGTAAGGATGAGAACCACTATGGTAAGTTTACATGACCATATCCGTGTCTAGGTAAAAATTCAACAGCATTTGCATTTACATTGTCGAACGTTCGGCTGCAGAGATGTTTGAAAACATTAAATAATCCATTGAAATAATTTGGACTTTTAGTAAATTTATTGCGAAAATAACTAATTCTTAAAAGCTTTGTATTTCAAAAAGTTTTAGATGTTTTAGACCATTTTATTTCGTGGCCAAAAATATACTGCATATCTTTACATACTTGAATAAAATTATCGTGTAATTATATGCTATGAAAAAATGGCCGGATTAACAAGAGAAAAACCTTGCTCTAGTTTTAAGATCAGCAATTATTTTCGTTGTTAGGCTCGGATTTAACGCGACATATAAAAAATATTCCCCTCATACCTAACATAATATACGCACGAGACAATCCTCATTAGCCTAATTTTACACACGAGTTAACCTTACATGTGTCGGCCAAAACATTATGCATCTTTCATAACTGGGTTAAATCGTTTTGTTAGGATGATAACTCGGTCAAGATCACCACATAGCACCTGTATCGATCTTTGCTTGGATTTTTAGCTGTCTAAACGTATTTAACATTCGAAATCTAGATCGTTATAAATCAAAATTCAGTTTGAAAGACAACGTTTACTAAAATAATAAAACTTTACGGTTTGTTAAACCTGCCATGTCACGTCTGTATTCACGCAAAGTTTACTGAGTACCTATAATTTAAGACTAATTTAAAAATAGGCGGACACGGTAACATTGAACCTTCATTTTTCTTACAGTATACAAAAGTTTCGTAAGCGATGATTAAACACAGCACGTAAATTACATGGATCAGATGAGAATATTGGGTCAAGTATGCCACAGGGTCAGTCATTTAAAAGTAGGTAATAATTTAAACAAATTGTACGTCCAAATTATAATTGAACTACAAGCCGACAGGTGTGAGGATATAAGCCAAATAATTCAGTGCCTTGTTAACGTATCTTGTCGATACATTTATGATTGCACAAATGTACGCCTTTTTGATATTATTTATCAAGTAACAAGATATAATTAAAGTGTTTTCAACTGAAATTTTCATACATACATAAACATATGTACATATCACAGCTGTGGCATATCACTTACCTGTTTATTATTATGTAACACTGTTTTAAAATAATATAACATAACGTTTTAGTAATGAATGGATTTTAATAAAATAAGATTGAATAATAACTTAAGATAATATTACTTTGTTACCAAACTCTTAAATTACATTCAGTGGTATTTATTTGATACGATTTTGAAAGTAGTAAAAATATTCTAAGTGTTAGAAATCCTAGGCTCCTAAAATATTTTTGCTACTTTATAATATATAATGTACAAATACGTAAAACTTAAATATTATTATATTTACGGGGTTTATAGCTTTTTTAGGCTCTACAGCAACTTACAATCCCTTTATAAACAAAAAGATAACAAAGTCCGTTTAGAGCGAGATCCTGCGATACATCAAAGAGAATGTAAGCTCTACGTACATATAATTCAATCGATGTCGATTTGCCCCTGACATTGAAAGTTGCAACAGGAAGCCGTGTAAAACGCAGGCGCTGCCCCCCGGTACTGCGCAGAGCCTAGGCAGCTAGAAATGGGGTGGGGGCCACGCATAACGGATTGATAGTCGAGAGACAGGTATCGAACATTCAAGTGCATTACTGTGGGTTTTTGTGATTTATGTTAATGGACTCTCGATTGACGCGTAACATGGTCGGAGCAGCAAATGCGCGCCGTGGCCGGAGTTCGTTTCTAGTGGAGTTTACAATGCTTAATAACAATGAATAAATTGTGCGTATTTTGGCAAGTTTTTATTAATGTGCTTCCGTGTATAGTATGGTTTATAGAAATGGCGGTTCATGTTGTAACGCAGTAGTAAATGTTTTTAACTGAATATTATTTTGTAGTGCATACATACGTGTATTTTTTTAGAATTATTTTTATTTATAAGTTCGCAGTGTGGGCGTGAGGGTGTTGTCCTTTCTGCTTTTCGACATTTTTCAATTTCTATCTTCAGTTGCAATGTAAACAGATTGAAAAAATACAAATGCATTTTATCTTTAAATTGACACAACGTGTCGTGTTTGAACTTTACATAGCCTTTGGGCTCAACAGCCGTCTTGAAATTTGTTATTAACCTCGACGGAGTTTAAAATGAGATGTAAAGATTTACTTCAATCTATCAATCTTATTTTAAACTTTGATTTTTAAACAGTATGTGTACATTATTTTCCAAGAGTATATTAAAATTATTTATCTGTGTTAATATGTTTAGCTAATTTCTTTGTTATCAACACAAACATCTATAAACTACAACACATAACGCTAATATTAACCGGCATTTAACATGAGATACTGCGTACGCAACAGTAGGTACCTACAACAAGTACGAATTACTAGCTCAAAAAAGTAATATTATTTTCAAGCTTGTTTTTCCACACAGTTACCAATTATTACAAATCACCAGCTGTTCTCGTGTTCAAAGCTTAGCGAATACCAGTTCACCAGTAATGAGTACTATTCGGTTATAAATACTCTTTTAATATAACATCGGCAACAATGCCATAACCTACATACGAGTTACGCGTACAACGATCAATCGGTTTCAATAGATAAATAAAAGTTCAATCTGTATGTTACTATATCGCGTAATAAAATTTCAAGGCAGAACAATAATGGCTTGACTCCGAAAGCACTATCTCTACGCTTATTTCTGCAATGAAACAACACAGCTACACGATGCTGTGTCACAGTACAAATATGTAACAGTATGGAAACTAAGCCTCTTTGATAAAATAATTACCTACACTCTATCGAAGCAATAGGGTTGTCTTTATATATATTTTTTTAATAATACTGTTATTAATTTTTATATTAGCTACTTCTGTTCTGCAGTAGTCAAAAAATCGAATTATAATACCTAAGCAGTTTACAAATAATATAAGAAGGTAATCTTACGGCGTCGGTTAATCCCAGCATGACGATAATTATTATTATAGTTTTAAATACGGAAACAGTTGAATATTGATACAATTTGTAGATCACTGATTTTTTGTAGATCTTTGACATGTTATTACGACGTTTTTTTTTTAAATTTTGGTGGAATTGCATTACGTGGCATTTTTAAAGAGATTTTCGAAACAAATAGCAACGACCACTCGTCTTGAGGCAACACTCGCTACTAAAGCACTGCGAAAACTCCTTAGCGGCCTCGTCGATTCGTATGGTTGAGGGCACACTCAGGCCTTTTTCGAACGTTTGTAAGCAGTCTACATACTGTTCCTCATATTTCTACTGTGGCTATGTCCTGACATGAAGGGTTTGATAAGGTAGCTACACTGAATGTGGCGTTCCAATTTAGTCGCTAAGAGTAGCCACTGATCTCTGACAGACTCAGGTACAACTCTAAATGTATCTGGGATTGATTTTAGATCTGCATAGGCGGTTCCCACTAATCATTACATGGGCTACATACTAATTGAAAAAGCTCTCTCATTACTCATTTAAAATGGGCTGCAACTCATTTGAATTAATATAACTTAAATTATTATTATATATACTCATTATAGTTATTATTAATTAACCGTGACCTTAAGTTATTTTCAGTACAAAGCATTTAATAAACAGTCTATCATATTAACCTTGAATCATTGTCAGTGACTGTATAATTCTCTGAAGGCCTTCACAACCTTGACAATATGGGGAACTGAACAATTAATACAGGGAATTGCTCCCAAGGCCGCCATTAATAAACAGGATTAATCTGCCATTACGTAAATTTAATAACTTCGATAAGTCGACTGTTAACTAGGCGAATTATGTTTGCAGAATATTATTGCTTAACGATACAAAGTAGCTTAGACCAAAGCAAACAATTTATATGTACATAGCAACCAAACTTTAATAAAAAAATGTGAATTAATAGTTCGTTAACATATGTACCTAACTTAAGTAGGAATTTGGTGAATGGTGTTGAACAATTTTGCACTACAATAAAAAAAAATCTAAATAATTATGAAAGAATGACAGATATATTTAGCAACAAGAGTTCTTAATAGAACTTAAACAAGTAAATGTTTTATGAAAACGTTTAATTATTTTGTTGCTTTTAAAGGATACCACAAATATCATGATGCTAGACAATAGTAGGAGTAAGTAGTATAATATACTTTAAGCTTACCGGCAAGGTCGAGTAAGCACCGAATGGCGCGCATTTTGAAACATTATACAAAACAATATGTATAAGCCATCCTCTTCTAAGACACCTATTATTTGCAATTATAGTGCTTGTTCTCTCGTATAATTATTAAAAAACCGGCCAAGTGTAAGTCGGACTCACGCACGAAGGGTTCCGTACCATTGTCTATAAAAACGGAAAACGATCACGTTTATTGTATGGGAGCCCTTCAACACTTATTTTATTCGGTTTTTATTTTTTGTTGTTATAGCGGCAATAAAAATACATCATCTCTGAAAATTTCAACTGTCTATCACGGTTCATGACACAGCCTGGTGACAGATATACATACGGACAGACGGACAGTCTCAGTAATAGGGTTCCATTTTTTCCTTTTGGATACGGAACTAATAAATAGTGAAATAAATAACATTTCAGAAAATCTATTAAAACATGTTTTCATATATGAAGACCATTGATCTGCTCTAGAAACTTTATGAACATCGGTATGATTGCAATTTGCTTGTCGTTACTCTCACCATTTTAGAGTTAAATGTTTGCTTTGCTCCCACACACGTTTAGAGTTTAGGGAATCATACGCCCACGTCTACCCAACAATGTTTTACTTAAGAGACACCTACTTATCATCCCAGACAACATCTTCCCACGTTTAACTTAATAATTCATTCTGTAAGATCTTACAAACCTTCAAACGTTAACGTGATACGATTTTTAATATGAAAATGTGAATTTATTCAAGAAATGTGATAATCTGACTAGGATTATCGCTTTCATATATTAATAATTTCTTTGAACTCAATTATTTAATTCAAATTTATGTTTGTGGTTATATGGATCACTGGTAAGTACAAATGGAATATATTCCGTAGACCTCTTTGGTAACTTTTATCGGACTCTTGCGTAGGTGTGATTGTATCGTATGGTGTTGACGGAGGCATAATTAATACACGAATATATTAATTAGCGTTAGCACATTGTTTTCGTATTTCGATGGTATAACAAATTATGTAATCTAGTATATGTGTACATAAGCAAAGACAAAACAATTCAGTGCTTTCTCTTATATTTTTACTTGATTACCTTTATTGTTTTTTAATCTGTAGTTGATTTGGATGACTGCATATTGGCTACTATCGATTGAGCAACTGCCGTTAACGCAACTGCCAAAACTGCTATCAAACTGCCCGGCGACTTTTTAGTAGCGTTTGCAATTCTGCATGCACCTGCGCAGTAGCTTAAGCGTCAATACGGCTTTAGCAACTATCGCTAAAGCGATGATACTCCATTGTAACATTCATTTTACCCTTAAGAAAAGGAATCAAGCGAATTCAAGTTTTCGTTTATTGAAATTCGAGAATTAAACGAACTTTAGTATAAGAAATGTTCACACTGTATTTTGTCGGTTTACTAAACGTACAATTTACTACAGCGCATAAAACAGCTTCATAAATAGCTTTCCGAGTACATGGCGAAGAAAGTACCTTAGAAATATTTCTAAGGACCGTCGTCGTGTAGTATGGCTCGAGAGTGCTGAAAATAGAAGTGCCCGGCGCGTGCCGTGTCTTGTTAGTAAGATATTTCGAATATACAACCGTCCTTATGTCAGTTTTGTTGCGGTCTTATCTTTATTTACGGAAGGAAATGTTCGCTATCGATGATGATATTATAATGGTTTTTCACGTAATAAGTTAAAGAAGTAATAATAAGACTTGTCCGTTTCTGAACGCATTTTATTACGATACAAAAAATGCATTAGTAAGTGTTAGTAAGCGTAAGTTTTGGTGTTAATGTTGTTTTATAGTTTAACTGTGTGTCTTTAGCAACGTAGATTCTCAACGTACGAACTGATTTTATTTATTTTTTGTTTGAATTGTTTTGGGATGTGATTGAAGAAAATTTGTTCATGAAACCTCCGTTTATACGTTGAGAAATATAGTAGGTACCTTAGAGTTTTTATAGTTGGAGGTTTATAGGGGTTTTAATTTTTTTATGCGGTGTAGAATTATCATCCTGTTATTTTGCTTAAAATTATTGAACCTTGAAACAGACATCGCGGTTTTTACGTTTATCTTAAAATAATTTAAGTACAGATACGCAGCGGAAACATTTTTTGGCAGCGTTCAGGTTCGACTGGGTTGATCCTATTTTTATTTGGCGCCAAACGTAAATAAAGCGTGACATTTTCCGCCAAATTTATTGCTATCGAAAACGACACTGGCCGTGTGGTGCAACACGCGAAATTGCCGCAAGTTGCCAAAATACTGGAGTCACTGGTATGTGCCACGTGGTCAATGATAGATTTGTTGTCCATACCTACATTTATCAAACTTTGCTCGAATAAACTCGTAATGCGATATTTATCCAACATAGTCCAACGCAATACAAATTATTCCTATTTTTTAATATGATTGTAATATCGAACTTCCCTGTCGCCCATGTGCATTTGTAACAACATAAAATGTATCATGGCGCTCGAAGTTTTAGTAATGCTCGTATTATGAAAGCGAAAATTTGTGACAACGGATGGATGATTGTTACTCTTTCATGTAAAAACTAGGGGGAATTTGGATAAAATTTCGTATACAGGTTCATGACCTGAATTAATATATACATGTGATATTTATTCGTGGCGTATGTACTCTAACGAAATTGAGATAGCGGTGCCCCAAAAATGAGGTACTCATATGCATAAACTGAAGCTTCGGTGCAATTTTTCAGGCTTTGATTACCGTTTTGGCCCGAGATTACAGCTACGGGTGAATTAGCCTTTATACTGTCGACTCTACTTCGACTTGCAAAGAAACTCTCATACAAATAACACAAAGGACACAAAAGATACAATATTGGGGCGCCCAACAACATGTGCCCACAAAAAGCGCAATATGTAGGGGATGTAATCTTCTGTTGACAGATATCACCAGAACATATTTTTCGCGTTTTACTCAAAACACATAACTCACAAGTTCTATATTTCAATATTTCTCTATATTTTTTATTATTATTATTATTAATTACAAAATATTTTATTTAAATATTATGTAACCTATCTAAAACTAATACATAATATATAACCTATATAAATAATTATAATAACTAAAAATTATACTAAAAAAAAAAAAAGAACATTAAATATAAAAAACTTCATCAAAATTGTTGCCCTTGGGAAGCGTGCCCAAAACGCTGGCGACATTACCTCGAATTTTATTTTATTTTATTTTCTCATTTTCTCTATATTGGGAAATTTAAGTAAAATTTAAATTATTAGCCCTTATTTTTTTTTTTTAGGCTTTATTAATTAAAAAAAGATCTTGTAGGAAATAGAAGCGTTACGATCCTCCGAATGAATATAAACAGGTACTTTTTTTTATAAAATTTAAGTAGCTAACGGGTGTGCAGTATACCTAATGCCAAGTGCCACGCATGGATACCCATAAGCAATTTCTAATAGAACAACGATTCTATCTGAAGTCAATGAGAGATGCGCTACTCACGAGGCCTTAAACGGTCACCTCATATGAAGATGAGCCGACAACCACACCTTTCCAACAAACAGAAGAATGCTTGATGCTAAACATAAGGGTGGAGGTGGTACCTCCCCGGTTGAACCATATTCGTTTTACCACCTCGAAACTTGACAAATTAAATTAGTGCAATATTACTGAGTTACGAGTACGTACTGTGGTATTCTACATTTACAGTTACAGAAGATTAATTACAAACGCGAACGGAACTGCGGAATTAATTATAACACAAAATCACACACGAGAAATGAATCACAGCCTGTAACATTGTTTTCCGTCGTACACTGATTATTCAATGTCTAGGTTATTCAACCGCTGAGTGAGTCTACTGAGTAATGACGCACATCGATTCTATGGTATAAATATTAGGCATTCCTCTTAATATCATTGTGACGTTTAAAAATCCGATCCGAAAATACACTTCGTTTACTATAAACTCCCTCGAGAACGATATTTATAAACTGTTAATTGTGTTGTAAAGTTCGTACACAAACGCTTGTTTAGTGACTTGATATTATTATCGTAAGATAAATTGACGTTGAATCTGATACTTTGTACTGATTTTAGCCCGAAGCTTTCTGTTTTATAAATATCGCAAATTTGATATCGCTTAAACCAAGATATGCCAAATTACTTAGCAGTACGTTCCCCCTTTCATTTCTTTAAACACTAGATAAAGCTTTGTATCTTCAGTTACGATTATTCATAGGTTTGTTAATAGGAAGTGTTCATGTCACTATATCTGGTACCTATTAACTGTAACTGGTGTTCTGACGTACGCCTCCGTCAATTTTGTAGGAAAGGCATGACAGACATCATCCAAGGCGGACTGCGACTAATGAATGAAATTCAAGCAAGATTGCCAACTGAGGACCAAGCGACTATCCACTTTACAAAAAATTAATACTTGGAACTGATTCAAAAGAGTCCAAATTCTTGTCTACCCGATTTATATTAATTATGAAAATTCCGTAACGTTTATTTGAGTCCACAAAAATGATATTAATCGTGACTACATACCGAATAATTGTATTTTTTAAATTTAATTTTTAATGTATTATATCTGTTAACTCAATCAAAAAATGCATTCACTCATGAGAAATGTGGGCGGAAAACGAGTATGAAAATAAAATAAGTTTGGAAAATGTTTACGTCTTCTGTATAATAATGTACACGCAAATTGAAGAAAATACAGTATTATTGGTATACTTATAATATTTATATGTTGTTTCAGACGTGCGCAAGTTTCTGCTATCATGAGAGACGAGCGTGCCAGCCCACCGCGCGTGCGCATTGCCGTCATTGGCAGCTCCAGAGTTGGCAAATCTGGTAAGCACTCCACTGTCAACACCTCAATTCATACTCTTTATAACACATATCTATCATTATCACTACATCCGTTTCTCAGCTCACTCAAAAGAAACGCACTTCCATTTTTAATTTGTATTAGGCCGAGTTAAACAGAGCTTTATGCAGAAATCGTCTAATCAAGCCAAAAAAAATAGTAATAGTCACTTCACAATAATTGATTGTGATAATTGAACAATCCTTTACAAACTGCTCTAATTTAAAAGACTTCATAAAGTTATGAATTACAAAAAATCATTCTAAGAGCATGGCATGTATTGCAGTAGTTTCATTCTTCTCACCTGTACTAGCGGGTTACAGTTGATAATATACAACAATAATATTAATGAATTTCAAAGGATTAACTTTAAGATATTTCCTGTATATACGTTCCAAACCATTTAAGATTCCTTTCATATAAAACACTTAAAATTTATTTCCGCGATGTTATTATAACCGTACTTTAAACAACCGTGTGCAATAAAACCCATAAATTACAACACAATATTTTAAAAATGTAAAGCATGTTAAGAATCAGGTCCTCATAAAATTTAGTCTTAAGTCTACTGTTTGTTGATATCATCTAGTGACCCAAATGCCTGAGAGCGCTGTCATAACTCAAAAGGTTTAATGATCAACGAAAAAATATTTTCTTCAACACTCACCGTATTTTTACTTGTGCGAAACACGAAACTATCTAAACTTTGCCTAGTTCTACATTTTATTCGCTATGAAACGTTACATTCTACTTTTATAATTAGATGCGCACAAATATCACAGGTTTTTAATAAGGAAGTAGACTCAACTGTATGTTACAATGACGGAAACACGTTAAAACGAAAATAAGTTGCTATAAACAATTATTACGCATGTCTTTCTCTTCTCATATGTCTTTTATGTAGATCATTGCTCATCCCGGTAACTAAAAACATAGATTTAGATAAATCGTGCTATGCCAAAACAACATTTTTATTTTCCTACAATAAAGATTCAGTACACATCAACACAATTTGATGTAACAAGGCCGGAAAGCTATTACATAAACCACAAAAGAAAGTTCTTCGAAAAAGTAATTAAAAATAATCGTAGGCTTTCCTTAATTGCCTCTCCAGAATTTACCGCTTACATCACTCGCTCCAGATGATATAACACAGCAATGTTACCCCAGTGACCCATTCCACTGAGTGATGTAATAAAAAGTGGTGTCACTGTTTTTTCTAATAACAAACCAAGCAATAGATCTTCAATGTACTGAAAGTAAAACGGTCAGATGGGTTAAATCAGTGTAGCATTGCGGTCTCACATCTTAAGAATATTTGAAATACTGTTGATGTTACAATTTGGTGCTACGTTCTGGAAATGGGATAGATCTAATAGAAATTGTTACGTTTCAACTGGGTGTTACGTATTGAAATTGGGAGAGACCTATTAGAAAATTACAAATGTGTTTTTTAGGATTGAAGTTGCAAACGAGCATGCTACCGCCTGATCGTAAGAGATATCTATAGCCCATGGACATTTTTAAGAAACTTCAAACTTTATAACAGGGTTCCTATCTGAAGGTTTCCTGTCTTTTTAAAGGTGGTTTTAAAGGAACGAGTGTAGTTCGACCGGGGAAGTACCACCGCCACACTACTTCTAACATGAAGCATTCCTTGCGTTTCGACACCATTGCCGGCACACTTTTATATGACCATCATAGTCCTCGGGAGTAGCAACGCATCTTTGATTGACTTCAGATAAAACCTATGTTCTATATGAAGTTGCTTACAGATATCCATGGGCGGCAGTGACCACTTACCATCAAGTGGACTGCAGTCTCGTTTGCTACTTCATTAATATAAAAAAAGTTAATCACAGATTCATGACTTTTTCCAAGGACTAAAATGGTCACCTTACACGATTATGAGCCCGCAACCGAACCCTTCCATCCAGCATGAATCGTATTCCTTCTCTTCACAATTAAATATGTTTTATTTTGTTTCAGCTCTCATCGTCCGTTATCTAACGAGGCGATACATTGGAGAATACCACTCAAATACAGGTAAATACATACGGATTCATATTTATAGTAATATTTATAGTAAATCTGTAAATAAACTTCATCTTAAGAAGTAATGCGAGTATATTTTGCGAAAGTTTATTTTCTTGAGATGTGATTGTCTTGAGATGGAAACATTGGGAGATACATATATGCACACAATCAGAATTCAAATATAATAAATTGGCACACGAGCAAAGTCAATAGAAAATGCTACTCGACACTGAAATATTTAATTCTCATATTACTTATTTTAATAATTATATTTTTGTTACAGATCTCCTATATAGACAAACAGTACCGATCAATGGTACTCCAATTGAACTAGAAGTAATAGATGTCTCCGGCTCCAATCCAGACAAATTCCCCGCTGAACAGGTATCTAATAAATTATATCATGCTTAAAACTTATTAACACAATACAAGTACTAAAGTCTTGTCTTGGTAAGGAGACCGCTGCAATCAAGCTTGGTCAACTGAAGTTACATTCTTATCTGCTAATTTAATTCAACAAGATACTTGAAGATCTTCATCGATGGCAGACACGCTTGTCACGATTAGAACTAACATATTTCATACTGTAATTCGTCATGCTTGATATAAATAATACCCCATTAAACTGAGACATAGCATCTAGTATCAGAATATAGGTTAATGCAGTTAGTCCTCGGTTCCCGATATTCTTCACCTTCACGGAATTTGATGCACGTTAACGGCGACCTTAGACTAAACAATAATACTAATATTAAATCACTCGAAGATTAGGGATTTCTTTGAGATAACGCAATAATACCACGAGGTCACGATATTATCGGCGTATCGCCTACGTACGGCGTAGTGATGGGACTGCAGTCCTGTTTTCAAACTCGATAGAAAAAATATGACTCGAGTTATCGAGACAACTCGACACACCGAGTTGCTTCTGTCTGTTGTAGTGATGAGACTTGAGCCCTGTTGCTTGTTGCTTGTAATTGAAGTTGCATAAAATATGAGTGTTTTTATTAGTGGTCCATTCATGAAAATTACATTATTCTTACGTCTTAAAAAGATATATTTTTATTTCTTGATTACTTAATTGAATAATATGTAAAAAATGTAATTTAATTCATAGCACTCAATCCATGAAAATGTAACTGTTTAATATACGTAGGTTTAAAATCTTACTCGAGTTGAAAACTTGGAATAAAAATATAAACTCGAGTGCGACTAGAGTCCGGTATTGAAATTACTCGAGCGACTCGAGTCACAAATTCCTACTGGAGTCGCATCACTAGTACGACGTATCAATAACAACAGATGGTTCAGATTTCTTTCGCCTTGATATTTTACTACAGAATTTTATTCATGAACTCAGCGTAAACAACTCTTATAACTATATAATGTATTTCGTCATATGCGCGTGCTTCCTTGCCTACGCAGTTTGTACCCAAATAAGCTTTTCTCTGAATCATTTTATGGACGATATAAACAGATAGTTTAAATTACGAATTTATTAAAACTAGCTGTAACTCCCGATTAGCTCACACACAAAAATTGTAACGATATTTTGAATTACAATATCTTTTGATCAAATTACTGGAATTTTATGTTTATTTTTCGGCCGGTATATATATATTTTTTTAAGTTTAAGAATTACTCCACCGTTAGTGGACCGATTTTAATTATTATTTTTATAACACTTATTCTTATTTATTAAATGTATATTTTACGTCCATGATTAACTTATTACGTATGTATAAAGATGTAATAAACAAGGTATAAGACAAAAACCTTGTTCAAGCCAATTCTATCGAGGTTATAACGTATACACCAACTACCAATAATGCACCAACTAATACAAACACAAAAGGACTGAATTGTTTAATAGAACAACTGTAATAATTACGTATGTTTACGGCCAGTCTGGATCGAATCAAATCGGTGTTACCGTACACCCTTCCGCAAACAAGACCGAAGATTAAGCGGCAACTGAACCCGTTTTATGCTCTAACAAATAGGTTAATCGCAAATATAATGTGTTGTATGAGCAGTGGTCTCCAGCCGTTCCAGTGACCTGCTCGTATGAGTCACTGTTTACAGAGCTACATATTATATCGTACTCACCTCGATTGATGTTTGAGCGCAATTATATGTAATAAATCCAGTTCACAGTTTTTTATTCTTGAACTCACGAACAGAGAAGTTTAGGTTAGGTTAGAAATAACTTAAAAAAAACTTAAAACGCTTTCTACACTCATAGCCCCACAGTAGGATTTTCTCCTGTGTTGTGGGTGCCATGGACACATACAAAGACGAATACACAAATACCCAGACCCAGAACTAAAATCTAAACTCATCATTCAGATACCTGTCTGGCCGGGAATCAAATCCGGGACCCACTGCGTATCAGACCAGTATGGTCACCGTCGGGTCGTAATTACATTGACTTACATTGCTTATATGAAATGAAACCATTAATATAATAGTAACTAGTGGTAGGCAGGCCACCAATTCGCACTTGGCCAGCGCGGTGGACTATGGCCTACTCTCTCTCATTCTGAGAGAAGACCAGTGCCCAGCAGTGGGACAATAATGGGTTGACGACGAACTAGTGGTAACACTAGACCTCTCATTTGGACAGTGCTTAGTTTGAATCCCAGGCACAAGCAAGTAAGACCAGGCAGCAAGTTGGAAAAGTTAGTTTAGTTTATATTCGGTACATATTTCTATACATATAATATTCATATATTTAATGGCACTACAACAATTCAAAACATACAATTTCAAGCTATAATACTAAAACCTCTTACAAACTTGATTGTTAGAATACG
This sequence comes from Spicauda simplicius, assembly GCA_949699795.1. Taxonomy (NCBI): domain Eukaryota; kingdom Metazoa; phylum Arthropoda; class Insecta; order Lepidoptera; family Hesperiidae; genus Spicauda; species Spicauda simplicius. Next base: position 6,218,918 of record OX453064.1, read on the forward strand.
ATAATGTATATTCATAAACGCTTGGTTACGCTTTAAACCACAAAGGTATTACCTATCCTTACCACAGAGCGATATTAGACACGATAGGTCTAAAAATAAACCCGTTACCTGATATGTGAATAAGACCATCAATATCCATTAATGATGTATCTAGAACTCGGCGCCACTTTTAGAGAAAATTGGGTATGTTATTTGATACTCCATTCAACATGAATCAATGGTATATCTATCAATCAGCCTTCCGAGGTCTGTTGCTTGATAGTCCTCCCCTAATGAAGGTTTTTGTCAATGGTCGTCATGGCAAGACCATTTGGATAACAGTTGGTGTTGATGTTATACAAGAAGATGTCTATCTCCTGCATTTTGTCTCTTACTCGCCTCTGACGACATTCACGGGAAGGGAGAAGGGTGGTATTCAATATTGACACCATACAGCACGTCGTCGTTTCTCGCACTATTGGGCAAAAGTCTCTTTCAGAACAACCGAATGTGTCACAAAACTTTGACACGCTTTTAAAAACTTTCGGAAATATATATTTCTTCACGCTGTCTCCTCCGCCGTAAATACAAGTGATAAGTATGCTTCATAACACACTTAGAAAAATGGGATGTACCTGGGATTGGAACCTCGGACTCCTCGATTGTGAGCCACTGTTTCTATCGAAGCCATCATACTTATGGACAAGTACTCCGCCCTTATCGATATCTAAATAATTTATGAAGCCAAGGACGGGATATAATACGATAATGCTTACTCTTTCACCATAACAAAGCACTTGAAACGACATGAAATATGAACAGTAATCTCTTTAATAATCGTTATTGAATTATTTATGCTCTTTATAAATAAAGCGGTATGCGGAAAACGCGAGAATATTTACAATATCGCAAATTTTATTTATAAACGATAATCATAATAGCTTGTCTTACAAATTTTGGGGATGTGGAATTGATTTTAATAGCGTAGAACTTAACTCTTAGACAAAGAATGTGATGATAATATAATGCAACATATTTCATTATTGTTATTGAGATTTTTTTCTAAATAATTGGCCTATTGCGATTCGAAACCGGACACATAGTTTATTTTCCCAACATCTTTTAATTCTTTAAGTATTTTGGGGACCACGTTATTTATTTTTGACTTTACTTTTTGTAGTAAGATACGCTCTGTAAAATGTTTCAATCACTATCTATTACGTCTGTCACATAGTCCCGTGATAGTCTGAATGACCTTTGAACTAAACCATAAAAACAGAATGTAGGTAGAAATAAAGGGGAAAGTAAGAAATATAAAGCCACGTACCCCATTTCACAGTGGCATTTACGTTTAAATAATGTATCTAAATAGTAGAGACATCCTTGACCGCCTGCCTACGCCAAGATATTAATATTGATTCTTCACTTATATTACCTTCTTAGGTCGCTTAAAAGCTTTTGATGCATCCAGCGCAAATTGATTTTGAAACTATATTAGTTTGTGCTCGCTAAGAGCTGACATTAGCAAGAGAATTTGTAGTAATAATATTAGAGACATAATTAGAATTTCGTGCTGTTAAGACAGACAACTAAATTACACGTGCCAAAAGTATTTATCGTAAAATCTTTTGATCATTTTTAGTGTAGTAAACAGCTTGGCACAATTCAAGTTAATTATAGTGCTGAACAGAATTTGTGTAATAATTTACCGAAATACAAAGCTTTGGAATTGCAAATTAGTTGCGTTCGAATGTATCTTATCGTATTAATGGAATCAAATTGCACTTTTGTTTACAAATATACCTACCTATTTCCGTTGACTCACTGTTCGAAGCTGGTACAATGTTATTTTATTTTCCTGAGCAAACAAATAACGCCCATCTTTCAAATAAATAATGCCAATCAGGAGTTGTCATTTCGCGGCGTAGGAGTGCCCGTGAACCGTTCAACGATTTATTTTGAGCTGGAATGTTGGCTCTAACGTGCTAATTAATCATACGTATACGTATTCTTTATGACCGGCGCTTTATTTAGCGGATGCGAATTCTATTTTGTCCTTTGAAAAATATCGCCATTAACAAATTCTGACTATTTGGCCCGTATTCCCGCACTGTAAGAAAAGTTAAGACAATAAGATACATACACAAGTTAGGATTGTTATAACGTATAACCCTTTAAAATATAACGAAGAGCTCTCAGGTGAAGCATGCAGAGTTTCTCCTATGTTTACCTTCACCGTTAAAGAAAACCTTTAAGAAGCACATTAATTCTGAAATTCTGAAAATATTGATGCCTGGAGTCCGAACCTTAGACATTTAGTACAAAACGCGTATTAATATTCCACTCGACTATCAACTTACACCTAGACAATTTTAAAAAAACATTTGAAATGATAAATAATACTTATAAGATTACGCTGGTTCAAATAAACACAACGGGCGTGAAAAATGTTTTCAAGTCTAAACGATATAAACATAAGAGTCTAGACATCTCGAATAAACAATTCTTTGTCGTAAAAGGTGACCTTTACCCATATTTGACACGTCCACAGACCGACCTACGCTTGTCTATTGTTATTCACTTGTCTCATTAGTTATAATGTCAGTCCTTAAAATGTATTTAATTTTATTTTTACTTGTTTCAGATACAATGGGCAGACGCTTGTCTACTAGTGTACTCGGTGACTGACCGCAGCAGCTTCGAATATGCCACAGAAGTGTTATCAGCCCTCAAGCGGACACCACCACACAGCAGTCCATCCCACGGACCAGCCAGCACCTCATCAACCATGCCCCTTGCTCTTCTAGGAAACAAGACAGACTTAGACCACCTGAGACAGGTCAGTCACCTTTATTTTGTATCTTGTCGCTAAATTAAGTCAGTCACATCTGTCATGAAAATTATCAGGCGGAAAATAGGTTACGAAAATGAAGTGAGATGGGCTGAATCTCAGTCCAATACCCTGCAGCTATTAATCATTCAGACATACTTTAAACATAATAGTCTATTTTTCGTACCATAGGCCTTTTTCTTTAGCCGATTATTTATCTTACTCTGAGATAATGCATTACAGCTTGCTTATTATCAACAGTTTACTTTGCGAAGTATCCATTCGTTGTATTGATCATACATTCCTTATTCTCCTACTCTATCTACGTATGTAGCTGTATTACAGGGACACGAGCTATACTTGAACAATAATAAACGTGGCTCGAAATGTTTAGAAATTGCCCGTCCTTCATCTCTCGGTAACGGAATGTTCTGCATTACTACATGGCGTAGGAGGTATATTGTCTAACAAACGCTAATTGTAAAGTGTGATGGAGAGGATAAGAGCTTTGTTCGTAATATACAATATAAGTTGCCCGGGGCTTTGCTTGGATTGGAGATCTGTTTTAAAACTGAGGTTCTGCACATAAATTATGGTTGTTTAAATATACCATAAAACTACATATAACATAACATAGAATTGATTTGAATTTCATCGAATCGTAAACTGTCCAACCTGTAAATGTGTTATCCTGACTTAGTAACAACTTGCTAAGTAGTTCTACCCACGTTTAGAAAGATGTCTCGCAACTTTAAATTGTAATTACTTTTAATAGAATAGATATATCGTATAATCTCAAGACATGGACTATGAAACGTTTAATTTTAGTTTTGCGATGACAAACTCGCAAATAGTCATAAAAAAAATGTGTGCGTGTACTAGCGTACACTCGTAAGAAGTGAAACTTCTTTATGACGTTATTTTTCAAAAAATAATTTACTATATGCAACTTTACAGAAATTGGCTAAATAAAGTTAAATTAGATAAAGTTTAATAAAAGGCTTTTATTAAATTTTATCTAGTAATCTAATCTATAATAAATAATCTATCTAATATCACCCGTGGTAGGGATAAGAAAAAGATGGCGCGTAACGGAAAAAAAAAGATGGCGCGTAACGAAAAATAAAAAAAGATGGCGCTTAACAGAAAAAGATGGCGCGTAACGAAAAAATGTTACACTAAATTTTTTTCCAACCCCGATAAAGAAGTTTCACTTCAATAAAAACCATTTAATTATTACATATTACACTCTTTGTGTATATAAAGTCTCATTAATAAGAGAACGACGAAGCGAATACAGAGACGTAAGAGCGAAACTTTGTTCTAGTTTCTCAAAGAATAGGCGACATAGGACCTTGTATAAGAGATATATCTATGCTGCGCCATGCTAAAGACAATACCGAAAGCAGCAAGTAGCAACTATAGCTATGCTATTGAAACTCATGTGAGGCGGACTTGAAAGGCTCTTTGAGTTGAAGAGGTGCCGCCTTTCAGTGTACAATGCGTCCCAGTTCTTACAATCTACATCAACTCACCGGCTTTCAGGACTTCGTAAATATTGACGCTATTTTGTTCCTTATAGGCTTACCTTTCCCGTAGATCTTGAGGATAATTTGTTTCTTGTGGACGTAGCAGTTTTGCAACGTTTTTCACTGACACTACAATATCGCAAAAATCGTTCCTCTTTTATTCTTGGCGCACGGAGTAATTTATAGTATCTGTCGACTTTAGTCTTTCTTGTTTTGAAGATTCTCACATTTGACTAATTTAGAAAACACTCTTAATATATCACTATTGTAAAATAATACATTTATGTCCATCCATCCATCCATCTATCAGCCCTTTGAGGTCTACTGCTGGACATAGGCCTCCCCTAAATGACGCCACTCCAACCGGTCCTGTGCCTTCTGAATCCAACGATTTCCCGCTGTCCTCTTCAGGCCATCGATCCACCTGGTGGGGGGTGACCTGTGCTCCATTTCCCTGGACGTGGTCGCCACTCTAATATATATAATTCGTTCTAAATACTAAGAATAGGCCAAGATAACTAACTAGATTTTATTAACTACGCGTTCAATGTAGATAGTAAAAAAATATGTAATTCACGACCTCGAGTTTCGTCTACTACGTAAATACTAGTTATTTAACGTTCCAATTAATGTTCACGTTTAATTTTATTATTAATATTTTCTTAACTGTTCAACTTTTGGCTCCTTATTTAAAGAGTGTCTCCTTGTTTACAGGTACCAACAAAAGAGGGTCAGGCGGTGAGCGCGACGCACGGCGCTTCCTTCAGCGAAGCGAGTGTAGCGGACAACTCCGGCGACCTCTACCGGTGCGTGGACCGCCTGCTCGCTGAAGTGCGCACGCCGCAGCGCACGCGCAAGTTCTCCGTCACCAAGATGCTCGGCTCGCTAATAGGTACGTTTCTTTTTAGTTGCTGAAGCATTGCAATAGCATAAGTATAAAAGTTGCATTTATAATGGAATGATTTGTAGAGTTGTTTTTAAGTGAACTTTCGAGCAGGCAGTCTCAAACGGACTTAATATAAATAAAAACGTTTATTATCTATATGAAATGAATATTTTACTAATAAAAAATCTTATATAAAACTATTCATGTAACTTATTGTCCTTAAGCATTTAACATCTTGAATCGGAAAAGTAATTATGCGTCAAAGAGACTATACCTTTCATGTTAACTTACTTACTCCACCAGAAATTAAATAGCTAAGCTATCTTATATATATATTAATCCATATACAATTTCATTGTCCCAGGTGGCGCCACAAACACGAGCCAGACAACACGGGGGTCGATGGTAGCGTGCCCGCGGGTGCCCGCGCCGGCGCGGCCGCCGCTCGCCGCCGCCGCGCCCTGACCGCCCGCGCGCGCGCGCTGATGCATAGCCGGCGCGCTGTGGCTCGCCTGCCTCCCCGTCCCCGCTCTCTCCGCCTCCATGTGATTCGTGTGCCTATTGCTAGGGATGATTCAATCTGGAGGAGATGTACAATCCAGGTCGTGTTAGGGCACATATTGCGAAATTAGTGCTGCAGACATGTTTCGGAAATACTCTAAGTCACGCTGAGGTCTTAGAGGTAGCATTGCGTCTGTTGCCAACCTTAGATAGAACTCAAATCTTAACTGTGATTGATAACAGATGTGAATGGATGGTAGTGGCCACTTAAAATCAGGAGAACTGCTTACAAGTTGGCTGATTCAATAATTTAAAAAGTTTCAATCCAACATTAACAAGAGTAACGTTACTTATTGTGAATATAAGAGTATATTTAGATACATGCCGCAGCATCTCTCGAAACTATGTGCCCTAAGTTGACGTGAATTTTATCATTAATAAGGAGATAAAATTGTTACAGATCTCTGAATTCATTTATGAAACTCAGTAGCATCCCTAGCACCTAAGTGATGGACTCTCCTGCAAAGTATCAAATGTCAAATCGATACTGAGTTCGGGAATAGGAAAGCTTTAAGATACTATAGTTAATGGTTTTATGGGAAAGAAAAGTTACAGAGATAGGGGCGATTTCTACCAAATGTAAATCTAGTCATTAATACATGTTATGTAGTTGAATAAGCGTCGGTGCATTGCAATTTAAGCTTTAATCAAAAACAGCTTGACCCCCGCACCAGTCCAAAGTATTTTTGAAAAATATCTAAATGTTTTTGATTATGGTATAGTCTTAATTTGGAAATCTTGACAATAATGAAGTATATACTTGAAATTGTATACGCGACAGTTTTAACAGTAGATATGTAGATGCCAAAGATAGATTTCCATACCCAAAGTTTAATAAAATATTATATTCCTCTAAATAGAAGACATGTGAAAGATTTTTATTAAATATACCTATGCCGTATGTTACTACAGATTTTACAAGCACATTTATAAATGTTATTAATGTCTGTATACTCGTAGTTATTGCACATGAACAATTTTAGGAAATTTATAGACACAATATAATCAATAACATGAATTGTTGTTTACATAATTAACCAATGTTGAGATTAAAGATTCATACATTACCATATTGAATAAGGTTTCTCTTATTATAGATTTATATCAACGTTAAATATATTTTACCATCTTTATAATAGTTACAATCTTTCTATACGTATATACATTTAGTAGAAAAATAAACATTTTTAATGAAATTTAATTACTATGACGAGAATGGATCAAAAAATACAATTGTTTAATAGATCTTATTTAATTATATATGAAGTCAGAACCAGAATTCGGAATCTAAATTAATTTAATCAATAACATGGGATTAAAAAACTAAAAAGGAAAAGAATGTATTGCAGCATAATTTTCAAAATTAAAGGGCTCTAAAATGTATCGGCCTAACAATTTTACTGTTTCTAACAAACTTTTCTACTTTTACACAGTATTATTAAAATAAGTCTTAATTGTTAAGTGTAAATATTATACCTAGATATTTGTTAATAATGTGTTAGTATAATTTGTCATTTTCCCTCACGTTACAAATAATTTTGCAATCATAATTGTAATAGATCTTGACGAATCAAAATACATCGAAGAATATTCATCAAAATGATTTGTAAATAATCAATATTTATTGGATGTTATACTTTATTGTCAATCTATAATGTACCTAAAAGATTCAAATCTTTAGCTAATCTGAATGTTAATGTTATAAAGTTTACGGCAGAAATTGACACAGCTATATTGAGTATCAAAGAGATGTATTATTTTATTAATAAAATGTAGTCATCCTCTAGTCATTAGGGTATAGGCTGTGAAAAGACATGTGGAGAAAACGCGTTGGTTCTTGTTATTATGAAAGTAAAATCATCAATATATTACTATTGTAAAGATTCTACGCCCTATACAAGTCATATAAAGTGTATATGGCTACGATTTAATAAGTACATATTAATTTCTTGAAATATAGGAAAAATATAGAAACCGCTTCGCACAAAAGAGTAATAAAAGATCCATATTTATAACTACAAAATTGTTATCTCTGAATATTTTAGATAAAAACAATTTCTTATTACCACCATGTTTAAACCAAAAGTATGATACAATCTACGCAAAATTTTGGTATCAATGTTTTATATAAATTTACATGAAACATCTACATATTTTCTATATTTTGAGATATGTACAACTGTACTGATTTTGATATGTAAAAAATGCTTTAAATGAATGAAATTGTAACATCTATTTGAATGTAAATTCTACATATCCCAACGGATATAATCGTAAATCAAATTTTTGATGCAATTGTACTAGGTAGCGACCTATTTGGAAAATCTTGTATGAAATATGAACTGATTGTATTAAGCTGTATATATTTTTAAATCACTTAAGAATAAGATTAAAATATAGTTAAATAAATGTTTCCTATTAATGAACTTTTTCGTTTTATTTTACTCTTACGTCCGAGCTTTTAGTAATATTTGGTAGAAGCCTAGTAGTGAGAGAGTACTCGTGATGAAAGTAGAAGCCACTTATGCTCTGAGGAATATGACATTACGAATACCACCTTCGTAGCTGACCGGGGAAGTACCACTGCTACACCTATTTCTAGCGTGAAGCATGTCTTGCGTTTCGATGGAAAGGTGTGGTTGCCGGCACACTTTTATATGAGGCGACCATCGTAGTCCTCGGGAGTAGCAACGCATCTGTGATTGACTTCAGATAGAATCCCTGTTCTATATGAAGTTGCGAACAAATGTCCATGGGTGGCAGTGGCCACTTACCATCAGGTGGATTACGTGCTCGTTTGCTACTTCAATCAGATAAAAAAAAAACATTAAAAATGAAAGGTATAATATTCAGCCATCGAAACATATCCACTTCTATGAAATTATATATGTTATTTTCATTTTTTACATTAACTAAATTGAAAATATCTATTTCTTTGAACTAGTATCGAAATCTTTATTAACAAGCATCCTACATATTTCTGAAACATTCACCAATATTAAAAAAAAACACAAAAGATGTCGAAGCTGTCACATATTCACTGAAATCTTGAATTAAAAAGCCTATAACTTTCTAAATCATTTAGAGTAAAAAATGTGCCGATGAATGCATACTCATAGACATAAATTTATGACATAAATTTCAGGAAGCATTACCCGTTTGAATTACGTTTATCAAGATAAAGAATGCGTTATGTGTTAATCCATAAAATATTATAAACTAACGTGTGATACACAAACTATCTGTGTACCAAATTTGAACCCACAGTGTACCAACTTTGTAACCACACGCACACAAGTAGCTTAATTGTGGTGTAATGTCAGCATAGTTGCATTCCAAGCAGTTGATCCGGCACGAATGACCATTTTAACAACGTATGGGTTAGAAACACAAGTAAATAAGAGATGTCGTAGAGTAATATAAAATTATGTTGAACTTGAAGGATGAACGATGTTGTGTGGAGAGCACGCACGGTTTGCTTTCCGAAAAATATCTGAATTAACATATTTAAAAAAGAATTCTGTTGCATAAACTGCTAACGCGACGACGTGGTGTATGAGTAGGTACGCCATACACATCTAAATGTAATTATTACATAGTTTGTGCGTGAAAGGGCAAAAAATATCCTTAGATCTATCCTCACAGACTTTATGGTTAAATAACTTTATTCTCATTAAGAATTAACAATTCACTTACATGAGAAATTAACGTTACAAACATTAGTATCTTATTGATAAAGCCCTGCTATTTTATACATAAAGTGAGTAGCAACAAAATTACACCGTCGACACAGTGGAGTAGTGCGTAAACAAAACATGAAATAATTTTCTTTAATCATTTATATGTACGTAGTACCTACTAGTAATATTCGTATATGCCGCGTTGTAAATGCGTTGGAAATTGGAAATAGATTAAACATATATATATATAATAGATTAAACATATAGATTATATTACATAATAACATTATCACATTTGCATCTACTTTCCAAAATTTTATATTGTGTGTATGTATAATGACAATTTCTAATCATATTACTTTTATATTGAAAAAAAGTGTTCATTCCCACATATTACACATGTTTAAAACGGGGAAAATATAGTGGTAGGTACATTAAAATATTTCCCTCCAGGAATAATAGTTACAAATATTAATCCCATTTTCCTGTTCATTCGACACTAACTATTATACCACACTACTTATAAAAACTCATCAGAAAAATAAACATGATCGTAAAATCTGAATGTATGATTGGCTTTTCCCTGCAGTAGGTATTAGAGGAAAATCCTCTGATCCATACATTACAATACATCATCGATATCAGCATTTCAAATGCGATCCGTACTTCTCTTGTCCCATGCCAAGTGGAAAGCAATAGCGATAAAATGAACAATATTGGTTTATACTAGAAAACTGTGATCCATTCCAACCCGACTCACGTGGCATAGCGGTTACCATACCGGTCTGACGCTCAATGGGTCCCGGGTTCGATTCTCTGCCAGACAGGTATCGGAATGATGAGTTTAGATTCATGTTCTGGGTCTGGGTGTTTGTGTATTCTTGTGTGTGTGTACGATACATGAGAAAATCCTAGTGTGGGCCTACGAGTGTAGAAAGCGTGTGTTTAATCCAAAACATTCGTCGTTACTTCAGCTATCTTTATTAAACCGATTTCAATATAAATTGAAAAACGGAAGTATTTTCATAATATTTATGGCTCAAAGATCTTGTGGTAGAGGATTTTAAAATATATGTACAGACACCAAGTAATTACTTTTGGATTGACAATCAATATAGTATTTACAGATTAAAAAGACTACATGACTTGCGTAGAAACTCGTCAATGTCCAATAATTTCTCTTTTGAGGTAAAATTATTCTTGGAGTGCTCTCCAAAAAGGTTCAAGAGTTGTCAAGAGCTTATCCGGATGTAAAATCTGCCTACGCATCGGCTCCTGAAGTCGTGTTCCAGATTTTAGTGTCTACAAGCACAGTAGTAGTATCATACAGTATTCTAACTCAGCCCTGTCCTTGAAAATTATATCTACAGACGCGCTGGCCGTGAGTTCGCGTTAGGGCTACCTCCGCCTACAGTATTTTAATTACTTCTACATACTTGACTTTTTTTAATAGGTACTTATTATGTTTTTTATTCAGTAGATTAAGGTAATAAAGAACGCGTTCCTTTAATTCTTGAATGCTTTAATAATAAATCGTAAACAAATAATAGTTATAAATTTCACACTGAATAATATTTTACCAACCAAAATAAAAATTGGACGTGTTTATGTACAATTAAAGCAATGAAAAACAGTCCAATATAGTTTACAACAGCTCTTCGCTACATTATTATTAACCGACTTCCCAAAGGAAAGAGGTTATCTATTCGTCACGTATATATTTTTTTTTTTTTTTTTTTTTTTTTTATGTATGTTCGGGCGAAATGGCTAGAAATCGTCGACCTACCGACACGATTCATACGACATTGTATGCGGCTAGTTTCACAGGCAGTCCCATATTGAGGAAAATGAAAACCTTCTGGCGGTTTTCCCGGAAAATTGGAAAATGTCGGTTTCTTAAAATCTTGAATAACTTGGGTGTTTCTAAACTGATTTTCATTTTCTTTCTTTCATTTGATAGGAAATTTTATCACGCAACTTTTTCTCTTGGACATGGGTATGCTGTGATGCTTAACTCTTTGAGTTATGGGGGGGAAACCACCACCACTCCTCAAGTTTTTTAGATAATTCGAGATAACTCGGCTTCTGCCGAATCGATTCTTATGAAACTTGGAATATGTATTATACATCTATGCTTATATAGGTTGACGAAAAATTTGACCTTCAACTCTTCGATCCTGATGATGCAGGGTTACAGCTATCCTAAACTATAACATTAGCTATTTGGTGCTTACATATATGTAATAAAACTACTAAGCAGAGACATGTGATGAAAAATTTGACCTTCAACTCCTCAATCCTGATGATGCAGGGGTGCCTCAAGCCTAAACCATAGGGGTTGACCATTTGGTGCTTATGGGTATGTAATAACAATACTAAGCAAAGACATATTATAAAAAAATTGACCTTCAACTCCTCAATCCTGATGATGCAGGGTGCTGTAAGCCCAAGCCGTAGGTGATGGCCATTTGTTGCTTACGGATATATAATAAGATAGTAAGGCAAAGATGTACGATGACAAATTTGATCTTCAACTCCTCAACCCTGATGATGCAGGGGTACTGCAGGCTTAAACCATAAACGTTAGACATTTGTTGCTCACGGATTTGTAATAACATTGCTAAGCAAAGGTATACAACGAAAAATTAGACCTTCAACTCCTCAATCCTGATGATGCAGGGGTATTGAATGCCTAAGCCATAAAACTTAGCTATTTCATCCTTACGCATTCAAAATGATATTTAAAAAATGTAAGGTAGAACATTAGAAAAATGGTTGTATACAGTGGAAAATTGGACCTTCAACTCCTCAATCCTGATGATGTTGGGGTGCTTCAAGCTTAAACTATAGGCGTTAGCTACATGATCGCTACGTATATCTGATAAGATTACTAAGCAAAGATAAAAGATGAAAAATTTGACCTTCAACTCCTCAACTCTGATGATGCAGGGGTACTTCAGGCTTACTATAGGCGTTGGCCATTTGATGCTTATGGGTATGTAATATATTTACAAAGCGAAGACGTATGATAAAAAAATTGACCTTCAACTCCTCAAGCCTGATGATGCAGGGTGCTATAAGCCCAAGCCGTAGGTGATGGTTATTTGGTGCTTACGGGTAAATAATAAGATAGCAAAGCATAGATGTACGACAACAAATTTGACCTTCAACTCTTCAACCCTGATGATGCAGGGGTACTGCAGGCCTAAACCATAAACGTTAGACATTTGTTGCTCACGGATTTTTAATAACATTGCTAAGCAAAGGTATACGACGAAAAATTTGACCTTCAACTCCTCAACTCTGATGATGCAGGGGTACTTCAAACTTAAACCATAGGTATTGGCCATTTGATTCTTATGGGTCTATTCTTTAAATAAATGTTTACTCAGAAAAAGTTGTTTTATTCGGTTAGGTTAGGTTCGAACAGATTTTTCCAATTCAGAATCTAAGGGAGGGGGCGCGGTAGCGCCCCCGACCGGTTGTGTCAAAGAAGTCTATTTTTAGATGATGACGTCAGCACATATCGTGACTCGTTTATCGTGACTGAAAAGCGTGAAAAAAAAATTTTTAAACAAAAAATACAACCGACTTCCATGCCACATAAAAGTAAAAAATAATTTAAATACATGTTGGTTTAGAGCAAACACAGTACTTAGTACATAGTCCCGAAGTCGGCGCTCATATAAGATACATGTAGTTTCGTCATGATCCAGCAAAATATGGTGAGCGCCGACTTCGGGACTATGTACTAAGTACTGTGTTTGCTCTAAACCAACATGTATTTAAATTATTTTTTACTTTTATGTGGCATGGAAGTCGGTTGTATTTTTTGTTTAAAAATTTTTTTTTAAATAAAAAGAACCACTGCTTACAAATCGTCACACCGCCCGCTCGCCACTACGGCACATTCGCTGGCTGTTGCGTACCAAGTGCATACCGAAATCGAGGCGCGTAGGTACAACTTGCGTTTCATGCGTTTGTCAGAGTTAGAATACTGTAGATACTATTACCGTGCTACAAGCTTTCTATCGCCCACGCGCTGCCCTGTGCGCGATATTGGCATAGGAATTATGTTTGGAACAAAAATAGTCTTGGTAAACCCTTTAAGTGGTTCTTCTTTGCGTGAAAGATCAGTTCGTTTTAGTAAGTAAAAATCTATAAATAGAATATTTGAGGCGTATAAAAATGCTAATAAATTTTGTTGCTTTGATATATTGTCATTATAAACCTTTCCCACTTTCTTAATTTTTATGAATATTCCTAAACGTAATTTTTGTGGAAGTACCTTTATGCCGAAGCTCGTACTAGTAAAGATGTTATTTGCATTACAATAATAATACAAAATGTCAGATAACACTTCATTTAAAAATGTCAAGATCATGTGTTGATGTAGTATTGATTTTGTGGTTATGATAAAAAAATAACTCATTAGTCGTTTACTCTTTCGCTGTGGAACATCAGCTTAAATTGAATGGGATGATGTACGCTGTTGTTTGTATCTCGTATTCAGTTAACCCATTTGCTGCACAGCCGAATAAATTATCTCTGGATAGGGTTATGAGAGATTCGAGATCGAGTCAACGACCTTCCGTTTACCTTCACGCGACGAAATTTGGCAAATAGTTTTTAGTCCACCGCCAGCTCGGTGTTTGACTAACCTTTTTTGTTTCCGATATACGGTTTAATTTCTTTTTGTGGTAGATACATCATTTGTAATTTTTTTTTGTAATATTTCTCCATTACATATAGGACTGCCACTGCAGTGAAGTGAAAAAATTGTAGGTGTTATAAAAAGTGCAAAAATGGTTTTATAAAAATTTAATACAGTAGATATACGTATAAAAGAACACAGGTATATATATAGAGTGGGTACAGAGAAAATATTTTAAATACGCACTAGAAGTCCTAGATCCTTTTCACCCTAGAGTACTTAAAAGAAATATAAAATACAAATTAATAAAATATTTAGTTATCGATAATACATTAATTGCGTAATTAATCCTCAAGCATATCAAGAAAAGGGTGTAATAATATAAGGAATAACTATTAATATTGTAAATAAACAGTAGAGACCAAAAAAAGATTTAAAATAAAGCTGCATATTCATTAACAGTAATAAAGAGTGAAATAATGGCGGTACAAAGTTATATGCAACCGGGCGATCGGTCTCGCTGAAACAAATCTCGGAACAATGGGCGAGATTCGAGGGGTGCGCGCCCCAGCTGCGTGCTCCGATCGATCGTGGACCGCTCCAACTTCACCTCACTGTCTGTCATCTCCCTGCCAAACGACAAAATGGGTGTGTAGGGACCACACCTATTCATTCCTTTTCTAAAATTAACAAAAATACTATATTAACTAAAATTAGATGTAATCATTTAATATGGAGGCGCGAAGGACCTGGGATGGCGTGCCTCTGGGTGAATCCCACTCACCACCTCAGTCGGTGCCCGGCCGGCGGACTCCGCTTGGAGCTGTCGGCCTGGGAGGATTCTACATGCAAGGAGGACAGCCACCGCCGCCGCAGCACTGCTACCCCAGTGATGAAAACCAGCCCGAACCAGGAACCAGCTATGCCCAAAGGTAAGATAAAAATAATTATATTTTTACTGCTAAAAACCTGTAAAAAGTTAAACGTAAATCGAGAATGCGGGGTAATTTAATTTTATTTGTTACTTGTTCTTTTATTCTGTTGAAATTGTATCAATAAATAAATATTATTCATAATTATGTTATTCATATTTCATCTCGGTCCATAATTCACGCATGCGCTCTGGATAATAAGTGAAATGAACATGGAGGTGGTATACACTGTTTAAAATATTAATTATTAAATTAATAGTTAGGTTAGTCCTGTTTTACTTATTCCTCAATACAAAATATTGGAATAGAAACAACATTTTATTGTGATAACAATTTAAAATATTATTATATATAGCGCATTTTGTCCAGCAGTAAAACATGTCGAAATTTTATTAATGAATCAACTTTTGTATGGCAAAATTACATGTTTCAAAATATCAGCACTTAATTATCATTATTTTTATATGTGTTTAATAATCATTACTTTTACTTTACTATATAAATACTTATTTATTGTTATTCAAAAAAAGTTATGCAAATAAGACACTACTACTGGTTTCTAAATCAAGTGAATTAAATTGCATTTGTTATTAAATATATCATTTATAAGTAATTATTTGTATCTACGAATTACATTACTACAATTTTATAAACATATATAAATACATCACACACACCAATCAAAAGAAATGCTGCAAGATTAGCATTGAGCGGTATTGATTGCAAAGAAAACAGTCGGCTTGTGGTTTTTTCCGCAAAATGCACTTGAATGCAACATCTGTGCGTAATACAAAACTCTCCCTTCGTACTCTGCTCTAGTAAAGTAAAATTCAATTGTAATGAGCATGAGCGATGATCATTGCACATGATGTAGAGTTACGAACTTATAGAACTCCAGCGTTTGAATATTTATTGAAATTGAATTAAAATATATTTTTTAACAGAACCATATATTTATTAAGTATTTATTAAATAAAAGTAATTTATTTTTACTGTTTTTCGGAAAATCTAAGCCCAATAATTTGAAAAAACACCTAAATTCAATCCTATGGAACTATTACCGCGAAAACGGGACTATAGTGAAATAACTTTATCACAATTCATTAATCTCCGCAAACACTATTTCGTTATTAAATAATAGTTATTAAAATTTAAGAATTTTCTTTTCAAAACATCAATAACATATTACCGCTTGATACAGTGTTTCAATTTAAAAAAAATAAGGAAATAAGTTATGACGACTATTGATGACATAGACAGTATATGAACGAACAAGACAGTATACAAACGAAGCGTTATTGTGAAAGCTCTTATTATGACGTCAATAAATATTTGCACCGTATATTTTGTGCATTTGGGCAGTGCGGTGGACTACGGCCTATAACTTTCTCATTCCAAGAGAAGACCCGTGCTCAGCAGTGGGACAATAATAGGTTGACGAACGATTGTATATTTATTTATATAGTAGACTAACTTCTCGACAAACGTTGTTTTGCCATATAAAAAATAAAAATAAATGTTAAGGGTGGACAACCCTTAAGGGGTATGAAAAATAGATGTTGGCAGATTCTCAGACATACTGAATATATAAAGTTTGGTAATAATCGGTGAAGCCGTTTCGGAGGAGTATGGCAACAAAAACTGTGACACGAGAATTGTATATATTAGATTATCTACCGAAGCCATGTCTATGGATTGGCAATGCTTCATTCGCCCCCTGTCTCGTTAGCGTCCCACATAAACCCGATCCATTGTCCGCTTCCGAGACTTATACCACTTGTTCCACATCGCATCACCGCACCCCTACAATCAATCCGCTTTACATGTACAGTCATATTGGACAGCGAAATAAATAATATTATATTATTTTTACATCATAGATTTAATAGATTGGAAATAAATAGTTACATTATATGCATTTATGTACAAATGTACATTCTTAATTAATTAATTTATTTATTTATTTATTGTTAATTAGAACGATACAATACCACTTATACTAATTAACACAAAAATAATGATATAACTCTGTAAATGTTTGGCCGACGAACGCCAAAATAAAACCTTGGATTACGTACAAGAAGGCAGAAAGCACTTGGGCTAACCAACAAGACTATCAGCCCTTTCGTGGCATGTCAAACACCCAGTAAAGCACCCGCTGGTACGGTCATAAAAATAATGTGTCAAAATGTCCGAGGCCTTAAAACAAAACTTGCAATTTGGCGAAATTATTTAGAGCTTTTAGACCATGACATAGTCGCTGTAACAAAAACATTTCTTGAAGAAACCGTTGGCGACCCCGAATTGGTTAGTAAAAACTGGTCAGTCCTACGTCGTGATAGGGGTACACGATGTGGTGGTGTTCTACTCGCGGCGCGCACATGCATAACGCTTTTTCGACGTTATGATTAAAAATTAAGAAATCATTTCATTTCCATTTCATTTATTAATTTCAAACTACCATTTAATATGTCCGTCTTCTTCAGAGAATATTAAATTTATTAGGTCTGATACGTATTTTAATTCACAAACCGACTCATAAAAGTAAATTAATTTAATTTAATTGTAAGTTATAACCACATATCATTTAAACAAACAGTAAAATGCACAAATCAATTACAATGCATTCTTTCCTTATATAAATTTTCTAGCCTTATTCAGACCTACATACAATCATACTATTACAAACTCGTAAAAGTATTGTAAACAAACATAATTTATATAGTATTTTCAGTGCGCTAAGATATAGGTACTAAATAATACAAAGTATTCGTTACTAGCAGAGCATAATCTTGATAGACAGTGATGTGAAAATCGCGCAAGAAAATTGCTCATGAAATTTTGATTACATAAACACTTCGAATTGCGTATTTATGGCGCTATAAATTGTATTTTTCAGACCTATTGGCGACGGCAAGTCTAAACAGAAAATGCGTCAAGGAAAAAGTGTAAGACTGAATATAAATGCGAGAGAGCGCCGAAGAATGCACGATTTGGTAAGATATATTTTTTTTCTGTAGAAGTAGCAAACGAACATGCAGTCCACCTGATGGTAAGTGGTCACTGCCGCCCATGGATATCTGCAAGCAACTTCATACAGAACATGGGTTCCATCTGAAGTCAATCACAGATGCGTTGCTACTCCAGAGGACTAGGATGGTCGCCTCATGTGAAAGTGTGCCGGCAACCTAACCCTTCCATCGAAACGCAAGAAATGCGAAATAGGTGCGGCGGTGGTACTTGTCGTGGTCGTGGTCGAACTACACTGGTTTTACCACATTTATATTTTTATACCAAAACCTGTTTGACTAATTATTGTTTAGATGAGAGATAAGACGTTGTGTTTGTTTTCTTGCAGAATGAAAGAATTTCAGGCCGTAGTCCATCGTGCTGTTCTAGTGACACTTTAGGGTCCGTTCAGACAGATCGGCTCGGAGAGCATGGGCTCTCATTTTTATTTTCACACAGATCGGATCGCATACGTTTGGAAGTGGTTGGAGATGACAAAAGAAGTGCACATATAAAAATAAACCTTAATACAATTACTCAAAACTCTGCTTCCAACGTGATAAAAATCTGCTCTCCTCTCCGAGCCGGTCTGTGTGAACGGATCCTTACACGTCTTTGAGAGCTTTTTTAAGAAACTCGGCTGTTTCGGTTTCCTCAAAACGTTTTCCTTTACCGTAAAAATTAATGGTGGCCTCCCGAAGGCTGAAGTTTAAACATTAGCCTATCACTGTTCTAATACATAAAGTACATTTTACCCTCATCTATTTTAATATTATTCTTTTTTTTTACATTATCTCCTTACCATTGTCTGGAAGAAATCGCTGTTTAGCGATAAGGCCACCTTTTGTATCGTTATTTAAATTTGCTACTTTGTGTCATTTATTCCTTTTGGCTACAATAAGAGTATTATTATTATTATTTACATTATTATAAAGTTTCTTTCAAAATATTATGTTTGTTACTGACTTGCATAAGATTTAATAGCGTTCAACACATATCCTTAGGTAATAAGATATCTAGGTGAAATGAGAGGACTAATGTGACCATCAATTTAAAACGTCCATTAATAGTTTACATTTATTTACGATTTCCGAACTATGCCTTAATTATCATATACACATTTTCAGTAATGTATTCATGAAAGAAAATATCGTTTAACTTATCATTAATACTATAAATAAAATTGGTTAATAAAATAAGATTTTTCGCATCATCAATGTTTGTTTGGAAATATCTGACTGCAATGCATAGAGTTGTAACAAGGTTTCTATTTATTTAATTTTCAGAACGATGCTCTGGACGAACTGCGAGGTGTGATTCCCTACGCCCATTCTCCATCAGTACGAAAGTTGTCCAAAATTGCCACACTCCTTCTAGCCAAAAATTACATTCTTATGCAAGCAAGTGCCCTTGAAGAATTACGAAGGTAAATACGTAAGGCAAAATACTGGAGCTAACTTTCATTACCATGTAAAAAATCATGATTGTAATTATATAAAAAAAAATGATATAAATAAGAAAAAAGACAAACCCGCTGAGTTTCTTGCCGGATCTTCTCAGTTGAGGTCGTTTTCCGATCCGGTGGTAGTGTAAGAAAAAAAATGTAACTGACAATTTGTAAGTGCCCCCGTAGGCCTATACAAAAAATAAAGACATTTCATTTCATTTCATTTCATTTCACGTTATTTTTTCATAATATATTATCGAAATAGCAAACGAGGACGCAGTCCACTTGGTGGTAAGTGGTCACCGCCGCCAATGGACATTTTTAACAGCCAACTCCACTTAAACAGCGCTTCTTTCAGAAGCTAATCAGTGCCGTTGCCACTCCTGAAGACTAACATGGTCGATAATGTTGGTATTGTTAGGAATGACAAGGAATGATGTCATAACTACCTGGCGATATGATCGTACGATAGCAAAATGATCGTACCCTACGACTATAAATGGACGAGCATTGGCGATTCTTTGGTTAGACGGCTGGCGGTGCGGTTGTGAGTTCTCATATTGTCATTAGTTATGAAGAACTCGTTTATTTAAACGAGTGGTGTAAGAAATGTAATTGTGACAGATTATTAGGGCTTGCTATTTTTTTAATCGAATTTCACTTCTGATTCCTAATAGTATATTAATAATTGGTATATATAATAATTGGTATTCCATTTCAGGCTAGTAGCATACCTCCAGGGTACAGCAACAGCCGCGGGCATCGTTCCACCGCCGGGTTTCGACCTCACCGGGTTCCCAGCAGCCGCGAAGCTTCTACAACCCCCCACCGCCGGTCCCCCAGCGCCGCCTGAACCCCCTTCTTGAGATCCGACCATCAAACCCGAACCATGAAGTTTAAGTTAATTTTAAGTACTTTAAGAAGCTCATTCCAAAGAGATTTTTTCTCGTAGTCATGTTAGAGTAGGATACCATTTATAAGTGTAAAATGTGAATGTTATGAAGGTCTACTAAATATTAAAATAATGTAATTAAGGTGAAAAATGTATGGGAATATTGTCGTTTTTATTCTATGTCGGTCTGACGTGCAATGTTTGTTCGGGGTTCGATTCTCGAATAAACAGATATATAAATGACGAATGCCTGTTCTGGGTCTGACCGCTTATACATATTTAATATTATACGTACTCGTGGAATCCGTAACACAACGTAACTGTGTAGAAAGCATTAATATTTTATAATCGAATTTATGTTGCTCAAGTAGATTTGTGCGTTATGTAGAGAAGATAAGTACAATGAGTGAAGACAGTGTAGAACCTCACTGACTAATATGCAACTAATTTTTATCTTTCTTATGATATAGACTGTATATTGAGGTACTCCTATGTAGCTTCAAAGATAGCCATGACATGGAAAATATACAAAAAGGGCTGTTCTATAAATCCAGAAACTGGCGGTCCAAATATCCCTAGGTGACGGTGACTGCTTTGTAAAAGTGTTCTAATGGAAATTTAAATAAAATTGGACTGCTTTAATCGCCATCAAAATTACAAAGATTTCGCGGTCAAACAATTAGCTGTATATAAATAAACGGAATATTCCGTGGCCTTAGGAGGACTGCTGTCGCAGACGTTGCGTGCCTCCTCCTGAGATTCCCCTACCACACATATTAAAGGGAATCTGGATAGCGTTGTACTCACCACCAAACTGTGTTTTCGTTAGATAGACTGGATTACCCTCGTCGTCAACCCATTATTGTCCCACTGCTGGGCACGGGTCTTCTCTCAGAATAAGAGAGTTTAGGCCATAGTCCACCGCGCTGGCCAAGTGCGAATTGGTGGACTTCACACACCTCCGAGAACTTTTTTTTTTTAAGAACTCTCGGGTGTGTAGGTTTCCTCACGATGTTTTCCTTCACCGAAAAGCAGTGATAATTAATTTCTAACACGCACATGAATCAGTGGTGCGTGCCTGGGTTTGAACCTCGGACCTCCCGATTGAGAGGGCAAGTTTCAACCATTAGGCTATCACTGCTCAGGATTACTCTAAAGCAGCGGTAGAAGGTGCTTTTGGCCGTTCTTGAATGTCGTCATCCAATTATTGTCCCATTGCTGGGCACGGATCTTCTACAAGAATTCTCTCACTCTGAATTCTCTAATTTTTTAAAAGCATCGTCACCTTTTTACCGTTCTTGGTTATTAAAATGAAATATGTAAGCTATATACATAGCTTCGTAATATGAACTCTTCGAGTATATTGCAGGTGTGAGCCGGTTACAATGTGAAACAGATTTTAATGAATATTAAATAATCCTGATATTGATTTTAGTTGGGATTTCTACGCAGATTAAAATTACGTATGATGTGCGGCAGTACTATTAAATAATTTATTACTTCTTAAGAAACACCCTAGGATTTTCTAGTTAAGGGTAGAGCCATTCCCAATAAAGATAATTAAAATGGTCAAAGTTTCTGTACTGTCCTTATTTAAGACTATTTTTTGGCATTCCGATTCTCGATCTCTCAGTAATAGATGATTATGTAAAAGTAAGAATATATAAGATTAAATAACAGTATAAAGTATTCGTTTAGTAGAGTAGAGTACTATACTTATTTGTGTAGATATTTTATAAGCGCTGTCATGTGCTCAAAGAAAGTAGATATATATATTTAAATTAACCTATATACATATATAATGGTTAATTACACTAGTCCATTTACTGTGTGTTTAGATACTTTATTTAAGTCTTTAATAAAATAAGTTACAATATAATATTAACGTTTTATTAACAAGCCGAATATACGCTATAAATAAATTAAGTTATTATTAATTTTGGAATATAAGTTATATACATTGTCAATATTATGACGTGTTAATTTAATTATTATATTTGCTCAACAGTTTATTCTACTAAAATATAATTTGGGCTATTTTTTATAAAATGAAAGTATTTTCTCGTTGCTATTATATATAATTTATGTCATTTAATCGTTACTGTGTGCTCTTACACACAAATAGGAAGCTATACTTCATTGACATATAATTATGAAATTAATTATATAATATTTTGTCATAATCAAATTAAAAAGGAAATGAACTTTCAGTGACATGATTAAAAATAATTAATGCTAATTTATGTTCATAAAACATAAACAGTATATTGTATACAACAGTATATTAGGTTCTTGTGATAAACAAATAAAAAAAACACTTATTTTATTCGGGCGTGCGTTAAATATTGGATATACAGTAAAAAAACATGCCCGCTTTTTCTCAAAATTTACATTCGCCTTATTCGTAAAGCGTCTTAGAGATATCACTTATCATTGTCATCAACAATGTAGAATTAGAAAGTGGTAATACAATGTTATTTGTATATTATATTAGAAGAAGATATAAATGCGTAACATCATATTTAAAATTGAAAAAATGTTTTTATTTTATTAGAATAGTTTAGAAATTAGAACTTAGTCTTTCATAAGTGACCCTCGAATCTGATGTACATAAAAGAGGAGTAAATTGTAGGGTTATGGCGCAAATTAAATAAATTAATTAGATTCGGTACATACACGATGTAATAAAATATACATATTTAGGATAATGGAGACTAGTATCTCCACCATTATAGTTTTGATGTATATATTTACTCTAATACGTATTACGTTTGGAAATATGGCTATTCATGTTACCTAATTATTATCTCGTCTATTTGTAAAATCAAAACACGTAAATTAAACAAACTATCCGAAACTATCGGATAGTTTGTCTCTCAATTATCTGTGTCATTTGAAAATAAATCAATTATTATAATTATGGAATGATATATATTTATAATACCAATATACTAATATAAATATTATTGAACCAATTTGCGTTGGATTTTTTTTTAATAATTTTGTAAACAGTTAATAAAGTACAGTATAACCTGTATTGTAACCCATGTACTCAATATGTTTACATGGCTTGCACTGTAGGCCTATACTTAAAAATATAAGGCACTTACGTTAAATATATAAACTTGTTGGTACTTTTTTGCTGTATAAGTGCGTTTATGAAATAGCTCTAATACCTCCGTAACGTCCTATACGAAGTATGATTTTAAGAGTTCATGAAAATGAAAACATATTTCCAAATACTATACATGATACTTAAACTTGGTAGACAAACATGGCTAAATATTTTAATTCTAAGTACCGCCACTTTTTCTGCGATTTACTACGTAAATTGAAGAAGAGTCGCGAATTACGTGAAGAATATTATTAATATAATAAGTTATAGCAGTAATTAGTATAAGTGTCCCTCGAATCTAATGTACATTAAAGAGGAGAAACGTGAGAACATGTGCCAAATACAAGTAGATGAATTAGATATACGTTTATATTACTGTTTAGATATGCGTTTAAGATATGTCTCCTAAGAGTTGTCGTCTACCCTACACTGCCCCACTGCTGGGCATGGGTCTTCTCTCAGAATGAAAGTTTTAGGCCATAATCTACCGTGCGTGCCAAATGCTAATTGGTGGACTTAACACACCTTGGAGAACTTGTTTTTATTAAAAAAATCTCCGGTGTGTAGGTTTCCTCACGATGTTTTCCTTCACTGTAAGAGTATTATGAATTAATATGTCAGTAACCCATAGTTTTCATTTATACATTTATCATAATCATGGTTGTATTTTATAATAACACATAACTCATTTTACATGAATTCATAAAGTACGTAATATCTTGTATGTTTATCACCTTTAAAATTAAGTATGTATGTAGGTAATAAAATATATTTATGATATCTTACTGTTTATTATTGAAAAAATTAAATACAATCGTTTCAATGTGGTAGAGACGAAACATAAGATATGACTTTTAATATCTTTAATATCGCGTGGTGTACTTAATTAAGTAGATTGTATCAATTATAAATGCATAGAAACACTTACATATACTGAAGTGTTTTTATTTTAAAGCTATATTTTATTTATATTATTACTAGTCTAGTAGTACTAGCCTAATTCGTATCAATGTGACAAGTCGCTGTAATTACGTACAAAAACGGATAGAAACACATAAACAAAAGAGTGTTTTTATTTATTATCCATACTTTATTCATGTCATTACTAGCCTAGTAATACTAGTCTATTAGAATTCATACTAACGTTAAGTGTCACTGTGTGCATACAGATGTCGCTTAGCGAGAATGGAAAGGGCTGAACTGAATTTATTTATTTAAACTTTTGAAACACCTGTTACTAAGGGTTACAAGGGTGAACATAATGCCTAATGGCATTCTCTGCCAGTCAACCCTGGGCGATGGCGATAATTTGTGGTAGGCATATAATTTCAGCAAATTAAGTGAAATACTAACTACTCCTGCTACTAATACTCCTAATAATTAGTATAAGTGTTCCTCGAATTTGATGTACATTAAAGAGGAAAAACGTGTGAACATGTGCCAAATACAAGTAGATGAATTAGATATACATATATATTAAAGTTTAGATAAGTATATTCGTTTAAGATATATCAAAGAGTTGTTGTCAACCCCATTACTGTCCCACTGCTGTTCGCGGGTCTTCTCTCTGAATGAGACGGATAAGTTCATAGTCATAGCACACATAAATATGACGCCCTTTTGATAACTGTGTGAACTAAGTAACTAAAGTGAGAACAATTTTAATATTTCCGCAAAATAGAATTTTCGCATTGGGGCCTTTTATCCTCACCGTACGTTAGACCTAAGTTTATGGAATTAATTTATATAGCTCGCACTCTTAGAAAACCTAATTATCATTAACAACAACGAAGTCGTACAAAATATACCCAACGGAACAATGCGATTCAAATCCACTCGTCATAGCAATAAGGTATCTGTATCTTAATAAAATATTGTTACAAAAGCAGTGTTAAGCATTGTCGCTGTGATTTGATGAGTGTTGCAAAGGGAAAAAATCTGTGACATTCCACCTTAGTCCTTAGAGTTAAAAATGCTTCTGTGGTCGTACTCCCTACCACCGCCACACCTATTTCTAGCGTAAAGCAGTTCTTGCGTTTCGAACTTAATAAAATATAACCAAAGGTGATAATTAATATAATGACGACCCACGTGGAGC
Organism: Spicauda simplicius; assembly: GCA_949699795.1. NCBI lineage: Eukaryota > Metazoa > Arthropoda > Insecta > Lepidoptera > Hesperiidae > Spicauda > Spicauda simplicius. The sequence continues at coordinate 6,244,530 of OX453064.1, forward strand.
AGCGGTTACCATACCGGTCTGACGCGCAATGGGTCCCGGGTTCGATTCCCGGCCAGACAGGTATCTGAATGATAAGTTTAGATTCCTGTTTTGGGTCTGGGTGTTTGTGTATTCGTCTTGTGTGTGTCCATCCTACTCACGACACAGGAGAAAATCCTACTGTGGGGCTATGAGTGTAGAAAGCGTGTATAATGTTATGGTTGTATTTATCAGTAAGTTACATAAACATGTACTTATTTAATCTTATTTCGTTTAAAGTCTTGCTTTTGGAAAGTGTGGTGCGGCAATATTATCCGGGGTTGATTACAGTGGACACTTACCATTAGGTTAAATACATGCTCATTTGCCACTTCTATGTCATAAAGATATAACAGATTTGACATCTTACTGTCCTTAGACGTATAAGATAGTTTCAAGAGAAAAAGAGGTTAAATGGCTACTAAATAGTAGGTACATAGAGGTATGTTAATCGAAAAACTGGGTCATTACTCAGATTATTTAGCTTTTGTTTCTTATTTGTCGATATTTTATATTTTAATTATAATGTAAATTTTGGAAATATGGTAATACTACGTACTGTATGTAGATTAAGCCTAAGGGTAGATACAAGTATTTCGATACACTCTACTTGTCTCACAATGTGCATAGAATGTAAGTAAGATTTGTAAGCCAAAGTACTTGTGATCGTTATTAGTAAATGTAACTAGTTTGTTTAAGGACTTATTTTTAAGGACTCTCAATAGAAAATAAAATGTAATAGCTAATATACATTATTTCTAGCGTGAAGCAGTTTTTTTATTTCGTTGGAATTGTGAGGTTGCTGACAAACTTATATGTAATCCTCGGTAGTAGCAATGGACCTGTGATTGACTTCAAGTTAAACTCTTATCATCATCAATCATCAATTATCAATTACTTACCATCTGGTGGACGTCATGCTTGTAAGCTACTTCAATCTTATAAGATTATTTAACCCGGCGAACTTCGGTCCGCCTAAAAGTCAAAAATCTAAAATCATCAGTGTTCCTCCACCACATTATGCATGTTTTATAAAAACCTTCCTTTCAAATCACTCTATCTATTAAAAACTGTATTAAAATCCGTAGCGTAGTTTTAAAGATCTAAGCATACATAAGGACAGACAGGTTCATGTCATCCATGGATGACAGTTGTCACTTACCACCAGATTGAATACATGCTCGTTTGCTAATTCTATATTAAAAAATATAAGAGATATAAACAAAATCTCTTTGTGAACATATATGATCGTTTTAGGATAAAAAGAAGTAAAAGAAATGTATACCAATTAACATTCAAATGCATGTTAAACGAAAAACTGGGTCATTCTCAAACTTAGAATAATTCGCTTCTATGACTTTGTGCTTCTGATTTGCCGATATACTATATTTTTAATATAATGTAAATTTTGGAAACATGGAAAACTATGTACTGTCTATTATTGTAAATTTAAGCTAAAAGTAGATACATGTATTTCGACATATATACTCTATTTATCTCTCAATATACATAGAATTTAAGTAAGATTTGTAAGCCAAAGTACTTGTGATTATTATTAGTATTAAGTAACTACATAATTTGTTTAAGAACTTATGTTTAAGGACTCTCAATAGAAAATAAAGTTTAAATGTAACAGCTCTACATTTGTGTTAATTATGGACCTATTAATAAGTTTGGAATATCATAATGTCACGTAAGTAAGGCCACGGGTCTTCTCTCAGAATGAGAGAGTTATAGGCCATAGTCCACCGCGCTGGCCAAGTGCGAATTGGTGGGCATATCGAATGTCATAATAGAAATATTCATACCTATCAGTCTAATTGCAGCTTATGATTCTACAAAGATTCTACATATTTATTATATCGTAGTGGAAAAGAGATTATGTATATAAATCAGCCGACATTCCCGCTTTTTCACCGAAACCAAAACTTGCTTACCACCACTAAAACCTTGCGCTTGATGGCTGAACGCAACCACACGAGAAGCCCTCCCTTTTAGTGGCCTCCTACGACAGGTAGGGGATACCGTAGCTCTATTCTGCATACAGGGACAGTGCTGATAGTTGGTAGCTACCTAGTCAGATTATGCAGGTTATCTTTCTTGTACTCTGGTTGAAATATTCAACTAAAATCGATTTAGATAGCAAAACGCTGAATTGCAAATTTAATATAAACTGAAACGAATATAAACAAACGCTAACTAATATAATTTATGAATGCGGTACTTCTAAACTTACGCATATGTTGCAGTTTTATGAAAATACGATAAAAATAGTACAGAATATTATTAAACAAAAACAATTCTCTTTTATTCGTTCTACTCCCTTCATTGTACTTTTATTCTTATAATAATTGTATAAAATGCTGTATATAATGTTCTATTTTATCTAAATAAAGAAGATGAGATTTTGTAGTCCTTATACTACACTATGGAAACTCAAAAAACCGTTACCATCAACCCTTGTTAGATGATGGTGAACGAGACACATATGAAATATCTTATCACAACATTAAAAATGCAACCATTTACCTATTATGCTCGGTTGAGTTTACTATGCTAAAATAAAAAAATGATGATCCGCGTGGCATAGCGGTTACCATACCGGTCTGACGCGCATTGGTTTCCGGGTTCGATTCCCAGCCAAACAGGTATCTGAATGATGAGTTTCATGTTCTGGATCTGGGTGTTTGTGTTTTCGACTTATGTGTGTCCATAATACCCACGACATAGGAGAAAATCCTAGTGGGGCTATGAATTTAGAAAGCGTGTTTTCTATAATAGCTACAGTTCATATCATCAGACTACTAGCGCCACACTGTGTTAAAATTTTGAATCACTGACTCTACATGTAGAGCCAACGTAAGATCTTTAACCCCGTAACAACGGCTGTGACGAACAAACGATCAGTATTGAAAACCACTAATAGATGGCACCTCTATATAATTACCACGCCCTAGTCGATTAAAACAGAACAATATAAAAATACATAGTAACGTCATCGCATAGTGTTACGTTTGTAAAATATGAAAATGAGAAACGTAATGCTTGGCGATCTAGGTAGCTTGGTTACTATACATTTAGTATGAAGAAGTAAAAAAGTATTAATTTGCAGTAACGTAGGGGAATTTAGGTCGGCAAAAAAATGAGAAATCTAAATATTTTTTGACACCTGAAAAAAGGGTTACCAAATCGAAGTACTCTGCCGATCTCCAAATCTGCCGCCCGGGGCCGCAAGTTGAGTTTCAAATTGGTTTCTATAGGAAATACCGGTTGCTGCCCTCCAACCGTGCCGCCGGGAATCACGGCCCCGTCTGGCTACCGTACGCTAAGCAGTTGTAAACTAGTTGAAGACTTAAACGCCTACAAGTACTGGAAGATCCGCAGAGGATGGCGCTATGGATGTCAAAACCATAAAATATAAAATCATTAGTAAGCTAACTAGTCGCTAACTGTCGTAGAACCAGTGTAGTTGGACCGAGGAGGTACCACCGTCATACCTATTTCTAGCGTGAAACAGTTCTTTCGTTTCGACGGAAGGGTATGGTTGCCGGAACACTTTTGTAATGTGCGACCATCTTCGTCCTGAGGAGTAGCAACGCATATTTGATTGACTTCAAATAGAATCTACGTTCTAAGTTGCTTGCAGATATCCGTGGGCGGCAGTGACTACTTATCATGAGGTGCACTGCAAGGTCGTTTACTACTTCAATCAGATAAAAATAAAATAATAAAAATCAACCTGTAATAAGACAACATTTTAAGAAAATATACCTTTTTTCTTCCGCCATTAAGGTTTCTAAAAAAGATAGGCCTAAGATACGTCGATTTCCAACGAATACCTTGGATCTGCTGGTGCTTACAAGCATTTTTTTCGTTTCTTAGGTACTTTAGCTCCAAATGAAATAAGGTTTAATAAGTCTATGTTTATGTAACTTACTGATAAAGATAATCATAACATTATATTCATTATCAGCGTTGGTTATATTTTATCAAATATTGACGTAATGTTTATCAAAATTCGTTTTATATACTGGGGTTAGGATAACACAAACGAAATAAAATATTTTAAAATATGATTATACACGATAATTTCGAACCATTTAGCTCAAAAGAATAAGATAATAATAATAATAATAATAACAAGGAATAAGACGGAAAACTGAGAAATAAAATTTATCGTTAGGTATGGCTGCTGGTTATTTTCATATGAGTCGGCAATCTAAGTTCTTGGGACTAGAAACTCTGCATTATATTTTTTCAACGGGTCTTTGCCTACGAAGTTTTCTAATTTAATCATTAGGAGTAGCAGTGTTAGATATCTATGTCAGAATTTAAACCCTAAGAAAAGATTTAAAATGTTCATGAGCGGCAGTTGTCTGTTACCATTTTTCAAGGTGGTAGAACTAATGTAGTTCGACCGGGGAAGTACCACCGCCACACCTATTTCGAGCGTGAAGCATTTCTTGCGTTTCATAGAAGGGTGTGGTTGCCGGCACACTTTCACACGCGGCGACCATCATAGTCCTCGGGAGTAGCGACGCATCTGTGATTGACTTCAGATGAAACCCATGCTCTGTATGTAGTTGATTACAGATGTAAATGGGCGGCAGTTACCACTTACCATGAGTGGACTGTATGTTCGTTTGCTACTTCAGTCAGATAAAAATACAGATTGTAAGCTCGTTTGCTACTTCTATTATGTAAAACTATTTAACATAACAATTATGTAAGTATTGACCAATTGAGTATTTGTCTCTATCGCTACAAACCCATCTTACACGCAACGAACTTCTAGATAGTTTGTCACGTAATATAATCCTTACGAAATATGAATATCAATCATTACACAAGTAAGTTGTTAATTTAATAAAAAATAAAATCAAAATTCTTTAAAACGATTGATTCGGATGGATTTTTTTATTCATTTTTTTTTGGAACATTTAATTTAGCGCTTTTTTGGATTTCTCCTCCCGTTTTCTCAGATCACAGGTACTGTAGGTATAACCTATGTTGCACTACATATTGAATCAATTTCAATAGTACCTATTTTACATTAAGTTACGATCCGTCAACCCATTGGGGCTGTAGCGCGTGCCAAAAAATGTGCATACATAAGTACATAGGTACATAAAAGTACGCTCGAAAAACATTACCCTCCTGAAACAGTGGGGTGAAAATAAAATAGGCATATTTTATTAAGTTGGAACAGACCCTATTTAGAAATAGTTTTAAAATACAACCCTGTATCTTATTTCTGAAGTTGATACAACACTGTGCTTCAAATTCGAGAGCACCATCTCCAAGCTTATTTCTGCCTAATACCTAACAGTAATATTAAGTGATTTTGTGTTCTGATCCAAACAATACACCAAAAGAACGCATCGAGTCCTCTGAGCGCGTTGCCCCATCGGACTCCTCACTGATGGGCGGCTGGGCCCACCGCTTCGCCATAACGCCATCCTTCGCGGGATCGCCTGACCGAATGGTTCGAGCTCCCACTCTAACCGCTCGCAATCCCGAAAAGCCCTTTTAGTCGCCTCTTACGGCAGGCAGGAGATACCGTAGCCCTATTTTGATCCCGGAACAACAGGGACTGGGACCCTAGTCTACAACTTACAATTGAGGTAGGCACTATATGCCTATAGGAGGGTACCCAGTGAATCCAGATGGCTTAGGACCGGTCGAAGTGGCTTAGGTTATTAGAGGCCTATGTCCAGCAGTGAACTTTCAAAGACTGATGGATGGATGGGTATAGTATAATCTACCACGAAGCTCCTATCTAGATTGATATTGATATTTGGTCCAAAAAAAATCAATTCAGTTGAATAATTCTCGTATATTTATACCTGAATGAACTTCTGTAATACGGTCGTATACGTGTAGATTTTTTCAAATATATTTTGATTAACTAGAATGTATTTGTGTCGGTCTTTCTACGTTCATTTGTTCATTAGAACGGCTGCTTTAAATGATATTTTTTTAACCTAAATGAAGGTTCCTTTTGTTCCAAAAATATCGATGATCCGTTATATATGAAATTCTAAAATACCTTTCTCGGAGGTCGGAGTTATTCAAATCAAAAGAAGTAGTAAGCTAAAAGAATATCCTTGACGGTTTTGTTAATAATGGCCTTAAAAGTTTTTTTATTTTACATTTTTTTATTTGTGTAATTGGATTTCATAATGTTATTTGATTTATGTTATAAAGTTGACATTTATTTAATTTTTATTTTGTTATTTGATATTTCGTTTTCTTTTTTTATAATTTAATATTTGTGTTATTTTTGTTAAGTTTAATTTTCGTCTATTATTAATATTGTAACATCTTATTATTATTCTTATAATTAGTGTAAATGGTTTATCCGTGCTAATCAATTAAATGTAATAAATAAATAAATAAATAAATAACGTAAAAAAATCGATGCATGTATCCGAAGTGTTGTAAAGCATACTACTTTATGAGTACTTTTTAGCTTCGTTTTCAGGAGGTATCAACAGTAGTCATAAGTGTAGCCATAGCTTAGCTTAGGGGAGTCCTAAAGCGTACGTTGAAAATAAAATAAAAATTTCCCTCACCCTGAGGAAGGGTCCAGGATAAATAGCCTGAAATTTTATGAACAACATAAAGTGAGAAACACAGGAGCAATGCTTAAATTTCTTTTTTTCTCTTCAAGGATTAGGGAAAGGGGTCTAGATCCCTATACTCTCTCCTCATAGGTATATGCCATTGACTAGAAAAAGTATCTGGCAGCCGTTCCAGAACCTTGATTTTCTTTTTTTGATTGATACAGCAGTAACCCACACGTCAGTAATCTGCAGTGGAACTTCGCTCCTTTTTGAGGGTAATTACAAACGCTTATAGAGGGCTAGGAGCACTTATCATCAGGTAGACTGCATGCTCGTTTGCTCCTTCGATCAGATGAAAAAAAGATATTGAAGGACAATTATTTATTACTAAAATAATATTAAAAGTAAAAAGTAATATTTTCCTACTTTCTCGACATTTAATTGTCGACATCTCAATACATAGATATAGTACAATTTGTTAGGACAAAAACGTCCTTGAACTTACGGCGTGCATCGGGTATACCTACTCGCTCTTGCTATGGTTTGGAAATCAATAGATTACCTACCATTGCAAAAGCGACTATAGGACGTACCTACCTTACTTACCCGATTGCAGTCAATTAAGAATACTCTTTGTCTTCCAGGTAGCTACGTTCACATTGATTAGGTTAAATATATCCATAGATATAAAAAATAAGGTTTTAAATTATTTGCCTGAAGTAGCAAACGAGCATGCAGTCCACCTGATGGTAAGTGGTCACCACTGCCGCCCATGGACATCTGTAAGCAACTACATACAGAACATGGGTTCCATCTAAAGTCAATAACAGATGCGTTGCCACTCCCGAGGCCTGATGGTCGCCTCATGTGAAAGTGTGCCGGCAACCACACCCTTCTATCGAAACGCAAGAAATGCTTCACGGTAAAAATAGGGGTGTGTACTTCCCCGGTCGAACTACACTGGTTACACCACCTTGAAACCAGTCAATTATGAGTACCTCTTTGTCTTCGAAGTTACGTTCACATTAGGTTAATATATCCATAGATATAAAAAATAAGGTCTATTTATTAGAATTGACAAGTATCTAATTATAGAAATGTCTTTAATTATTTTTAGTTTCATTGTCCATTTGTATGCGTGTTTGAAATTGCTTCAACCCAAAACTACTAAATTGTATCTTAGGAAACGAAAACATATCAGTGTCGTGTGTCCATATTTGGCCTTTAATTTATTGAAATAGATGTACTAAGTCTTTAATTACAATGATTATTAGAGGTGATTGACAATTTTTATTTTAACATCACCCGCTTAATATGAATATTCACGATAAGCATTTGAAGTCTTTGAATTTTTAACTAAGTCGTAACTGAGCCGAAATATCTGCACTAAGAATCCAAAACCATTATTGTAAATTCTTGTTACTTATTAAAATGCATTAATTCCGCGATAATATGAGTCTGAATATTTTAACTTTATCTTTCTTCTATACCTAACGTATTTTAAGGTAATCCACATTGTTCAAATCTTAGTCACATCCTGCCTTCGAATTCAACACATATTCTTTATGCCGCGTTAACCACACTCAGCTCAAAAAAGGTTTTATTTTTTTTTTAACTAATAAGTTTCCAGGTAATAAGTCGATAAGTCTACAGGTATGTATTTCACTAATACATTATCTTTATAATATTGTTTTCTTATACTAATTGGTGGTTACCTATAGAAAATATCAATCGATCTAAAATAAAATAAATTGAAAGTTCCACATGCCTACATATATAAAATAAATATTAAGATTAGGTTTACGTAATAATATGAATTTATATATAAAAGAACTTCAGATCGTCTATTTGTATCTGTGTTTAAAATCGCATCAAACTAGAACTGCCAAATTTAATTGAAACGAATTAAAATCCATATCTCAAGGTAACATTTGGCCTATTACACTACTATCCATCAACTCTATCAACATTATTAAAATTTAAAGTTATGATATTTCTAAAGCACGATAAAACCATGGGATATAACTAATATAGTATATAACTAGTATTTTCGTATATAACTAGTCGGATATAACTAGTATTTTCGTTCTTTGAAGACCTGATTATAACACCGTTCTCGTTTATAATCACAGGATAGCAGTTGTCTAACCTCGGAGTCCTTAAAGGCAGTTTGAAAACATCCACACCCGAATGGTCACTAGCCCCTCCAGCCATACGCATTACCTCCGGACACCCTCAGTTCTGTGTCCTTCAATAAACCGGGTATAACGGAAACATCAGATTTACGACAAATTCACTTCTTGCAAAATTGAAAAAGGATATAGTTTGATAGATCTCCGTCTTTCTTAATATTTTGCCATATATCAAAAGATGTCTGTGTCAAGGAAACGGAATTTATGAAATTATCTGTTTCCTTACAATTTTGGTAGAAATAGGTAGGTACTCAATTTGGTAAACATTAGACTTATACCCATTTTCAAGAGTCGTTAGTAGAAATCTATGATCAGTAGTAGGACATATTTTTTTTTTATATTTGTACCTAACGATAAGGCAGACGGGCCACCTGATGGAAAGTGGTTACCGTCGCCTATGGACATTTGCAACACCAGAGAAGTCGCCAATGCATCACCGGCCGTAAATGGTTACAGCCATGTTAAATCCTTACGTAAAATTTCTATGTCAGAGAGAAATTAATATTTTTAGGTGTATAGTGGATAAATGATTGTTGTTTTAACTTCAATGTTTAAACGTAATAAAGGTTTATCGATTTTAGTCTATTGTAAGGAGACACCAATCAAGTGTGGCAACCCAACAAACGTCACAATCAAGTGTGACAACCCAACAAACGTCACATTGACATTAGCTGGCAGGCGGATAGCCATGTTGATTCACTTTTGCTCGAGGCAGCGTTGAGAACGGTCAGGCGCATCACTAATTATTGTAAATCGCGGTATCGTACCTTTTAATTATTTAAAACCAGAAATTGATAAAAGTGTTTCTTAATAATTACTTGTTTGAATAAATTATTTCAATTACTTTGTGTTTTCGTTTATATCAGAAGTGGGATCTACCCTCACTTCGACTTTTGTTAATTTCTGGTTACTTATTTTTCGCAGTGATTTCGAAAAATTTTTTTTTTCTCTCTCTTCTTATTTTCGTAACGTTAGCAGATTTATATTTACTAAGTAGTTGTAATTATGGGTAAAAGAAAGCGCACACGTAGCCCATCTAAAGAACGTAATGTTTCGAGACGTCGCCGTCGCTCTCGAAGCCGTTCCACCCTTCGTTCGCGATCTAAAAGTACTTTTCATAACAGTGAATTACAAACAATTATTTCTCGGTTAAATGCATTAGAAAATAGATCTTCGGTGGCGACTTCATCTAACTCTAACGTAGAAACAAATACCTCAACTAGTGATTCTACTAAAGAGATTGTTGAGGCTATTCATTCTCTAAAGACCAGTTCTCGTGATTACTACGTGTCTAATTTCGATCCTAATGTGCATAATGTTGATTCCTGGTTTGACGAGGTAGACCGCGCGCAAAGTATTAATAGATGGAGTGATACCGAATGTTTATCGCGCATAGGACATTGTCTAAAAGGGGACGCAAAGTCGTGGTTAGACGAATGGGTCACCGCGGATCGTACATGGTCTAATTTTAAAAAAGACTTCAAAGCCTTATGTGTGAAAAATATTGACGTGGCAGGTATCTTGTACGATGTTTTGAGCACGAACTCTGACTCCTACCCTACGTTTGCCGAATATGCGCGTAGATCTTTGCTTCGTTTGCGGATGGTAAAAGGATTGAGTGAGGAACTCATAAGCGCGATTGTCATACGCGGAATCAATGAACCACATATAAAAGCGTCAGCAACGAATGAAAAACTTATGCCGTGTGATTTGGTCAATTATTTGTCTACTTTCATCAAGCCACCTTTAGTTAAATCCGAAACTCACTTACCCTCGGTACGTAAACAGATTATTACTAAACCGTATGTCGCTAAACATGTAGCCCCATTAACGCCTATCAAGTGTTTTTTATGTGGCCAGAAAGGACACAAGCAAGCCGTTTGCCCCAAAAATCAAAAACCGTTATCTTCGACCACCAGTACAGTTAATAATGATGTAAAGTTTAATTCTAAAATAATATGTGCTTATTGTAAGAAACAGGGCCATCATATAAACGTGTGTTTTGCTAAACAACGTTCCGACCAGAGAAAAAGCAACGTTAATTTTTGTACGATGCCTCAATTAAATAAATCGCGAGATGTGCTGGTTGGAGTAGTTCAAGGGATACCCATTGACATTCTTATAGACAGCGGTGCAATAGACGTGTCACTTATTTCGTCCTCTGTAGTAAAACATTTGGCATGTGCTATGAAACCTATTTATCGAGAGTTAAAAGGCGTCGGCCATACTATCACTCAAGTCTTTTCGTACGTTACGCTTGTAATTGAATTTGAAGAAGTAACACTTGAAGTTGATTTATTGGTTGTACCTAATGAAATTATAACCGCACCAATTATAATCGGTACAGATGTACTAAATCGCGAAGGTGTGATGTATGTTCGTACAAAACATTACCAGCGTTTAACTTGTAATACTGTCTCAGCAAAAGTTTCGGCTATAGCAACGAATGAGCATCCTATCAGTACATCATTGAGTGGCAGCGCGGATTATGAGAAACTTAACGAAATATTAAAACAATTTTCAAAATTTATGATAACGGGAACTGCTACTTCTACTGTGACTACGGGTAGCATGCACATTCGTTTGAATAGTGATGCGCCTATATATTACAGACCGTACAAATTATCAATTAACGAGAAGTTGAGAGTTCGCGAAATAATTACGGACCTTTTGTCAAAAAATATAATTCGTGAATCCGAATCCGCATATGCGAGTCCCATACTTTTAATTAAGAAAAAAGACGGAACAGATCGAATGTGCGTTGATTTTCGTGCTCTAAATAGAATAACAGTGAAAGACAGGTACCCGTTACCATTAATCGAGGATCATATAGATCGTTTAGGTAAGGGTCGGTATTTTACCACGCTGGACATGGCATCTGGGTTTCACCAGATTCGTTTAGATGACGCGTCAATTCCTTTAACGGGGTTCATAACGCCGGAAGGGCATTATGAATACTTGAAAATGCCATTCGGTCTCGCTAATGCACCGGTGGTGTTTCAGCGCATTATTAGTAATACATTGCGTTCTTTCATAAATGACGGTAAAGTTATGGTTTATATCGATGACATCTTGTTAGTCAGTGACACCGTAGACGAAGGATTACAACTTTTGAGAGCTGTACTACGAACATTAACAGATAGCGGGTTTTCTTTAAACATGAAAAAATGTTCATTTTTAAATACGGAAATTGAATATCTAGGACGCACTATTGCAAATGGTGAAGTTCGACCCTCTAAATCTAAAGTAACTGCATTAGTTAATTCACCCCAACCTGAAAATGTCAGACAAGTTAGACAGTTCTTGGGATTGACCGGGTATTTTCGAAAATACATTGAACACTATGCGCTTAAAACTTCTTGTATTGCTCGTTTGACTAAGAAAAATACTCAATTCATATGGAGCGAAAAACATGAGCAAGTACGTCAGGATCTCATTAAGTATTTGACAAGTGAACCCGTGCTTGCAATTTTTGACCCGGCTCTTTTAACTGAAGTACACACCGATGCCAGTAGTTTGGGATATGGCGCCGTCTTGTTACAAATTCGTGGGGATGGCAGTAAATGTGTAGTTGCCTATTTTAGTCAGGTCACTCGTGGTGCAGAACTACTGTACCATTCCTACGAACTAGAAACCTTAGCCGTAGTTAAAGCGTTACGTCATTTTCGACATTACCTTATTGGTGTGGAGTTCAAGGTGATCACTGACTGTAACGCATTGAAAGCCACCCAAAACAAAAAAGACTTGTTACCTCGAGTCGCGAGGTGGTGGGTTTATCTTCAGGACTTTTCCTTCACAATCATATACCGAAAAGGCGTATTAATGCCTCACGCTGATTATCTAAGTCGGAATCCTATTAGAGTTGTAAATAACATCGATAAACCGCGCAATTGGGCTCAAATAGCTCAATCAGGCGATGAAGAAACTCAAAACTTGATTAGACGGTTAGATGACGGAGAGTTAGATGCTAAACGTTATCAAAAAAGGAACGACATACTTTATTACAAATATACACCAGTTGGGGACAAACCGCGTCTACTGTGTTACATTCCTAAAGGATACCGTTTAAGTCTTCTTAGAATTTTCCATGATGAAAATTGTCACGTGGGTATAGATAAAACTGTTGGGCTAATTTTAAATCATTTTTGGTTTCCTGGCCTAGTAACGTTTGTAAAGAAATATATAGGTCATTGTTTGACTTGTATAGCTCATAAAAGAGTTCCGCGAGCTCCATTACAACCTATAACTTCATGGCCTAAACCAGAAACCGTTTTTCACACTCTTCATGTAGACGTTTTGGGCCCATTACCGGAATGTAACGGGTACAAGCACGTTATGATAATTGTAGATGCATTTTCCAAATATTGTCTTATGTATGCTTTGCATAAACAAGATCTTAATGAGTTAATACGTGTATTCAAAAATGTTATATCCCTATTTAGTACACCGCAACTCATTGTCACTGACAGAGGTCGGATGTTTGAGTCTACTGGGTTTGTAAATTGGTTGAATGACGCTGGATGTAATATCCACCACATAACGCCTGAAATGCACAACGCAAATGGCCAAGTGGAAAGGTATGTGCGTACTGTGTTAAATATGTTGCGCATAGAGGCTAACCATAAGAAAAGTAACTGGTCTGAGGAGCTATGGCGTTTGCAGTTGGTGCTTAATATCACAAAACAAAAGACCACTCAGGTATCTCCTTTAAATCTTTTAATTGGCATTGAAGGGACTACTCCTGTGATACAAGCCTTGGTTCGTGATGTAGCAAATGATTATTCCCAAAGTAATCGCCAATCTTTGCGGGAAATAACCAGGCAAAGGACGGCCGAGCGTCTCAAGGAGCATCAAATGCGACAAAATGAATATGTCAACAAGGGTCGGCAACCTCCTAGAGAATATAAGGTTAATGATTTGGTATTTGTAATTAAATACACGCAATCCAAAGGAAAATTGGATCCTGGTATGCGCGGACCTTATAAAGTAACGAGGGTCCTCCCTAATGGACGTTATGAGTTACAGCTTGTGGCTGGCGCCTATGGAAAACTGACTTACGCTGGAGCTCAGTTTATGGTACCTTGGAAGGGGGAATGGACTCCTGACGAGTGTGCTGCTTTCCTTGATAGTGAGTATTACTTCTTGATTGCTAGACCCTTCTATGCTATGTCTAGTCTTTTAATTTCTTACTAGACCTTACTGTGTTATGTCTAGTCGTTCGTCTACTAGACCTTGGTATGTTATGTCTAGCCTTTCGCGTCTTTGATAGACCTTATTGTGTTATGTCTAGTCCTTTGAATTCTTACTAGACCTTACTGTGTTATGTCTAGTCGTTTGTCTACTAGACCTTGGTATGTTATGTCTAGCCTTTCGCGTCTTTGCTAGACCTTATTGTGTTATGTCTAGTCCTTTGAATTCTTACTAGACCTTGCTGTGTTATGTCTAGCCTTATGAATTCCAACTAGACCTTTGTTTTATGTCATGTCTAGTCTTGTGTCAGTACTAGACTTTGTCCTTTTACATTATAGCTGCAGACCAACCAGAAGAGACGAGTTCCTCTCCAAGCGCTGATGAACTTATCGACATCGCTGCGGCAAGGTCTTGCGATGCTGAAGCTGGACCATCTCATCCTGTCGAGGACGACAGGGTGTCAGGAGAGGCCGTGTAAGGAGACACCAATCAAGTGTGGCAACCCAACAAACGTCACAATCAAGTGTGACAACCCAACAAACGTCACATTGACATTAGCTGGCAGGCGGATAGCCATGTTGATTCACTTTTGCTCGAGGCAGCGTTGAGAACGGTCAGGCGCATCACTAATTATTGTAAATCGCGGTATCGTACCTTTTAATTATTTAAAACCAGAAATTGATAAAAGTGTTTCTTAATAATTACTTGTTTGAATAAATTATTTCAATTACTTTGTGTTTTCGTTTATACTATACTACATCGACTTAAATTTTTTGATAACAATTTAAAAGAACATAATGAATCTATGGTAATATAATAATAATAATATTCTTTATTGTACCCATAAAATATACATAGCAAAGAAGTTACAAATTAAAAGAACGATACAAAAGGCGGCCTTATCGCTAAACAGCGATTTCTTCCAGGCAACCTTTGGGTATGGAGTTAAAGTAATAGTAAATATAAGACTAGGTAAGGTGCAATAGATTAATTTTAGATATAGCATAAAATATATATATAACAAAAGAAGTAAATGAATCAAAGATGATGAGCAATGAGAGGTAGGAAAAAGGTGGCATAAATCAAAAAAAGTTTATAAGAGATATGATGAAGAGAGAAGACGAAGTTTTAGGGATGGGACTGGAGATAATGGGATTTAACTAGGTTTTTAAAAGAGTATAACGACTGAGCATTTCTAATACATACAGGAAGGGAGTTTCAAAGACGGATAGCTAAGATTGTAAAGGAGTTCTTGTAAAAGGAAGAAGAATGGGAAGATATGGTAAGTATATTGGAAACATATTTGGCATTCCATGCTGAGGGTTACGAGTTCGATGCCCTTCTGATTTCTCGTAACTTCACTTATATTTCAATTCAATGGTGACATCAATCACCATTAGACTGATGTCATGAATCCAACTTCTTTAAAGTTTCATGTAAAAGATTTCCAAGGTGTATGAGCTCTACTAATTTACACTTTTACTAAGGACCCGGAGAGTTATGTCATAAATACATCTCATTTGGAGAAAAAACCTGGCATGGCAGTAAGACAATAGTAGGTTGATGGTAATAGTCAATGAAACCCATTAATTATATCATACAAATAACTGGATTTATTTTAATATAGCATTTTCTAATATATCTTCACATATATTTTTTAGCAAAATCCTATTAAAAATCAGTTACTCCATTACGAAAATCATAGTATTCAAAGACAGAAAAAAGAAAAAAAAACGGGCTTTGTCATTTTCGTATCAACCTTCGTCTACAAAAAACAGGTAGAGGGTTCTCGATTATAATGATGACTTTGCAAATAGGCATAAGTATTGAGAATAAGGTATTTTGATATAACAAACGAACACTCCAATTTGTGTATTTATACAGATTATCCTGCACTTTAATATAAAAAATGAAGGTGTGACCAGCCGCTATAAATACGTATATCTATAATAGCTATCTATATCTATAGGTACCTAGCCTATAATATATCTATCTAAGGCTAGCTAGATCTTTGAATCAATTTAGTACCCCTTAAAAAAGCGGATATAAAGTGACTTTTTATATCAAAACTAGCTGACCCGACAAACTTTGTTTTGCCAAATATATTATAAAAAAATGTTAAAGGTGGACCACCCTTTTCACTAAGTGGTAGATGGTGGAAAAATAGATGTTGGCCGATTCTCAGACCTACTCAATATGCTCACAAAATTTCATGAGAATCGGTCAAGCCGTTTCGGAGGAGTACGGGAACGAACATTGTGACACGAGTATTTTATACATATAAATGGATCTATCTATCTATCAAAGGATGAACGTTTATCTGAAAGTTTTATTAATTATGACAACCCTTTGTACGACAAATTAACATAACTTAGTTTCAGTTGATATCCATACATTTCTTTTCTTATAGTAAGATCTCGTTTTTTGTATAAGATTGCACCTTGTAGAACGCGGGGAAATGCCGCTCAAAGAAATCTGTAAGTATGTATGTATGTAAATCTATAAGTTCATATAGAACAGAGCTTCTCTCTGAAGGCAATCACAGATGCTATACTACTCCCAAGGACTAAGATGATCGCGCCACTACCACATCCTACTACCGAAAGGCTAGAGCTGATTTACGCTAGATAGAGTTCATATACCATTAATAAAATAAGTACCTACGTAAAACTAAATATGCAAAATATTATCAATGTAATTGGCACTGGGCTAACGTGGTGAACACACTTTTTAAATTCCGATCATTGCTCCATAGGGGTTGATTCAAGTTTACACGATAGACAATTTTATCAATATATTAAATGCGAATTTGAATTTGTGAGGATGTATGTTTTTTGTTAATTTTTCACATAAAATCTCGCTGACATTTAGCAAACAAATAGTTTATGACCTAGACGTGTTAGGTGTCACCGAATCAGGCGGAACCGCTAAATAACCTAGCGTCAAATTTTTATATATAACTAGCTGACCCGGCGAACTTCGTTCCGCCTAATAGTCTAAAATCGAAAATTATCAGTATTCCTCCATAGTGAAGGAAATTACGCAAATATTATTACACAAAAACCTCTTCTTAAATCACTCTATCTATTAAAAAAACCGTATTAAAATCCGAAGCGTAGATCTAAGCATACTTAGGGACAGACAGCAGATACCTCAGATAGTTATTTGAAATTGCGTCAACTTAAAACTACTGAATAATGGTAACATTTCGACTTTATTTTATTTAAATTCACCATCACTACCTAGTTTTTAAAACGTAGACAAAACCGCGGGTTAGTCATAAACTAATTTACTATCCTTAGTCCTTACAAAGTATTTGTTTGCCCAATAGGCCATCAAGCCATCATTAAGCTAAAATACACCAGGATGCAATATTGCAGCTAGCTGTGATGAATACAAGCTAGCTTGAGGCAGCGTAGCGGTGTGGTACGAAATTCAATCTACCCCCGTCTACCCCAACTCCTACCACCCTACGTACCACCTATACCTATATACTTCGTCTATTAACAAATTATTTATAAGTCAAATATAGTCGATAGAGGATTGATTTTTTACGGTATAGAAGTAGAAAATTAGCTTATGAGCGGATAAGGCCGCTATCGCCCATGGACCTATATAATTAGTCCCAGACAAAATTAAAGTCCTACCTGAGGGCTTTTACAATCAAAGTAGCAAACAAGCATGCAGCCCATCTGATGGCCACTGCCGCCCATGGACTTCTATTAGCTACTTCATATAAAACAGGGGTTCCATTTGCAGTAAAGTACAGATGCGTTGCTACTTCCGAGGTCGCCTCGTGTGAAAGTGATCTCGCAACCACACCCCTCCACCAAAAGGCAAGAACTGCTTCAGGCTAGAAATAAGTGTGGCGGTAGACTTCTCAGGTCGAACTACACTGTTTCTACCACGTGAGAAAACACATGCCACATGTTGCTATCTCTTTTTTATTATCGAGGGGGAAACCTTCAAAAGGTGACGCCGTGGAAGCCGCCGGCTTATGTGGGATTTTTGCCTTACCCTTTGGTGGCCGTCCTCAGCGCTGCGTGGAAAACTCTGGGATCTACAAATGCGTTGCTACACCTAAGGACTGGATATGCCTCGTGTTACTGTCTCCTTTACCACAGCCTCCAAACCGGCAGCAGGTACCACAACTTTTATCTACACCAATATATAAAAATTAACTAGTGAGCATCTGTTTGTTAGATACTCAATCACGCAAGAACCAGGTCCGGTTAACACGAACTTTTACGTGGATATAGCTTATTTTACTGGACAATCTATAGGCTACTTTTGATTTCGATATTTTGCTCTATTTAAAGTTGGTGACTACTTTTGTGACATATGTCCCGTAGTGAAGCACATGTACTTCAAGTAGTAAGACAATTAAAGGTCTGGCAGTGGTAGCAAGCCACGAATGATTACACCTTAAAAACATAAAACTATGACACGACATTACAAAAAGTATAACCACTTTGTTTTTACCAGCGTCTCCATGCGAACGTATACAGGTTACATATATACATCACAATACCTAGTATCTAGACAACAAGCGACGACGTTGGGCTTCTATACATACATACAGCTATATACAGCTCTGCTCAGTACATACGGACCGGCAACACCGTAGTATACCGTTACGCCGCAGATGAAACTAACTTTCTTTTTTATATTTTTTACTAGACTTGCCACACGGTTCCATCAGTGTTGCAAATGCAATATAATATTGATATGTAAGGATGGTCACGATAATTATGCAGCTTTGGAATACATTTAGCCGTTTTTTAAATAGTTACTGGGTCAGAATGTCGACACGAAGAATTCATAAAGCGCATATCATGAGTATGCGCTACATATAAAAGTTTCAATGCCACGATTTGAAGATCGGTGATTTCCCGCGATTCTTGAAACGAAATCAATGTAAATTAATTAATTATTTTAAATTGACATAAAAAAACGATACTTTCGAATTGATGCGTTTTCAAACACAGAGTCAAAATTTCAAAAAAATATCTAAATGTCAATTCTTAATAAATGGCTATTTTGGTGCAAGAATTTTTTTGCTAATACAAGTAATGCACAAACACACGAAACTGTAGCACCTATTTCTTTTAAGTATGGTTGGATTTACATGTTGTATGTAATAGCTTGTTTGTGCGCGGTACGTAACTGTTATTTGATTAACAATTTACTATTACATTTACAATATCTACAAGAATAAATAACATAATTTATAACTTGTATTTATATTATAGTAGAAAGTCATCACCTCTGGCCAATGACGTAGAAAGCCTTGGTATTGCCTGTGTCGTGTCTTGGCGGTGCCTGTATCAAAATTACTTAAGGCCCAAATGAAGGTAAAGATTCTCACAAAAAAAAAAACAAAAATGCTTGCTTAAGTTGTAACAGGGGTTAATGCCGTCCATTGCGGGAATTTACCACCCCTTGCCCAGTTGGAAATTTTTCGGCGAAAAAAAGCCAACTCTACTTACTCTTTTACTCTCTCTTATCTTGTCCCTGCAAATTCACAACCAAAAAAAAAAATGTCATGAAATGTAAATATTTAGTCGCCCCCAAAACCCTAGGCGTTCGGGGCCCATGGTGCCTGGAGGCTCGGTATCATTAATAAGGCTGAAATCGTTCTACCTCTGATTATCAGTTCTGGCCACGACCACTTAGCTGATATTTTTCTTAACTACTAAATGGAAAAATATACAATCAAACACCGGTGGGTGACGACTAATTTTTAGTCATACTTTACAAAGAACTTTGCAATGATGGGAGTAAACGTAAATAATTTATTGTTTAGGAAACGTAATAAACCCATACTAAAAGACTGCTGCCAGAAACTTCGTACACGAAGATCTTAGTGTTCCAAAAAACATTCGATATTTATTTTAAATATTATACGACATATATAATATTTCTAAAGAGAACGATAAATAAGCTCTCATTTTATATTGTTTGCTTTCAAATCAACAGATTTTCAAATATGACGATATTGACGACCCGCGTGTCAGAGCGGTCACCATACAGGTCTGACATGCAGTAAATTCCAGGTTCCCTGCCTGATGAATTTAGATTCTTGATCTGGATCTGGATGTTTGTGTATTCGTCTTTGTCTGTCCATGGTACCCACGACACAAGAGAAAATCGAATTTCGTGGCTATGAGTGTAAAAAAAAACGCTTTCTACACTCATAGCCCCACAGTAGGATTTTCTCCTGTGTCGTGGGTGCCATGGACACACACAAAGACAAATACACAAACACCCAGACCCCGAACAAGAATCTAAACTCATCATTCAGACACCTGTGTGGCCGGGAATCGAACCCGGGACCCACTGCGTGTCAGATCGGTACGGTAACCGCTCCGCAACGCGGGTCGTCAAGTGTAAAAAACACTATACAAAAAACATTAAATACAATCTTTCAAAATCTGATTATTAAACCCCGTTAGGAGCCAATGTCGATGATTCTGTCCTAATGGATCCTTATAACATAAAATGAACTCATTATCCAAAATGTGAGTATTCTAACTTTAATAGATATGCCACTCCGATGACTAGTTATTCGATGTGTGAGTGAGCGTTTTCGGGGTTTAAACCCCTCTCAAAAACTTAATTTATTATAGGCCGTACAACCATGGATCTGTGATAGTAAACTCATAACTGTCCCATTCGACTTATCTCTCGTCTCATTACGTAGTATGACACACAGGTAGTGAGCTGATAACACCTAAATAAAATATAATCTAAATAATTTTATAAGTAATAAAATTTTAAATTTAAACATTTGTGAGGATGTGTTTATTTACTCTCTATTTCACACCAAAACTACAGATCGCATTCCGGTAAAAACTAAAAAGTCTGCATACACATAGTTATTGAACTGGATTAGGTAGTAGGTAACTACATAGGATGCTTATGAGCATGGGAAACGTGATCAAAGCGAGCAGAACCGCGAGAATAAGCTTGTATATCATAGTTATTTATCATATTATATTAAGGTTTTAAAGGTGGTAGAACCAGTGTTGTTCGACGGGGGAAGTACCACCCCACACCTATTTCTAGCGTAAAACGATAATTGTATTACGTTGAAAAGATGTGGTTGGCGGCACACTTCTATATGAGGTCACCTTCTTAGTCCTCGGGAGTAACAACGCGTCTGTGATTGACTTCAGATAGAACCCATGTTCTAGATAAACTTGTTTACAGACGTCCATGGGCAGCAGTGAACACTTACCATGCATGCTCGTTTGCTACTTCAATTAGATAAAAAAAATTAAGAAGCAACTTCAAATAAGTGTAGTAAGATCCTGCTTTTATTATGTGACTTCGTACATTGACTATTCTTATATCTAACAAAACCATATAGGTACCTACTTTTTATGCTTTGCTAGTTTTGGCTTACACGTCAGTCAAATGTTTCATCACTTTTGCGCAAAAAAGCATTGGCCTCCAGGCCAGAACTTTTTTACTTTCACCACTCCGTAGGATAAATGTTAAAAAAAGATATTTTAGTTGTTATAAATAAGTTTATAATACGGTAAAATTATGTATAAAAAAATATATTTAATTTACTGTGTAACTAAAAGGAAAGAGACGCTTTGTTAAATAAAATCTAATAAAAAAGTAAAATGTTTTCTCTGAGTTTTTTCAGTTGCCTATATAAATTACAGGCGAGAGTGAGAAAGCCCTATGCAAGCGTCGCTTTCGCCCTCCGCGAAAGCCTCCTGAAAATATCTATTGATTATTGTATACATGGTTGGTATGTATAGTCTGCCACCTCGTCCTATATTAATGTCGACTGCCGTCGTTGAGTGCCAATTTATTTGAAGAACATTCGTATATTGTGAATTGAGTACTATATTAACTACCCTGATATTATGGTGACTCCGATAGCAAACGCCAATCCGCCCACGGCGCTCCGAACGAAAGAAAATATTGAAGTCTACGTATCGCACCGCTAATATTAGAAATATCTTTAAAAATAGAGGAATTGTACTACGAGTCGGTAACGAATACGTGGCTTTACAGTGACGTTACAATCGCTCTGTACAGAAAATAAAAATAAAAGCTCTACCTGTAAACAAAAATGCTTAAGCTCTACCAAAAGGGAATAAAGCAAAACCCAATTAAAGATAACTTAAGTAGTACCTAGTACCTATAAAATCTTGTAGGCAGAATGAAACTCAGTATCAATCATATAAAGTTATGCATAAAACAGTCATATTATGACGTAGACGTACGAGTTTATGTCGAACGAGACCTGTCGAGTTGAACCAAGAGCAATAGATAGATTGTAATTCTGTATTGCCATTCTAATTTTTCCCATTTTGTAGGGAATTGGAAAGTTCAAATTGGTACCCTAATAAATCTTAAAAAATAACGTTTTACTTTATATATATTACGTTGTTGTTTAATTCGTCATATCGAAACCAAAATCACGATTTAACTGGACTAGACTGGAACTGCAAAATATGTATCAGTTCCATATCTTAATGTTAAAAATGGAACTATTTTACTCAAACGTAACTGGTATTTCCAGGTCTACGTGCGAAAGCGATTTACGCTGTTTATTATGTTACAAATTCAACTTCTTATATTCTACTTGAATTTAAAAGAGGGTAATGAATTAAAAAGAGGGTAATGTTTTTCAATTATATGTATATAAGGTTGTATGCATGTTATTTTATTTGCCACGCGCTACAGCCTAAATGGCTTGATGGATTGCAACATATGACACGTCATTCGAAACGACTCAGTTGTAAGAATAACACGAGCTTTATAATTATTTTTTATGCACATTTCATAACAATATGGGTATCAAATGAAAATTTGTAAGTAGACCATGACAAATATATGTATAACGTCAGGGGAAAGGAAATAATGCTAAAGAGCCAAAATAACATTTGTGGGATAAGAGAAGGTAGGTAGGTAGGTGCTACCCTCACTTGTCTAAGCTAATTAATACTTTACGAGCTATAGAATAGAACTACGAACTATAAATGGCGTCAATAATGAAATGTACTTAGATTTCCCGTCATCCACTGACATATACGTTAGCTTTGTAATTAAACATAGAACTCAGGAACCACTAAACAAATTTTAATGCGCCTTGTGGATAGAGTTTCTAACTATAAATATTTATACATTACTATTTATTTATATTTATATTTTGAACAAATACTGAACAAATACCAATAAAAACGAAATCAGTTTATTCATCGGAGTACCTTTTTTGGCAACGCTGTGGAAACGGTTACGGTTATACAAAAATATGTTTGGCAGAATTGTTCATCTTTAAAATATAGAGGTCTGCGACAGCATATATGTGTATTTTTTGTGTAATCTACAAATACTTTTTATATTTCAAATTTTCAAAAAAAGGGAAGTGGATGTTTCTACGAATTTTATACATACCAAATATAAATTCTTGTCACAATAAATGATTGTAAAAAATCAAGCATCTAATGTAGATTGAATTTGTTCTGTGCTGTAAACAACATGTTTTTCATATGCATAATTACGTATAACATATTATTTCGTAAATCAGTATTTACTCGAAAATGGTTTCTGATGGGCATATTAGATACTAAGCCCTACCTAATCAAATTATATAAGTAGTTTGGTTTAAATAATGATAAATTATAAATTTAAAATAATTGATTTTTAATTAGACTATTGGTAAGCGGTTGGGGCTATAGGTAAAGCGGTAGAATGCTGAATATTTAGAATCTAGGCGTGCTTCCTTCTTGGCTTATTTTATAATTCACGCAAGATTAATTATTATAAATTAATAATACGTGTCAAAAGTAATTAGCGTAACAATAAAATCTCCGCAACCATCCTCTACTGACAAAATTAAACTAAAACTTAACAACAAATAACCGATTAACAATATTAACTGGAAGTATAAGAAGAGAGAAATCAAAGTCTCTAGTACCTGGAAAATCAATACCACAGGGATCTGTTCTAGTATGTATACTATTCCTAATATACATCAATGACATGCCTAAAATTGTAAACACACCATGCGTCTTGTTTGCTGACGATATCTCATTGGTATTTCCGTGCTCGGATGGTTCACATTTAAATGAAGACCTAACTATTGTTTTAAGAAACATAAATTCATGGTTAAGAGATCATAATTTAAAAATAAATTTAAACAAAACAAAGTTAATACAATTTAGACCGCACCAGAAATGCCTTTTGAATATTGACTTTTTCATAAATAACACAAAAATTGAATGCATAGACAATGCAACATTATTGGGCTTAAATATCGATACACACCTACACTGGAAAAATCACATACGACATGTATCAAGTAAATTATCCAGATTTAATCCAGATGCTCTGTATGAATTAAAAAAGGTTACGGATCTAAAAATAGCTAAATCTGCCTATTACGGGTACGCACATGCGTGGCTACAATACGGCATAGTACTCTGGGGATATAGTACTGACATAAATACATTATTCGTCCTGCAAAAAAAATGTGTACGAATATTAGCAAATATTAAAAATGTGGAAAGTTGCAAAAAACACTTTGTCGAACTCAAAATATTAACCGTAACATCAACATATTGGAAATATGCAAGTTTGTAAAGAAACATAACTTGCTATTTGTTCACTCGAAAGATATAAGACAACATAGCTCACGTAACATTAATAAGCTCGCAGTACCACAATCTTGATTAACAATGTACGGATCTGGACCTTATGCCATGTGCGTCAAAATTTATAATAAAATCCCAAAAGACATTCAAAACGAAGACTCATTGTTATCATTTAAAACTAAACTAAAAAATTGCTAATCTCAAAATGTTGTTATTCTTTGCAAGAGTTTTTCAAATGACTGAAGAAAAAATAGTAAAAAATAATGTTATAATTTCAATAATAATAATAATTCATAATATTATAGTAGGTACATAATTTATAATGACGTGAAATCCAATTTAATTTGTATAATTTTATTATATTTTTTTGACCGTAGAGTATAATAATGTTAACATTACTGATTATTGATTAACCTACCATGACATTATTGCAACGCCCTAACAGGGTACATGCAAGTGCAAACAACATTATCTGTAAGACCTACTTTTAAGTGCATGAGCAATAAACAATTTGACTTTGACTTTAATTATTATTAATATATTTACAATTATCAAATAATTGGGAGAATTTATTTTGCATCTGGTATCATTACATCGCGAGAAACGGAACGCGCTTGCGCGCGCCCAACGGGTAGACGCGGAGCGGAGGGTCGCAAGGCCGGGGTGAGGAGTGCAGAGCGAGGTAACGTCACGTCGAACAACGCAAGGGAACCCTGCTAAATTAAAAAGGCGTTTCGATTCGCGCTATCAAACGTGTTCGGAGGATATTTTAACCAGCGGTATTATAACTTGCCTGCGTCGCCCAAGAGTCGACCAACACGATTACGCGAGGTGGGAAGTGGAAACAGCAGAACAGAATATCGACATCGGTGTAGTAAAAGTGGGCTCTCCCTTCAAGAATAGTGCTGCCACTTTTGTGTCTTCTAATAAATTTTGTTTAGAAAGCAGTCGAGCCATCAAGAAACATATTGCTCGTAATATCAACGTACATTGTATATTGTGGTCTTTATCAAAATAAAGCAGAAAATAAATAGGGAACACAATCACGTTACAGTGTTAAAAACGGACCTTATGTGCTGGACATTAAAGTGATATTCATTTAATGGGTGCAGTTGGATGACCGAATTTACAGAAAATATGATTACTTGGTATAGTGAATTGATATGAGTTGTACGCTTTTTTCGGAGCGTACAGCTGTGCTAGAGACCTAAAGCAGTTGCCATGGATTGGAGAATAAGCCAAGGACGCGAGAGCCGGTGAAGCTCGCCGAGACCACAATCTTTTGAATCAGGTACCGGTTTTTTGTTTTATCATTTCGTTTGATTTATGATGGTGCACTCTCCGACTGGTACTAGAGGGAATAACTGCCCAACAAATGTGTATTAAAGACCTTTCTTAAGAATATAAGTGCTAAGTTTAGACATCTGTATAGTCTTTAATCAACTGTAATTTTAGATTTAGTCTCCAACCTTGACAATTATTTTGAATCAGTACTTATTGTTATGTATAATTTTTAGGTGACCATGGACAGCCCATCTGATGCCGTAGAACATGTGCAGGAGAACCAAGAGGTGCGGAGGGATGCAGAGGTGGATTCAAACGCTATAGAGGGTACCGAGCAAGAGTGTCCTATCATAAGGGATGAAAAGAGTAGCGATAGTGATGTTAACAGTGAAGATCTTAGCTCTAATGATGAACAAAATATAAATAGTAACTCTCAGTTTTATGAGAGCAGTGATAGTAAGATAGATTATGCTGTAAAAATAGATGACAATGATACCCTAAGTGATATTGATGATATTAAGACGGACACTGCTTCGGCAGATAGTGAAGATTCTGCTCTTGGAAGCCTTCCACCCGATGGTACCTCAAATGACAGAGAAGAAGAAGTTCAAGACCGATCTGATGGCAGTGACTCAGGCATCGGATCAGAGACCCCAGATGATGCAAAGCTACCAAGTTTCAATATTTCACTCCCAGGTTCAAGCGGTCTATATAATACTAAATCATCAGAAACTGATACAAGTGCTAACAATACCCCTGAAAATAGTAGTAACAATGAAGATGGCCATAATCCAGCAGATGTAATCAATAAACCCCTCAGAAGCAGTCTTAAAAGGAAATGCGATAATGAAAGTGATGATACACCTCAACCAAAAAAGAAAAAGGAAAAAATTCAGTTTGATAATGTTACAGTTTTCTATTTCCCTAGAGCTCAAGGCTTCTCTTGTGTTCCGTCACAGGGAGGCTCTACATTAGGGATGGAATGGGTGCATACTCATACACAGAACTTTACTTTAGTTGAGCATGCTCTGGAACAGCGGAGATTACATCGACAGATATTACAACAACTGAAGAGTGAGCGGCATTCACTGCAGGGTGTCGTTCTTTCTTCCAGTGAAGACAGTGATACAGAAGAAGAAGCCAGTGACATTTCTGAATCAGAATTAGATCTAGACAGCTACTACTTTCTACAACCGGTGCCCACTCGGCAACGGAGAGCTCTTCTAAGAGCTGCTGGTGTACGAAAAATAGAGGGCTATGAAAAAGATGAATGTAGAGACATTAGAACATCTCGCGAATTCTGTGGATGTGCCTGTAAAGGTTCATGTAACCCTGAAAACTGTTCTTGCAGTTTAGCTGGCATTAAATGTCAAGTTGATAGGTTAAACTTTCCCTGCGGTTGCACCAGAGATGGGTGTGGGAACACTACTGGTAGAATAGAGTTCAACCCTATAAGAGTTAGAACTCATTTCATTCAGACACTCATGAGATTAGGCCTAGAAAAGAAGAATGAAGAAAACCAAGAAGCGGCCAAGAGGCAATGGGCTGAGCTTAACACAACCAATACATGTATTCCGAGCACATCGTATGAGAGGGACAGATGTATGAGCCATGAAGATGGATTGTTACGTGATGTTAACCTCACTCCAAGGGTTGAGGTTGAGTCTTGTGTAAATGCTGGCAATTTCAATAATGTTCATTGTGATGTAAATGGTGCCACAGCTCAAAATGCCATGGTGAAAAATGTTGGATATAATTTTAGTAATGAAACAAGTCATGTTGAAAGTAATAATGTAGTTCACTTTGACAATAAGTCTGAGCATCACACCCATGACCCGTATACATCAAATATCCTTCAAGGCAAGGGTCCTCCTTATCCAACAGTTGGTTCAATGGACTTCAATTCTATGCCTAATAACTTGCAGAATTTTCCTTGTGATCTCAATTATTCTTATGACCAACATTCAGATGGCGCTCGTTTTAAAGGACTACAAAGTTTTTCAGCCACTAGTTTTGAAGAGTTTGCACATAATTCACAAATGTCTATGTTTAATCACTATGGGCATGTGTACATGCCCGATTATATGCATAAGCCTAGCACAAGCATACCTGAGCACAATTTACAGTATCATACTATGCAACAGAATCACTATGAAATGTACAAAGCTAATTCAGAATGTGTAAATACTGAAAATAAGAATGATTCTCACTACACTACTCTAATGACAATGCCATATCAAGCTAGTAATAAGTTACAAACTGTAGAGAATGACGAAAATTGGTTTAGTCACAATACACTGTTAAACTTGGACCATTCGGACCAGACCACTCAAGAAGCATCCGATGTACAAAGCACACCCACTGGTGTTGAAAGCGAAGCTGTTGAAACTACAGAGAATTTTGGAGAACTTATTAAAAAAACTATGGTAGAGTCTGTTACTGTGTAGAAATTTACTTGTTGTCTTTTAATAATTTCAGTGAAATATCTTGTTATCAACTTTTTATTATATCAATTGGATATTCCAATGTATATTATATTTGTTTTATCCTCTTTATTTATACTGCATTTATTCAATTGTCTTGAATGCATTATATAAAATGGTTAAATGTGTATAAATTTAAATCAAGTTTTCTTTCATAATCAGAATTAAAAGAATATAAGTAAATGAGTGAGTTGTGTTTTTTTTACTATATCACATAATGTTAATTCATTCTATGAAATAAAACTGCTTTTATCTTTATTATATTTATTATTAATTTCATTAATTGCACAGGCATCTTTATGAAGAACCGTAAAAACGAGTTATGTAAATTATATATTTTTTTGCTAAAATGGAAACTATTTCATGTAATATCTTCGTTACAATTTTTTCATAAGATAGAACAAAAGTAATGCTCATTAGCATACAATCAACCTGTTTCACATTTAGATTTTTTAGTAAGTTCTCAACCAGTCATCAATGTATCAACTCTTTGAGTCCACTTTTGGTCTCAAATAGCAATCATCTAAAATAGTTTGCTTATAATTAGCCTGTTTCCCGATTTATTAAATTTAGAATCATAAAAAAAACGTAAGTAAAATAACAAGTATTATCTTTACGCGAAATAAGTCGATAAGCTATAGATATATGATTATACCAGGACAGTAACTGTACTGTATTATCAGTATTACTTAATGACTGCATTAACAGAGCAATTTTTGTATTACAAAATTGGTGAAAAACTGTTTAGGTATGACTGAAACAAGTCTTGAAGGGCGGCGACTGTTGTCTTGTATGATATAATTGTTTTTGGTTAAGAAATTCAATTTCTGCCACGGACACCACATAGGGGAGGCAGAATATTTCGATTTGGCGCCCTTTTTTCCCTCATCAATTTGCAGGGAGACAGGATTAAGTAGGGTTTGTGACCTTCTTGGTCATCATTTGTAAGAGAGATAAATGCAAGTAGAATTCGCGACCTATTCATGTTTTGTTTCTCTATTTGCAATTAAGGTATTAAGGAGTAGGTTGCGTACGCGACCTTTACTTTATCGTTGACAAAAAAAAAATCTAGACATGGCATGACGCACGCTAAGCTACTAAACGGGATAGGTATAGTATACCGTTATGAGACAATCTAACTTAAATTTGAGGGGCAACAAGGTATTCGTTTCCTTAAATTAGAACTTCAAACTTGTTCGGCCATTGAGCGTCTTTTGGTATTGTGATTACTTTGGTATTTGGTATTGCGATTGTAACATCCAGTTCACACATACATATCCTCCGAAGACTAGATAAGCGTCATCAATATGCTATTGTCTTTTTTTATAATTGTATCTAACGTTAAGGCATACGGACCAACTGATGGAAAGTAGTCACCGTCGTCTATGGACATTTGCAACACCAACGCAAAGCCGGCTTTTAAGAAGAACTCTCTGTTACACCTTTCTTGAAGAGCTCCTGCCATAGCGCTCCGGGAATACCTCAGGAGGAAACTCACAAGTCGACACTGCTGGCCTATTAAAATAAGAATAATTTTGAGTAGTTTAGACAATATTGTAAGGTTAATGTCTAATATGTATCTTTTAAGTGACTTCAATAAAGCAAAGAGAGATATGGGGTATAAATCGTGAAAGCTGAAATCATAGTAGGAACAAGATTATCACTACTCCAAAGTAGCGAATTCAGGTGTGTGATTAACGACTCATATACACGTGTGTGATTTACGACTTCGGAGCCTTTAGTTTTGAATTATCTACCAAATTATTATCTACCAAATTAAGTGTAACAAAAACAAAAAAGAGTTCCTACTAGAAAACTAAAAATATGGCCAATAAAACGATATGCATCACCAACAAATTTTAATAAGATTCTAAAGATTCAGAAAGATCAATTCGTCATTATAAATGAATAAGGACGCCGACTACGCCCAGTTGAGGTTAGTGTTTTTGGCCATTACCTCTACAGTTCCAGACAATATTGCCACCACGCCCATTTTGAATTTCAACATGTTACCCTTTCGTCCTGAGTCTAACCTATAAGCGAAAACGATAACTAAGAACCACACAAATTGCATACAATTGAGGTCCATCCTACATGGACCGAGAGCAGTGATAGCCTAATGGTTGAAACTTGCCCTCTCCATAGGGAGGTCCGGGTTTCAAACCCAGGCACGCACCACTGATTTGTGTGCATATTAGATATATAGGCTACTGTGTATATATGAAGAGTTTATAATTGCACGGAATTAAATTAAAGATGTTTCACAGTAACAATTATTTATTTCAGCCACCCAAGGTAAGTACATACGCGTTAGGGGCGGGGAGCAGACTGGTAACACAGCCTTCCCATGAGCCAAGCGAATGCGATCGCCATTGCTGACAATGCACATTGCACTTGATTCGTGGAACTGTTTGTGTCCCTAGTTTTTTTTTTTTTTTCATTTAACATATACACATTAATTATAAACATTATTTTAACATAGCATTAAAAAACCACTGAGGTTTATAGTAAAAATGCTACACTGAATTCACATCTCGATCTCTACGTGTTTAAAAAATAGGATTTTAACTTTGATTTGATGTTAAACGATATCGTTTCGTAAAATAACAGGCAACTCATTCATTAATCGAGGAGCTAGGTAAGCAAGTGTGCGTTTGCCGTAGGTATTGTTTATTGTGTAGTCCACCAATTCGCACTTGGCCAGCGCGGTGGCCTATGGCCTATGGCCTCTTTCTCTCTGGGAACGAGTTCCCTCATGGAAATAACCACTTCACATAGTCAACAAATGTGTTTCACAATATTTATTATCTAAACAGACACTAATATATTTATCTACTGCACAAATTGCAGAATTAAACACAGTTGCATCATAAATTCCTTTATTTATTGTCTCGGGGAATGTAGACATTGTTCTTGGACATTAAAATTGGCTTATCCTAACGTACATAGTAATGAAATAATACATGAAACAATACAAAATTAAAAGTAATACTGTTGCTCTATATAGAAGACATTTGTCAGGAATCTTGGTTTAATTGCCATAGTTTTACTGTCCTATCCTTGCTTGCTGTGATTAAAGATTTAGACGTTTCATCATAGTGTATCGCCTTTACCGTATCTGAAATTATAAACATACACATAAGAATAATACGTATGGACTATATTACTTGAACAAGGTCGTAGAAAACTTCGGGGGTAGATCGCAAATCAATTTCAGCCTTATTATCTGGTTTGTAAGGTTTGTTTGTAACAGAGACACACGGTACCAACATGTTCGAGCGACCGAAGGAAAGATACTTAATCTTATTATGGGTTGATTATAGATATCTATAAGCGTCTGCAGCCACATACCTTCAGGTGGACTGAACGCTCGATTACTTCTGCTATATTTGAAAAAATGCAGATGATTAAAAACTTTTTATTAATGACATAATTTCGCATTTAAGTTTCTTGTACAAATTGCTTGTTTTTTATCTTCTTTAAATTGGAACTAACATTCAATTACTCAAACTTTACGTAGCGATAAATATTGGTTTAGACTGTTTTAAACAAAATATCTTAGTCAAGGGTAAATTAAGTTTATTCTAAATATTTCTATCATGAAATTTTATTTATATCTTGTAACCCAGAAGGAATTATTATCTACTTTTAAATATTACAAAATCAAGTTCTTTTTTCGAAAAATACCGCAGTTCTATTATTGAAAGCAAACCTATACCGGTAACAGGTAACATCATTTTAAACTGGCTGTTGAATATGCAATAAAATTATGAACTAACCATTATGTGCTCGTAGCGCATGTAGTTGCGTCACAGTAATCATATTCCATTGCAGCAAGGTTCCCGAGCTTCCGCCGAGCCAGAGGACGCTGGAGCCGTCCCAACACAGCGATGTTATAGACTCCGAGAAGTTCTTCTGGTACACCTGCCGAATGAAATGATAATTAAGATCATATTATAAATATTAGGACTATATACATAGTAGATGCGACCATAAAGGCTTGACAACGGTTTAGTAAATGAAATATTGTTTAAATGGGAAATGTTCATTAATGAAAGGAATGGTTTTAGGAAATACATACTCTCTTTTATAATTTATACTTTTTTATCTGATTGAAGTACCTGAGTCCACCGTCCAAAGTCCACCTGATGGTAAATGGTCACTGCCACCCATGGATATCGGTGAGCAACTTCAAATAGAACATGGGTTCTATGTAAAGTCTATCACATGCGTTGCGACTTCTGAGAACTACGATGGTCGCCTCATATAAGTGTGCCGGCAACCACACCCTTTCCTCTAAACGCAAGAAATGCTTCACGCTGGAAGTAGGTGTGGCGGTTGTACTTCCCCGGTCGAACTACACTGGTTCTATCACCTGTTGATATTGGCTCTATACTTGTGTTTTCTTATGTATAACTGATATTTTATATACACATACCACTGTTGCAAATTGAATTTATGAACGTCAAAAAGTGACAAGTTACCACCCCTACAGATAGTGAACATGACATAAAGAGTAGTCTTTTTATAGATTATTTAGGTATGTTGACGTACCGGCTTAAGTATTTGAATTTAAGATTTAGGGGAATTGAGCTTGTATCTAGTGGTTTCAGCTGTAGTCGATTAATGACCATTGCGTAAAAGCGCAATACATTTCCGACAATAATTTACACGGCTTAATTTACACCACACCCACAACTTCGTTGTTGCTACTAAATATGTATTATCGTCATCAATGCCGTCTTTAACATAAGAGCATTCGTGGCCAGTGCGCAGGGCCCCCATCATTAGGCCCGAAGGGCCAACAATTTTTGTCACATTTAATATCAAAATATAGTCGGTCGCATTACACTTTTCTCGTTGCCTCAAAATCGTCGGGGCCCTTTTTGGAAAAATTCCAAATGGGCCCCGAATTCTTGTCTGCACAAGGGCCCCAGCATAGTCTAAGACGGCCCTAATCGTCATTGTTCATATTCATATTTATTTTTTTAAATGTGGTACAATTAGGTTGGTATATGTTGTAACAATTTTCTCACATTTAGCTTTCATAAAGCATGCAAAATATTGATTCATTCCATAGTCAATTAATATGATATAATATCTAAATAAGTTAATAACAATAATTAATACATTGCATTACTTATTTTATCCCAAATGTATTACTTATTATCACAATTTTAGTGGGTATTCAATGCTAAATGCATATACATATACTCATAATGCATATACTCATTTTTATATTATACAATGTCAAAATGTCATAAGAACGTTCTATACAATGACAACATTTTAGTACCACTTACAGAATGCAAGACACTAAGGTCTGTGACGGTCAGCTCACCACGCTCGCTGACAGTGACGATTCTGTCTGTAGACAGGAAGCAAACTCCGCTAACAGCTGTCGAGTATAGTCGTATCTTATTGACCAGAGCTCTGCTTGTAAAGTCCCAAATGAACACCTCTCCGTCGTTCGTGCCTGTTATTATATCAAACTCGTGGCGGCGGTATCTGTAATTAAAACGTTATTAATAAATTTGTGTTCATAAAGTTTCTCAAGGTGCTAGAACCAGTGTAGATCGACCGGGGAAGTACCATCGCCACACCTATTTGTAGCGTGAAGCATTTGTAGCGTTTCGATAGAAGGGTGTGGTTGCCGGCACATGCGACGACCATCTTAGTCCTCGGGAGTAGCAACGCATCTGTAATTCACTTCAGATGGAACCCATGTTCTCTATGTAGTTGATTACAGATATCCATGGGCGGCACTGACCACTTACCATTAGGTGGGCTGCGTGCTTGTTTGGTACTTCAGTCAGATAAAAAAAGAATTTTAAATTTACTTAATGAACTTTTCAGCAGAATGAGTTTCTGCTTAAAAATAAGTAATTTTGGCCTGGCAAAATGTAGATTACTATGAAGGTATAAATTTCTTATTCTAACTTTATATAATACATTTTGAATTTTAAATTGCTTATAGATAATTACTTTTTATGGTTCGAATCATGGGCGTAGCTAAGAGCAGCGGTCGGCAAAAATTAGTCAGGTAAATTAAAAATTCACGTAACAAAAACCCATAATCAATAGACTCGATTTTTCTTTTAAATAAACAAGATAAATACTTCCTCCTGTGTAAACAATTCTTTTTTCACTTTTACAATAGGAACTGGGGTTCGGACTCTAACAGGGACGGTTTTAGTGGCCTGGTGTTAGGTTCCACCCTCCACCTTCATATAATCTTGTAATTCTTATAATTTCTTAATTACCTGTAAGTCAAACTGGTGATTTTGCCATCATGATCAAACTCTGCTTTCAAGCCGCGCAAGGCCTGTCCCGCTTTGCCGACGTTGCCCCACACTCGCACCACGCCGTCACAACCGCCAGATACCAAGAAATGATCTGGAATTACGATAAATCTACTTAATACAATGGTGACGTTTTATAACTTATAACAAAAATAGCTTTTAAGGTATTTTAATCTATTTTTTACATACACATGTTTACATGTAAAAAATATAGGTACAGGATTTCGTTACATATCTCACGTATTAATATTGTAGTACATGTACATAGTAGTACATGTACATCCACTTTTAATGCTTTACAGAAACAACAATTAAGTTTTTGAAGTTATACTTCTTTACGTGCGCTGTGAAAAAATTATGAGAGTGTAATTTTAAGATTCGTCACACAAAAGTCACAGTATTAAGTTGAAATGAGAATGAAAATGAAAATGCTACGCAATAGCTTTACGCAGTCTGACACGCAGTGGGTCCCGGGTTCGATTCCCGGCCAGACAGGTATCTGAATGATGAGTTTAGATTCGTGATCTGTGTCTGTGTGTGTCCATGGCATCCACGACACAGGAGATAATCCTACTATGGGGCTATGACTGTAGAAGGCGTTTTTTTTAGGTGCGTTATGAAATAATAATGAGAATTAGGCGAAGGATAAAATTTTTAAAAAGATTTTTATCTTGTTTACTTCTTTGGCGTACAAAGAAGTATAAATTCTAACGCATAAAGTCTTCTAAACATAAGTACACACACACTTTTTTCTTATATTAAACACAATGTTGCCCTTCGATTTTGTATTTACATCTAGATCTTACGGTTTTCTCTACTAGGAGAGTAATGCATAAATACTGAGGGATATCGTTTTCCTATTAAAAAGTGTCCTTATAAAATAGGTCAAGTAAATGCCAATATATTACTAGATGGACGGTAAATAAACGCCTGTCTTAGAACAAAAGGTTTTTTAATTATTCCACTTTTTTAAGGTTTCATGCTCCATGTAAAATAATTACAGAACAGAACTTATGTGGCTGAATAAAAGCATAAAAAGCAGGTATAAATATAAGTATGCAAAAGTAATATTAAAAGAGTTAAAAATAAAATCAGGATGCAATTATGTGAAATGTATGAGAACTTACGTTTTTGTAACCATAATAAGCAACTAACTGAGTCATCATGTGCACGGAAACTTTCTATAACCCTGCCGTATTCCACGTCGTATAAATATCTAAAACAGAGATAAGTAATAATATAGTATTACAATAATAAAAAAATATAAAGAGTATTATTATTATTATTATTAATAATATATAAGAGAATAGTTCAGAAAACCACAGACCTAGATCTAGTAAATCTAACGTGAACAATCTTACTTTACTGTAACTTTTTATTTCACAACATTAACACATCACATATTTAAAAACAAATAATAAATATTACTAGAAACTAAGAGTATTGTTTTATACGAATTTATCAAATAAATATTATCTTCACTGAATCATACATGTTTGTCGATCATCAATTTTATTGCCCTTCGTAAATATGTATAGATATACTCGTACCCATGCAAACGCTGATATGAACGAGGGAATTACCTTATGTATGAACAGTGCAACCACGGTACTAATATCATACAGTAATCTAACTCTGCCCTGTCCTTGAATTTTATACCTACAGACGCGCTGGACGAGAGTGTGCGTTAGGGCTACCCGTCTAAAGTATTTTAATTACATCTGCATACTTGACTTTCTTTATTACTTATTATGCATTTTATTCAGTAGATTAAGGTATTAAACAACGCGTTCTTTTAATATTTGAGAGACTTAATAAAAAATTGTACACAAATAACAGTTATAAATTTCACACTGAATAATATTTTACCAACCAAAATAAAAAATATTAACACTGGACGTGTTTATGCACAATTAAAGCAATCAAAAACAACCTAATATAGGTTTACAACTGTTCTTCGCTACATTATTATTTAAATAAAAAGATCCACTGCTTAAAAAACGTCACGTCGGTATGCATACCGAGTGAATACAGAAATCGAGGCGCGTAGGTACAACTTGCGCTTCGTGCGTTTGTAAGAAGTTAGAATACTGTAGATACCATTATCGTGGTGCAATTTTACAATGTATTGTGTCTCATGATATCATTGCAATGATAGTAACATCCGTACCAAATGATATAATGTAGCAACTAAACAAGAAACTAAATACAAATTTAGACTTATTGAGACTTTACTTAGATACGAAACGTTAGTGACTCCACATGTTAACCTGCCAGGCTTGCCAATTTAGGGGTTTTCTCCCAAATGTAGAGGATAAATAAGTAGGATGGGGATTCTTTAGGGGTGTAATATTAATAATAATAATAATGTCCCGCCAGGCTATACGATCATGCCAAACGACGAAAAAAAATGTCAGGCATTATACCCGACGACCTTTTTTTTTCGTCGTCAGGGAAAAACCTACTACCTGATTCAGAGGTTGCCAGGAAGAATTCCAATTCATAATTCATTGTGGGGATTTTAGGGGTTTTTTATGGCGGCTTTACGGGGATACATTTTTGAGAGTTGGTAACCCTGTAACCTTCAAGTAGTGATGTAATGAATATCCGTATTGGCATTTGAGAATACTCGCATGTTTTTATATATACGCATTTGCATTCGCATTTGCAAGAATTGTGCGAATGTTTCCAATATACAGCTGCAGTTTGTCGACAAAAACATATTCGCCAAATCTATACAAATTTATATCGAACTACAGTTTGACAACTAAAAAAAAGTTTGCCAAATTAACATTCCACTATGTATAGATTCAAATGCACCTCCCTGGAAACCTATCGGCGCTCATGTTGGCGCCAAATAAAAAAAAACTGAATATTCGTGAATGTTCAAATAATATCATTCGTACACCTTACCACAATATTTATATTTTACTAGCTTATTTCTACGGCTCCGCCCGCTGTCTTGTTTACGACGACGGCACGATAATGAGTATCCTTTGTGTTATTTAGATTGTAATCTGTATGTGTGCATTTTTTAAAAAATCCGACCAGTAGTTTCTGCATGAGAGAGTAACAAACACAATATCCTCACAAACTTTCGCATTTATAATATTCATTTTAAATACGATAAGATTTTACAGGAAAAAATAAACAAAGCCTCAGCCCTGCTACACTAACCATTTGTTTAATAGTGTGACGGACCAAATGAGGACACCTTGCACCTGTTAAGTGGCCACTGTTGCGCACTAACATGTTAGCCAAAAGGACAAAAGTGATTTAGTCACAGATACGATGCTAGAAACTATTCTGTGAAGACTTACATTTCATTGTCCCACGAGCCAACAGCAACTATATGTTCATCGACCATTACACACACACTCAAAGGCGTAGTCGACAACGTAACGCTTCTTATTTGCTTCTTTTGTTCTATGTCATACACTTTCAAAGTCCCATCTTTGCCTACAGAGATAAGTCTTGATCCTTGCCGGAGAACGCACTTGACTGACTCCTTATGTAACTTTATTGTATCAATGCATTCTAAGTTATAAGATATTGATTCTGGGTCGCGTACAGGTCTGCAAACTCTGTGTACGATTTTTCTGACATGAGGCTTGGTGAAGATTTGTTTAGGTACTTGACCAAACTCCATTATTTGTACCTCTAAGGCATGTCTGTCATTCATGTCATATATGCAATCGAGATCAACTGAACCTTCGTAGCACACGTGATGAAATACTGTAAGGAAAAAACAAATGAAAATGCATTATTTGGACGTAAAATGTAAAGCTTGAGCTTTGAATGAAGGAAAGTTAGCAGGTATACAGTTTTGTCGTTTAAGTAAGAGTGTGGTTGCCCCCTGTAGTCGAGGAGTAGAATACGTCTACGGTATCCCCTGCCTGTCGTAAGAGGCGACTGAAAGGGGGCTTCTGGGATTGCGGGCGGCTGAGTGGGAGCTCTAACCGCCTAGCCAACAACCCCTGGAAGGACGGCGGCATGTGTGGCTGCATGTAATCGTACACCGAAAGGCGTAAGGGACATTCACGCTCCCCAACAGATGAGCCCGTAAGGGGCGCCGCGTTAGGGGGCACCGGTGCGTTCCGTCGGAGATCCCGGGGTCCCCTGCTAGCGCCGAGGAAGGCCACCGAGAAGGTTTTAGTGGGTAAAAATCCCACATAATCCGGAGTCTCTCCCAAGGCTTCGGTGTACATTTTAAAGGTTTCCTCCTCTTCACAAAAAAAAAGAAACAGGTAAGAGTATGGTTGCCAGCTTACTTTCATATGAGACTACCATTTTAATCCTCGGGATTGACTTTAAAAATCCTATTCTATATGAAGTTTCTTACAGATGTCCATGCGCGTTAGTAACCACTTATCATCAGGTGGACTGCATGCTTGTTTGCTACTTGAATCAGACGCAAAAAGTACCAACGCAATATAAGCAAACGCAGATTCGAATAAACGCCTAGGACTCGAAAACACATCAATAACAAGTCAAGCATTTAATTTCATGTTGTTGTCTAACGCGAAGCCATTACACGAAGATACTCTACCCTCGCTTTATCAATGTCAATCAATTTTCTATACTAATATTGTTTATTTATTATGTCATGTGTAATATCGATGTCTACAGTACCGGTCTGATTCAAAATTTGAGTTTATATCATACATCAATTGTAATAAATTATATTTTATTTTAGGCAATACAATATACATTAAGGAATTTAGGCGAAGTGCGAATGGAAAATATGCACATGTCCTTATTTATCCCGTTGTATATTGTCTTACTCCTGAGACTGCTCACACATATCCTGGATCCGGCAGTGATTAATATACAGGATGTTCTTTCATCGACGTCGGACCCTTTAGTCAAATATCGACAAATAACAGAGAAACAATATATAATAAGTGATTATTCAATACCATACTCACAGTCTGCTCCGACACCAAAGAATAAAAATCCTGTATAGATTAATAAAAAATAAATTATCAAATAATACTTATTACATAAACTAACCATTATTTGCTTTTACTGCCTCTTCACCCCTTTGCTTATAACCAAATATGAGATCTATCCATAAATGCAAATGTCTTGACACATAATCACATTCTAAAGCGTCCCTTAGTTTTAGTACAAAATCTTCTGGGGACGTCGCCCACGGGGGTAGTTTTACATTGGAAACTTTACTACCGTCATGTCGTTCACCGAAGTCTATTTCATACTTGTTCACCAGGAAGTCTCCTTTCGCACTGGTGTCGTAAAACTCTGGTACTAGTTCCTGATAACAGCCAATTTTCTCATGTTAGATAAATTCAACTATCACTACATAGTATAAAACAAAGTCGCTTCTCGCTATGTATGCTTAGATCTGTCCCTATGTATGCTTAGATCTTGAAACTACGCTACGGATTTCAAAGCATTTTTTTAATAGTGATTCAAGACGAAGGTATTGGATAACATAGTAAAGAAACATTGATAAGTTTAGATTTTTGACTTTTAGGCAGAACGAAATTTGCCGGGTCAACTAGTAATCAATATAACGCCTTCCATTCGCATTTTGCTAGCGCGATAAACTATGGCTTAAAACTCTCATTCTAAGAGAAGACCTGTGCCCAGCAGTGGGATAACAATGGGTTGACGACTAGATCAATACAATAGTTCTAGATTACGCTTTAGACAAATTATGAGGCAAAGTTTATATACATCATTATCCGCGTGTGGTTGTCACATGTTATCGCGTTTGTGTGACCTCTTGCCTAACATCGTATTAGAAAATTAATGGTTACATCATATTCATTTAGTGTTATCATTGATGATAGAAGAGTTAATTAAACGATGTCCCAAAGGTTACGAACGCTACTCCGCCCAGTAAGGCTGTTTGAAAAGTTTTCGCCTTGAGCAAATTAAAAAAGAAAATATGAATCGGCCGATCCTCTTATACAATTGTCAAAACTAAATGGGTCACCAAGACTAAATAAATCTGCCTCATAATTTAATGAGATTTCTCGCATAATTTTAACGAAGTGTTTTTTTTCTTCTAAAAATACCGATACGAACTTTAACCCCTTATTATTTTTCCTTCCTCTCGTCTGTCGCAGTCAAAAATTTCTTATTTATAGCGAAACCCCCTGGAGCTGGCGTCAATGACGTATCTTGTCACGCCATACCATATTCTGTCAAGCCTATTTCTCAAAACATGAAATTTATAGTGTGAAATAATCATAGGGGACCATAGTGGTTACTTAATTACCTTAAAATCGGACATATTGTTCAAACAGTTGTTATAAACATCCCTGACTGAATTAAACATTCTGTCCGGATGATCAAATCTTCCATTTTGAAGGCACAACATGTATTGAGGATATTTACGAACCTGGAAAAAAAACACAAGAAATAAAAAAAACTACATATTCCAAATAAATCAATTACTTCATAAACATAGAATTTTGTAACTTACTAAATTACTAAACAAATAACTTACTAAATAAAATAAGACAAGACCTGGCGCTGAATAGTGCGATCCGAACAAAAATTTCGGATCATTCATTTCATTGTATCTATCCAATAATTTCTCCAAACGATCAGGATTCAGTGCACCCATGGGTTTAGAAAGATCTCGAAACGTGTCGACACATTCCAAATCTAGATATTCTGAAGTATAATCAGCCACTACCCATGGAAATACTGGGTATTGTGTTAAATCGTTCTGACTTCTGTCTGCTAAGCTGTAAACAATACATTTTTTTTATAAGACTGAAGTTGCAAACGAGCATTCTGACCTGATGTTAAGTGGTCACTGTTGCCCATAGATATCTTTAAGCAACTTCATATAGAACAAGGGTTCAATCTAAAATCAATCACAGATGCGTTGCGGCCATCTTATTTCCCGAAACAAGATTAATCTTTGTGACCATGGAAACCGTGTACCGTGATGCCATTGTTCTACCACCCTTAAAAGGTTGAAGACGACTTGAAAACTTTTTACATACAGTTAAATCCGCACACTGGAATTTTATTGTGTGATGGTTTCCATGGATACACCCAAAATGAATACACAAACACCCCAACCCAGAACGGAAATCTAAATTCTTCTCTCAAATAGGCCTGACTGAACCCAGATCCTGCTGTGTGTCAGACCAGTGTGGTGATCGCTCCACCACGTGG
The DNA here is from genome assembly GCA_949699795.1 of Spicauda simplicius. Taxonomy (NCBI): domain Eukaryota; kingdom Metazoa; phylum Arthropoda; class Insecta; order Lepidoptera; family Hesperiidae; genus Spicauda; species Spicauda simplicius. The sequence goes on from OX453064.1 coordinate 6,286,345, forward strand.
ATCGTGGCAAAATTTAAAGTAGAATCCTTAACCACTCAGCTGGCATGACCAGGATAAGAATTAAGATTTCATATGTACAACTACCTACTATAAAATACGAAAAGGATATAACACAGTTACATTTATTTAAACTAACAAACATAATTATAATGCAAAAAATTACAACATTTAGAAAGTAAGTCTGAGTAATCTTGACCTCGAAAACAATGAAAATTCTTTTAATTATAGGAATGACCTTTAAAAATTGTATTAGCGATTTTTCACAGTAGATTGCAACAAACAATACGGCAAGCAAAAGGATTGATATACGACACCATTGCAAGAGTAGTAAAACATTAGTCATGTGGATCATGTGTTATGGCACAAATACCTACAATTAGGAAAAGTACATCTTACTATTTACTAGTTTCTAAATGAATGTGATTATTGGCCCAATCCGATACCGGATTTTCGGCACTTGGCTGAATCCGATACCGGATTATAGGCATATGATAGAAACTTTGGACATCGGCCAAAACGAGTAGTAAATACTGCACATCTTACATGCTTAAACGGGTCTGCCTTGCACTAATTTTTTTCTTTGATGTACTAAAGTTCATACATTCATATTTATATTTAATATCTATTTTTGTTTTTTGTTTTCCTTTTCTATTCTAATATTTCAATTTAATATAATACCGCCTTCGATGGTATCTGCTTTTTCTAAAGGTCGACTGGGAGAGAATGCCTATGGCATTAAGTCCGCCTTTGTACCACTTTAGGTATATAAGTATAAATAAATAAATAAAGTTTTATGGCTGACAATGATGACAAAAATACTGATTGTCAGGCTATTAATCCAAAGCAAAAAAAAGCTTTTTATAGGCAAAAATACATAACTTGTTAAAAAGTACATGCAAAAGTAATATGGCATAACATGTTCTCAAAAGATCAATAATCCTTAAGGTACATTAATTAGGACTTACCAGTTCAAATACATTAAATAGTCATAGTTGGATACAATTCCATTTTGCCACTGCAGAGTCATCTCATCTGTAAGGACTTTTTCCAAATTAACTTTAGGTGAATCTTCTAGAGTACAGAATACTTGATCTCTGATTTCTTCACATGGAAATGTTAAATAAATATGTGAGGTTAAGCTTTCCTCACTGCTGTATATTTCTAAGCCCTGAAAGTATATTTACACTATTTTTCTATTATACACAAGTATCAAACAATTATATAGTCCGTCTGATAGTAAGTGGTTACTGACACCCATTAATCATCAACCCATTATTGTCCCACTGCTGGGCACGGGTCTTCTCTCGGAATGAGAGAATTTTAGGCCATAGTCCACCGCGCTGGCGAAGTGCGAATTGGTGGACTTCACACACCGAGTAGGTTTTAGTGGGGGAAAATCCCACATAATCCAGAGTCTCTCCCAAGGCTTCGGTGTACCTTTTGAAGGTTTCCTCCCCGTCACAAAAAAAAAGGCTATCACTGGGCTGACATGAACATCTGTAATTAAGCCCAGATAAGATAAGTCTTGCCTGTGGTTAACCACTGGTGATAGGCAATGCCTGAGGTACTACTCAGATTAGTATGACAACCTTACTATACACCAAACCCTTTAAATTAGAACACAACACAAATATGCAAATAACACAATGATAAATTTCGACTTATCATTCAAGTTATACTAAAACAGCTGCAATATGTTAATAAAAAGTTATTTACTAAGTAGGTAAATGACTACACAGTTTGTTATAGTAATACAAAAAGTTAAAATAAACAATTATTTTGTCAACGTGAATATAACCAGCAGATATGGGACATTTAAATATTATCTATGCAAAAGTCTCTATTACAGTCCCTGAAATTTCACTAATACATAATTACTTAATGAGAAAAAACAAATGTTTAAATAAATTGCACAAATTCACATATGAAATGTGTAAGCATGCTTGCCAATTATAATCAATATCACAATGAATAATTGTTCAAATAAGTAAATTAATAGTGAAAAACAAAAACACAGCACATTTTGTTAATACAAAGTACAAAGCAAAAATTAAAAAGCCATAAAAATGAACATGACATACAATGATACATACAACTTGCCTTAACAAAAATCTCCTTTTGTAGATTCTCTTCATATCGCCAAATTTTACTTTAATTATTGGACTCTGCAAATAAACATTATTTATTGATGATGTTAAATAAAGCAAATTTATTAATTAATTGGTATAAGAAAAACAATTGAATATCTATGAACTAATAATAGGACTCTGCAAATAAAATTAAATTTGATAATTATTTGGTATAAGGAAAAACTAAGTGGAGTCTAACATTGCTAAAGTTCACAGAAAATGATGGTTATGTACATAAATCGCATCAACCCATTATTGGCCCACTGCTGGGCACGAGTCTTCTTCCAGAATGAGAGAGTTTAGGCCATAGTCCATCATGCTGGCCAAGTGCGAATTGGTGGACTTCACACACCTCCGAGAACTTTTTTTTTTTTTTAAGAACTCTCGGGTGTGTAGGTTTCCTCACGATGTTTTCCTTCACCGAAAAGCAGTGATAATTAATTTCTAATACGCACATAAATTATTGGTGCGTGCCTGGGTTTGAACCTCGGACCTCCCGATCGAGAGGGCAAGTTTCAACCATTAGGGGTACATAAATACATATCTGCATTATAAGTAACACAGATTTTTTTACTTTATGCACACTTTTTAATTTGTTTCTTACTAAATTTAATAACATTGAATAAGGTGTCCTGGTTCTGCAAAGTGTAGTAAGAGACATACTTCCAATGTATTTCAACTTGGTTCTCAATGGTAGCAATACAGTTGTGGCCAACCTCAGACAAGATTGTTAACTCATCTGGCATTGGTGACAAATGTCCATGGGTGGCAGTGACCATTACCATTAGATGGGACTGTTTAAAACATTTGTGTCAGATCTGAAGCAGAACTTCAAAATTTATCTGGAGTTGATAACAAATGTTAAGTACCTAGCAGAAGTAACAAATCCCAACTTTATCACTTGTTACTTAGAATATTTCTTTTATTACCAGGATATTTGTGGGCATTTAGTTATGCATATAATGCAATAACATAGGGTATAATGTATTTGTAACAAACAGAGCAAATATACATACATTTTCAATATTGCTAAATGGTTGGAAGTAAAGTGTAGTAGGGGTTAATGCGAGTTTCCCTTGATGCCTCACTAATGGCGAAATTTTCTCAGCTTGGAGCTCACAGATAATCTGTTCTGTGAAGTCGTCCATCATGACCGGATCGAAAACCATTCTCATGTAACGTGAGTGTAAAATGGTTGCCACCATACTATTGTGTTCTGGGGCATGCAACGTGGAAGCCCTGTGAAGCTGCTGCATTTGACTTAGACATTCTTCCGCAGACACAAAATCAAGATGAAAGAAAAATGCCTTTTTCTCATATTTAAATTTATATGGCGCTAATATATTGTCCTCTAACATCTCTGCATATTGCTTCGTTTGTACTTTTATCACATTTTTTCTATCACCTGTAGATTCTTTTATTAACGCAGAAATATCATAACAATCTTTAAAATGCAGCTTGATTAGAGGAAACCTCCAGTCTCTTGGTTCGAACACTAGCGACTTAGAGCAGAGTTTCAAACGCCCCTGTCTAGCCGAGTCAGTTATAAGAGATTCCTGATCATTCATTTTACATGAATAATCCTCAAAATATATCTCTCCTGGTTCCAATAGCAGCATAGAAAATCTAAAAATATATTCATATATTCGTTACAAGGTAGAATAAAGATCATGAAGGCCAGACGGCCTTTAAACTAGGTAAATAATAATTATATAGAAAAGTAAACAATATAAAAACACAACACTTAAACATTAATAGATTTTATTGTAACTTACCTGGACTTATTCATATTGAACTTTTTAACGTTTAAAGAATATTCACTGTGTTGAAACCATTCAATACCTAACAAAGTGATTCACATTACCATTCTCTTTTGTTTGTATTGCACCTTTTAACAAAGTAACTGAAATTAAATATTTTATCCTAATAGGTTTATGTTAAGTTCTTGATATTTGTGTCACTCTGCCATTAAACAAACTAAACGAAAAGTAGTGCATATGAGTTATTATTTATATTTTAGTGGAAAGATATTTAAAAATATACAAAACGCGTCCGTTCCGGTTTAAATTTGCACCTACGTATTTGACAATTGACTTGACAAAAGTGTCTTCTTGAATTTGTCACTTGAGTCATTTGACATTTGACAACACTTGTTATTTTCTTTTATTATTTTTATGGCCTTGGCTTCTATATATTCATCCCAGCCGGATTAACTTTATTTGCAGTAATTATTTGACATTATAGCTTGATTATAAATTACGTTATTTGAAACGGTAGCTTAATGTGGTCAAATTGTGCCTAAAAATTCTAGATTTCTTTGAATATTACGAATAGTATATGTTTTCAACATTTATTTATTTATTTATTTCCGAATTATTTGTTCTTTTTAAATTTTAGGGTTCTATAAAGATTCTTGCGTACTTTTACGGCACTCCGGTACGGTAACCAACTCCGTCGTCCCTATATCTCCAGGATGTATTTCATGAACCATGATAACTTTATTGGTTTTTATGCAGTCAGATTATTTATTTAAATTATTTTATTTCTGTGTTTTTCGATAGTCTGTGTACACTGTTCAATTTTATTCAAAGCGAAGGCGGTAATTTTGAGTGTCGAGCAAATATAATATTCGCATATTTATACGTTTCCAAAACAAAATTACTGCAATATATATAAAGAAAGATTATTAAAATTGTGATGAAATAAAATGCAAGAAAGCAAAAATGCCATATTCCAAATGCGTTTTCCGCAGAAATTGTGGTATTTGCTAAATTTACGTACGGGGGCAATAATATGGGGCGGGACAGGTCGGACAATTTTGCTTAATTATCGGCTTCTTCATAATTATTTACAATGCGATAATTCGGTTTTTAAGACTACAAATATATCTAGTTTTGTAAGGCAATTAAACCTATACGGTTTTCGTAAGGTGACTTCACATCTTCAAGATCCTTTATGCAATTCAAGCAATCCATATATGCATGAATATATACATGATTATTTTTTATACGATAGACCAGAATTATTAAATAAAATAACAAGAAAAGCTTTGACTATGAAACGAAGTTTCAAGCCAAAAGTAAGTATATACAACTTGTAACACAACAAAGCTCCTTATTTACCTTACTGCAACTACTCTTTCGTTCCTTTATTAACTTGAAATAATGGAATTGAAGAGAGTGGTCACCATACTGGTCCTCCACGGGATTTCAGGCTTAATCTTCTGACAGACATAAATGTTGAATGAAGAATTTAGGTGTCTGTTCTGGCTCTGGGTGTTTGTGTTCATGGCGCCTACGACACAGGCAAAATCCTAGCATGCAAATATGTATAAAAATCGTAAATATTAGTTTTAATGAACATTACAGTAGAAAGAACTAATTTCCATCCATCCATCAGCCCTTTGATGTCCACCGCTGGACGTAGGCCGCCACTAAATGGGGTCACTCCAACCGGTCCCGTGCCCTCTGAATCCAACAGTTTCCTGCTGTCTTTTTCAGGTCATTGGTCCACCTGGTTTTAATTTCACTTTTCATTAATTCTAATTAATTTGCTTTACAGAATATACTTAGCAATACTGACCAGGTTCCATTCATAACACCTTTGCAAAAAGCACGTCAAGCACTACGGGTAGCGTTGAGAAAAGCAGCTCAAGACTTAATGCTACAACATTCACCGAAAAATTACATGTATGATGAAGAAGGTAGGTTTAACTTAAGGATAATTTATTATTAAGTACTTATTGTTAGCCTATGGTATATGTTGCCATTTATATTTAAGTCTACCATAATTAATATTTTTATTATTATATAATACGCGAACAATGTATCGATAGCCATAGATATAGAATAGCAGTATAGACAAAAAAGTTGTAAATGGAACATTCGAGAAAAAACAATTGACGGTTGATAGTTCGAATGTTCACTCGCTAAGTAAAAATTATAACGCAATTGTAACTGCGCAATTAGCCGGTGTTTTTAATTATTGTAAAATAGAAATACACATAGTTTTTTCCATTCAGACGATTTTATTTACAGTGGTAACTGTTCCTTGAGCTTATATTTTGCAAGAGGGAAAAATATTAAAGTCATTCTATACTTCTGGGGCTATCCTAATAGTCTCAGAAGCGGGATCAACGAAAACGAATATTTGTTTCGATCCACGCCTACAAAAGAAAAGGAAAGAAAACGTAAGTAAAACCTCTATAATATTGCGATAAAATAACATGAATGATTATTTTTAGATTATTAGTACTGATTGTTACGTATATTTTACATATCTTTTTAGAAAATTTTAGATATCTTTTTTTTTCTTTTTTTCGAACCGCGAGGCGGAGCGGTTACCATTCCGGTCTGACACGCAATGGATGCCGGGTTCGATTCCCGGCCAGACAGTTATCTGAATGATTAGTTTAGGTTTATGTTCTAGGTGTATATTTCTCTGGTGTGTGTCCAGGATACCCACGACACAGGACAAAATCCTAGTGTGGGGCTATAAGTGTAGAAAGAGTGTTTTCTTAACTCTGTTGTTACTTGTCGATAGCTACTTCAGATTGCTTTTCTTCTCATAGCGTGGCACATATAAAAAAATAACAAATGGTAGGTACAAATATATGTAGGTATACTAAGTATGAACTTAAATGAATCCGATGTGATATTCGGTATTGATTTTTATTCTTTCTCATTCTACCTCGGTTTAATCATTAGAGTGATAGCTTAGTTATTTGAAAATCTGACTAATTGTTATTTGTTGCTCAGTCTGAGAAATTTAATGAAGAGAGGGTAAGACTAATGAATAGTCCACGTTTTGTTTTGCACAAAAGAAAAACAAATAATCATATTACCTACCTACTGAATAATGTCCACTTAACTGAGGGATTGCTTATCCTTAGAGATTTAAAATACTTATATCATCATCATCCTCATCATCCTCAAGAGATTTAGCACCAGTGTTTTAATGAAAAGCAGTTATTGTTATTATTATTTTCATTTTCAATAATATAGACTTTGTAATAGCAGTTTGATATACTGTTAAAGCTAAGTGCCGTTGAGGATGCTATTACGATTAACGCGACAATTACGTTTCGGAACAAACTTTAAAGTACGATTCGCATCGAATTGCTGTAAAAGTGTTTACATGTACAGTGTGTTGTGTCGTGAATAATTAGTGTTGTGACAGCTTATTAAGCGGTTGCCTGTCAGTTTCAGGTTTCGATATGAGTTGGCCGAAAAATGGAGAGCCAGAAAATGTGGCGAAAAAGCTTGACCCAGGACGACCTAGGTTTGAGGGTCAGGGTCGAGACTTTCGGCAACTTGGAGTGAGCAATGCGTCATGGCCAGGGCGACCCAGGTTTGAGGGTCAGGCAAAGACGTGGAAACATAACTCGGAGCAACCAGGGGTTTCGCGGGTGCGCGATACTGAGGTTGATATATATAATAACTTTGATGGAGAGCATCAAGGTCGGAAAACACACGAGTCAAATACCATTAGAGATACACACTTTAGATTTGAGGGTCAGGCAAAAACGGGGAGACACTTCACAGAGCAACCAGGGGTATCGCGGGTGCGCGATACTGAGGTTGATTCACATAACGACTGATGGAGAGCATCAAGGTCGGAAGACACACGAGTCACATACCATTAGAGATACACACTTTAGATTTGAGGGTCAGGCAAAAACGGGGAGACACTTCACAGAGCAACCAGGGGTATCGCGGGTGCGCGATACTGAGGTTGATTTACGTAACGACTTTGATGGAGAGCGTCAAGGTCGGAAGACACTCGAGTCACATGTCTTCAGAGAGAGGTCGCTCCGGACGCCAGCGAGAGGAGTGCGCAGCCGTTCGCGTTCGCTCTCCGAATCCAGTGCCAACGAGATCGCTGAAACGAGACGTTCTAGTCGACACAGGATTAGGCGGGGGAGGAAGCGAAGTTGCGGCGTGTCAACAGATTATGATGAAATACGATCACTTACCTCTAAATGGAATAAGCCTACTGATTCTACCAATAACGTATTAGATAAGGTTTTGTCAATTTTGCAATCAGTCAAGAGTTCAGAGAAGCCTAAACTGACTTTTAATACCAACATTGTTCCCGAGTTTGATCCTATGTCAAAGGAACAGACGGTTTTGACGTGGTTGACAAAAGTAGAAGAGTGCGCTGAGATTTATCATTGGGAGGATAGAGAGATAATACACTACGCGCTTCCCAAATTAAGTGGCATAGCTAAATCTTGGTATCAAAGTTTACCATCAATGTTGTTTACTTGGGCAGAGTGCAAAAATAAATTAATAGAATCATTTCCGGTCCGCGAAGACTACGCTGAACTCTTAACTGAGATGTTAGCCAAAAAGGTAAAATATGGGGAATCCCTAGAGATTTATTATTATTCTAAAATCAATATGTTAAATCGCTGTAGAATATATGGGCGACAGGCTGTAGATTGTCTACTGTATGGTGTTGAAGATAGGGCGGTAAAAGTAGGTGCACAGGCAGCACAGTTTTCCGTACCTGAACAGGTTTTAAAATACTTTAAGACTATTAAGGTCGGACAAAATCTCGAAAATAGCGGTGTAAAGACTCGAAGTGATCGTAAGGGTGCAGACGTTACAAAGTTTAGTAATGTTAAAATGACATGTTACAACTGTGACCAAGTCGGTCACCCGAGTTTCAAATGCGAGAAGCCGCCAGCAAACTGCACTGCTTGCAATAGGTCCGGTCACTTACCGATTCATTGTCTTAAAAATAAAAATACAAATAAAGACCCCGACTGCAGTAATATTCCAGAAAATTTGCAGCAATAAAATCCACCACGTGACTAATAAAAACACCGATATACCTTCGAACGCGTTACGCGCTGTCTCAGTAATCTTCAGTTGTGATACGAATATGTGCGTTTACGTTAATGATTCACTAAGGGGATGCGAAATTTAGAAATTGCTTTTTGATCGGGCTGAATAACCTATGCTTCCTGGACTTGACAGAGATGATAATTAAACTTGAAGACACCGAGCCGGTTGTCTATCGCCATTACTGCATGTTGTAATCAGATCGTGCCGTGATGAGCACGGTACAAGAAATGGTTGATAATGGTGTAGCTCGGGAATCGACTTCTCCTATGTGAGCCCTATTGTTCTGATTCAAAAAGAAACAGGAAAAAAAAACCTTTGGGGGTATCGAGTTTTAAATCGCAAGAGCTACTGGTTTTCTAAGATCCGAAAATTCGTAAAAACATGTTACGCCTTGTTTGGATAGTTCGTATCGTTTGTATCGCATAAAGCGCCGGGTGGGAAGGAACACCCTATTGAAAAGACAAGCGTGCCATTTCATACATTGCAGCAGCAGACCACTTGGACCCATTTATAAAGAGCAAAGGGGGCAATTGCTATATACTGGTTGTTGAAAGATGACTTTACCAAGTTTTTAAATATGAGACCTGTGAGGGATTCCAAATGAGCAACTGCAATTAAAGTTGTTAAAGACTACATTAGCTATTTCAGTGTCCCTAGCAGTATTATAAATGGAAAAGGTACTTCACATGCGGTGCTTTTAAGTAGATACTTCTCGGGTGAACAGCCAAATATAGAGGTTTAATAGAATCATACTTGACGCTCTCTCTACTTCGACTCATAGCAAAAACAAAAAGTATTGGGATGAACAAGTTCCAGTTCAATTAGGCCTCGAAACTACAACCCACAAGACAACCCAAAATATACCGTCTAAAATGGGTTCAACATTAAGACCAAAAGCGAAGGAATTTAAAGCGGTGTTCTGAACGACACTAGTAAAGCAACTTCTATAGATAAGTTAGTGGAAATCAGAAACGACGCATAAATAAAAGAACAACTAACTATTACTCGTTGGGAGATTTTGTTCGCGTGGAACGGCAAGTACCACACGACGGACAGTCTCAAAAAAATTAGTTGTTAAATATCAGGATCCCTATCGCGTAACAAGAGTGCTTCCAAAGGACAGGCACGCCATAAAAGATACTCTCCTAACACGTAAAAATAATTGTCGGTATGAAGGTGTAATAGCAGTGGACAAGATACAGCTGTGAGGAAAATGATTCTGATGATGGAGGTGGGGATTAATTTATGTTAAATAGATATTGATTTACAAAACGAAAATGTATTAGAATTATTAATATTGTAATATTAACATAGTAAGAAATTAATGACTCATGTTAAGTCATGTAATAATGGATCATAACAATTTAGTATGAAATCTCAAATTATAGCTGTATTGTTTTTTATAGTTGGTACTTTCTAAAATTGATGTAAATACATTAGTAATGCAAAGTCAATAATATCAATATTAATTTTTATTATATAAGATTATAATAATGTTTAAAACTTGATAATTTTAACGTTTTTTTTTTTGTTATTATCTGTAATAAGGATTTAGACACTAACTTTAATAACTTGTTCTTAGAACTAACATATCAACGCGAGAGGACTCGCTATTAACAGGAAGGCCGAGCTGTTAGCCTATGGTATATGTTGCCATTTATATTTAAGTCTACCATAATTAATATTTTTATTAATATATAATACGCGAACAATGTATCGATAGCCATAGATATAGAATAGCAGTATAGACAAAAAAGTTGTAAATGGAACATTCGAGAAAAAACAATTGACGGTTGATAGTTCGAATGTTCACTCGCTAAGTAAAAATTATAACGCAATTGTAACTGCGCAATTAGCCGGTGTTTTTAATTATTGTAAAATAGAAATACACATAGTTTTTTCCATTCAGACGATTTTATTTACAGTGGTAACTGTTCCTTGAGCTTATATTTTGCAAGAGGGAAAAATATTAAAGTCATTCTATACTTCTGGGGCTATCCTAATATTATTATAAACAGCTGCAATTGAATCAGTTTGATTTGCAATGTTATCATTTAAATTCTATTTAGATTCAATGTTATGTAACTTTAAATAGTATCTCTAGAAATTTAACTTGCCATTATTTATTATTGCAATACAGCGAGGTATTGCTGCTAGTGTCTTGGGTACATTTCCACGGGGCAGCGGTTTGGCTCATTTATTCTATTTATAATTGTAAATTTTAGTAAATAAATTGTAAATTTGGGTTATTTATTATAATGTTAACTAAATAAATAAATGCTGTAATTAAGCTATTTATAATGTGGATAATCTTGTAATGTTTATGGACGAAATCGGACTATATTTCTTATATGTAACTAAAACTTGTCATTATAATGCCAAGATTAATTAAATATTAATTTAAATATAGATATTTGAGCAAATTTAGGTAATCAGTAAAATCATTTTACCTCTCTATTAAAAACTGTTGTGTTATAATTTTTAGATGAACAAGAAGACTGTTATGATGATGAAGAAGAAAACATTGATCTGGACTGGCTCCTGACACCAAATAAACCTTCAGATACTGCTGAAAATAATGGCCAAAATGAACCCATTCATTCAGGTTTATCCATTATATTCCTTTATATTAGTCTCCCAAAAGTTCCATACTTCCAATCCTATCCCTACTCCCTTTTATTTATTTCTATTTATAGACCTTGAACAAATTAACAAAAATGCTGAACAACCTGTGGATAACAGCAGTTATGGGTAAGAATGACTATTATATTCATTTTTCAATTTCTTCCTTAGTTAGATTCAAAAAGTATTAATTAGCCTTTTTATTTTTTCATTTAAGGATTAACTGTATAATTTCTTCCTAAAATAGATTTGTAAAATATTATAAAGCTTTTTAAATTCCCAGGAACACTTCTCAGGATAGCCTTATGAGCTTCAATGATGATAATAATATGTGCCAACAAAATAATGATAGTTTCTCCACAACATTTTTGAGTATGCCAGATTTGGATCCAGAACCTCATTCCATTAAACAAGAAGTACAGTTACTAGCAGAGTTTAATATTGATAATGAAATAGATGAAGACATTGTGAAGAAGATTGGTAAAAAAGTTGGAAATGGTCGTAATTCACTCAATTGTGTTTTGCCATCTATCACCAGTGATCAAAATGATGATGGTGCATTGGTGGAGGTATGTATTCCTATATATTTATTGAAATAGTAAATAAGCATATAGCCATACCCATATAGTACAGGGGTTCTATCTAAATGCAATAATACATGCATTCCTACTCTTTGTAAGATAGTTAAGATGGTAGGACATTTGTAAAGTCTTTCTACCATAACAGAAAGGTTGATTTCATTACAAATAGATGTGTAGGTACCTCTCCAGTTGAACCACATTGGTTCTACCATATAGTGGTTGTGGTGTGTTGTATGTACTGTGGACTGCATTTAAATTTTTTTTATTAAAAAAAAAGACTACAAGTCACCCTTCAAACATCACATAATTAATACTTAAAGAATATTGCTTATTAATTAATTATTATTTATTACTTTTAGAAAGACAATGGAATTGCAAATCATTATCATGGTGAATGGGACCAAATGTTTAATGACATAATAACTAATAAAGGTTCCAATCAAGAATGCGGCACCAATTTAAAGGATTTCTACTCACAGATATCTCAATCTGTAGATTTGCTCAACTCGTAGTGAGGTTTGGGTCTTCTATTATACACAAGTATCAAACAATTATATAGTTTGTCTGATAGTAAGTTACTGACACCCATTAATCGACAACCCATTATTGTCCCACTGATGGGCACGGGTCTTCTCTCGGAATGAGAGTTTTAGGCCATAGTCCACCACGCTGGCGAAGTGCGAATTAGTGGACTTCACACACCTCCGAGAGGTTTTCTAAAAGAACTCTCGGGTGTGTAGGTTTCCTCACGATGTTTTCCTTCACCGAATAAAAGTAGTGATAATTAATTTCTAATACCCACATAAATCAGTGGTGCCTGGGATTGAACCTCGGACCTCCCGATTGAGAGCGCAAGTTACAACCATTAGGCTATCACTGCTCTTCACCCTGTAGTCGGGGAGTAGGGCGCCGCACTAGGGGACACCGGTGCGTTCGATTCCCGGGGTCCCCTACAAGCGCAGAGGAAGACCACCGAGGAGGTTTTAGTGGGCAAAAATCCCACATAACCCGGAGTCTCTCCCAAGGCTTCAGTGTACCTTTTTAAGGTTTCCTTCCCGTCACAAAAAAAGGCTATCACTGGTCTGACACCCATGAACATCTGTAATTAAACCCAGATAAAATAAGTCATGCCTGTGGTTAACCACTGGTGATAGGCAATGCATAAGGTAACCTCAGATTAGTATGACAACCTTACTATACACCAAACCCTTTAAATTAGAACACAACACAAATATGCAAATAACACAATGATAAATTTCGACTTATTATTCAAGTTATACTAAACAGCTGCAATATGTTAATAAAATGGTATTTACTAAGTAGGTAAATGATTAGACGTTTTGTTATAGTAATAGAAAAAGTTAAAATAAACAATTTTTTAGTCAACGTGAATATAACCAGCAGATATGGGACATTTAAATATTATCTATGCAAAAATCTCTATTACAGTCCCTGAAATTTCACTAATACATAATTACTTAATGAGAAAAAACAAATGTTTAAATAAATTTCACAAATTCACATATGAAATGTGTAAGCAAGCAATGGCAAGCATGCCAAATATAATCAATATCACAATGAATAATAGTTCAAATAAGTAAATTAATAGTGAAAAACAAAAACACAGCACATTTTGTTAATACAAAGTACAAAGCAAAAATTAAAAAGCCATAAAAATGAACATGACATACAATGATACATACAACTTGCCTTAACAAAAATCTCCTTTTGTAGATTCTCTTCATATCGCCAAATTTTACTTTAATTATTGGACTCTGCAAACAAACATTATTTATTGATGATGTTAAATAAAGCAAATTTATTAATTATTTGGTATAAGGAAAACTAATTGGAGTGTCCAACATTGATAAAGTTCACAGAAAATGATGGTTATGTATGTAAATACATATCTGCATTATAGGTAACAAAGATTTTTTTACTTTAAGGACACTTTTTAATTTGTTTCTTACAAAATTTAATAACATTGAATAAGGTGTCCTGGTCTGCAAAGTGTAGTAAGAGACATACTTCCAATGTATTTCAACTTGGTTCTCAATGGTAGCAATACAGTTGTGGCCAACCTCAGACAAGATTGTTAACTCATCTGGCATTGGTGACAAATGTCCATGGGTGGCAGTGACCATTACCATTAGATGGGACTGAAAGCCTGTTTAAAACATTTGTGTCAGATCTGAAGCAGAACTTCAAAATTTATCTGGAGTTGGTAACAAATGTTAAGTACCTAACAGAAGTAACAAATCCCAAATTTATCACTTGTTACTTAGAATATTTCTTTTATTACCAGGATATTTGTGGGCATTTAGTTATGCATATAATGCAATAACATTGGGTATAATGTATTTGTAACAAACAGAGCAAATATACATACATTTTCAATATTGCTAAATGGTTGGAAGTAAAGTGTAGTAGGGGTTAATGCGAGTTTCCCTTGATGCCTCACTAATGGTGAAATTTTCTCAGCTTGGAGCTCACAGATAATCTGTTCAGTGAAGTCGTCCATCATTACCGGATCAAAAACCATTCTCATGTAACGTGAGTGTAAAATGGTTGCCACCATACTATTGTGTTCTGGGGCATGCAACGTGGAAGCCCTGTGAAGCTGCTGCATTTGACTCAGACATTCTTCCGCAGACACAAAATCAAGATGAAAGAAAAATGCCTTTTTCTCATATTTAAATTTATATGGCGCTAAAATATTGTCCTCCAACATCTCTGCATATTGCTTCGTTTGTACTTTTATCACATTTTTTCTATCACCTGTAGATTCTTTTATTAACGCAGAAATATCATAACAGTCTTTAAAATGCAGCTTGATTAGAGGAAACCTCCAGTCTCTTGGTTCGAATACTAGGGACTTGGAGCAGAGTTTTAATCGCCCCTGTCTAGCCGAGTCAGTTATAAGAGATTCCTGATCATTCATTTTACATGAATAATCCTCAAAATATATCTCTCCTGGTTCCAATAGCAACATAGAAAATCTAAAAATAAATTCATATACTCGTTACAAGGTAGATTAAAGATCATGAAGGCCAGACGGCCTTTAAATACATAAATAATATTAAATAAAAGTAAACAATATGAAAACACAATACTTAAACATTAATACATTTTATTGTAACTTACCTGGACTTATTCATATTGAACTTTTTAACGTTTAAAGAATATTCACTGCGTTGAAACCATTCAATACCTAACAAAGTGATTCACATTACCATTCTCTTTTGTTTGTATTGCACCTTTTAGCAAAGTAACTAAAATAAAATATTTTTGTCCCAATAGGTATATGTTCTTGATATTTATGTCACTCTGCCATTAAACAAACTAAACGAAAAGTGGTGCATATGAGTTATTATTTATATTTTAGTGGAAAGATATTTAAAAATATACAAAACGCGTCCGTTCCGGTTTAAATTTGCACCTACGTATTTGACAGTTGACTTGACAAAAGTGTTTTATTGAATTTGTCACTTGAGTCATTTGACATTTGACAACACTTGTTATTTTCTTTTATTATTTTTATGGCCTTGGCTTCTATATATTCATCCCAGCCGGATTAACTTTATCTGCAGTAAATAATTTACTTAAAGCTTGATTAAAAATTACGTCATTGAAATGGTAGCTTATTGTGGTCAAATTGTGCCTAAAAATTCTAGATTTCTTTGAATATTACGAATAGTATATGTTTTTCAACATTTATTTGTTTCCGAAATATTTGTTCTTTTTAAAATTTAAGGTTCTTTAAAGATTCTTGCGTACTTTTACGGCACTCCAGGTAACTAACTCCGTCATCCCTTTATCTCCAGGGTGTATTTCACGAACCATGTTAACATAATCACGATGATGTATTTTTGTTGCCGCTACAACAAATAAAACTTTAGGAAAAAGGAATTAAAAATATTTATGGCGGGCTCAACAACAAGCTTGTTTTTATGTACGATCAAAATGTACCAAAGCGTGCTGTTATTTTTGCCGTTTTTTTTATAAAATGGCAAAAATAACCAGCATACCCAACCATTCCATACTAAAATTGATCGCCAGCGACTGAGAAATCTGACTGCCATAGTAATGGGATATTTTGACACTATTTTATATACATGCTACAAATTTTGGCAATCCTACTACATAATAGTACAATAATAATTACGTATCCATCACTCTAATAAACAAAAATACGCATACTTTTGGCTATATTAGCGTCAAAAAATACAATAATTTTTGAATTTTTGTGAACGACAGAAAGCTCAAGTGACGTCACATGCTCGTTCACACCAGCTGTATCTACGTTGTGTGTTTTCTAGTAACAAATTTATTTCAAATATTGATCGATTACTGAGCTATATCACGACAGTTTTTTTATCATTTTAGTTCTAGTAACATCAGATCGATCAATCAATTAATGGAAACAAACTTATAATATACAACAGGATTACAGGAACAGCGGGTGTTTACCAGCGTGTGAAGTCACACGACTCATAGGACGTCCGCCAATACAGAGACAGCCTTTTTTGCGCGAGTTTTACAATTTTAAACTATAATATTATTTTTATTGAAACTACTGTATATTTGCTTGAAATAGTAATAGCGTGTATATTTTATCACAAAGAATTACGAGTATATATATACAAAAATATCTAAAGTTATACATAAACTATGAAGGGACGCGCCTCCACCATTCCTACGGCCAGCCATAAATTATGTTTTAAATTTTAAATAATGGTGCCTGCGATGAAAGAGAAAAAATGGAAGGGGAAAAAACGATTCTTTAGTTTTTCATAACATTATGGTTATAATTAATAGGAATCAAACAAAATTAATTTAAAATAGACCACCACATTAATATTGTGCACTCAAATACTTTTTTATTTCATACTATTTTGACGTAAAATCCAAATCAGCGTTTAATTATAAACATCATTAATATTATTAAATAAAAAACGTATAACAATAATTGGTTTTTATGCAGTCAGATTATTTATTTAAATTATTTTATTTCTGTGTTTTTCGATAGTCTGTGTACACTGTTCAATTTTATTCAAAGCAAAGGCGGTAATTTTGAGTGTCGAGCAAATATAATATTCGCATACCTAAACGTTTCCAAAACAAAATTACTGCAATATAAAAGAAATAATAATAAAATTGTGAAGAAATACAATGCAAGAAAGCAAAAATGCCATATTCCAAATGCGTTTTCCGCAGAAATTGTGGTATTTGCTAAATTTACGTACAGGGGCAATAATATGGGGCGGGACAGGTCGGACAATTTTGCTTAATTATCGGCTTCTTCATAATTATTTACAATGCGATAATTCGGTTTTTAAGACTACAAATATATCTAGTTTTGTAAGGCAATTAAACCTATACGGTTTTCGTAAGGTGACTTCACATCTTCAAGATCCTTTGTGCAATTCAAGCAATCCATATATGCATGAATATATACATGATTACTTTTTATACGATAGACCAGAATTATTAAATAAAATAACAAGAAAAGCTTTGACTATGAAACGAAGTTTCAAGCCAAAAGTAAGTATATACAACTTGTAACACAACAAAGCTCCTTATTTACCCTACTGCAACTACTCTTTCGTTCCTTTATTAACTTGAAATAATTGAATTGAATGCGGACGATTCGCGTGACAGAGTGGTCACCATACTGGTCCTCCACGGGATTTCAGGCTTTATCTTTTGACAGATATAAATATTGAATGAAGAATTTAGGTGTCTGTTCTGGCTCTGGGTGTTTGTGTTCATGGCGCCTACGACATAGGCAAAATTCGAGCATGCAACTATGTATAAAATTCGTAAATATTAGTTTTAATGTACATTACAGTAGAAAGAACTAGTTGCCATCCATCCATCAGCCCTTTGATGTCCACTGCTGGACGTAGGCCGCCCCTAAATGGCGCCACTCCAACCGGTCCTGTGCCCTTTGAATCCAACAGTTTCCTGCTGTCTTTTTCAGGTCATTGGTCCACCTGGTTTTAATTTCACTTATCATTAATTCTAATTAATTTGCTTTACAGAATATACTTAGCAATACTGACCAGGTTCCATTCATAACACCTTTGCAAAAAGCACGTCAAGCACTACGGGTAGCGTTGAGAAAAGCAGCTCAAGACTTAATGCTACAACATTCACCGAAAAATTACATGTATGATGAAGAAGGTAGGTTTAACTTAAGGATAATTTATTATTAAGTACTTATTATAAACAGCTGCAATTGAATCAGTTTGATTTGCAATGTTATCATTTAAATTCTATTTAGATTCAATGTTATGTAACTTTAAATAGTATCTCTAGAAATTTAACTTGCCATTATTTATTATTGCAATACAGCGAGGTATTGCTGCTAGTGTCTTGGGTACATTTCCACGGGGCAGCGATTTGGCTCATTTATTCTATTTATAATTGTAAATTTTAGTAAATAAATTGTAAATTTGGGATATATATAATGTTAACTAAATAAATAAATGTTTTAATTAAGCTATTTATAATGTGGATAACCTTGTAATGTTTATGGACGAAATTGGACTATATTTCTTATATGTAACTAAAACTTGCCATTATAATGCCAAGATTAATTAAATATAAATTTAAAAATAGATATTTGAGCAAATTTAGGTAATCAGTAAAACCATTTCACTTCTCTATTAAAAACTGTTGTGTTATAATTTTTAGATGAACAAGAAGACTGTTATGATGATGAAGAAGAAAACATTGATCTGGACTGGCTCCTGACACCAAATAAACTTTCAGATACTGCTGAAAAGAATGGCCAAAATGAACCGATTCCCATTCATTCAGGTTTATCCATTATATTCCTTTATATTGATCTCCCAAAAGTTCCATACTTCCAATCCTATCCCTACTCCCGTTTATTTATTTCTATTTATAGACCTTGAACAAATTAACAAAAATGCTGAACAACCTGTGGATAACAGCAGTTATGGGTAAGAATAACTATTATATTAATTTTAAAATGTCTTCCTTAATTAGATTCAAAAAGTATTACCCTTATTTTTTTCATTTAAGAATTAATTTTATAATTGCTTCCTAAAATAGATTTATAAAATATTATAAAGCTTTTTAAATTCCCAGGAACACTTCTCAGGATAGCCTTATGAGCTTCAATGATGATAATAATATGTGCCAACAAAATAATGATAGTTTCTCCACAACATTTTTGAGTATGCCAGATTTGGATCCGGAACCTCATTCCATTAAACAAGAAGTACAGTTACTAGCAGAGTTTAATATTGATAATGAAATAGATGAAGACATTGTGAAGAAGATTGGTAAAAAAGTTGGAAATGGTCGTAATTCACTCAATTGTGTTTTGCCATCTATCACCAGTGATCAAAATGATGATGGTGCATTGGTGGAGGTATGTATTCCAATATATTTATTGAAATAGTAAATAAGCATACAGCCATACCCATGTACAGGGGTTCTATCTAAATGCAATAATACATGCATTGCTACTCTTTGTAAGGTAGTTAATATGGTAGGACATTTGTAAAGCATCAGTCTTTCTACCATAACAGAAAGGCTGATTTCATTACAAATAGATGTGTAGGTACCTCTCCAGTTGAACCACATTGGTTCTACCATATATTGGTTGTGGTGTGTTGTATGTATTTACATTTTTGTGGACTGCATTTACATTTTTTTTTATTAAAAAAGGACTACAAGTCACCCTTCACACATCACTTACTGATACTAATACTTATAGAATATTGATTATTAAAGGTACTGACAGACATGCTCATTAGTGGCATGCTAATTGATCGCTAAAAAGCATGCTCAAAACGAGCATTCTCTTTCATTGTACACACATGCTTATTATAAGCATGCTTATTTTAGGCATGCCCACGAAAAAGCATACTCGAAGCAAACAACAGAACACACATGCTATTTAAACGCAAGTTCTTGTATAAAATGGACGCTTGTTTTATCCGTAAATAGTTAAATTTGGGTCGTTCATATCTTTTAATAAATTTTCGTAGGCATTTTTTCGTGCTATATTATTTTTATATAAAGGCGAACTTGTGTTCCATAAACACTCGTAACTTCGATAATAAGTTACAAAAATCAATGTTTTATCTTCTTCCCAACGCGCCATTTTATAATAAATTACTTATTAAATTATTATTTTATAATTACTTATTTTATTAATTATTTTATTGAGTTGCGCTCCCAAAGCGAGATCGAAGTGACAATATTTAAATTAAGAATGCTCATAAGCAATCTTGTTCAGACATGCTCAAAGCACACCCCCCTTTCACCCGCGCCTCAGGAAGCATGCTCAAAAATAGAACGGCGGTTGATTTGTGAGCATGCTAGAATTAAGCATGCTCATTACTAGCAACGTTACGACACACATGCCATTAATGAGCAAATGCTCATTACTAGCATGCTTTCGTGCTACTAATGAGCATGTGTGTCAGTACCTTAATAGAGTATTGTTTATTACTTTTAGAAAGACAATGGAATTGCAAATCATTATCATGGTGAATGGGACCAAATGTTTAATGACATAATAACTAATAAAGGTTCCAGTCAAGAGTGTGGCACCAATTTAAAGGATTTCTACTCACAGATATCTCAATCTGTAGATTTGCTCAACTCATAGTGAGGTTTGGTTCTATTTGTTAAAATTTGTGTAACGAAATTTTCAAAACTGTTGTTCATATTATTTAGCCATATGATAAATGTGTAAAAAAAATTGGTATACATGGATACCAGGTATCTATCCTTCGTTTATGCTTATTAAAATAAAATATTGCCAAAATCTTATACCATGTATTGTTAAAATAGAAAATACATATTTGTTTTTGTTCACTTCTTTTGTTTTTTCTTCTCTGCCTCCTCTTCTTTTTCTTTCTCAATGACGGACACGTATGAGTTAATGGTGTCAGCATCAAGCATCTGCATGGGTTGGTTGCGTCTCATCACAGCTATCTCCAAATTTTTCTGGCCGGATTGAACAACTTCCAAAAGTGCACGGATCGCAAGCTGAAAAATGCAAAGCATGATTCTTTATTTTGACTCTATAAATAAATTTATATTAAGTCCTCTACTAACTACTAAGTAAACTAAGAATTACACTAAAATATGTAGAATGTTGTAAATTTGTTCTTTTTCAACAATAATGTAAATTTACAAATATAAAAAGACGTAATGTTAAAGCTTACTTTTATTTACAAGATTTACATAGCAGTGTAAATAATATTAGTTGGCCAGATTATTCCTGAAGCATCCTATGCATAGGTCTAGGACATAAATTATGGGTGTGCCAAATCTAAGTAAAATCTAACTGGTAGTTTTTATGTGAAAGAGTAACAAACACATACATCCTTACAAACTTTCTCATTTTTAATATTGATAAGATATGATAAAAACAAAACAGGAATAATAGACTTTTTAGATGATACCTTTACTGCTCCCTTTTCAGTTGCGACTTCCTCTGCAGTGTAATTTTTTTCTAGAAATTCTCGAACGGTCTTTGCTGAACGGCCAGTTGCATTGGCTTTCCATTCATAGTAGATTCCAGAAGGTTCTGTTTGGAACAAGTGAGGTTGACCGTCATAATCGAACCCGCCGATGAGACAAGATATACCGAATGGACGACGTCCATTGCTCTGGGTGTACTTTTGTTTGAGACTTGCTATGTATCTAGTGATGTATTCCAGAGTAACTGGATCTTCAACGGTAAGTTTGTGGGATTGACATTCGATCTGTGCTCTGTTTATCAGAATGCGCGCGTCAGCAGTTAAACCAGCGAAGGCCATCACAACATGATCATCAAGGAGGCAAATTTTCCTCACCGTCCTCTCTTCTTGCAATTTCGCAACAGATTTTTTTTCAACCCCCAAAACGACAACATCGCCGCCTCGTACACCGACCTAAGGAAGATTCAGCGTAAATTAATACGATTAAATATGAATATATTAAATTAAAACTTTTCTAACCAACTTACTGCGGTGGATCCTTTGCGGACTGCTTCTTGGGCATACTCTACTTGTAATAAATGACCATCTGGGGAGAATACTGTGATAGCTCTATCGTATCTAGCAGACATTTTTTAACGAGGTATTTTTATTCACGATTAAAATTCTCTTCAACAGAAAACAAATTTTTAGAACAGTACAAAAGCCGACTCACTTTGTTTGACAGTCTTTTTAACAGGGTTGCCAACTTGCCAATAGTCAATTAGTGATGTACTGATGCTACGATTTAGTTAAAAATACGATAATGTAAAGTTGGGATTATTTGTTAAATAACTATTCTTAATTTGATATTTAATAGATAAATTATATAATTTTATATGCAATGTAGATTAATAATAATTCTATGCATTCAATTATTTGTTAGATCATTACAATAGTTTATTGATAAAAGCAATAGATATTTTCTTGTATGGTATGCTGTAATTTTTCACTACTTACACAAATATTGTATTGGAATAATAAAGTTGTGAAATAATATAGACATAATAAATTTATGATAATACGTATGAAATTTCTTTCCTTTAGTTAGAATTGTGAATTTCTGGCAAATACATGATAAACTGCTAAAGCCGTTTAGCAGTTTATCATGTATTTGCCAGTTCAGTCCGTTCCAGCGTGTATTTTAAAATTACCTTGACGCAGAAAATATGTTTTTATTAAAATATTGTTATGTTGTTTTAATATAATCATCTCCAGCTATAATGTGTATTCATTATGGAATACATAAACAAACATGAATCGATACAATAAGTAACATCGATGTTTTTAACATTTTCAAACAGCGCTATTGGCGATGATGACAGGATAATTTTGAGCATGTTTTTACATAAGTTGCCAATTTAAAAAGTACAAAATAAATGTAAATAAATAAATTTCGTTACAAGTATTATTACAAGTAATTAAAGTTATATTGAACTTATTACAAGGAAATTATCTTATTACGCAATATTAAATACGAGTCTGGCTTTTGAAACAAAACTTTTTGTCATGCATACTGTGATAAACAATATGTCAGTTGAATCCTATTGTCAAATTGTCAATTAACGAAATGTCATAAGTGCAATATGGCGGCTTCGGTGAATGGTTTTGAGCCGTGGTTAAATGCTAAGTTAAAGTCCCTAAAAACTGATGAGGGAGTCTTCGGATCATACATTTCAGGTATTTTGGAAAGTGAAGAATCCGTAGAAGAGAAGAAAGATGCCTTGGAGGGCATACTTTCCGAGATAGTGGTGAGTGAAGCATGTGACCATTAATGATGAAATCATTCAATTTCGTGATTATATTTGGTGTTTTATCAACAGGAACATGATATCTCAGTACATATTGACGAGATAATAGAGAAATGGGAGTCGTGCAAGCCAAAAGAAGAAGCTCCAAGGGCGGCAAGAGACGTGGATGTGCAGTTAGGGGTTCTGCTGGATTCTCAAGCGGTGGCCACTACCACTCGTCGTGAATACACAGACGAGGAGAAGAAAATCCGCGAAGCAATCCTGTCTCAGTACAGTCAGCTCTCTGATCATGGGGTACGTTATAAATTAACATAATATTGAATGTTGTCTGCTTCTTTAATATATTAATGTCGACGATAATAAGAGTTGAACAGTGACAAAAAGCGGTATAGTTTTACTGAGGAGATACATCTAGTACGCCTAATTCTACTAAAATCAAATCTTGCTTTTTGGTGGAAGGCCGGATATGCTGGTGGCTTTACAAATGAGTGAACATTTATGTGGGTTTATTTATAGGTGTAACCTCGATGTGATGTCTTACTGTTAGGCAAACTATATTTCTTATTATTACTTCAATCATATAAAACAAATCCAATAAACTATTTGGTGGTAACCTGACAGTTAATCAATTACTATATTTATAGGTTTGGATATTTTTGTAAAATATACACTTCATTGACAATCTTAAGATTTTTAACGCCATTATCTCTTATTTCTCCTCAGGAAGATATAGAAGATGATGTGGACTCAGATGGCCCTGACCTAGTGAAGAACACCAATGCATCAGACGTTGCACATGCTGCTCGTGAGCGACGGGAGCAGGCACGTCTCGAAGCACAGCGCAAGAAAGAGAAGGATAGAGAGGACAGGTACAACAATTTATACATCCCATGTTTACCTCAAGCTAATATGTAGTTTAAGTATAGCTAACATCATTTGCATATAGACAAAACTGTTGACAACATCTGTACAAACTGTAAGTGAATAAGATCCATTCCAAATGATGATACTTTTGAGATATTCAATACAACTTTTAATAAAACACAATGGTATGACACACAGCTTAGTTTGTTTTTGCTATTGTAATCTGAAGTGGCTAACTACAAGGAGAGTTTTGGTGAAACAATAATTTTTGGGCATATCATTGGTTCTTTTAACTTATTCCATTTTCTATTTTATGATTACTGAAGAAAGATATAATTTGACCAATTTCCCCGTAGCTATGTATTAAATTTGTTAATAAATGTTTAATGTTTTTAAATATGAGGTAATTAGTATAGTCTTCTGGAGTGGTTACATTTTTTATGAAATTCAGGTTGACCTTGGCTTGAATATCAGTTGGTTTCAGATGTCTATTGGTAGCAATGACCAATTATTAATATTGCCAGCATACTTTTAAATTTATAGTTAAGTGAAGTTTAAATAAAGACAGATATAGTGTTCCCTAACATTCAGCAATTATATGAAATTCCAGCTATTTTTACTATGTCCAGTATTTAATCATGACAGCTTAACATTATTTCGAGAAATAATAAATGTATTTTTTTCATTACAGGGAAAAACAAAAGCAGTTAAAGGAAGAGAAAAAGGAAAAACGCAAAACACAAAAGGGCGAACGTAAGAGGTAGCAGCCATGTTGTAGCAAGTGAACACAAGTGTTCAGCTTTGCTACTACAATTACTATTAAAATATCCTTAGAAATTATTGTTCTGTTTAGAAGCTGACATCTAGCAATAATTATATGGTGCCACGAGCAAATTTGGGTAGCAAAGCATAAATGCTGAAATAAAATTTAGCAGTCTTCCATTAATTGTTGTCTCCTTATGTTATGATCTTATTGTTAATATGTAGGATGTTATGTCTTACAAATTATTTGCGTATAGTACATGCCTTAAAATATACCTTTGATGTGATTATCAAAATGTACAATTGTACACCTCATTTGCTTAAAAAAAGACGGATTTGACAAATGAATTTTGCTTAAACCGTATTAATTGGAAAGAAACAAAGTAGATTGTTCCTATATTAAGTGTACCTTAACAAATGGCAATATATTAAATGTTCTAAAGTTTTGTTTAAAATGTTAATGAGTAGGTGTGTAAGAAATGAAATTGTTAATTTTTGGTCATGTTAAGATGATAATTGGTTGAAAATAATAATGGAGTGCCCATAGATGCGAGTTATTATTCTCAGGATATTTTAAAGTAATTTTGTCATGTAAGTTAGATGTAGTTTTGAAGCACTTTGAATTAAAAATCAAACAAGTTGCCAATAATTTGTAATGTTGTGGTCTAAAAGTTTATCGAAACTTTTATATGTATGGTAAATACTTGTGATTTTTTAAAGAGACAAAAATGACTATTTTTGTGCTGTAACATTGTGTGTATTGTTTTCAATGCTTTGTTAATTAGAGTATAACCTAGCGCACTAAGTGAGGCTGTGGAAATCTATTAAGAAGTTGTCATCAGCAATATTGTGTAAAATGCTTTGATGCAGTTCATCTATTTAGTATAATAAACATCATAATGATAAAACACATCAGTCTCAGAGTTTGACGAATAATATTAATTATATGATAATTAAAGCCTATACATGTATGGAATTTCATATGTATGAATGAAGTATCACACTTATTGGATAAATGGAGCCTGTCTAAAATGACAATGTCATGTGTTCTAATAAATACCCATTTTTTTAAGAGCAGACATTACAAACCATTGTTAAAATAACAGTATTTTTCATAACTCATATTTACCCAAAATAAAGTATTTATCAATATCTCCAATGTGCTTTCAGAATTCAGTATTCTTTACCTCAACAGCAATATTGATAAGGCTAAAAGTTATGATATAAAAATATTTTAAAACTTTACAATAGTTGATATACATGTATGTATCACAAATTACTTGTTTAAAATAAATTTACATTATATGATTAATTAGTACTTTTATTTCTATTATTTTGTATTGTTTCATAAATACATTAAAAAAGATGAAAACAGCTATTAAGTCAATGTTTTGTTTTCACTAGTTCTGTCCCTATTATCATTACTTGTTTCTATTTCTTCCGTAACAACAAAATTATGTGAACCTCCAGCATAAATTTGAGTTATTTTAGTCTTGTCATTTATGTCAATGGGTATCTTGGTGGGGATGAAGATGCAGTCTCCAGAGGCTGTACCTGTATTTGAATGTTCGTTCCAACCCCATGCCCATAAACTTTTATCATCTGCTAAGCAGATGGTATGCTCAGATCCTAAGGCTACATCTGCTACATTTCTGCCATCTGGAATAAAAAGCATTTCCTTCAAAAATAAGTATATCTCTGTTATTATAATAGCAAAGGGGTAAGTATAGTCTACATGAGAGTAAATAGGCTAAGTTAGCCGTATGACGCCACACATTTCAATCTATCTGAGATAGGATGTATGATATATAATAATACTCTTTATTGTACCCAGAAAGTAGCGATAACAAAAAACATACAAAATAAAAACAATACAAAAGGCGGTCTTATAGCTAAACAGCGATTTCTTCCAGGCAACCTAAAGGTATGGAGTTAAAGTAAGTGGTAAATAAGAGAATAGGTTAGGTGCAATAAGTAAGTTTTAGTTAAAATATTTACGAAATAGAGTTCAGGAATAATTAAACGATAGCAATGAAGCAATAGGAGAAGGACATACAGTAGAAGATTATATTTAAAGTAAAGAAAAAGGTAAGTTAGAGCTGAAGGTAATAGGATTTAACTAGATTTTTGAAGGAGTATAGAGGAGTATAGAGTATAGAGATATATAATGTATGATGTGAGGTTTATTATAGATGTGTTGCTACATCTAGTTGGAAGGTCTTGTATATTTCTTTTACCATAACCTTCAAACCAAACCACTGCAGTTTTAATAAGTGTTGAATCTTTGACTTCAGTCACTTTAATGTCCTTATAGTAGTGTTAGAAAGCAGATGTAGTTCTGAACTCCCACCAGTTCTGATGGATGAACTCTGGTAAGAAGCCAAACTGGAATCTATGAAGTTTTGGTAAGATTTAAGAACAAAGCATGCAATTGAATTGACCTTATGGATGAATAAGCACTAAAACCTATTTATTAAATACAAGATAACAAAAAATGAAGTTTCAAGGTTACCTGGTAGTTTAATTCGAATAACATTTCCTTCAAATGGTACATCTGTGCCAAGTTGTCCATAATTGTTTCGACCCCATGTAAGGAGACTTCCATCCTCAAGCCAGAGTAAAATATTAGTCCAGCCACTCAATAGTTTCTTTACATTTTGTTTCACATCTATATCTATCTTCTGTGGCACAAATACACATTTATATTTTTCTGAACTTAACAGTAGCTGCCCATGTCTGTTGTCTCCCCATACATATAATGCTTTTTCATGGCTGTTCCAGGCAACTGTGTGGTTCTGTCCACAAGATAAGTGTGATATATTACAAACTTTGGGTACTTTTTGGAACCTGTCTGAGGATAAAATGTCATAGCCCAGACCCAGCTGGCCATGCTTACCGCATCCAGTAGACCAAACCTCTCCCTTTGAGTTAAATATAGCAGAATGCCTTAAACCCATAGACACCGCACATGCATTGACTTGTAGCCTGATGGGTTTCACACTCTCAGGGAAATGTTTTTTGGGGAGTCCCAGCTGGCCATTGCTATTACAGCCCCATACAAACATGAACTGGTCATCAGTGACAGCACAACTGAAGTCCCACCCGCATGCAATGTTAGTAAATTTTATACCACTTAAGCGATATATCCTTTGAAAAGTTGTGGTTTCATCAATGCCTAATTGTTTTTTCGAATTCCATCCACATGAAAACAGCTTACCATCGTCATCTAGCAGAATAGTGTGCCCGCCGCCGCAAGCTATTTGTTTTATTTTACCCCACAAATCTAATTCAACTTTTTGCGGTTTTTCTACTTGTTCGCTTATAATACCAACACCTAATTGTCCATGTGAATTTGCTCCCTAGAAATTGAAATCAAATGATTAAGTTCGCACATCCTATGATTGCGGCTATTTTAAAATTTAAATAAAATAAATAATTACCCATGACCACAACATTCTGAAAATGCTGTATTTCTATAAAATCTTTAGAGTGAGGCTAAGTCATTTACTTAAGTAATAATGGACTTAATATAATAATTGATTTATAAAGAAGCTTTTCTCCGAAGTTTTCATTAATTACTTATTACTAATTTATTATAAAATCAATCCTGGAGCTTTTCACGTCCATTTGAGCAATCAACTGTCAGTGTCAATGTCAATAGTGTCAATCTAATATGTCAAAGTCATTCATAAATATGTCACTGTAGACTTTGTTTTCGCGTGGATGTTGGAAAATTATCTCAAAGATCTGCGTACCGTAGCGTAGTAACACGTAGTAATGTAAAGGTGGAACAGTGAATACTATAATAACTTATTTTGCATTACTGTGTCTAGATTTGGAAGTTATTTATGTGCTTCCTTGCATTTTAACATAAAGCTACATATCAAACCCACATAAATCTACTAAAAGGGAAATTGCTAGGTAAACTGATATAATTATTTATTTTTGAGATTAAAAAAATAAATACCTGCTTTTGTAGTCGTTTTTTACGATGCAGTTTTTTAAAATGCATAAAATTTTTTAAATAAATAAATTACAAAGATAAGATAAAGGTTTGACATAAAATTTTCAATTTAAACTCTCGAAACTTGATTTAATGGGCACTGAAAAAAAGTTACTAATCAGGTTTAGACAAAATCTCAATTTACAAGGGAATACCCAGAGTCCTCTGTTACATATAAGTTTAATAATCCATACACATATTTTAATAAGAAATAGCTCTGGTCGCGATACATAAAATAACATACCTACTTAACAGAAATTTAATTTTACAAATGATTATTATTAAATTCAATAATATGATTTAGTAAAGCTCATTCTAAACCTTTCACAAAACCTCCGTCGTTTACTATAGTGGTTGATAACACATCTCTTATATGAAAGCATAACGCCGTTTTCCTTGCACCATGCATTGATATTGAATTTCGCGAACGGGTGTCGCAGTCACAAATTGAACCGCTTCGAAGTTCCGGCAAACTTAGCGTGTGGCTATGGCGCAGTTTACATAATATTATGCTATGTCAACCCACATACGAATGATAATGTAATTTAAGTTAACCAATGAAATATGGGATGCCGTACCCTGGAGGATAACTTGGTAACTTAATTTCAAACCAAAGATATATAGCTGGTTGATATTAGATAATGTTATGGTCGTTTATGAAGGTCTTTTTCTATTTTATGTGGCGAAAAAATATTATGCGAATAAGTAATATTGATTTTTACTCATACCTATATCATTTAAGACGTCGCCTGTATGAGGTTTATATTTCTTGTTTATACAATGTATAAAATGTAACCATGTGTAAAAGTGAAATAATTCACTTTTACACATGGTTTCCATACACCTGTATGGAATCTGTATGTAATCCGCAGTATTTTTACTGTACTTTGCCATTGTCCCGAGACTATTTTTCATCTAGAATTCTAAACGTACGCATAAAACGTACAATAGAATTGTACGTTTTATGCATTGTATTGTGTAGAATTGTTGAATTGTAAGATAAATTTTAAAGATTGCACCAAATAATACCTTTTTCCAAATTTTTTGCCTCATTTTTTATTTAACGTTTCTTCTTGTAAAATTATTGTTAATCCTGTTTTATCATTTGGTGACCAGCGTGGCGGAGCGGTTACCGTACCGGTTTGACGCGCAATGGCTTCCGGGTTCGATTCCCGGCCAGACAGGTATCTGAATGTTAGTTTAAATTCATGTTCTAGGTCTGGGTGTTTACGCCCTGTACTTCCGGGATCAGAATAGGGCTACGGCATCCCCTGCCTGTCGTAAGAGGCGACTAAAAGGGGCTTCCGGGGTTGCAGACGGCTAGAGTGGGAGCTCGAACCGTTCGGTCAGGCAATCCCGGGAAGGACGGCGGTATGTGTGGTCGCATACCGTCGTAAAGACTAGACGGAGCGGTGGGCCCAGCCGCCCATCTGGGAGGAGCCCGATGGGGCAACGCGCTCGGAGGATTCCGGTTGAAGTCGTTTCGAGATCCCGGAGTCCTCCTTTTCAGCGCCGAGGACGGCCACCGGGGGGTTTTAGTGCGGTAAGAATCCCACATAACCCTGCGTCGGGTACCTTTTGAAGGTTTCCCCCTCGAAAACAAAAAAAAAAAGGTCTGGGTGTTTGTATATTCGCTTGTGTGTGCGGTGTGTGGTTGTGGATACCATGGAGGAGAGAATCCCAGTGTGGGGCTAAGAGTGTAGAAAGTGTTTTTTTATTGCAGAACCCCAATTTATTGTTTATCCCAACCGATTTATTTTAATTTATTCATGTTTTTTTGTTTGTATGACAATGCACGATTAGATGATAGATCAATAATGTCATTCTAAATACAATATGGTGGACAAGGACATATCTATCTAATAAGATGGCAGAATTGTTATTTTTTTGGAGTACCTACCTAGACGTTTCTAATACCTTGTTTTTAAAAACTGGTTCAAATATAATTATTACTTAGATACATCGTTTGTTATTCGGAAAACAGCTTTATATAAAACTAGCTGACCCAGCAAACGTTGTTTCGCCATATAAAAATAAAAAAAAAATGTCAAGGGTGGACAACCCTTATCACTAAGGGGTATGAAAAATAGATGTTGGCCGATTCTCAGACCTACTCAATATGCCCACAAAATTTCATGAGAATCGGTCAAGCCGTTTCGGAGGAGTATGGCAACAAAAACTGTGACACAAGAATTTTATATAATAAACTAGCTGTCCCGACAAACGCTGTTTTGCCATAAAAAAAACATGCGTGGGTACAAAGTACACATGTCAGAAGTGAAACTTCTTTGGCGAACTAATTTATAAATCTTGTTTATATTTATACAAATCTAAAACTTTAAATTTCCAAGATTAAGAGGAAGGGAAAAAGGCGTGATACGACGTTCGCTCTGTCTCACTTTTTCTCTCAATCTTTCTCACTCGCTTGCTCCCTACTCTCACTCCACGGCTAGTTGCTCATGCTACGTTCGCCCTGTCTTACTCTCTCTCAATCGGTCTCGATCACTCTCTCTCTCTTTTCCGACACTTCCGTTGCATACCGGCGTGACGTTTCATCTGTAAAAATTTTACCCTCATGCGCCTAAAGAAGTTTCACTTCAAAAATGTTAAGGGTGGACAACCCTTAAGGGGGATGAAAAATAGATGTTGGCCGATTCTCAGACCTACTGAATAAGCATATACCTAAAATTTGGTAAAAATCGGTCAAGCCGTTTCGGAGGAGTATGGCAACAAAAACTGTGACACGAGAATTTTTTATATTAGAAGATAAATCCAAATCATTAATTATATTAAGATGGGACGGAGAAAAATATTATGCAACGTGTACTTTAAGCAGTAAAACAGAATTTAAAATAACATTAGTGGCTTAAAACGTTACCCACCACCCAAACGGCGTAAACCTCGGCCGACCGCACGTTAAAAAATTCACGGCTACAATAAAAACGAATTATTATTGAAATGGCACAGTCCCGTGCCTAACGGAATAGGCAGATGCTACTTTCAAATTCCGGATTCCCAACCTACATGTTCTCCCAGCATCCCTCATGTTATAGTCTCATAAATAATTGTACGAAAAACCACTTTCGGAAGAGTTCTCGGAACGTCCTCCGGGAACTTGCGATCGTAAATCCAGGATCGAATGCTTGTTTATGCTTAGTGCGTACCGTCGGGATTAGATATGTGGCAATTTAGCAAAATCATATTACATAACTTTTTGCCCGATAACTTTGTTGTGGAATGTGGAGTAAGGGAAAATAACTTTTGTATGTAAAAGGCAGAGTTACATAGATATTTAATTTCTTCTATATCGCTAAATGTATTAGGTAAGGGTGATTTGAGTAAAGATTTACTTAACTTAACTGTAAGGCGAAATGGTTGTTTTATAAACTTATGTAAATATATTTATCAATAATTGTCGTCGTCTACATCAAGCTGTTAGTGCTCCATTGTCGGGCATTAGTCTTTTCTCAGAGGGCGGTGATGCAGCCAGCAATGCATCCAATGATCGCGTTGATTAAACGCTAAATAATAGACCTCACACTTTTTTCATTTTAAAACTGTCATTTGCAGATTTTTTTTCATCATTATTTGCAAGTTGGTAATAATAAATTTCCATTACGCACATTATTTATCAATATTTTTTTGGGGATAGATGTGGTTGCCGGTTCGCTTTCATTTAAGGCGACTTAGTCCTCGGGAGACGTCTCATCACTCTTATTCTATTTGAACTAGCATACAGAGGTACATAGGCGGCAGTGACCTACCATACCAGTGACTTATCATTAGATGGAAAGCAGCGTGCTTTCCATGTGGTCACGTTTGCTATTTCAATTTGATAAAAAAAAATGTGTATCTAATAAAATAGCGTTAGCACTTAAGGAAACCGTATACGTATCCGTATTAGTATTTCGTATCACTTTTTACAGCAGGCTTAGAATTTTGAAGTGTAAATGCAAAAAATTCACTATTTTTTGGCCTGTATACTAGGTACATAACTGTGACTTACTAAATGTAGTATGGTTTTATTCTATTCGTTTATTAATTTTACGAAAGAAACAGGTATGATAGTATTTTTTAGTATATTTGTAGTTAATATTTTTCTTTTAAATATTTTCATAGTGATTGTGTATTTTCCACAATAACTTTGTTGTTTCTGTTGCGAACGAGACGTTATCATTAATTAGGAAACTTCTGAACAATTTGTTTATACTTTAGTAGGCCTAAAATAAACAGCTCCTCTCAAACTAATCCCTTGTTATTTTCGAACTTTCAATAACAATTACGATACGAAACTCAGAGGGATGGAATAATTAATAAGTAAAAATATGCGAAGGCACAATATAAACTGATCTTATATACACGTACATATCTATAATTACATGTGTTTGTTTGTTGATTTCAGATAATTATTTATTTTATAATTATCTTCCATCTCAAGATAATGACTATAGACAACGAGATAAAAAACGTATTTAATCAGGTATAACTTTTTTATCTGATGAAGTAGCAAGGGAGCACGCAGGCCAACTGAGGGCAAGTGATCATTGCTGGCCATGGACATCCGTGAGCAACTTCATCCACAACATAGGTTCTATTTGAAGTCAATCACAGATGCGTTGCCGTTCCTGAGGACTAAGATGGTCACCTCAAGAGTGCCGGTATCCATAAATGTTGTTCCATCGAAACGCAAGAAATGCTTTACGCTAGAAGTAGATGTGGCGGCGGGACCTCCCCGGATGAATTACACTGGTTGTACCACCTGGTAAAGCTGTTGGGAATAATGTCCTTTAACCTGTCGTTTTAGTTTGTTGGCATTTTAATGTGCATATATCAGCTGAACGTTGAGCACTTGAAAGGCCTGCTATACCTATGATACCTAGAGTCGTCTCTCTCTATTGGACACGGGTTTGTAGTCACAGTGAGGGTTTTAGTCCTTAGTACCTACACCGTGCCAAAAATTTATTGATATTGATAGCCTTCACGCATCTTTGAGAACTTTCATGCAAGTTGGTTTTCTCTACATGTTTTTGTTAGATGTTAAAGCAATGTAGCAGCGAGCTAAGTGAATGTCCAATGAAAGACATTTAATACATACATTCATTTTATTAGAATAAAATGCAATTGCAAGTCCTCAATTCATTATCTTATCTTTTCATCGAATTAATTCTAAATTCTTTAAAAATATTTGTCTGCGTTAAATCTACACTAGATAATCCTTTATCATACATATTTGTCGCAAAAAAATCCCAACGCTCGAGACATTTCCCGCTCAAATTATTATTTTTTAAATCACAAACATGGTCAACCAAATATACAGCCAACATAATACTTCGAGTGGATCGTTCTAATCGTGTTTTCTAATTACTTATTTATTTACAATAAAAGTTTCAAAATCGATAATAACTAAATAAATTTCTAAGACGGACATATGTTATCAAATTATGTAAACCCTGCCTCCATTCTACCTACAGTCAAGCAAAGACCACCGCAACTTCAAGATGTCATTATTCATTTATTATTGTGTTTGTTCTGTGTGACACAGCAGGTTAAACTACGACACGAGCCGACTTTTTATTAAAAAAGTTAGTACATACAAGACAAAGTTCAAACTTTCCGTCCCAATATGCAGAAGGCTACACGACACATGTGTTTCCCGAGATGTATATTTCTTAAATCGTAAAATAGAAGTAGCAAACGAGCATGCAGTCCACCTGATAGTAAATGGCCACCACCGCCATGGACAGAACAGACGTTCTATATGAAGACAACCAAAGATGCGATACTACTCTCGAGGACTAAATTGCTCGCCTTATATGAAAGTAATTTGTCAACCACACCCTTCCAGCGAAATGCAGGAACCGCTTTGCACTAGACATAGGTGTGGCGGTGGTCCTCCCTGGTCTAACCATACTCGTTCAACCACTTCACGTGTCTGTATCGTCAACCCATTATTGTCCCACTGCTGGGCACGGGTCTTCTCTCGGAATGAGAGAGTTTTAGGCCATATTCCACCGCGCTGGCCAAGTGCGAATTGGTTGACTTCACACACCTCCAAGAATATTTTTTTAAGAACTCTCGGGTGTGTAGGTTTCCTCACGATGTATTCCTTCACCGAAAAGCAGTGATAATTAATTTCTAATTCTAATTTCTAATACGCATATAAATCCGTAATGCGTGCCTGGGTTTGAATCTCGGACCTCTCGATTTAGAGGGCAAGTTTCAACCGTTAGGCTATCACTGCTCTATAAAGTTAGTTAAATTTCAATTAGCATGTTTTACACAGTCTTGTTCGTTGATATATTGCCCGTAATGCATACCTATAATTTAAGCAGTATGAAGTATTTCATACAATATGGCGTAGGTAATAAAGTGTCGAAGTAATGTTCAGAAACGCCCATAAATAACAAACGAGCTGTGATTAATACGCGAACTGGGAATAGTCAAAATTCGCAAAAAATGGATGCACTGCCGTAGCTCGCTTTTGTAATTTGTACACTGAAATTTATTACGATACATTAATGTTTGTCATAAATATTGCAAAATATAAGCAGGGCTTAAAACGATTCTTGAAAGTCAGTGTTCGTAAAAAAATATACACAAAAGTATGTATAATATTCAAATACTAAGATGTTGGTAAATATTTCATTATCAACATAATTAACGACGTAAAATACGCGCGTTCTCTCAAAATTAATATTTCTAGGTTAATTTCAGAAATGGGTAGGTAAGCGCGAAGTTTAGACAGGTTTTTATGCACCATATACCTAATTATATGTTTATCAAACAGGGTTCCTACATAAAAATTGAACCTTGCACTAGGTTATACTTGTTATGTCCCTGTAGTTCCGGGACCAGAATAGGACTACGGTACCCTCTGCCTGTCGTAAGAGGCGACTATAAGAGGCTTCCGGGGTTGCGGGCGGGAAGAGTGGGAACTAGAACTGTCCGGCCAAGCGACCCCGGGAAGGATGGCGGCATGTGTGGTTGCATGCTGCCGTAAAAACCAGTAGGTGCGGTGAGCAGTTCACGCCCACCAGGGAAGAGCCCGATGGGGCACACGCTGAGGACACCGGCGGCGGTCAATTGGGGTTCCCGGAGTCCTCTTCGCAGCGTCGAGGTCGACCACTGGGGGGGTTTTAGTGCGGTAAGAATCCCACATAACCCGCGTCGCTCCCACGACGTCGGGTACTTTTTGAAAGTTTCCCCCTCGAAAACAAAAAAATAGGTTATACTTGTTAACGTATAAATTTGACATCATCTAAACTTTTTACTACACAACATAAAGTTTAATCTAAATTTAGAAGTAGAAATGCGGGTAGCGTAGCAGTGCCTTTTTCTGATTGAAACGTCTGAGATGTCCTCTCCTTTGTGACGTCTCTTTGATCTTCACCTATAAACGTACGTACCCGGTAACTGGGGTTTATATCACCTTTACCCGCGACCAATTTTCTCCTTTGACACGCGAAGTGTGAACGAATCAAACGAGATTGAATGTTTCTGTAGAGTAAAGTCTGATGGATTTGTCTCGGAATCTATTATGGTGCAGAAATTGTGTGTCAATTTGAGTTTTTCCTGTTGTCCTTAATTAAACTTGGTTACGTTTTGTCAAATGGTTTTCTTTGGTTTCAAAGTACTGTAATATTCTGAAAAAAAAAAAACAGATTAAGTATAGGCCATAAAGTGGGCATTGTCACAAATTACATACAAATATTTTTATGACCCTCTACACTATCATTGTTTTGGATCAATTGACTTTGACGTATTCAATGAGATTAAATTTTCACAACAAATATTAATAAGCAAAAAGGCGTAGATGGTACTTTTATGATTCTTTAGGCCTCATGGTTTGTCGGATAATCATGATTGTACAAATATGTATTTCATGATAGACTGTCAACAAAATGTTTTACAATGACTCTACTTGTGACCAAACCGAATGACATTACTTAAAATTTTTTGGAACTTTGTGCTTAGAATACAAGTATTGATTACCTATATTACTAGTAACCATCTAATCTGTTTCATAAGACGTTAAACAGAGTTTACCATGGTGATATAACATGAGTAAAAATCTCCCATGTCAATTCTTTTACAATTGGAACTTCTTGAATTCAATGTCCCATTTATTGTTATGAAATGAAATATCTTTAGTGAACAATTATAATCATAGGAAGTGAATCAAGTGAACTATTGTAAACAAATAAGAACCAAAATTCTAAATTTATATTTGAAATTAGTCGTTACGAAAGCATTCTAATGCTATTTGACACTAGATGGCAACAGTTACACACTATGGATCAATAGAAACTACAGAAGCTAATAATAGATGGCGCTGAAACTATATTTTATACTTAGTGTCGATAGATGTCGCTGTTACCAGTAATTAAAGTAATTCAAGCTTCCCGCCAATAGAGGGCAGGAATAGTATCATAAGTATAACCGAGACAAGTATTCAAGTATTAGCTAATATGGAAACACCAAGTAATGTAACACTAAGACCAAAAAATTTTTTATTTAAATCTAAATCATGCGAATCATTGGACAGTACCTCATCGCACTGTACCGATGGCTCTGAAATCATCCAAAAAAGTTTAGATTTGTCAACAAATATGGATCTGGATTTAATTAACGAATTACAAACGAAGAATGAAGAACTTGCCGCGAATTTATGTAGCACACAAAATGAGTTAGACAACATTATTTTAGAAAATATTGATCTAAAAAAACATATTAGCGATCTTAATAAACAAATATCATCGCTGAAAAACATCTGCAAAACCCCAACTTCAACTTCAGCAAAAAAAGACAATTCCAATCGTAAGAGATCCATAAAAAAAACAACAAAAACCTCAGTAATTAAGGACTTGCGCCCAGCGCTTACCCAAAAGGATGAACTTCAACCCTTACAAAATGTATCCAGTGAAACTGTTAATAAAAATATAAATCATCAGAATACTAGTTTACAAACAGAAGAAACTCTAAAAGAAGAATGTCAACAGCCTCTTCACCTGTCACGTCAAGGATGTAAAAATAAATGCAGCAACTTATCGGCTAAGAAACCAAATCAAAAAACGATTTATATTGCTGGAGGAGACCAATGTATCGGACTGTCCCGAAAACTAATACACTCGAGGAAAAATACTCCATACACAAAATACACGGTGTCATCTTTTATTAAACCGGGCGCTGATTCTGAAGAAATACTTAAGACATGCGAGGCATTTAATATCACATCGGACGACCGCTTAATAATAAGCATAGGCGAAAACGACAAAGACCCAAATAAAGTTATGTTTGCCTTAAGTAATTTTCTTAAATGTATAAATAACAGATGTCCAGTCCTTGTAATAAGTGTGCAACAGAACTTAAATTTAAACGAGTTCAAGCTGAATCACTTAATCAAAATGACTTGTAATTATTACACAGAAAATTGTTATTTTTTAAATTGTAATACATTAATATCCTATGACCATCTTTGGAATATGTGTATTAGGTTAAATAGAAAAATAGATCAAATAGACTATGAAACCAGGTTTCTCGGATTTATGAAAAAAGATAATAAAACTAGTATAAGGTGCGAGAGAGGACTCGGTTACGTTAAAAGTAAACCTGCTAGACAGCTTAAACAACAGTCTACAATTACTGATTATTTCAAGGTACAAAAGAAAAAAGCAGTGTCAGGGTGTAACGTTAATGTGTGTAAAATAGTTCAATCTAAAATTACAGCGTATTTTCAACAAGCAAAAACACACTCAAAAATACCAGTCTAACTGTAACGATCCTCAATCGCTCAATATAACTAAGACTACCACGTCTTCTGATCGGTTTTTTCGTTAATAAAAAAATCAATAGATTCCGGATAATGCACCAAAATATTGCCGGCATTAATAGCAAAAAATGTATATTAGAAATTACTCTAACTGAACTTTTTGAGAACGGTAAAGATCCTGATATCATTTGCATCACGGAGACATTTATCGAAAAAAGCTGTGAATCAAATATAACTATACATGGCTATACTGTAGGGTCAGTATTCTGCAGGAATACACAGCAAAGAAGGGGCGGTGTATGTATTTTGGTTAAAAAGGACATAGATTTTAAAATAATAAATATAACAGAACAGTATGCTACGGATGGAGTATTTGAATGTTGTGGCGTCGAAATCCCGTCTCAAAATTTAATAATAATATGTTTGTACAGAACCCCGAAATCAAACGTAAATTTGTTTTTTAGTATCTTGGAGAATTTTTTACATATTTTAACAAATAAAATAAGAAAAAAAGTTGTATTAGCAGGCGACTTAAACATAAACACCTTAAAAAGTAAAACGGACACAATTAAGTTAATAGACATAGCTAATAACTTCAATATGAGCCTACATATTAATGTCGCCACGCGAAAAAACACATGTATTGATCAAATAATTAGCAATGTACCAAACGCGCAAGTAGAAGTGCTAAAATTAAACCTATCGGATCATGACACAGCACAAATGCTCTTACTGCCTAGACAAATTATACAAAATGAAAGAAACGAATACTACATATTTAAAAGGGACTACTGTGACGAGTATATTAAAAAATTCTGTAACTACATCAGCAGCATTAAATTCTCGGAGGTGTACGAGCAAACTGATGTTAATATGGCGTTTAATAAATTTCACGAAGAATTTATGACGCTGTACAACTTAACATTTCCGAAAAAAAGAATTAAAGTAAAAAATCAAACGAAAAAACTTCAATGGATTACGAAGGGCTTAAAAACTAGCTGCAGGACAAAACGTAGCTTACAAATGCAATATTATAAAAATAAAACGACGGATAGTAAAAAGAAATTTTCGGCCTACAATAACCTGTTGAAAAAATGCATTAGAATATCACAACTAAACTGCAACAATAAACTTATATCACGATCAAAAAATAAGTGTCGCGCAGCTTGGAAAATAATAAAAACAGACCTTAACAAAACAGACAGACTTATTAACGAGATAAATATTAAGGGAGTAGTAATAAATAATCCAATGAATATAGCACAACATTTTAATGACTATTTCGTAGAATTGACAAACAACACGACATGTAAGATACATAATACAAACTCGTACTCATTATCTAACAGCGTATTTTTACGGCCATTCGAATCTGATGAGGTTAAATCATTAATACGCTCACTGAACAATACAAATTCAGTTGGTTATGATGACGTCACTACAAAAATAATAAAACAATGTAGCAATCACATAACAGGTGTACTGTCACATATAATAAACTTATCCTTTGAAAATGGTCGCTTCCCTGAAAAGTTAAAAAAGTCGATAATAAAACCCATACACAAAAAATCTGATAAAACTGTGGTGTCTAACTATCGTCCAATAACTTTAATTCCGATATTTGCTAAAATATTAGAGAAAGCCATGTACACACGCCTTATTGAATTTATAACTAAATTTAAAATCCTAAAAAAAGAGCAATATGGGTTTCAAAGGGGAAAATCTACAACTGCAGCCTGCTTTGACCTTGTTAGTACTATAGTGGATAGCATAGATAATAAAAAACTCACCACTATTCTACTTATTGATATGACCAGGGCGTTTGATTTTGTTTGTCATGAAATCCTATTACAAAAACTCGAAATGCTTGGGATCAGAGGGCTGACTCTTAAGTGGATAGAGTCATATCTTAAACATAGAAGCCAGTGTGTTGAACTTGATAATATCAATGATAAAGCAGAATATATAACGTATAGTTCAACATATCGACATACTACTAGTGGTGTCCCTCAGGGGAGCATACTCGGTCCATTACTATTTCTACTTTATATTAACGATTTACCTAACGTAACTGACAATAAAATGATATTATATGCTGATGACATTTCCGTAATTGTGACTTCAGAGAAAATTAATAATTATGACATAACCAACCACACAGACGAAGTAAACAAAACATTATTATTAATAATAGAATGGCTCAATAAAAATAACCTAAAAATTAATCTTAGTAAAACTAAAATTATGACATTTACAAATAATAAACAACCAATACGACAATTAAATGTAAGATACAATGATATAAATATAGAACAAATAAATATAGCAACATTTTTGGGCATACAAATTGACGAACTAATTAATTGGAAAGCGCACATACAATACATTTCCCAAAAACTGAATAAATTCGTGTATGTACTACGTCGTTTGTCGCAAACGGTTTCTCTGAGCGCAGCCTTCACGGCATACCATGGATATGTTGCTTCAGTATTAAATTACGGCTTACTAATATGGGGGAACTCAGTAGACATAAATAGAGTATTTATTATACAAAAAAAATGCCTACGTGCTATTTGCCGCCTTGCGCCGCATGAATCTTGCAAGCCACTTTTTAAAAAATACGAAATTCTTACTTTACCGGGCATGTACATTTTTGAAATAGGTAAATTTGTTAAAGCTAATCCCGATCTCTTTAAAACTGCTGGTGACATTTATAACACAAAATCAACAAGACTTGCAAGTAGGCTAATATATAATAAAATACCAAAATCTGCTCTCTATGCCAGAAATTGTTACGCAATGTGCATTAAAGTTTATAATGCATTACCAGCAGACATAAAAAAATTACACATTAATAAATTTAGGAAAGAACTGAAAAAATGGCTTATAACAAGAATAATCTACTCTGTAAATGATCTGTTGGGGAAAAAATGAGTACTTAGATTTTAAGGAATGATATATTGTAAGGACAATTTTATAGCATTAAAAATTTATTATGTATTATCGATGAAATCTTAATTATGACGAATTCTTATATATTTTGATTATGAAAATTGTAATCTAGCTAAATATTAAATGTTGCAATTATTTTATCGAAGTTATATACTTAGCTGTAAAAAATAGATTGACCACTTTAAATTTGCATGCCGACAAGGTAGAATAAGAGAACACTGTAAATAATTATAACAGCTTTTATGTAACCTTATTCTGGCAAATAAAGAATTATTATTATTATTATTATTATTTATTTTGCATAGGTCTACGGAGGCACTTACAAATTGTCAGTTACATATATATTTTTTTACACTACCACCGGATCGGAACACGACCTTAACCGAGAAGATCCGGCAAGAAACTCAGTGGGTTTTTCTTTTTTATTTGTATGCCATTAATATTTGCCTTTAACATACCTACTTAAAATTTTATTTTTTACTTCGACCCATCTATTGTAAAGATATAAAGGAAATCATGCCTTTACCATTTCTGTTCTTTCTGTGTTTATGTAATTTATGTTACACGCATCAGCGTAACATGAACAAATCAAAACGCAATACTATTGAAAACTCTTTTGCGTTTGTTTGTTACTTTTTCCATGTATTCATTATTGTAAATCTAATAATATCTATTTGTGGATTTACTGTGACGCCTGTAGGTGTGGACTGTCAAGTAAATTTTCCTATCACAACAATGTAGGCAGTTGTGTACTTGTCTGAAAGTTTTCATAATATAAAGAAGTCTTTAACTGTTTTTTTTTTTTGTAAAAAAAATGTCTTTAACTAGAGGTTATAAATGTCAATTGATACTTTTAATATCTTGAACTGCTTTTTCATTTGCTTCTTTCAAAATAGTTCTACAAAATAATTACCTATAAGTAAAAGCCTATACCTATGCAGGCCACATAGTTCACAGCACAGACAACCATTGGGGTCGAAGAGTGCCCGAATGGAGCCCAAGTCTGGGCAAAAGTAGAGCGGGTCGCCCCCCGACCAGGTGGTCTGATGACCTGAAGAAAACGGCGGATAACCGCTCCATTTAGATGGCTCAGGACCGATCAGAGCGGCGCGGATTAGTGCAGGCCTATGTCCATTAGTGGACTTCCATGGGTTGATAGATGAATGAATTAAAAAGCTATATTTACTAGTTATAACCATGTTGGCGGTCAATAGCGTCCTCTAATTACAATAAAGTTTAAATAGGCACCGTTTATCCCAACAGCGTTTTGCAGTAAGTCGGATTTAACTTTTAATTGCCATTCGCCTATTTCTAAGTGCAGTTAGCCTGTCTTTCCAGCTATTTCATTAGCGTTGCAAACTACGTGTGTCGTACCAGTTAGAAGCTCGTCCTAACCACTGCCTAACTCCAAGCCAAGAGCTTATAGCCCTTTGAACTTTGTTTGCGACGTTGTTCCGAAGCTGAACTGACCGCAAAGACAAGCAGTGACCGCAAGACAGGTTGCTTCATTATACTGTGATGTGACTTGTATTGCCATTTTCTAAGTTATCTTTAGATGCAAGTGTATCTGATTCCGTTATTTGATAGTGAAATTGATATTGGCTTTGTACCTGT
This sequence comes from Spicauda simplicius, assembly GCA_949699795.1. NCBI lineage: Eukaryota > Metazoa > Arthropoda > Insecta > Lepidoptera > Hesperiidae > Spicauda > Spicauda simplicius. The sequence goes on from OX453064.1 coordinate 6,329,752, forward strand.
TTTTTTTGTTTTCGAGGGGGAAACTTTCAATAAGTACCCGACGTCGTGGGAGCGACGCGGGTTATGTGGGATTCTTACCGCACTAAAACCTCCCCCGGTGGCCGACCTCGACGCTGCGAACAGGACTCCGGGAACTCCGATTGACCGCCCCCGGTGTCTTCAGCGTGTGCCCCATCGGGCTCTTCCCTGGTGGGCGTGAACTGCTCACCGCACCTACTGGTTTTTACGGCAGCATGCAACCACACATGCCACCGTCCTTCCCGGGGTCGCTTGGCCGGACGGTTCGAGCTCCCACTCTTCCCGCCCGCAACCCCGGAAGCCTCTTTTAGTCGCCTCTTACGACAGGCAGAGGGTACCGTAGTCCTATTCTGGTCCCGGAACTACAGGGACAATTGGCTTTGTACCTAATAGGAGCTTGGTTATTTGAATTGCAAGGTTATTTATGTAAAAGGCGAATATTTGATGATTTATAGTAAGTAATCTAGAAGTAAACAATATGGATAAAACGGCGTAAATTATATAAAATGGAATATTTATTAATAGAGGATTTTTTTTCAAATAATAATGATTATTCAGAAGTTTTCAATATCTGATGAGCTCAACTAATACACGTATCTACTATTATGTACTAACAATGTTGGAAATACTGTTCTTTGTACTTCAGACTAATTTGAGTAGCAATTAATGTAATTGTCAATAATCGTAACATTTTGATGTTTTTGTATTAAAACCACGTGTTGTAATATATTCATAGACTCCTGATATCTATTGGTCCTACCGCCCAATAACATGTTAGGAACCTGACGTACAAGTTTTACCTCAATTTACATTTGTAAGCAAGTGATGATCCCATAACTTACCTACACAGCGTGTATGGTTCACGACTGCGTTACTTTTCCTAGACTTTACGATTGTGATAACCAAATATCCTTTTTCTTGTTTTTTTGCTGCGTTCCGAGGACTATGATGGTCGCCTCATGCGAAAGTGTGCCGGCAACCACACCCTTCTATCGAAACGCAAGAAATGCTTCACGCTAGAAATAGGTGTGGCGGTGGTACTTCCCCGGTCGAACTATACTGGTTCTACCACCTTGGTTACTGCTAGTTGGCCTCTTATATTCTATGTTAGGGTTTTTCACTCAACGTTATTGGAAACCTTTTTAAAGCTTCAGGTCAAATTTAAGGATAGTAATGAAATCGTTGAACGTACGTATGTACACAACAAGAGGGCAAAACTTATGTTTGAGGTTTCCTCTACTATAGTTACTTAGAAATATGAACGAAAGAAATTCAGTCTGTTGTAATATGTGGCCTCAGACGTGAGCACAGTTTTGTCACCAAAAGGCCGACGAATATAGATTTCTTAGTTTTTCTTAATTGACATTTTGCTGCGTAAAATGCCGTGGGCTGGATAGTAAGCTAAGGCGGCTCGCAGCCAGCCAATAAGCCAGCAGTTAGCCATAATTATGCGGTTTAGACAATTTTTATGCCGCCAGATTTCGCGTCATTTTAAACTTTTTATTTTGTGTAGGATAGAGACCTATAGGCCAGACACTTGAGGTGTGCCGCCGCTCCTAGTATATCTATCTGCTGTTGGGAGTCTGGCAATAACTGGATCGCTATATAACGAGTCTCTTTCAAGACGAAATAACAATACAACCGGTAGCAAACAATTTAGCTACCGGCGGTCATCCATCTAATTTTTGACTACATCTAACATTTCAAGTGTAACGGAACTACGAACGATTCAATGTCATACAATATTGTTCATCCATGCTGTTGTAAGATAAGTTATGGTTTAATAAAAACACTCGCTATTTTCAATTACCGCACTCTAGCTTTATTTATGATACTTCAAATGAGGATAATAGGATATTACGGAAAAGATTTTTTGTTAACAAAACGAGGCAGCGTCCAAACGTTTTTGTATTATGATGTTAATTTCCCTTTAATCTGTTTTTTTTTTAAATTGTTGTCATACAAAATATAATTGATCGAGCAATTACAGGTGCCTTTGTCAAATTATTATTTTCGAAACGGGTCAGCTAGGTCAGTTATTTTAAAGCTGGTAATTGCTTTCAATTATATTTCCTATTCAATTTATTGTAACAAACCAATAGTGATTTGGTCGGTCGCAGTCAGTTAAATATTCTTAAAATCAATACACATTTTGTCTCAATAGACAAATGCTTGCTAAAATAAAATTGTATGCCAGACTCAAACTGGGTTAATGCATTGCTACGAAAATAAAGTCTATAAAAACATTCACGATGTCACCCAGACAAGCCTGGCCTGTATATCAGGTCTCAAGCGGGGTATTTTATTCAAGAACAAAGAGGTTGAAGTAATGTGATGAATATTGAAAGCGCCTCGATGGTTAAATAAAACATCGTGCCCGAAGGCTGAATATTACAAGGGCTGTGTAACCTCAGGAACCCTTCCGCGCCAGAACAATGCAGTTTGTGAATGAAATTAAAAAATATTACCAAGTACCTGTCTACTTTTGAAAGGGAGGGAGCCCTTTGTTTTTAATTTAAGGAGAACCGCTGATTAATTGTGGAATTATTTAAAAGAAATCGTCGTTGTTTGCACGGTGTCTGTAAAATTACCTTTGTTATACTTAGTTCTTATTATTTTGTGCGATTTCTGTCTTGTTAACCGTTCACATATTTAATAGTTAAGAATGATACTATTTTGTTTCAGCAAGATGTGATAAGTGTTTTACGCGGCATGGTTTATAACAACGGCACAAAATGACGGCGTGAAAGACGCAATTATCATCATCGTCCACCCATTATTGTCCCTCTAGCATCTCATCATCTAGCAAAAGAATGGAAACAAAAACGGAGTCTTTAGACATACTCAGATCAATTTGAAATACCTCATATTTTACTTTACAACAAACAAGAATTTGTTGAGCACATTATTTTATTATAAAATATCTCAAATAGAACTCTCCTTAATTAATTTAATTATATAATTAAATTGCAGAGCAGTGATAACCTAACGGTTGAAACTTGCCCTCTCAATCGCGAGGTATGAGGTTCAAACCCAGGCACGCACCACTGATTTATGTGCGTATTAGAAATTAATTATAATTGCTTTTCGGTGAAGGAAAACATCGTGAGGAAACCTATACACCCGAGAGTACTTAAAAAAAGTTCTCGGAGGTGTGTGAAGTCCACCAATTCGTACATGGCCAGCCCGGTGGACTATGGCCTAAAACTTTCTCATTCTGAGACCCGTGCCCAGCAGTGGGACAAATGGACGATAATGGGTTGTACCCAATATTAAATTTAAATTAATTAAGAAAAGTAAAAATGTTAACCATCTTGATTATACCTATATCTAATGACAAATAAACAATTTGAATTTGAATTTGAAATATGATTTAACCCAAATTATACAATGAAGGCCCACAAGTTTATGCCAGGTGATAGAACCAGTGTAGTTCGATCAAGGAAGTACCACCGCCACAACCACATTGCGTGAAGCAATTGTTACGTTTCGATGGAAAGGTGTGGTTACCAGCACACTGTTAAAACGCGACCATTTTAGTCCCCGGGTAGTAGCAACGCATCTCTGATTGACTTCAGATAGAACTCATGTTCTATATGAAGTTCCTTACGAATGTCCATAGGCATCAGTGACCATTTACCATCAGGTAGAATGCATGCATGTTTGCTAACTCAATTACATAAAAAAAAGATTTGAGTTTAAATCGGAGTCAATCAATAAGTTAAAAGTTTTATCAAGTGTTCAATGCGTTTATTATATTTCGACGACCCGCGTGGCGCAGCGGTTACCATACCGGTCTGACACGCAGTGGCTCCCGGGTTCGATTCCCGGCCAGACAGGTATCTGAATGATGAGTTTAGATTCTTGTTCTGGGTCTGGGTGTTTGTGTATTCGTCTTTGTGTATGTCCATGGTACCATGTGCCGTACAGGAGAAAATCCTACTGTGAGGCTATGAGTGTAGAAAGCGTGTGTATATGAAGTTCCTTACGAATGTCCATAGGCATCAGTGACCGTTTGCTAACTCAATTACATAAAAAATGAGTTTAAATCGGAGTCAATAAGTTTAAAGTTTTATCAAGTGTTCAATGCGTTTATTATATTTGGGTGTAACTGTATCATGAATGTGTCGATGTAGCTCAATGTAGGGCGGAATAAAGGCAGAACGAGCGCTGCTTGGAAATTGCAATATCCCAGAGCGGAATTGGTTCTCTCGTTCACTTGGTTACTAGAAACGACATATGTACGAAATAATTACTTGAAAGGTACAGGTATGGTTTGACCGGGGAGCTACTATCGCTACATTTCTAGCGTGGAGGAGTTCTTGCGTTTCAGTGCGTAGATGTGGCTGCTGACCTATATTTGAGGTGACCATTAGTTATGATAGTGGCCTATAATGTAAATTACACATAGTTTTGAACTACGTATATTTAATATTTTTTTTATCTGATTGATGTAGCAAACGAGCATGCTGTCCACCTTATGGTAAGTGGTCACTGCCACCCATGGACATCTGTAATCAACTTCATACAGATTATGGGTTCCATCTGAAGTCAACCACAGATACGTTGCTACTCCCGAGGACTATGATGGTCGCCTCTTGTGAAAGTGTGCCGGCAACCACACCCTTCCATCGAAACACAAGAACTGCTTCACGCTATAAATAGGTGTGGCAGTGGTACTTCTCCGGTCGAACTACACTGGTCCTACCTTCATTTGAGGCGACCATCTTAGTCTTCGGGAGTAATAACGTATGTGCTATTGAATTTAGATAGAACCACTGTTCTAAATAACGTTGCTTAAAATGTCCATGGGTGGCGATGACCACTTACTTACCAACAGGTGTACTGTAAGTCCGTCTGCTATTTCAGTTTTATAAAAAGTCATTTTTTTTTTATTATAACACAAAAATTTCCACAGACTGATAGTCCGTGCCTTTTGTCACAATAGTTCTTTTTTTTTTTAACAATAAGTCTTTATTTCTTAGCTCCACGTTAGGCCATCGCTGTCACCATCACACTTTCGTGTGCGGTGGTGACAACGTTGGCAATTAAAGAAATCTTACAATTACGCTTAATATATATATAGGACCATTCATCATTTTTATTTACATGGTATGTATAATTCAGTGCATTGTACATAGATGTATATGTGTTGTAATTTTGTTTTTTTTTTTACGTATAATGCTAAGCTATTGTATATAATTCTAAGGACACTACACTATAAAAAGTCATTTAACTTGTCAAGTTCTTATTATCCTTCCACAAACGTATATAGATAGAAAACAACTTTCATCTTTTGGTATTATGCAAAAACTTAAGCAAAGAGTTGCTGTTATTTTAAATAGAAATAGTCTTGTAGTGGTAATTCCGTAAAAGTACTAACAACGGCATTTTTATTAAGATTGTATTACAGCCGTGAAGCGCCGGCGGCTGGCGGTTGTTGGGTGGCGCGATATAGAGCGGAATAAAGGCTGGAAACGAGCGCTGCATGAAAATTGCAATATCGCTGTGTACAGAATTAGTTCTCGGTTATTAAGTTTGTACTGGAAACGTCATAGGTCTTATGAATATTATAAATGCGTAACAAACATACATGTTTACAGACCTTTAGTTCGTAAAGATTTGTGTTAGTTACTCGCACGCAAAAACTACCGATCGGATTTTGCTGAGATTTTGGACACACATAGTTGACAGACATGACCTTAACACAGGTCATATACACTCATCCCCCTCGAAGGGATCTCCACCTTGTCGTGGTGAGGGGGCTCAGTAACCGTGGCTTGGGGCGCCGCGGTGAAGCCAAGAGGGATTCCAGGGAGGGGACGCTCCGAGTGGGCTTAGCTGGAGGCCCGCTCCGGATGCATCCAAGGGGGCTGCGGGAGACGGTGTTTTCTGTCCTCCGCAGCCAGGAGGGTTCGCGGGAGGAGAGGTGTCTCGGTGTGTCGTTGCCGTGCACCCTGTCTCCCGCGACCAATCGGGGGCGCACCGTCAGATGCGTTGGCGGTGGGGCCGCAGAGGAAGAGGAGATGCGGTGTGTCGTTGCCGTCCTCCCTGTCCTCTGCGGTCGTTTGGTGGTTTGCGGCGGAACCAGGGATTGGATCCGCCGCTAGGTGTGGGAGGTCGGTGCCTTTGCGGGTGTCGGCTTGCCCATGCCCACGGCTCCTGGGTGGCGGTCTCGGGGCTGGTCCGTCGCCCTTTGGATGGGGGCTTTGGAGGTAAGGCGCGCCTTTGTGTTTTCTGGCGCGCCTTCCTGTTGGAGGGGAGCTCCAAGCTCCACGTGAGGGGGGGTTGCGGAAGCGACCAGGCACCGGCGGGTTCGCGGATGAATGTGAAAGCGCACCCGTGTTCCCGCCAAACGGTGCGGAGGTGAAAACACAGTGGGGGTTTAGCCGGTAAGAGTCCGGCATAACCCAGCTGCTGCCCCGGGCGGCTGGGTATCCATGAGGATTACCCACTTAAAAAAAAAAAAAAAGGTCATATACACTCATAACCCTGGTAGACATGACCAAAGTGGGTAAAGCCGCGGAAATTACCTAGTACCTATACATTAAACAAAGAAATAGGGAATTAATTAAAGAATGATTATGATAAAATTGTTAATCATCAAGTTGATACTCGCTGATTAATTATTTTATCTGTCACTTTTCAGGAAGATTGACAGTTAACTAGTTAAATGGGCGCGCAGGAATTAGTTGTAGTTACTAGCTCATAAAAAATATTCACTGGAATTGGGAAATGACTCTACTTGTACAAAACACACATTACATGTACATTATATTTAATTTCAGTTAAATAAACTTGTCTTTGTAGAAAATAGGGCTATGATTTCCATTTATAAAAAATCTCTTGCTATGCGATTCTAGTTTCTTTACATCTGGTACACGCTAGGCCCGGTGTGAGATTGGATCGCGCGAGCCGTCTGGCTTAACTAAACTTCATTAGTCAAGTTTGGATAACGGACTACATCGGATTACGTCATTAAATCCGATGGACACCGTATCTAGTGTTATTCTATCTACGGATGTTATGTTGCGATTTGATTTAAGGGAAAAGCCAACTTAACTGTTTGTTTTGTTTTGCTTTGACTCTTTTCGGAAATTTTGTATGGTGTTTATAGTTCAACGCGGGTATTTGTGTCTATGGGATCATAGTTTCTTATTAGATGAATCTAAATTGTCTCAATAATTATTCCGAACATCTGTCTTCTCGGCATCGGCATCGGCCTCGGCATTTAATTATTGCCAGCAGATTTAAATCCCTTATTGTTTAGCCCTTGTATGTAAGAGTAAGAAGACGAGTAAGAGGACTATCTGTAATATAACTGTAATTGCGACTGATTATGCTTTTTGAATCTGTTTGAAGTAGCTAATGAGCATTAAGTCCACCTGATGGTAAATGGGCACTGTCGCCCATGAACATCTGTAAGCGACATATAGGACATAAGTTCTATTTGAAATCAATCACAAACGCGTTGCTGGAAGTGTGCCGGCATGCCGGCAACCATACCTTTTCATCGAAACGCAAGAAATGTTTCACACTAGAAATGGCTCCCCGGTCGAACTAGATTGATTCTATTACCTGACAAACTAAAAACTAAGCGAACTACTAATTTGCGGTTGGACTTTTTAATTTTTTATTTATATTTCTTACATTAACTAACCTGAATGTTCTGAGTAATGATTCCAAACGTGTGTGAAATCTTGCAAACAGGATTTCTTCGATGCGAGCTCGTTTAAATATCTTATAAGCCTTTGCAATTACACTGCTTATAATACGATAGTAACTTTATATGATTTCGCATGTCTATTTGAACCACTCATTTGCGATTTTTTTGAAGTGAAACTTCTTTAGGCGCATGAGGGTAAAATTTTTACAGATGAAACGTCACGCCGGTATGCAACGGAAGTGTCGGAAAAGAGAGAGAGAGTGATCGAGACCGATTGAGAGAGAGTAAGACAGGGCGAACGTAGCATGAGCAACTAGCCGTGGAGTGAGAGTAGGGAGCAAGCGAGTGAGAAAGATTGAGAGAAAAAGTGAGACAGAGCGAACGTCGTATCACGCCTTTTTCCCTTCCTCTTAATCTTGGAAATTTAAAGTTTTAGATTTGTATAAATATAAACAAGATTTATAAATTAGTTCGCCAAAGAAGTTTCACTTCTGACATGTGTACTTTGAACGCACGCATGTTTTTTTAATAAAATTAACCGTAGTATTCAAACATGTCTAAGGGCGCGCGCACACGTGCGACGCGACAACATATCATGTCGTTGTGATTTGCGTACAGGCAGTCATCGTGGCTTCCCGGGATGATGTTCTGGTACGGACACGCGCCGCTCTGGATGCAGATGCCACGACGGTTAGCGCATTTCAGCAATAATGGTTCTGGAAGGAAATTAATTGAAATAGAAGTTAAACTGCATTACATTCTTAAGGTTAAGTTCTTAAGGTTATGTTTAGTGGAAAATCACTATTATTATTACTTTAATAATAGTGATAATTACTATAATATACTAGTGTTGGATTTTAGTTCTTCTTTTCCTATTACGGTACAAAAATTCTTCAATAAACTTGCCACATTAATTTAATTTTGTATTTAAAATAAGTAGAGTAAACGATGTTTTAATCTAAATCTAGAAAAAATATTTTACGATACTGAGACATCACGTGGGTTCTGTGGTGCTCAACCTGAAGACTAAGAATGTCACTTTATTAAAGTAAAAAGTAGACGGTAAGTCTACCAGTAGCGCTTCCATACCACTAACTTTCGATAGGTTCCTGTTTTTCCAACTTACAGTAAATTACTGCAAGTCCACCAATTCGTCCTTGGCCAACGCGGTGGACTATGGCCTAAACCCTCTCATTCTGAGAGAAGACCCGTGCCCAGCAGTGGGACAATAATGGGTTGACGTGACTGCAAGTTCCGTTAATATAACATATCTGCGGATATTAAAAACAATAAAACACATACCATCATAATCTTTAAACTGTAGGAAATCACTATTGTTACGTTTTATTCCAAATGCATTGATTCCACTAACAAGTATTGATATGTATGTAAATGTAAGAAAATATCCAGGTAAAGCAACATTGTTCATTTTTCATTCAAGTCCACTGACTGACATGAATAATAAGCGCTCGGAGTAGAATTTTTATTTTCTTGGGCCTTTCTTTGTTGATTGATAAGGTTAAGAAAATCACTAATTGGTTTTCACGGCGATTACAATGGGCTTTAATGGTTCATTATTACAACAATGCCGCCTGAGATTTCATTCTTCTGTACACGAGAAATAATATGTTGGGTGCCTTTCATAAAATAATTCAGCTTAGCAATCTGATGTGCTGAAGTCGCAGCCCAATAGTTCATTTCTGTAAATGTTTGTAATCAATAGGTAAACTTAAATAATACCTGAACTTTGTTATATATCTTTAGTTCTAATGACAACGCAATAATCAAAACAATAATATTGTTGTTAATCAAAAATGGTCGCCGCAATTTTCAAATCCTTTAAATTAGCAGTGATATTATATATACTGGATGTCTTCATGTCACTTGAGTGAATTCGCAAAAGTCTTTGTTGATATATTGTCGTACAATAATATGTTATTATGTATTATAATAATAGAAAAGAATGTTAAGCTTTTTAAAAAATGTAAAATTGCCTACGCTATCGTATTGGGTGTTATCTGTAAAGATAGACGTAAGTCTGTATAAATAAATAAATAAGTAAATATTGTAATACAAAAATAATGCTACTTCATGAACCGACTTCCGATCTTACTAATTTCATAACAGTGAACATTTGAACGGTTGATGGACGTTGTTTACATTTTTAGACAAACGCGACTAAACGGATCTGGATGAGATTTACAACAGAAAAAGCGGCATCGTGCGGCTGCGCTAGCAGTGGCGGCTGCGCTAGCAGTGGCGGCTGCTGACGCCGGCCCACGCTGTCAGCTGGTGCGAACAGCCTTAACTCTTCTAGAACACCAGGACTATCCAACTCAGCGCGTAGTGTCCTCAATAAACATAACAAGCTCATAACAGTGAACATTTGTAACGTTTGATGAAAGTTAGTTGCGTTTTTAGACAAAAACGACTAAACGGATCTGGATGAGATTTACAACAAAAACAGTGGCGGCGTGCGGCAGCGGCCCACGCTGTCAGTTGGCGCGAACAGCCTTAACTCTTCTAGAACACCAGGACTATCCAACTCACCTCGTAGTATCCTCAATAAACATTTCGCCACAGCGAGCTTCCTCCGTACCTCCAGTCTAGTGTATCTCACCATGCCTATTACAAACAACGTGGGAAACAGCAACGGATAGCCTTGATAGACTCCGTATATTTGAGTAAAGGAACCTGGTGAACTTATTTTGAATTCGCTCTATCATTAATTTGTACTTGATCTCACTCGGAGTCATATGATCGTATATACATAAACAAACGCGTCAAGCACTAGATTTCAGTAGGTACAAGAGAAAATGCGTTTAAGTTTCGGTTTCAGCTGAAAAACCAGATCGGATACTAGTTTTTCATTACTTAATTCAAGTTGCGATATGTAATTATATATCTCGTGTACTATTTTTAACGCGAGTGCAGCCGCGGGCCTAGCTAACACATTAATGTTTTAAAAAAGTGACAAGAAAATATTTTATTCTTTTTTATACCCGATGTTTTTTGTAAATGTTTCATAATATTCTTTGTAGTCTCCACATTAAGATACCGAGAAGTTTATCTCTTTTATTTATGAAGCTGTTCAAATGTATATCTTTAAGCCCTATCTTGTATTTAGAAAGTGCCCAGCGGCATAAGATTACTGGTTTCTTCTTCATAAAGATTGTTTATACTTTGTAACATTTTTATCTTAAAATGTTCATGAAATTATATAATTTGTTTAAGTTGTTGCCTTGGAGCTTATTTTTTATAAGGTTTAAGTTCCAGACGAGCAAACAGTCTACCTAATTGTAAGTAAACGTTACCGCCCGTGGATATTAAGAGTAAATTCATAAGTAAATATAATAATAAATATAATAATAATTCATAAATAAGTCACTTTCATATAACACTACCATCTACGTTTCAGAAGCAGCAACGCAACATTGACTTCAGAAAGAGCTTCTATATGAAGAGGAGTAGTAGGTAGATGGTAGTGTTATATGAAAGTGAGTCTGTAATCACACATTTTAAGTGAAACGCAAGAACTGTCACGATAGCAATAGGTATGGCAGTAGCACTTTTCCGGTCGAACGATAGCCTTTGTAACACCTTTTTTTGTTATCGAGGGACAAACCTTTAAAAGGTACCCGATGCCGTGGCAGTAACGCCGGCTAGTGTAGAATTTTTACCTCACTAAAAGGTGGCGATCCTCAGCCCTGCGTGGAGGACTCTGGGATAACCAATGGAACATAACCGTCCCCCTAATCCTCCGAGTGCGATGCCCCCTTCGGGCTCTTCCTAGTGAGCATCGAACTCACTGCGCCTCCTGGTGTTTACGACAGCATGTGGACACACATGCCGTCGTCCTAACGGGTTCGCTTGGCTGGACGGTTCGAGTCCGGAAGCCCCTTTTAGTCGCCTATTACGACAAGCAGGAGATACCAAAGCCCTATTCTGATCTCGGAACTACTGGGACAAGCCTTTGTAACACCTAAATCATTTATACATATAAATTAGGATTAAAAATTTTCATCTAGCAATGATTCAGTACAATTTAATATTTTTTCCTTTAAAATATATATTGATTGATATGGGTGAGTCTCCTAAGTCATCATTTCGTACTTACCTACTTTTATCGTAATTAATCATTCATCCCAAAGACAAAGAAATGTCAACAAGGATTTGTCCAAATTAATTTATGACGGATTTACACAAAATCGAGGTTAATTTGAATTTTTGTACTGTCTCATCCAACGAGAGGGATTCTACGGCTTTTGCAGAAATCATTTAGATAAAGACCTTTTACTGGAAATTGTGTTTAAATAATTAAAGAAGAAACGTTTTAGCAAAAAGTACAAATACCTATAGAACTCAAGGATATTAGGGCAGTAGGTATATTTTAAGTTATAGATATTTAGACCAGAGTAGATTACTTGAACAGCGATCGTGTTTATAAAACACTAATCTGCTTACTGTAGCAGTTATTTTCTGTGAATTTTAAATGCAGGAAAGGCATGTAAATTAATATACTTATGTAAAAAAGTGTGAGTGTACTTATGTAATCGCGTTAGAAGTTATATTTCTATGGCGTAACAAGTTAAAAATCTCTTTAAAGATTTTATCTTTAGTCTTACTTTACGTTTTTAGAAAAATCTACACTAACAGTAGAAAATGTTGAAATTTGTTTTTTAACCGACTTCCCAAAGGAAAGAGGTTATCTATTCGTCACGTATATTTTTTTTTTTTTTTTTTTTTTTTTTTTTTTTTTTTTTTTTTTTATGTATGTTCGGGCGAAATGGCTAGAAATCGTCGACCTACCGACACGATTCATACGACATTGTATGCGACTAGTTTCACAGGCAGTCCCATATTGAGGAAAATGAAAACCTTCCGGCGGTTTTCCCGGAAAATGGGAAAATGTCGGTTTCTTAAAATCTTGAATAACTTGGGTTTTTATAAACCGATTTCCATTTTCTTTCTTTCATTTGATAGGAAATTTTGTCACGCAACTTTTTCTCTTGGACATGGGTATGCTGTGATGCTTAACTCTTTGAGTTATGGGGTGGAAACCACCACCACTCCTCAAGTTTTTTAGATAATTTGAGATAACTCGGCTTCTGCCGAATCGATTCTTATGAAACTTGGAATATGTATTATATATCTATGCTTATATAGGTTGACGAATAATTTGACCTTCAACTCTTCGATCCTGATGATGCAGGGTTACAGCTATCCTAAACTATAACATTAGATATTTGGTGCTTACATATATGTAACAAGACTACTAAGCAGAGATATGTGATGAAAATTTGACCTTCAACTCCTCAATCCTGATGATGCAGGGGTGCCTCAAGCTTAAACCATAGGGGTTGACCATTTGGTGCTTATGGGTATATTATAACAATACTAAGCAAAGACATATTATAAAAAAAATGACCTTCAACTCCTCAACCCTGATGATGCAGGGTGCTGTAAGCCCAAGCCGTAGGTGATGGCCATTTAGTGCTTACGGATATATAATAAGATAGCAAGGCAAAGATGTACGATGACAAATTTGACCTTCAACTCCTCAACCCTGATGATGCAGGGGTACTGCAGGCTTAAACCATAAACGTTAGACATTTGTTGCTCACGGATTTGTAATAGCATTGCTAAGCAAAGGTATACGACGAAAAATTGGACCTTCAACTCCTCAATCCTGATGATGCAGGGGTATTGAATGCCTAAGCCATAAAACTTAGCTATTTCAATATTACGCATTCAAAATGATATTTAAAAAAATGTAAGGTAAAACATTAGAAAAATGGTTGAATACGGTGGAAAATTGGACCTTCAACTCCTCAATCCTGATGATGCTGGGGTGCTTCAAGCTTAAACTATAGGCGTTAGCTACATGATCGCTACGTATATCTGATAAGATTACTAAGCAAAGATATAAGATGAAAAATTTGACCTTCAACTCCTCAACTCTGATGATGCAGGGGTACTTCAGGCTTAAACTATAGGCGTTGGCCATTTGATGCTTATGGGTATGTAATATATTTACAAAGCGAAGACGTATGATAAAAAAGTTGACCTTCAACTCCTCAACCCTGATGATGCAGGGTACTGCTTACAGTACCCTGCATCATCAGGGTTGAGGCCTCCAAGCCATAGAAGTTGGGGATCTGTTGCTTACGTGCATGCGATGAGATTACATAGAAAAGATATGACATGATAATTTTGACCTTCAACTCTTCGGCCCTGATGATGCAGGGGTACTTCAGGCTTAAACCATAGGCGTTGGCCATTTGATACTTATGGATATGTAATATATTTACAAAGCAAAGACGTATGATAAGAAAATTGACCTTCAACTCCTCAACCCTGATAATGCTGGGGTCCTTCAAGTTTAAACCGTAGGCATCGGCCATATTGTGCTTACGTATACATAATGTTGTTGTTCACAATACCAACAATGAGTTTCGGAGAGGATATAATTATGATCAAAAATTCCACTTTGAATACAATTACCTGAAAGATGCAAGAGTACTACCAACCTTTTTAAATTGGATGGGTTATTTTTATCAGTATCAGTTGAATTATACTCTTAGTTATAACGTTTATATTACTTAATCTACTTTAAATATTGATAATTATAGGTCTATTCTTTAAATAAATGTTTACTCAGAAAAAGTTGTTTTATTCGGTTAGGTTAGGTTCGAACAGATTTTTCTAATTCAGAATCTAAGGGAGGGGGCGCGGTAGCGCCCCCGACCGGTTGTGTCAAAGAAGTCTATTTTTATATGATGACGTCAGCACATAATTTTATTCATCCGAAAATCGGACGAATAATTAATTTTATTCATCCGGTTAGCGGACGACTAGCAACAGCCATAACTGATTTTATCGTGACTGAAAAGCGTGAAAAAAAAAAATTTTAAACAAAAAATACAACCGACTTCCATGCCACATAAAAGTAAAAAATAATTTAAATACATGTTGGTTTAGAGCAAACACAGTACTTAGTACATAGTTCCGAAGTCGGCGCTCACCATATTTTGCTGGATCATGACGAAACTACATGTATCTTATATGAGCGCCGACTTCGGGACTATGTACTAAGTACTGTGTTTGCTCTAAACCAACATGTATTTAAATTATTTTTTACTTTTATGTGGCATGGAAGTCGGTTGTATTTTTTGTTTAAAATTTTTTTTGTAACAAAAAGTCATTACATTGCGAAACATAGATGTCGAAATAGTGATATAATTACAATTCCTCGTTCAACTCCGCTCTCATTAGCGCAGGTGGCAATTCGAACTCCTGTTATGGACCTATTGATAATTACTCTTAGAAGGGAATCTTAGTCGACAACCCGCTTGACGGAGTGCCTACTATACTTACCCTACTATACAGATAACAGACAGTTTAAGTCCTGGCTTCGATCGTTGGCCGGACAAACCTAAAACCGGAATTTTCTCTTCTAAATCTTTCTCTCTCTTCTAAATCTGGGTGATCGTATATTCGTCTTTCTGTGTCCATGGCAACCATGGCACAGGAGAAAATCCGAGTGTGGACTCTTCATCTCTTAAATACTTCGTAGTAAGCAATTAGGAAGCAAATGTATCTGTTATCAATTAATGGTATTTAAATATAAGATTAAGAAATGTTATCAGAAAACATCAATAATAATCTATCTATTTAACCGACTTCCAAAAAGGAGGAGGTTATCAATTCGTCTGTATTTTTTTTTTTTTTTTTTATATTTGTTACCTGATTTCTCCGGACTGGGTGAACCGATTTAGATGATTTTTTTTTTATTTGAAAGGTAGTGCGTGTCATAGGGTCCCATTTTTTTTTAGTATTTTTTTGACAAGGGCATCTATAAGAAAAACGCATAAGTCTTAAATTTGCATTTTCAATGTGCCCGATAAATGTATGAATAACTCAATATCCCGCCAACCGATTTTGATGATTCTTTTTTTATTAGAAAGGATGTACTTCAGGGGTAGTCTGATAAGAGTTTGATAAGGTTCTAATCATAGGATCTTAAACTTTTTGGAGCAAAATAATAAAATTAGTGATAGTCTGCCGAACCTTAGCTGCAGAAGTCCAATTGAGTAAAATATAGAATAAAATTACTAAGTAGGTATTTACTATGAAAAATTTGACCTTCAACTCTTCAATCCTGATGATGCAGGGGTACTGCTAGCCTGAACTATAAAAGTTGGTCATTTGATGTTTACGAATATATAATGGAATTGATAAGCAAATTCATGGGACAAAAATTTGACCTTCAACTCCTCAACCCTGATGATGCAGGGGTACTTCAAGCCAAAACCACAAGAGTAAGCCATTTGGTGCTTACGTATATGTTATAAGATTACTGAGCAGAAATATAAGATGAAAAATTTGACCTTCAACTCCTCAATTCTGATGATGCAGAATACTGCAAGCCTAAACCATAGGAGTTGGCTATTTGGTGCTTACGGGTATGTATTAAAATTACTAAGCAAAGACACAAGATGAAAGTTTTGACCTTCAACTCCTCAGCCCTGATGATGCAGGGTACTGCATGCCTAAGCCATACAAGTTGGCCACCTGGTGCTTACGTGTATATTATAAGATTACTGAGCAAACATATTAGATGGAAAATTTGTCATGTTATGACTAAGATTTAGCTTTAAATTTAAATGTATTGTGGGTTAGGTTAGGTTGGAACATAAAAGAAAACATAAAAACTAAGCGAGCAGGGCGCGGCAGCGCCCTGCGAGCGGGTGCGTTCAGTTCGTATGAATTGATAGTGTTGTATGTTGTGTCTAAGCTTATGTTTAATTTGTTATTTTATGTTGATGTTTATTTAATGTTTGCATATGTGTATGCACAAAGCAAACTTAGCGATTTTATTTTAATACAAATAGATGAATATCGTCACTAAAAAGCATGAAATAAAAAATTTTTGACAAAAAAATATCCACCGACTTCCATGCCACAAAAAAGTTAAAAATAATTTAAATATATTTTAGTTTAAAACATACTCAGTACTTAGGACATAGTTCTGAAGTCGGTGCTCATATAGGACATAGTTACCGTCGTCCAGCGAAATATGTCGAGCACCGGGAACGTCAATATTGGATTTGTCTCTAGTGTACCCTTTTTCTGTTAATAATTAATTGTAACGGTTATTTCCACAAGTTATAGAGTCAGAGTATGCAATTAAATGAAAATAAATCTTTAATATTATTTTAAACCAAGAATTACATGTATTAACTGAAATTATAACTGTTCTATCTATCTATGGATCTAAAGTGTAAAGAAATAAGTGGACATCATAAAAAATACAATTTACAATTCTTATTTTTATATTTACATACATAGGTTAAGTCAGCAGTTCCCTTTGGATGCGAAATAGTATCTATATGGTACAGTACAAGTCGATTAAAACTAAACATTTTCTTCAGATCACTTCATCATTCATAAATACTCCCATAGAGCGGGAACACTCCATAGACAAGCCATGTTGTCTTTTTTATAATATATTAATTAACCCGGCGAAATTTCGTTCTGCCTAAAAGTCAAAAATCTAAAATAATATACATACAAACCTCCATCTTGAATAACTCTATCTATTAAAAAAACTGCATTAAAATCCGTTGCGTGGTTTTAAAGATCTAAGCATACAGGGACAGACAGCGGGAGGCGACTTTTTATACTATGTAGTGAAGATTGAAGTAGGAAACAGGTAAGTAGTCCGCCTGATTGTAAGTGGTCACTGCCGTCCATCTGTAAGCAACGTCACACAGAACAAGGATCCATTTTAAGTCAATCACACATGCATTGCCATTCAAGACATTCCATTCCATGTAGCCACTCCCCGTAGTCTTCTGCCATCACCAAACGGTCGCCTTTCATTTCTTACTTTCAAATTTCTTTTTTTGGAAGCCATTCAGTGGCAGAATAAGCGATGGAACAAAAATGTTTGATAACTAGGCATAGCTGTAACTTCATTCCAAAAAAAACGGATTTGATTTGTTTTTTAAAAGACTTTTTCCGAGACTCGCAACAGAACCCATTCATTATCTGGAGCGGTTGCTCCCACTCCGTTCAAAGTACAAAAGATTCAGATACTGAAAATACCGTGGTAAATTCTAAAATGATAAAATTACCTTTCCCTATTTTTCTCATCTGGGTTATGCAGCTCGTATGAAGCCTCGCAATTTTACAATTTTCTACTTGCCTAATAGCATAATTTAGCCTAATGAGGTCGAGGCACAATAACTAATGCAGCAAAAGAGGATATATATAAAGTAAAAAATGTTTTAAAATATTAAAAGAGAATGTTTTAAAATAACATGCGGATACTCGTCAGTTTGGGATCCATGTTAGCCTGATTTTAAAAACTTTCATCTTTGTTTCAAAACGAACATTATTTTCATGACTAGGTCGGAACGCCTCGTATAAATTAATAAATGTATCTCCCTTACATTACCTTTTAGGCCAAAACACACCAGTCTCTCATCCCATTATTTTCCCACTGTTGGGTCTTCTCTCAGAATAAGAGAGTTTAGGCCATTGTTCACCGGGCTGGCAAAGTTCGAAATGGTGGACTTAACACACCTCCGTGAACTTTTTTTTTTAAAGAACTCTCAGGTGTGTAGGTTTCCTCACGATGTTTTCCATCACCGAAAAGCAGTGATAATAAATTTTTTAATACGCACAAAATTTTAGAAAAATCAGTGGTGCGTGGGATTGAACCTCGGACCTCCCGATCGAGAGTGCAAGTTTCAACCCCTATCATATATAGGCTATCACTGCTGCTAAAAAACACCAGGACTTATCATATTTTTTTGTAAAACAGATGTGGTCTTGATGCTTCCACGTTGATATGTGTATCTCTTAATTGAACATCTTTCACGAGCTAATGTTATAAAAACATTTTGCAGAAAGTATAAAATTTCATTAGTACTCATTTAGACATTTCAAAATTCCAGCCACGTCTCCACCGTGGAATACAATCAAGCATGAACTTTGCATTCAGCCGAGCCCTGAATTTGCATTTTACGTACTCATTATTTTAACTTCGTGGAATAACCCAAGACTTTATTTAGGCAATCTATACGTAACTCTTGCGTGCTATAGAATCGTATTTACGCATATAATTTGAATATAAGGAACCCAATTGTGCTGTAAGAGCAATTTAGGAGAGTCAAGAGTTGGTAAGACATAATGTCTTTGTCTCTGTAGTTCTGGGACCAGAAAAGAGCTACGGTACCCTGTGCCTGTCGTAAGAGGCGACTAAAAGAGGCTTCCGGTGCTGCGGGCGGGTAGAGTGGGAGCTAGAACCACACGGCCAAGCAACCCCGGGAAGGACGGCGGCATATGTGGTTGCATGCCGCTGTAAAGATCAGAAGGTGCGGTGAGCGTTTTACGCCCACCAGGGAAGAGCCCGAAAGGGGCATAGCGTTCGGAGAACTCTGGTTGTGTTCCGTTGGAGATCCCGGAATCCTCCACGCAGCGCTGAGGACGGCCACCGGGGCTTTTAGTGCGTCGCTCTCACGGTGTCGGGTACCTTTTAAAAGATTCCCCCTCGTAAAAAGACATAATGTCTAAATGCAATATGGATGTGGAAAACATACTTTTTCGAGGCGTTTTCACTAACTGTGGCCTACTTTAGGTAATACTGATATAATGGGGGTTGATGACAAATGTCCATGAGCGATTATGGCCACTGTGGAGTGTAGTGGTCATAGAAGTTCTAGGCAGCAGAGGCCACTTATTTTTAGGTGAACTGTATGCTTATTTGTTGCTTCTACATTATAAAAATATGACCGTAGATGTAATATGGGTAAACGAAAACATTGATTTTATTATGGTGATGATCATTTTATAAGGCATGAAAATATTGTCACTATAACTATATCACTATACTCATACGCACTTGGCGTATGAACAATTCATAAATATTCTGCGTAACTACAAACAAAAATTGAATTACGTTTACTCCAGCTGTAAAGGATCGAGAATCTCTAGGTATAAATTAAGAGAGGTACACAGGAGCCACTTGAAATTGCGCTCGGCACGTAAGGCTAGCTTAGGGCTAGCCTCTGTAAAAAATTCAGGCCGCTCGGCAGCCATGTTTTATTTAACTCACCGTGCTGCGCCCGCTGTGAAATATTCAGTAACGACCATGGTAGACTTTTCTAAAAAAACTAAGAGTCACCGGATGCAACATAAAAATAACTAACGTTTTCAGGTGCTATCCTGACTTTTAGGACTTTTAAAGTTATTGGAGTGTTAAATAAATGTAGCATCTATATTAACATGTTTAATTATTTAAAGTACTAAGAAATTCATGTTGATCAAATTTACACTAACGTTTGTAGTAGACAGGTTATTAGTTTTCTAATAAAGGTAAGTTTCTGGCCTACCAGAAACTTACCTTTATTTTAGTAACAAGGTACTAAGGAGGTAGAACCAGTGTATTTCAAACAGGGAAGTACCACCGCCACACCTATTTCTAGCGTGAAGCATTTCTTTCGTTTCGATAGAAGGGTGTGGTTGCCGGCACACTTTCACATGAGGCGACCATCTTAGTCCTCGGGAGTAGCAACGCATCTGTGATTGACTTCAGATGGAACCCATGTTCTGTATGAAGTTGATTACAGATGTCCATGGGCGGCAGTGGCCACTTACCATCAGGTGGACTGCATTTTCGTTTGCTACTTCAGTCAGATAAAAAAAAAACTTCCTACTTTATGTTTTAAATTGATGCTAAGTACACTCTACAAGGAAGTTTATAATTAGTTTTGGTAGACTTGGTGTACTTATGTTCATAATGCTCCATTTTTCAAAGATTTTAATAGGATGTATTTTTTGTAAAAACTGACATCTGTTCAATTTTATTATCATTTGAAGGATTTACCTTCATATATGCATCAAAACGCGTAGTTGTCGACATATTAGACTTAGGTTTCAGTTATGGCTACACACACTATGATGACTATGGACACAAAGAAAAGTACAGCTTTGAGAGTAAAAAGCTTTATTAAAAATGTGTACAGCATTCTTTCTATATATCTGCTTCAGAATTTGTATTTGAGGCCAGAAGTAATTTGGCCGAGCTAGGAAATATACGCTACAAAGCAGACGGCTTAATTTACATAATGGAAATGTTATCAGAACGCCCTTATGGCTCAGAAACGAAATATATTCTTATTCCGTTTGGTAAACACACATTTTGAAAAAGACATTTGACTTTGCACTGTATGTAATTTATACAATAACTAAAAATCTAAAGATATAACTCGATCAAAGATGTTAAGGCCCGTTCTTAATAAGAAATAATCAATCTATTCAATATTTGCCAATTACAGATTGAAATTTGTCAATTTGTGACGACTAGATATTGTCAAATTTGATCTTTGAAATGCAAATAAAGGACAGATTGATTACTTAATCATGACTTTTATTATATATACCTATAGCGGTTAAAACAACTACACAGTTATTTAAGAGGGATAAGCACTATCGTATTCTGGCTTGAAGGTGGCAAGTTACACTTACACGAGAAGTTTTAAAATGGTTTACAGGGGTAGCATCTTCGGCCAATTTCAGGTAGGTAGGATTCAAATCCTAATTGAAAATGATAGTTGGTTTGGCATCAGATGTATCAGGTACTTGCATGCCCCTTTACCACTTTCATATGAGGGTAGTCGCCACACAGTTAGCTTTGGTGGTTTCCTTCTCACTTTAACATGAGGTGATCACCTTAATCCCCTGTAGTAGTAGCAACGCATCTGTGATTGACTTCAGATGAAACCCCTGATCTATATGAAGTTGCTTACAAACGTCCACCGGCTGCATTTACCATCAGGTGAACATGCTCGTTTGTTTTTTCAATTGGATAAAAAAATGAAAACGTAAAATTAATATTAGTATATTTAAAGTACACAAATCTTGCATTAGGAATCGGAAATGTACGTTTAACGATTGACAAACGTATAAACCTCCCGAATCATGTTCCACCGTAAATAGGTCGAATAAAATGAAAGATAGGCGCCGGTAATGGCGCACTTACTTTGCGGGTGCCATCTGACTTTTATGGTGTGTGTAAAATGCCAATGACGGCAACAAATGGCCTCCATAATGCCGAGAGACAAAAAATATTATTCGGTACAAAATTGTTTGTTTATCTCCTGCCACATTTCATTGGCAACGAGGAAATAAAGCTCAATGACGCTTCTTCTTTACATAAACAAAGACAGATATGTATGTTGCGTAATGGCGTGTGCAAAGTTAATTCAATTATATTTTCATCTGAATCGATATCTATTGTACGTTTGATTCTAGCTACGCGCAATTTGGTTCAGTATCTTTGTAGTAAGTAGTTATTTAATGACTTTGGCGAGTTTTTAGTATCTTTGTAGTAAGTAGTTACGAGTATTTAGTAACTATGACGAGTCCCAAAAGTACTCATGTGGAAACATATTTGTTATAATTGCTTTTGCTAGCTGTGCCTAAACTACTGCTGCAACTTGTTGTGTCCGCAGTTTCTTCCACCTCTTAAACACCCTATTTAAGGGCTAAGACTTGCCAATGCACTCAATATTTTAGTTAATATACGAATGTACTCCTTTTAACTATTATATATTCTGGCCTACCAGAATTGTATCCTAATACAAAATAGGATGGATATATTTTAAAACTTTGATCGTATAACTCTTATAATATTAGTAAGGGAATGAACGTTTATTAGGTATACCTTTCCAGTAGAATTAGGTACTGAACGTGTAACTCCTGTTATGGATCTCTATAAAGCCATGTTACGTTGTCGATCACAGGTGTGTAGCTAATCTTGAGTAATATTAACGTATTTGCTTCAGCAGACTATAACCTGTAGAAGGTATGGTAGATCCCACCCCATAAAAAAATGTTTGATTCTAGCCGCTTAAATCAAGTTGTCTACTTAATAACTGTTTGATCTTATTAACTAGGTACTAGTCACCCGTCGCAACGGTCAAAATTCGACGTAATTCAACTCAAAAACTAAACTTTTTGTAGCACGAATATTTCTCAAATTCAATTAAATTGTATTGATTTGAAGTTATATTGTTAAAATGTTAACATTAGTTTAATTGGCTTAGTATTTTGATAAAGACATCTGAGTTTTTTGGACATATGTTTTCATAGCATGACATTGAATGTTTTATTTCGTCTATTATTTATGCGTTTGTGTCAAATGCACGTTAGTGTATGTAATGTGTTTTAGTTGATCTTATGTGTGTTTTATGTATTATTTGATAAAAGAAATAGCATTTGGTACTCGCTCTCTACTTCAACTATAACCGTGCGTGATTTCATACTCCTCCGTCCGCGGCAAGTAGGTATTTTAAAAACGGATACCAAGTTTTTTCTTCACGTATTACTTATATATGTATAGGTATATAAATATAGATAATCTTTCCGTTTTAGTAAAATTCGTAACTCAAACGAAATAACGCGGTAAATCGGGATAAATTTATGACATGGAAAATCAGCATGTTTAACTTAAAATCTTATTTCACGTAACTCTGCGCACGATGCGATCGAAATTAGTTTTACGATGGGAGAGCAATTTAATCCAGGTGCAGGGGAAATTTAAAACGGTAGCAGCGTGGCTAAAATCATGTGGTGGAAGCGAAGACTAAGCTTCTAAGCAAAGTAAATAGGTATTTCAGAAATTCAACATTTATCATGCTCAAAGTTTATAGTGTTGTCTTTACTATTGTATAATATTACTAGCTGACGCAGCAACCGTTGTTTTGCCATATAAAAAAATAAGGGTGGACAACCCTTAAGGGGTATGAAAAATAGATGTTGGACGATTCTCATAGATACCGGATAAGCACAAAAAAATTCATCAAAATCGGTCAAGCCGTTTCGGAGGAGTATCGCAACAAAGACTGTGACACGAGAATTTTATATATTAGATATGCTATATTCTTACGATTAAATTTCTGTGCAGAATTACCATTTATAATGATTATTTTGGTAAACCAGGGTGAAGGCTCTCTACTTAGGGAATCAAGTCTCCCAACCAGGCGGAGATATTAGCCGAATTTCACTTTGGTAGAAATCGTTAACTACTCATAAACTATTAATGATATATTGAACTTTCTTATAACAAAATATAAATGAATAATGCAGCCTCAAATATAACTTATAGAAAATACTAATTAAGTATAGAAAGATTCACAAGAGTTTTAGCTGAAGGCGAGTATATTCTTCCGGACTCCCTCTACACTTATTCGCTTGTTAAATCTTGGTATTAGAAAAACGGTCAATCATCGTACAGACTGTTTCAGAAGTTGAATAACTTCGTAGATCGATCATAAAGTACATAATGAGCGCCTAGTGTGGCGTACCGTCTCTATATCAATCAGTCACACAGAAGGATCTTGATTCATTCTCGGTTATTTTAAATCTAAGTATTTATGTCTGTTTATTTCACTTTTAAGTGTCCTAAAAGATTGGTGAATACCAATTCGCACTTGGCCAGCGCGGTGGACTATGGCCGAAAACTCTCTCATTCCGAGAGAAGACCCGTGCCTAGCAGTGGAACAAGAACGGGTTGTCAGTAAGTGTCCATAGATCACAAAATGTTATTATTGCAAGTGGTAGCAGGGCTATGCGGGCATACAATGATGACTAAATATGATAATAGGAGTTCTAAGATGTTAACGAATGACTCGAAGAAATGTTCGTTAGTAAGCACATCTTCAAGTTTTCAATACTGGAATCATATTACTTCCCATGTTAAGTAAGAGCAGCAGTCGTATCAATGTTTCTACCTCCATAGAAATATTACTCGTCATTTTAATTCATGAAATGTTACATTTTCTAGTATTGATTCTAATTTTAAACATATCGTCAAACTTACGCTGTCTTAATCTATCAATTTCAAGACCCTGCACGCGTTGCTACGCCATCCCAAAAAATACACCAGAAACCTTGGCGAGCTCATGAATGACAACTTTGCTAAAGATCATCACATGATCAAATGGACAGTTAGCTTTCTATAGAGGACATACACACAAACATTCATTTTTATAAAGAAGAGCAGAAGAAGAAGAAGACTATTTTTTTTTTCGGCTCTATCCGCTAAGATCACGTTAACCGTGGTAATGAGTATCCCATGTCTTAATCCAGGTCATAAACTACGTGTGTGCCAAATTTCAACAAAAATCGACCGGTAGTTTTTGAAGAAAAAACACACATACATCCTTACAAACATTTACATTTACTAGTCACCCATTGCAACGGTCAAAAATCGACCGTAATTTAAATTAAAAAACTAAGCTTCATATTGTCCAGAGTAGCATAAATATTTATTAAATTTAAATAAATTTTAGGAATTTTCAAGTTATTTTTAACACACCTTTTAAAGACAAAAGGAGATTTAATTTAACTAAGCTGCAAAAGCAATAGCGGGTATTTTGACAAAGACATCTGCAATTTTTGACGTTATGGGTTTTCATAGTAAGACATTGAATGTTCTATTTCGTTTATTATGTATGTGTTTGTGTCAAATGCAACGTAGTGAGTGTGAGTGTAATGTGTTTTTAGTAGATTTTATGTATGGTTTATTCATTATTTGAAAAAAATATTAGCATTGCGTAATACTCCTGTACATCAACTAAAACCGTGCTTAATTGCATACTCCTCCGTCTGGGGCAAGTATCTTAAAAACGGATCACAAGTTTTTGCTTCACGTATTAATATATAGATAGTATTAATAAGAAAAGTGTTGAACTTCTGCCGGTCATATACGCTCTGACTAAACTCAATCATGCGCGTTATTGGGCACCGGCCTGTAATGTAACGCGTCGGGCACCGAGCTAGGCAATGCGATAACGCTCGCCTGCCTACCTATAAAATAACGGTACCGTTATATTTGATGGCTAAACGTAAGCTTTATCGTTATTATATTACTAGTAATTGATTGTTATTAATTTAATGATATGGTAATTTCTCATCTCAAGTAAGGCAAAGATAAATATAGCTACTATATCTTTTGTTCATCAATTGTTTTTTCACGTTTGGTAAAAATTCGAATTAAATCAAAAAGTTTATGCAAAATGTTTTATGCCAGTGATTCTTAAAAATATTTTGTTTAACGTCCACATTCGTTATCAATTATTTTTAAGCTAACCTAAAATTTAATTTAATTTGTAATTTTCTGCACTTTTAGGATAGGCGATATAAATAATTATTCTATATAATAATCACCTGTCCCCAATTAGCAAATTCATTGGAAAGATTCATTTACTGCAAATAAATAAGCACCATAATTACCCTTGGGCTAAAGCAATTAGGGTAGGATGGTGCAGGAGTGCGCACTTTTGTGTTTGTTTGCTACAGAAAACAAAATAAAGATGCTATGTACGACATGAAGCGTTTTTCATTAGCACTTGTTATAAATATACTCTAAAAGAGTTTTATTGTCCACTTTTCATCCGATTGATGTAGCAAATGCAGCTCACTTTATGGTAAGTTGTCACTTCCGTCCATGGATATATGAAACAACTTTATACGGTACAAGGTTATATCTGAAGTAAATCACAGATTCATTGCTATTCCTATTGTCTATTGTAAATTAAGGAATAATAATAGACTAGGACTAAGCCATAAAAATGAGCAGGCAGCCGCAAATTTGAGACATACTGTTTTCAATTTCAACTAAACATATTTTCATTATTGCAGTTACATAAACTATACATATAATCGAGAATCAAACCAGCATAATGGTAATTGAATTGTAAATAAAATCGTAATCAACCAACAATCAAAACAATACACAAAACAAAATTACATAACGTTAATTAGCGGTTGTATTCATACTGAGAATAATCCATACATCAACAACATATGCTAGATGATTAAATAATGTACTGAACCACTGCACAGACTAATGACCTGCTCATCTGGCTGGACATGAGAATATTGCATTTTGATTAGCTAGCAACTGTGGGGAATTAGACTGACACGAAAATCCAATTCTGACTAATATTCACGTATCTACAGCTAACGTATATTGACATTGTAATTTAAATTTTGTGAAAGTTTTGGTTCAATAGCAGTACCTATTTAGAATAGGGATAAAATGTCTTAAGATATTTGTAGTGCTGGTATTTTTTTTTTATCTGACAGAAGTAGGAAACGATCATGCAGTAAAGTGGCCACTGCCGCCTATGGACATCTGTAATCAACATACAGAACATGGGTTCCATCTGAAGTCAATCACAGATGCGTTGCTACTCCTGAGGACTATGATGGTCGCCTCATGTGAAAGTGTACCGGCAACCACACCCTTGTGTCGGAACGCAAGAAATGCTTCACGCTAGAAATAGGTGTGGCGGTGGTACTTCTCCGGTCGAACTACACAGGTTCAACCACTTTGGAAATATATTTGGGGTTGGTACTGAATCCGTGGCATTGAACTAGCATAAAAAATTGTAAACAAAAACCTAAAAGATACTATAATATTGTTGACATGTCTACCTACAGAATAAGGGTGGGAGGAAGTTTTAAGAACGGTCCTGGATCCTCCCATCTTGATTCTTTCAAATGAAATTATAGCAATCGAACCTAAATTAAAGTACATAAAAAATTCCCATTAACGATTGCATATCATTCGTGTCGGTATAAAAAATACAATAAGCTTAATGTACACAATACTAATTCAAGTTGAAGTGGAGATAAATACGTTAACGCGCTTTCTACACACATAGCCCCACAGTACTATTTTCTCCTTTATCGTGGGTGCCATGGACACACAAGACGAATACACAAACACCCAGACCCAGAACAAGAATCTAAACTTATCATTCAGATACCTGTCTGGCCGGGAATCGACCCGGAATCCATTGCGCGTCAGACCGGTAAGGTAACCGCTGAGCCACGCGGATCGTCCAAAAACACACCAGCACTTGATATGACTATTTTTTTGTACAATAGATGTCTTGATGCTTCCACGTTGAAATGTTTTACCACCTGTGATGTACTATACGATGTACCTACTATGATTAGTATGATCAAATGTATTGAACAGTTAGTATTAAATGGATACTCGAAGATCGCGGTCGTTTCATTTACTCCAACCATAAGCATCTTACATTACTTGGCGACCCTGCCATACACGGACGCTATGACAAAGTTCGTTTCTAATATAGATATAATTTAATAAAGTGACAAACAAGAAATGAAATTTACTTATATTACAGAAGTACAAAATCCACCGCGCCAAACAGAAGCGTGTTTTCACTACACCAACTCTTCCTTTGTTACTTGGATAAAATTTTTGAAGTTCGTAACAATTAGGAGTAAGTACCCTGGCACGGCTGTCTTTATATCATTCTGTACTTTGCCCAGGGGACTAAAAACACAGCTCTTTCACAACGCTTATTAAAAATGCCTCTCTGTAATTGTAACGTTTTCAGTTCATTGTGTAGACTTCCTTGTTTCTTGTTTTCAAATCCTTTAAAATAAAGGCGCAGTACTTTTAATGGCACACCGTTTTGAAAAGACAGACAGTGTTAGCACCTAAAATGTGCTAGGTTATTAGATTTAGAAAAAATGAAACAAAGAGTGTGTGTATTAAAATGGTTTCAATTAATTTATGGATATGAATAAAATTGATAGGATGCTTTTGATTAATCTTCGAAGCCTAACATACTAAAGATAGACCGAAAAAGTAAAATAGGGTATTTTAATAACGTGTAGACACTAAGAAACGAATATTCATTATTTTATCCCTCGGGGGGTTAATTAGTGGTTGGCTATTTGTGTCATTTTAGTATCATATTTAGCGCGTAGGTGGTGGACAATTGCCTGTTATTTTAATTTTTTTTTAAACACGCTTTCTACACTCTTAGCCCCATACTAGGTTTTTCTCCTGTGTCGTGGGTGCCATGGACACACAAAAATGAATACACAAACACCCAGACCCAGAACAAGAATCTAAAGTCATCATTCAGATATATGTCTGGCCGGGAATCAAACCCGAAACCCAATGCGTGTCAGCCTGGTATGGCGACTGCACCGCCACACGGGTCGTCAAATACAATAAATACAAGTGAATTTATATATGCTGAATAAAAATCGTTGCTTTGTTCCCGTTATAGGTTGTTGTTGGTTGGCAACATTAAAGATACACTAATAGAATCACTCAATCACAGTACGCAACTACGCACTGACCCATTACGGCATATATTTTGCTTAGTTTCTAAGACGTAGAAAAGTTGACATTTAGATTGATGTGTAAAGGCCCATGTAGTCCCTTAATAAATCTGGGACATAGTAGCAGAACGTCTTAGTTAAGGCCATATGTTAAATTGTACAGAAATTCAAAGATATACATAGATTCTATTATAAAAATCGTATGTATGTATTGTCTTCTTTTATCTTGAAATTAATGATTTAAAACGATTCGTTAAAACTACTTTTACCCGACTGTTTCAGAAGATGGATAATTTTCTAGCGTTAGCATGTCTGTATGTATGTATTTAAGTATGTATGTATGCATACTTATACTGCTTGACGGATTGAAGCATGCATGGGAAAAGGGGAGGAAGTTGTTTTTTTTCAAGCAGTGTAGTTCGACCGGGGAAGTACCAACGCCACTGCTTCTAGCGTGAAGCATTTTTTGCATTTCGATGGAAGGGTGTGGTTTCCACATTCTTATGTGTTCGCCGGCACACTTTTATATGAGGGGACCATCTTAATCCTCGGGAGTAGCGACGCATTTGTGATTGACTTCAGATAGAACCCATATTCTATTTGTTTTTTACAGATGTCCACGGGCGGCAGTGACGACTTACCATCAGTGGACTGCATGCCCGTTTGTTCTTCAATCAGATAAAAAATATGGGTATTAAATGAAAGTTAGTAAATAGACCGTTATAAAAATGTAAATATAATAACAATTTATAAAATATTAATCCCGACTGCAAATTTTAATTTCAACAGTCGGGTTATTGTTTTACATATATTTTCATTTCTTGTTTTTGTCTGGTTTTCACGTAAAGTTGAATATCAGTAAGCTCCATTGCGTGTATAATACACTTAGTTTATGAGCTTGTCCCGGACATGCTGCTCTTAATTTGTACTTATTTTTCCTTGAATTACACTCTCTGTTACTTAAAACACGGGCTTCTTTTATTTTCGATCTAATCCATTTTCTGAAAGACGTTACATCGGTGTACATGGATGGCATCATATCAGCTCCACAGAAATTGTCACGCCCAGTCGATACTATGCCTACAAGATACCTGAAAAGTAAACATTCTGTAAGAAAATCGAAGGTAGAACCAGCGCAGTTCGATCGGGGAAGTACCAAACACCTATTTCTAGCGTGAATCATCTCTTGCGTTTCGATGGAAGGGTGCAGTTGCCGGCACACTTTTATATGAGGCGACCTTCATAGTTCTCGGAAGTAGCGACGCATCTGTGATTGACTTCAGATAAAACGCATGTTCTGCATGAAGTTGTTTACAGATGTCCATGGGTAGCAGTAACCACTTACCATCAGGTGGACTGCATGCTCTTTTTATCTGACTGAAGTAGCAAACTTCAGTCAGATAAAAAAAAGTTAACATATTAAACATAAAAAAGGGTAGACAAACGATAGAAACATATACATTATCAATTTACGATGCATGCACGAAGCAGTTTTTGCGTTTCATTGTGGTCGCCGGCTCAGTTTCGTGTGAGGCGATCATCTCAGTCCTCGGGAGTAGCGACGCATTTGTGATTGCCATTCAAGTTTACTTACAGGTGTCCTAGACGGCAGTGATTATTTACCATCTGATGAAATGCATGTTTGTCATACAATACAAAATACAACAACAAGATACAAGGCATACAATAAAAAATAAGAAAATATTTTCAGAATTTAAATATTATGTCAATTTGGTTATTTAATACAACTACATAATTATTATTAATTCATTCGGCCGCTAGATAACTTTGAGAAATATAATAAAGCTCCTTGGTATGAGTGAATGTACCTAATATCAAAATCTTAACGGTAACTATACATCACATTGCTTTTAGTACATTAAATATAAATTAGAAATTTGCGCTGCGTTTAAATTATGATATTCTAATTAAATTAAAATTAGTAGTGTAAGGCGCCAGCATAGTAATTACCAAATTACTACCATCTATTAAACTTAATCGGTCATTAAAATCGTTTTAATCGAGCAATTAAAAAATAATGGCCTTCCCGTTGTTTAAAACGCTTTGTACACTCATAGCCCCACAGTAGGATTTTCTCCTGTGTCGTGGGTGCCATGGACACATACAAAGACGAATACACAAACACCCAGACCCAGAACAAGAATCTAAACTCATCATTCAGATACCTGACTGGCCGGGAATCGAACCCGGGACCCACTACACGTCAGCCCGGTACGGTAACCGCTGTGCCACGCGGGTCGTCGAATGTTTATTCGATTACACTGGGTTATGATTAAGTTTAAGACGAAATAAAAATAACTAAGTTCGATTTCCGTTAAGATCATTATCAACTTGTCAATATCTCTTTGTGTTTCCAAAATTAAATATCTTACACGAAATTTTAGAAAAGAAATAAAGTATAAGCTGGTGGTTTCCCAGCGTCACGAAAAATCACGAACACCTTTCAGTTGCATTTGTATCGTCTTATGAACACCGGTTCCGTACATAGATAAGTAGTATAATTCTCAATACTAGTACACGTTATATTGTCGTAGTTATTTTTTAGCTACCAATGTTGCACTTTTTTATATACCATACCCTTTCCACATGACGCCAGAGCCGGAGTCTCCAAAGCAGTCGCTCGTCCATCTCCGTCCGATCATACAAAACATGTGATTCGGAACTATCATCGGTTTGAACGACTGAGATTGATTGCATGTAGCCGAATCGACGTAACTCATGCGAGTAGCACGTAGTTTTGAGGAAGCGTCGCTTTTGTGCTGGAATTTCGGAAAAATATCAAATAATTAATGTATAAAAGTACATTAAACTTTTGTGTTGTATTGGTAAAAAGTCGCAGTAAACCATTTTGTTTTGATATTTTTACAGCTTTATTTATTTTGCTCATATAAGCCAGTTTCTGAGATTTTTAATTTGGCTGCTGATTTATATTGAATACAAGTAAAACAGTGAACGTTACATTTTTATAAAACTGTACAAGCAAACAAGAATGCAAACCACATGATGGTAAGTGGTCAATACCGCCCATGAACTTTTGTAAGTAATTTCATACAGCACAATGGTTCTATCTGAAGTCAATCACAGATGCACTGCTACTCCCGAGGACTAAGATCGGTGACATGTAAAAGTGAGCCAGTAACAACACCGTTTCACCGAAACGCACAAACTGCTCCACGTTAGAAATCGGTGTAGCCCCTCGGTTGCTACATACGTACAACATCATGGTACAACAATGATATGACAGAAGCGGCCAGCCAGAGCGTACAATACCATACTGTAAGCTATACCTACTTATAAAATAGCTTGTTGGAATATGAAAAAACTTTACGACGGCAAAGTTAACAGTTATAGGGGGAGGGAGGGGGGGAGTCAGACCTAGTGCCAAATAGGGTTCTCTTTTACTGAACTGTAAGGCAAGATACTGGAGCTAACTTTCATTACCATGTAAAAAACATGATTGTAATTATATAAAAAAAATGGATATAAATAAGAAAAAAGACAAAACCGCTGAGTTTCTTGCCGGATCTTCTCAGTTGACGTCGTTTTCCGATAGTGTAAGAAAAAAAAATGGAACTGACAATTTGTAAGTGCCCCGTTGGCCTATATAAAATAAAGACATTTCATTTCACTTCATTTTATTTCAATTCAAGGGCGCCAGGCGCATACGGGCGCCACACGAGCTAGAGGCACCCCTGCATACGTTATACCACTTTGTCTGTAACTTTCAATTATAATGCATAGCAAAACGAAATAAAAACGCTTACCGACACCATCCCAAACCCAGCAATTGTGAACGAATATTTTTCTTTTCTCCACGAGTTGTTGGGCGCTATTTTCACTTTTCGTACCAGTGACCCGAATTTTATTCGTCTATCCAACATCAATACTGCTATGTCGTAAAAATACCGGCTGGGAGAGTACAATTCGTGCGGGACTACCTTGCATACTGTATATAGAGTGCCTTCGTCGATAAATGAAGAACCTGGTGAAGAATATTGGATTTTTATACAAGATTCAAGCAGCAAACGAGCATGCAGTCCACCTGATGCTAAGTGGTCACTGCCGCCCAAGAACATATATAAGCAACTTCATATAGAACAAAGGTTCAATCTGAATTCAGTCACAAAAAAGTTGCACTACAAAGACCGAGAACTACAACGGACGCCTCTTTTAAAAGTGTAAATAATAATTATTTTAAATAGTAAATCGAACTTATGACGCGCAAATCTTTCAAATATTAAGATTAGAAATAAACATCGTCTGTATTTCAATGATTTTAAATATACAAATCGAAAATCGATTAGGGTTATAATAACAAAGAGTACTTCGGACGAAATATATTTTTAGGTGATCGGAATTTAAAGTTGTTTTAAATTTGCATATGAAAATATGTGACTGTTTATTAGAAAACAGCCAAGTAAAATACAAAGTTAATAGATAAATTATGGTTTGAGCTGAAATATACTTAATTACACTCCTATTACTTAGGCATATTAAAAATATCTGATTCATGTAAACTATTATTTATTAAAATTCATATTGTGTTTCTGGTAGCGTAATTTAGACTTCATCCATCCATCCATCCATCAGCCCTTTGATGTCCACTGTTGGATATAGGCCTACCCTAAATGGCGCCACTCCAACCGGTCCTGTGCCCTCTGAATCCAACGGTTTCCCGCTGTCTTCTTCAGGTCATCGGTCCATCTGGTAGAGGGGCGACCTGTACTCCTTTTGCTTAAACGTGGTCGCCACTCGAGGACCTTTCTTCCCCATCAGTTATCGGTCCTTCAAGCGATGTGGCCGGCTTACTGTCACTTCAGCTTGCTGATTTTGAGAGCTATGTCGGTAACCTTCGACTTTAACTTAAGACTTAGCAAAATACAAAAGTAGAGTTACCAAGACGAACGTCAAATGCATCGGGCTTAAGGTATCTTTTTGTCCCTTGATCAAAGGTGCAGTGGGCAGCCGTCAGGATGACTCGATCACTTACAATGGATCCTCCACACAAGGCGTCATTGTTGATGGTTAACGTAGCCACATGTGGGTACATGGCGATAGGCACTTCTACCCCTCCTAGGATATAACCCATAAACCCTGAAACATATAATTATAATCTTCATGGTGGTAGAACCAGTGTAGTGCGACCGGAGAAGTATCACAGCCACTATTTCTAGCGTAAAGCATTTCTTGCGTTTCGATAAAAGGGTGTGGTTGCCGGCAAACATTCACATGAGACGACCATAGTCCTTGGGAGTAGCAACGCATCTGTGATTGACTTCAGATAGAACCCATGTTCTATATATAGTTGATTACATATGTCCATGGGTGGTAGTGACCACTTACCATCAGGTGGACTGCATGCTCGTTTGCTACTTCAGTCAAAAATTCTGATTTTCGGTATGTACTAAATTAGCATTTTTTACCCGTTTCATCCACGTGGGTCACTGCGGGAAGACCACTTCAACAATACAGCATCCGACAAGTCCAACCTCTGATATTAGTAGAAAGAAGAAGAGGAAGACGTTGATGGCGATAATGACTTTTATCAAAGCAATATCAGCTTCAGGCAACATTTTTTAATATACATTTGTTATTATAATGTAGTTCTTGATGGTACCTTCTTTAGGATAATATCCATAGTAATGATTTTCATAAGCATCAGAAATACATAAATAAAAAAGTAAAAACAAAATGTAAATATATTTCATACTTCGTTTAAGCACGAACAGTGAACCACTGAATTTTTAATTATAGGTTAATTGTACGTTTTTCTTGTTGGTTGTGTAATACAAACACTTTTAAATTGAGTTTTTAATTGAAATTTGTCCTTTCGTGTACCTGCAACGTATTAACTTGCCAATTGTGGAAACATAAATTTATATGTGTTGTGATTTTGTGAAAGTAAAATTCGATGACGATAATTTTCATTTTATAAACGAACATGCAGTTTAGTTCAATTCTTATCTATTATTTGAGGTTGGTCACTGATGCGTTGCTACTCGTGAATCCATTACTGGCCCACTGCTGGGCATGTGTCGTCTCTCAGAATAAGAGATTTAGGCCATACTCCAACGCGCTAGTCAAGCGCAAAATGGTGGACTTCACACACCTCCGAGAACTTTTTTTTAAGAACTCTCGGGTGTGTGTCCCCACGATGTTTTCCTTCACCGAAAATCAGTGATAATTAATTTCTGCTTCGCGTTGCTACTACTGAGAACTAAGTTGGAACGTGTCGGATAATTCTGTCTTCCTTACCACACCCTTGCGACAACACTCAGCAGGAACTGCATACTGCGCTGACTGATGGTGTATTCGACTTAAATAGGTGTGGGGATGGTATACATAGAGTCCACAGAAGATAATTTTTTATTTATTTATTTTATAAATAACATTAGAACACATTATAAAACAAAAGTCTTAACTATTAACAAAGAAATGACTCCACTACAAAAATAAGTGTCATGAAGGTAGATTCACAATTTTTTGCAACTTGTATTTGCGATCACTAAAACTATAGACAAAATCAACTTTAAAATCAACTTATACTGCAAATTATACTGCTTTCAAATTCACCTGCATTGTATTAATCTTTGGTTTAATTTTAATACAGAACAAAATTATTCCATGTTAATTAAAAGTTTTGGAAAAAGCAAATACGTACGTGCGAAGAAATAGTTTCCCTTATTTTTTCTTACCTCTTTCAGAAAGTTCCTTTTTACAAAATAAGGACTGTTCCATTTATTACTTAAAACGTTAAAGTAGAACTGAGTCACGGAATAAAATACCTGACCCGTTTAGCTTTAAGTTTTTATTTGCTTACCACTGGAATAATAGCGGTAAATAAATTAATGTACAAGCAAGAAATTGTCAACAACAAGCAACAAATCGTCCATTTTCTTTTTCTCTTTTATGTATCAACCAACCTTTGCTTGGTAGCTGTTAACGAGCGTTCGCGTTATCGAATTTTAAAACCCTGATTTTGCTAATAATGATTCAGGTAATTAAACATGATTTGAAAGTAATTACATATTTTAAAAAATCACTCAATCAATGTTGCAGTTTCCATGTGGCACAAAGATTATTCGACAGACTTGAAAATCACTCTTTACTATTTGTGTGCAATGGTTTTTTTATCATGTAGAAGTAGCAAACAAGCTTCCAAAGCAATGCTTCCCGTAGGTATAAATAATAATTTCCAGATAAAAGAGAGTCCTACCGAAGGACTGGCAATAATGCGTTGTTAACAACGCATTATTCGCTTGGACATTGATTTGGAATACTTACATAAATATGTCTTACTTATCACTCCCGTATAAACCAAAAAAACGCGGTTAGGTAATACCACAATATAAATATCATACAGTAGTCTAACTCCTTAGAAGCGCACGAAACGCAAGTTATACCTACGCGGCTCGATTTCGGTTTGCATTCGGTCTACAAACAGACCCGAATGTGCCGTAGAGACGAGCGGACTGTGTAACGGTTTTTTGAGCAGTGATTTTTTTATTTTACTAATAATATGGCGAAGAAGAATTGTAGACTATATTGTGCTGTTTTTGGTTGTTTGAATTCTACATTAATACATCCAATGATAACATTTTTTAAATTACCTTGAACCTACGAAAGGTAAGACAATTATAATGTTTTTTAATGTACTAGAACTACCTTCTTTCTTTGTTTCTTTTTTAATAAACTGGTTTTTAGCTTTTCTATCGAATGTAATACCTGGATCCATAAATAATTAAAGAATATTATGATGAAGGGAAGTGACATAGGTAAGTATGTGTGTCCTACATGCCATTGGCGAAGTGTATCTCTTTTCAATAAAGTACATAGTTATAGGTAAGTGATATTTTTGTAAAAAATAGAATATTGTTCGATAAATAAATAACTACATAAAATAAATAAATCATTTTAAATTTATAATTACATTTTTAACCCTTTTTTTTGTTGTCGAGGGGGAAACTTTCAAAAGGTACCCGACGTCGTGGGAGCGACGCAGGGTTATGTGTGATTTTTACCGGACTAAAACCCCCCCGGTGGCCGTTCTCGGCGCTAAAAAGGAGGACTCCGGGATCTCGAAACGACTTCAACCGGAATCCTCCGAGCGCGTTGCCCCATCGGGCTCCTCCCAGACGGGCGTTTGGGCCCACCACTTCGTATAGTCTTTACGATGGTATGCGACCACACATACCGCCGTCCTTCCCGGGATTGCCTGACCGAACGGTTCGAGCTCTCACTCTGCAAACACGGAAGCCCCTTTTAGTCGCCTTTTACGACAGGCAGGGGATGTCATAGTCCTATTCTGATCCCGGAGCTACAGGGATGACAGACTTGCCTGAAAAAAAAAGCTCTTTTTTATATTTGTGGATATCTCCTAAAACGTTGTTTGGAGAAAGATGATTGTCAAGCCTTGAAGTCATATATAAAGCCCGATCAAAGAAGCCATAATTTCAACGAAGAGAGTCGGTATTTAAGCTACCGAGACTACTGCAAAAATAATTTACAAAGTTTTTTAATAATACCCAGGGATGATTTTGTGCAATATGTAGAAAAATTGGAGGAAATATTTCGAACTTCATTTAAAACAACACACATAAATTGTAAAGTAGCTGCAGGTATTTATAACCAAATGAAAGATATTCCTTTTTCTCCACCATGTCAATATTTCCCAAAATTATTTTTTATTATGCTTTTTATCCGAATGCGAATTTTTTATACTATTAAATTTAATAATAAAGCTTGTCGTACGTCTCAGTCGAGGCGCAAATATTTTTCAGTGTCAAATTTGTAATTATTATTAGTAAAATAAAGATCTGTTATTAAAAGTCTCACATATTAAAAAAAAAGTTTTTTTTATAACCTAAATCGACTAATTAAAAAACATTACATGTATTCAACACTTCCTATACAATTCACATGAATTATATTTGTTTAAAAAATAAATAATAGTAATATAATAGCTTTTTTTAAAATATTTATTTTTTTATTTTTATTCACACTATTATTAATTTATATTCATTGAAATTTTTAACACTATTTTCTTAATTTAAATTCATTTAAATTTATTTTCTATTTTTTAGTTCGGTTTTCTATAAAAAGCGTGCTTTTTAGTTTTTTTTTAACTATTATTTATTTTCTACTTTTTAGTCAAAATAAAACATGGAATAATTTTATTAAATTAGTGTATTGTCATCGGTCCTCAATAAATCTACAAAGTTTGAACGAAATCTGGTCGTTTAACGTGGGTCAAAATCGCGCCCAAAGAAGTCGGTTACAAACAAACATACAGGTGAAGCTAATAAAAAGCTAATAAAAATATATAATAATTACTGTCAAACAACCAGAAAGAAAGTATTCATACTGGTTGATGTTATTAAAATACTATAGGCAGGCAGCCCTAACGCAATCTTTCGCCCAACGCCTCCGTAGGTATAAAATTCAAGGACACGGCAGAGTTAGACTACTGTATGATATTTATATTGTGGTAATACTCCTGTTATGAAGCAGAAATAGGGGTAACTGTGAAGACTTTAGAGTTTAATCACAAGGCCCCACCCTTGGCTTTAATTAAAACTTATTTTTATGTACTATGTTTATGTTTTTTTTACATACAAAGGATATTTAATATTATTTCCTTTATTTTTTTGTAATAATAATACTTACTTTATTGTATTTAATATTTTTCTTAGTATATACAAAACATTAATAGAAACTTAAAATTATGTTTATGTTTGTATTGATTATGTAAATAAAAATATAAAATAGTAAAATAAAGCGTACTAGAGCATGCGACAACACTATATATAGCATTCCCTTATGGTTGGGCGGGCAATAAGCGCCATTGGAGCGGTGTCGTTTATACGCTCAGCCAGCTTTTACCGTTTACCGATCTGGCCACTAGGCTTTTATGTTTGCCTGTAACATTTTTTATTACATCGAGGATGGGTTAACACTTTGACGTAGATAAATATTATTTGTAAACGCGTGTTTGCCTAAGCTTATGGGCTCGGGAAAATAAAACTCGTTTATAAAAGTTGGATTTTGTCCATACTCATCAGTACATGTATATTTTTTGATATTTATTATAGTGCTGTTTTTTTGCTTTTTACAATTGTATTGTTTGGGGACACATAACGTGTTGTAATAAGTCTAATGGTGTGTGTAGCCCGGTCGTCTGAAATTAATTGTCGGCATTGTCACCTGGAATTATTTTCTCACTTTATGTTGAGTCTAAACCTCTACCTAATGTTTCTCTTAGGAATACATAAATTTCAGAGTTTGTCCAAAAAAAAATGAATAGGTACTCCTGCTTGAAGAATTATTGTATTCTCGTCTGTGCTAAAAGGAAGGTTTCGAACCCCTGCCATATTAATATCAATAGTAATTATTATAACACCAGTAGATATTTAAAAAAAATATAAATTTCAGTAACAAAAAATACTCTAAACAAAATTATGTAATGTTCGTAACTGTCATTAAATAACTTTAAAAATACAAGGTTTTTTTTGTCTTGGATTTTAACACTAGACCCCTTGACCAAGAGGTGGGATTTCAAACAAATATGCTGACGCTACTAATCTTATTCAGTTTGAGAAACAATATATGTGTAATCTCTCTATAACACTATGTAAAATGAAATTACATTAAAAGGTGCTGTAATACCAAGCTTAGTAATTAGATAAAGTAATTTTCCAACAGTCAAAATCAGACGAAGCCCTTTCTACTTTTTGTCTCTAAAGGTATATTCCGATAATTTCATATAAACTTTACGTGTAGTAAAATTTATCCACATATTCCAACAAGGGTTGTGCGGGTCGCACTAATCTGTTTAAATTCCTCTCCTACTCAAATAAATCCTGTTTAAATAACCGTAAACTGTCCATATGCGCCGTTTAATCCTCTTGATGTGGATCGCATGATCGAATGTTAATTTCCTCGACAGTCCACGTAAAGGCATCTGTTCATGTCACCCAACTTTGGACCAATGAGCTTCAATGCTTATTTTTTAGTCATTTACATATACATATTTGCTAGATGGTAGATAGGTGATGGCCTAATGGTTGAAATTTGGTCTGTCGATCGGGATGTCCGAGGTTGAAATCCAAGGTATGCACCACTGATTTTGCTAAAATTATGTGAGTAATAAAATTAATTATCACTGCCATACAGTGAAAGGAAACATCGCGAGGAAAGCTATGTAGCTTTCCTCGCGAGATACCCGGGAGATGCGTTGTTACTCTCGAGGACTATGATGGTCGCCTGATGTGAAAGTGTGCCGGCAACCACACTCTTGCATCGAAACGCAAGAAATGCTTCACCCTAGAAATAGGTGTGGCGGTGGTACTTCCCCGGTCGAACTACACTGGTTCTACCTTCTTATGAAAAAAACATATTTGAGGGCGTGAATGACGACTAACAACAAATTCGTTTACATATGCATCTGTTTAATAGGATAATATATTGGGCCAATACGCTGCTAGTAGGTACTTTTCATTACATCATGATGTGGACACATTGGCGATTGGTCATTTAGTATTAACAAGTGTGATTGCTATTACTGGAATCATTCATATTTGTTAGACAAAATATTACAAGGAAAATTTATTATTTGGCCATTGGACCAAAATTTGGGCCAGAGTTAGAGGATTAATGTTTTTGCCGAGATTAACAGTTTTGATACTCGTACCTGTAATATTTTTTGTGTCTCGAAAACAAAGGACATATTTTAACCTTGAAATTCTTAAATAGTACAGTATTTTATTAAAAACTAGGTACATGAGTTTGGCTTTAGATTGTTATGTTATCGTTATAAACAGAATTATGAGATAACTTTGTTTAGGAGAGCAAAAATGTGTTTTCTTTAAAAAAATATGTCGTCTTATATTATCTCTACTATTTCTACTATAATAATATAAATGTAACTGTAAGTATGTTTATTACTCTTTCGCGCTAAAACTAGAGTAGTTTTGACTGATTAGGTAGTTAGTAATTTTGATTACTGATTGTCATGTAATTTTGTACATATATTCTTAGAAGTATAAGAAAAATATGGTATACTTTTTGTTGAAAGAAGTAATTATTTAAAAAATGTATGTAGTATTTTTTAAATATTGAATCAAATTGTTTCAGTTATATTGAAATGTTACCTTTGATATTTATTCAAGGGCATCAACTCAAGCGAAGCTGCAGATAGAATATGTTTTATAATATAAATGCAAAAGTTTATGAGGATGTATGCGTTTTTATAACTATTTTACGCAAAAACTAACGGTCGGACGTAATTTACACTAGGCACACAGATTTATGACGTAGATTTTAATTATTGTGGTAGACGTGACCAAAGCGAACCCGAACGTCTAGTAATATGTAAAAAATCTTAAACCTTTACTGCAGGGTATCGCAAAGTGGGATACGTGAACCCCTAAGAGTTCGCCATTCGATGGCAGGAGGTTCGTGAAAAGGTAATAAAAATTAATAGTAGTAAGAATTCATTTGGCACTTTATTGTTACCTTTTACTGAAATAAAACATTAATATCTTTATCAGTCAATTTTATTGCTTTCTTTTGGGAGAGGGAGGATTTAATTAATTAGATAATTTAAGGGGGTTCGCTGTCACTTGGAAACTTTAACAGGGGTACGTGGAGCCGAAAGTTTGAGAAACTCTGCTTTACTGCACCAAATGTCAAAATAAAAAAAAAATGGTTTTGGTTCTTGTAAGGACAAGACATATAAACAAAGTAAAACTTTAAAAAATCGCTTACAGGAACTAAAAAATACTGTCGAACCAGATAAAGGCCCTTAAGTGGCACATGTTAAGAGGTTTTATATAAAATCTTAAAAGCACGAGGCGTGTACGTAATAAAATTCATATGAAAACGTTTAGTTCCCGTGTTGGAGCACGGAGTATCAGAGATCTAATTTCGCAAGCTCGTTACTTCACGCTGCGTCCGATATTGGTTTTCCCTTTAACGTATGCTATAATGACGCTTTCATATTAATTACAGACAGTTTCAGTTTAAATATAGGTAAAGTTAGCATGTGACTGTTATTCGTGTAATTTAAGCTAATCTTGTTCGAAAATAATATCATGAATGTAGAATGTGCTTTAAAAACGAAGAAATAGACAGTCAGAAATGTGGTCCAAAGATGGCCGTAACATTCTGATTTTGAATCTTAGCATACATAAATAATAATCGTTTCTTATTCCTTTTCTATGGTCCTGTTTAATCGTATTGTTATTTACATATGTTAGGTACGTATATAAACTCACAACGCAAAAAATGTAGTTTGAATTTAGATTGTAAAATCTAAGCATTTAATAACTGTACATCTTAACTTTGTTTTATTGATTGACAATAAAAGGCAGAAACATTTATTTTTAGATTAAAGAAAACTCATTTAAAATAATATCAACGTAAGTATAGCAAGAAAGAAATATATTTTCAGGAGTTTCGTTCGTCTGTCTTTAGGAAAAGTTAACGAAAGTGTAGGAATGGAAGAAAACTTATATAAGGTGAAACTTGCAAAAAATCAATAAAGTGTTCTGTTTCTATGTACATGATTTACTTTACATTCTTAGGGTTCCGTACCCAGAGGGGAACCCTAAAAAAACCCTAAAACCTCATTACTAAGACTTCACTGTCCGTCGGTCTGTTTGCTTTTAAGAAAACAAAACATTATTGGCCACATGGCGTGGGTTATTTAACCCAGTTTTAATTTATTGTATATATTATAACTTTAACTTTGAATTTGCTGTCTGATTAAATTATTGTTTACTAGCTGACCCGGCGAACTTTGTTTCGCCTTAAAGTCAAAAATCTAAAATTATTTGTGTTTCTTTAATAAATTATGTATGCATTTTACATAAAAGCCTTCCTCTTGAATCACTCTATCTTTAAAAAAAACATAGGGACATAATTACATAGGGACAGACAGCGCGAAGTGACTTTGTTTTATACTATGTAGTGATACGTATGTGAAAGAAGTATACTTATTTACATTACAATCAAGCGCAAAATACGGCCTTATTTCTGAACAATGGGCTATTTGACAAGTTTTTAAAATCCATTTTATATTATCTAGCAGAGGTTAAGGAACCCAGTAAAAGTTGTTTTTTTAAAATTTTGGTACATATTTGCCGAAAAATATCAAATTAAAAATTCAATATTTAAATAGCGCGCAAAAACGCTACTTTGACAATATGGCGGGTTGGTGAAGTCACTTGCCTGTATTGTCATCTGTGGCTCATATCATCCACATACATTTGTTGTAAACAAAAAACTAAAGTGTGATTGGGTCTAAATTTTATGTGAAGAAATTAGTTACAAATGGTGTGCAGTGCCAAAATGTGTAAATACGACAATAAAAACTCCGCAGAAACTATTTGTGAGTGTCCCAAAGAACGTCGAAGTTCGCCGAAAGTGGTTGCAGCTTTCTCGGAGGGATTATAGTGACATAGCAAATAGTACAAATATTTTTTTCTGTGAAGACCATTTCGGTGTAAGTAAACATAATATCTAAAGTTTTAAATAATTAATTACATTCAGAATGTAAATAGTTTGTTATTGATTTGGGGTTATAAATAATAATACCTCTAATGTTTTTAACATTCTGTTCTCGTGCAACTCACATCGAATATTTCTGCTGTTTTTCCTTATATTAGTTAAAAATGTAGCTACAGTCTTATGATTTCAATAAGACTTGTTTAAGAATTATTTTTGAAAAATAATCCGACCATGATAGCGTCGACTTGGGGCAGGTTTCTACTGTCTGCTTTTACGAAATCGTTGTCCATCGTAAGAGTACTTGACAGAATTTGTAAAATATTGTAAACAAATTATACAAAAACAATGGATATTATAGGAAAGTCTTATTAAAACAGTATCGAAAGCCAAATAACACAAGTGGGCGCAAGTAGGCAAACGAAGTTT
Source organism: Spicauda simplicius (assembly GCA_949699795.1). NCBI lineage: Eukaryota > Metazoa > Arthropoda > Insecta > Lepidoptera > Hesperiidae > Spicauda > Spicauda simplicius. The sequence goes on from OX453064.1 coordinate 6,373,580, forward strand.
ACAAGCAAGTGACGTCATCATAAACCCGCCCAATCAGGAGCATTTTGTGTCACGTGACAAACGTTTACAAAAATGCATTTTTATTTAAGGATTTTTAAATAAATTTAATTATTATTTTCAACTTATGTTAATAAATAACCATTCTTAAACTCATAATATATACTGATAACAGTAATTGACACTTAATTTTTCGCATTGTCAAATAGCCTATTACTGTACAGAATAATTTTGCGTAGAAGTGTTGATAAAGAGTATGGAAAAGATCATGAAAATAAGAAGTTACCTACTCTCTTGGTGCACTTTTACGATTTTCGTTGGATTTAAATATATTTTTTGATTTTCCTACATTGTATCATACTATTATAAGATACTCTACAGTCCCAGACTCCTTATTTTCCAATATCTAAGCTCAGTAGCTTGATAGACAATTGAGGAATGCTTGATTCTCATATATTTTCATTTATGTCTTTTATTAAAGGTTAATGTACGAATATCTCCGTTTTATTGCGCGTAAGCGCATACTGTTTTGGTACATTTCAAGAAAACGTGATCAAACTACACAGTGGCATGATTTTAAAGATGTTTATTAAAATTGTAATGGAGCAAAATTAACAAATACACATAACTTAGTTAGCCGTCTGTCTATTATCTCCGACCATAATTGAGAAAGTTGGGTTCCATTTGGTGTACAAACTTATGTACGGGTGAAAAGTTCGTAATAACTCATTGTGTTTAATATCTGCCCCGACAAAACATAATGTTGAGATAGTTACGGGTTTAAAATTTTAGCTTTGTTTATAATATAACTAACAAAACATTGGATATTGAAAACTGTTTTTGTGCGTACGACACTGATTTTGTGTTTTAGCAATTTTTCATAATAAGTCATAAGTCATAATTATTTATTTGCATAAATGTGGTTAGAAGGTTTGTATACAACTTGAAAGTTTCTCACATTTGCCATATTTGGCATGCAAAATACATTTTTATAGTGTCAGTATGGTATTGCATAACTAATGTCAATTATAATGTTAATAGAATAAAATTATGATTATGATGGGCATAAATTCTTTCAGAGTGTAAAAACATTTTTCGACGAGCCACTCATGTAGTTGTTTTTAAATTTATTTACAGTATTTTTTTTTAATTTATTTGGTATTTTATTATATATTGTAACACACATATGATATGCGTTTCTAGACCGCATAGCTGTTCGAGAGGGTGGCAAGCATAGTCTAATTGGATTTTGAGATTATTTTTTTTAGTATGCAAATAAATATGTAAATAGCAAAGACAAAGCAATTACTAACTTTTCTTTTACTATGTAAAAGGTTTTCTCTATACGCGGTTTTTCATTTTTTTATTCGATATTTCTTTTCTTTTCATTTCTTTATTCGCCGATATTCCGATCCACTTGCATAGATTTTGGTCACGGCGATTTAATTTGCAAAAAAATTTCTATTTATTATCAAAAATAATATTATTTTGTATTGTCACTTGACAACAACCTCAAATACAGGGTTTATTTCACACGGTAAAATTTTCTATCTCCTTCGAGAGTTAGAATAAGAGTTCGTCCGTTCAATTTAATTTGATAAACATTATTTGAAATCGCGCCTTTTTCATGAGTTACTTGCATTTTATAGAGAACAGAGCAGTGATAGCCTAATGGTTGATCCTCTCAATCGGGAGGTCCGATTTATGTGCGTATTAAAAATTAATTATCACTTCTTTTCGGTGAAGGAAAACATCGTGAGGAAATGTACACACACGAAAATTCTTTGATAAAAAAGTTTAAAAAAAAGAGAAGACTTTTGCACAAACAAGAGTAAAATAGGCAGGCTACAAATTAGAGTTATATTATTTATTCATACCATTAATTTTACCTTTAAACATTTTACTCGAAGTCCGTAATGCAGTAAATTTTTACAATTAGTCTTAAACTTCTTTTATTGAGTTTGTAAGGGGTTGGATTTTGGTTTGCCTCGGGCTATTCCTCTTTTGATTAAATCTTTGTAAGACTCAAGGCAACCTAGATTTCCCTAAGGCTTCACAGAACTCTATTATTTGCTTTGAACGTGTGGTCGCGACTTCTAGAAGGCGGTAATTCAAAGAAGTTAAAATAAATACATTTCATTCATTCCTTGGTAGTTTGTTGCTCTTTTTATTAAATTTATTTAAGTTTCACGTAATTTAGTTCTGACAGAAATTGAATTACTTATACCTAATGAAATTGAAAGTTCGTGCGACCATTCTACTTTTAGCAATAGCATGTAACCAATTTCTTATTACTGGATTATAGGCGTCTGACAATTTTTTTAAGGTAATTGAACCCCTCCATGGTTCAATGTAAGATTTATGACCGATATATAGTTTTTTTATTATGCATAAATAGCAAAGGGGACACCACCCGATGCTTAGTGGCCATTGCTGCCACATGTGCGTTGTACTGTGAAAACCTAGACGGAATACCTCGGGTAAGTATGTATCACTTACAACCCTTCAAATCAATATACGCTGCTATTATTAGGAACAAATACATGTGATGGTGCTGGACTAAAACCACAAAGGGTACCATTTTCCAAACTATACATCAACAACATAAAATCTCCTAAGCCCTACTTAAGTAATTTCCATACATTGGCAGTTACTTATGTATATTTGTAGTGCCATCCCTGTTCTGTATGAAGTAGCTAAAAGGGTTAATTCGCTTGAGGGCAATTTCAGTCGTGCATATTGAGCGAGCTCTGTCCCCGAGGTGTAAAGAGTGGAATTTTAGGCTAACAATGCTGTTACTTATACGTTGCGTATGAACGTACAAACATGAAGTTATGTCATACACGTAGAATGTTTGTAACTTGTATAACATGGGAATCGTTCGAATAATGTAAGTGCGTTTAGAATTCGCTGAGTGGGTTCTGTGTCATCATTTTTTTGTTTAGTTTCAATCTTTGCTATCGAAACTTTTATAAAAGTGCATGTAGTAGGTATTGAAGTTTAAATAAGCAGGAAGGATTCTTTTTGTTTAATTTTACTATTTGTTATCATAACTGCCTTAAAAGTACATGAAGTATAGAAATTTTAATTAGCTACCTATTATGGTATAATGGTAAGAGTGTATGTAGCAGCTAGCAGGCCAACATTAAAAGGGACCTAACTGGAGATTTGTATTTGTGGAAAAAATACTTCGAGGAGATTCCTAAGCGCAGTCATTAAAGGGATATTCTAGGAAGGAATCGTTACTTTCGGATTTATGTATGCACGAAGTAGCAAATAAGCATGAAATCTACCCTATGATAAGTGGTAACCACCTCCCAGAGATATAATCAACTTCATACGGAACTAGGTCCTATCTGAAGTCAATCCCAGATGCGTTGCTAATCCCGATAACTAAGATGGTCGCCTTATATAAAAGTGAGCCATTTGCTTAGTCTCTTTTGATCACATTTTGTTTTATGTTGAAACCTAATTGTTTGTAAGTAATGTTAAAAATATCGTTACATGATATAGGGCGCTGAGTCAGGCTCGGCGCGCGGTGGCATTTCGTAAAAGTGTTTGTCATTGGAAAAATTGCGGTGAGACGTGAAAACAATGAGCGACACAAGTAGTTAGAGTTTTTTGAAGATGTTATGTTACATTACAAATTTTAGTATCGTTTTCCTATAATGGCGTAGGAAATATATATGCGAGAGAACTTTGAAACGTGTTAAAGTTTAACACAAAATTTAAATACCTTTTGCGAACGGATGATACTTTGCGGTTCACCGGCTCATAGTTCACAGTGCTCCAATGGAAAATAATACATGTCCCGCCAAAACTCAGACGGAAGCTGTTCATTGTGAACTGTCTCAACCACTCAAGTGGCAGTAATGCGTCCTACCGTTGGTATCCAACAAGGGAATGACAATTAGCATTTACATTTATATGTACCTACATAAATAGTGAGTGAATGTGGTGTAGTTTAAGTTCGAATATACATTTTAAATGAAATCTCTTTTCATTTGTGGGATAACAAGATATTAGGTTCGATTCAGAATTGAGATTCATCATAGTACTACAGAAATGCCGTAGGCACACACAATAAATTACTGAAGAAGTAATCAGCTCTCGAACATAAATTAGAATGAATTATTTTCATACGTGGCCGACCCCGATTCAAACCTTAGACTGTTTACTTGTGAGGCTAGTGTGATGAACGCTTTACTATTCAGGTACACTATCTCCATATTTTTATACAAACCAGTTTAAATTCAAAAAGTTAAACAAATTCAAATAGCTCTTACGGACGAATGATACTTCCCGGTTCACTGGCTCACAGTTCACAGTGCTCCAATGTGAATAATACACGCCCCGCCAACACTCAGACGGAAGCTGTTCATTGTGAACTGTCTCAACTACTCAAGTGTCAGTAATGCGTCCTAGCGTTGGTATTCAACGATAGAACGGAAATTAGCATACGAGTATACTCTTATCTACACATAGTAAGTAAATGTGCAATATAAGTTCTATGTGATAAAAAGATGTTGGATCCGTTTTAGAATTGAAATTCCAAATTCAATTAAAGGGTTTCATGCTGTAGGCACATATAATAACTGGCTGAAGAAATAATCAGCCTTAAAAAAAATCTAATTAATTATTTTGACACCCGCTCGACACCGATTCAAGCTTTAGATTGTTTACGTATTAGGCCAGTGAAATGGATAGGTAAAGTACATCTATATTTTTTATATAAAATAGTTTAAAATTCAAAAAGTTTAACACTAAAACACCTCTTAAGGACAGATGATACTTCGCGGTTCACTGGCTCACAGTACACAGTGCTCCAATGAGAATAATACACGCCCCGCCAACACTCAGACGGAAGCTGTTCATTGTGAACTGTCTCAACTACTCAAGTGGCAGTAATGCGTCGTAGCGCTGGTTGAATATGAGGGAATGAGAATTAGCATACGACCGTACACTTATACTTATGTACATAGTAGGTATGTACATAGTAAGCAGTGATAGTCTAATGGTTGAAACTTGCCCTCTCGATCAGGAGGTCCGAGGTTCAAACCCAGGCACGCACCACTGATTCATGTGCGTATTATAAATTAATTATCACTGCTTTTCGGTGAAGGAAAACATCGTGAGGAAACCTACACACCCGAGAGTTCTTTAAAAAAAAAAAGTTCTCCGAGGTGTGTGAAGTCCACCAATTCGCACTTGGCCAGCGCGGTGGACTATGGCCTAAACTATCTCATACTGAGAGAAGACCCGTGCCCAGCAGTGGGACAATAATGGGTTGACGACGACGAGGTATCTACGTGGTATAATATAAGCTTGAAGGGAGCTTGAAATTCTGTTTGCACATGTGACGTAAGATTTACTTTAATTAAAACCAATTAAATTATTTAAAAGGATATTTATTGGTGTTCATTTACAGGAGTACATTTACTTAACGTTGGTTTAAATTGAATCGAGATTGGCTCACTGGATCAAAATAATTATTCTTCACTCGTGACTTGATATCTTTTTTACAGAAAGTTTATTTCTGTAAAGAGTGATAAGCCGTATACGCTGTAATTGGTTTTGCTAGTAATTGTAGTATATCACAAAATTATGTTCATACATTCATATTTATGAGTTTTGAGTTTTTATGACGTACATTAAATAGTTTTACAACCTAAATTAAACATTTCCCTAAAAAAATCTTCATGTATGAGGTTCTTAACACCCGTTAGAGGTAAACTAGGTTTAATTAATGAAGCTGCACTTAGAAGCAATAACGGGTATTTTAATCTCTTATTATGTTTTCATAATAAGAGATTGAATGTTTTATTTCGTTTATTATAGATGTGTTCGTGTCTAATGTACGGTAGTGTTTGTAATGTGTTTATACTTGATTTTATGTATGTCCTCTACATCAACTATAACCGTAGGTACGTAATTTCATACTCTTTCGTCCGCGGCAAGTATCATATAAACGGTTTTTTTGCTCCACGTATTATTTAACAGGATTCTCTTGTTATTTACATAACGACCTGACATTACTCTACATTCTAACTTACAATATACCTTCTATAAAGTAACAAAAACGGCAGAAGCTTAAAGGGAACTAGAAGGAATTTAAAAGCGAATTCCAAGTAGGCACTTACCTACCTTTGTACTCCGTTTTAAATTGAGGATAATGGTCGCAAAAACTCTGAAAACTAGGGCCAAATCTCGAGACAATTATCAGTGCTTACAGTCGTAATTACGAACCCCGAGAGGTTAGCGAGATAAGCGACTGAAGCATAATTTACATAAACCCGGGCCGTTCTTCTTACATAATTAGTGCGTGTGGGAATTATGACAAAGATAGGTGCTTCACTAAATGTGGGTTTGTTAGGACGGAGTATTATATCCGTCTCTGCAGCACGCTCGTTAGGTGTGTAAATGTTAGAAGTTCTATTAGCTATTTCTTAAGTTGCATTTGTTTATGTAACGTTCACAAGCATCAACGCAACACTTATTTCTTATTATAAAGGGTTAAAACCGATTTTTTCCTTCAGCGGTGGCCACTTAACGCTTTAAATAAATAGATTGACTTGGCAACCGCAATAAACAATCTAATGTATAAAACATATGTATTACTTGTAACATACATAGATTGTGTTTGTATGCCATTGCAGAGTCAATCTTTTTATTTAAAACTGTAAAGATTTTAATATTGATATGGTCATTAGAAGATGTTGTTAGGTAAGATAATTACGTAACAATTTATGATAGACGATCCATTAAGGAGGAACTGAATAAATTAATAACCGACATGGTATTACATGAAAGTCACAACTATTTTCGATAGAATAACTGAGGTGAGAGAATTGTTTTTTTTTCAGGTATCATGTGGGATAATTATATGTCATATCTGTAGGTACGTACGTACATACATTTATGAACCGTGCTTTTAATTTCAAGCTTAAAACTAATTCCCTGGTGTAAAATATACCTCTGGTTTTACCTAACACCCTTTAATCAATATTTTGCGAATAAGATAATCATGGAGGGAATAAAATCGGTAATGGCTCACATCGAAATTTGCACGACTGTTCAGCGACCCACTTCCGATCCGCCCGAGTCCGTTTTTCCCGAACCGGAAATGAGATTTCCCGACAGATATAATGGCTTTCCACGGATTACGTCATGCGAGCCTTGGAATTAGAAAAATCTGGAATTATTTATATCTGAAAGTTGTGGCTATTACCAAACGGGTTGGGATAAGGGGCCATTCGTAAAATACGTCACACGTTAAGGGGGGGGGGGGAGGGGGTTCATAAAGTGTGACAAGAGGAATATATTTTTTTTATTGTCACAAGTAATTTTGGAACTACTGTTTTTAATTTAAAATTTATAAGTGTAGGATAGCAAATTATGCGACATCACATTAGCGAAGGGTCTCACAAATGTGACCCGTTGTGACAAGGGGGGGGGGAGGGGTCAAAGAGTCATATCAATTCGTGTGACATAATTTATGGATTTGATTTGTCCACCAATTCGCACTTGGCCAGCGCGGTGGATCATGGCCTAAAACTCTTTCATTCTGAGAGTAGACCCGTGCCCAGCAGTGCGACAATAATGGGATGTACCCCATTTTATGAATGGTCCCTAATTACCACCCTCATTTATTTTTAGTGTGTAGCAGTTTTTGCGTGTCCGTCAGGATGGCCGGTCACTACCCATATTTTACATCGAAATAGTTACTAAGAGTTGCTACCTAGTTGCTACCAGTTGCTACCAATCTTAAAATAATTGCTACCTTCGTATTTAAAAAAATAAACAGCTTTTTAAGGTGACCGGCCATTCTGACGTCAGGATGGCCGGTCACCATTCCAGTTAGAACAATCTGCGCAAATGATTGGAGTTTTTTTTTTTACCAAGAGTTGCTACCAAATTGCTACCTTTTTTATACATCGTAATTGACCTCATAGCTGTTAAGGATAAAAAGATATTACAGATTTAATATTAAACGCCTGTACAACTAAATTAGCAAATCCGAAGTTAAATACAATATTCGTATTTTACACAGCCACTTGCACTTTATATTTATATTAGGGTTGTAACGGAGGTCTCTTAGCGGAGGCCGAGGCGGATGCGGAGGTTTAACATAGGCGGAGATGAAATTTTAAGTAGAAAAAAAGAATAGCATTGATTTATTACAGTAATAGATATAAACCAAAAATAATTCAAACAGATACATTGTACAGTTCTTAGCAAAAATTGAGTAATTACTAATAATAATAAAAAATTACAAACATTTTTTTATTTTACAAACATTTCTTTTGATAAGCATCAAAAGAAACCTTGTTATATGAAAATTATGAATTAATGAATAGTATAAAAAAACTGATTCAACTGGATTTTATCCTGAGATATAAGATGCCATATAAATTAGAACGTTAACTAAATAGTTCGCATTTACTAGCATATAAAGTGCAAGTGGCGCCTGTGTAAAATACGAATATTGTATTTAACTTCGGATTTGCTAATTTAGTTGTACAGGCGTTTAATATTAAATCTGTAATATCTTTTTATCCTTAACAGCTATGAGGTCAATTACGATGTATAAAAAAGGTAGCAATTTGGTAGCAACTCTTGGTAAAAAAAAAACTCCAATCATTTGCGCAGATTGTTCTAACTGGAATGGTGACCGGCCATCCTGACGTCAGAATGGCCGGTCACCTTAAAAAGCAGTTTATGTTTTTAAATACGAAGGTAGCAATTATTTTAAGATTGGTAGCAACTGGTAGCAACTAGGTAGCAACTCTTAGTAACTATTTCGATGTAAAATATGGGTAGTGACCGGCCATCCTGACGGACACGTTTTTGCGTTTCGTTGGAAGGGTGAGGATCTCGGCTCACTTTTATATGAGGACCATCTAGTCCTTAGGAGTAGCGACACGTCTGTGATTGACTTTAGATAGAACGTGTTTGTTATGAAGTTGCTCACAGATATCCATAAGCGGCAGTGGTCACTTACCATCAGGTGGACAGCATGCTGGGTTGCTAATTCAATAAAAAAAAACTCCTGTTAATTTTCTCATAGCAATTATTTAGTGCTACCTAGATAGGTTGCAACGACATTACTGTAAGGGATTTTTTTGCTTATCTGGTTATATGACTAAGTCATTGCAACATGATCACAATCTAGACACTGACTTACTTCGAAGATAGAGAGGCCGATCCTTTGCTCGTAAAAATCGTTTGTTATCAAGGTATTGACATACTTCGCTAGCAGCTCTGATACGTATTTGATGTGTTACCTGAGAACCTAGATAGTTTGAATATTTACTTGGCTTTAATTATCGAAAAAGAGATAACATCAGGACACGATGTTTGTATTAAAAAAAATCTGGTTTTAATAAAATTTATTTTGAAGGGGATGTCTAGTATTCTCATTCTCATATTAAATCATAAACTCATTATCTTCAACAACCATTTAATCAACGCAATACTCAATAACATTGTTTTATGTTTTCAGTGTTCCATTAGGTAGGTACTATTTTTTTATTCTTATCTCTACTGTTGATAACGAAACTAGTCGGTCCTATCTTGATTAAGCACGCTTCAATAAAACGACGTAAAAACACCGTGTAGGGGTAATTCAGTTTTTTTAACAAGCCACAAAAATAGCTTGAAATCCCAGGCTCAGGACTACTGGAATAGTGTATTGATACGAGGGTTATTTCATTTGCGGCTGAAGAGCGCCCGACTGCAGCCACTCAGCCATTTTGCGTCGGAAATTTTGTTTCCACAGCGAGAGGTTTTATAAGCACTACGTTTTGTTTTGAAGCTACGAATGTTTTCGTTATTTTTCGTTTTGGGTTTAGCTCCTTTCAATGAGCTTACAAAATACGGTAAAGAGAGCATTACTTAAATTTAAACTTTTATGGAAGCTCGTCTGTTTACCTGTTTTTCTGTGGGGTAAATAAAGATAGGTTTATGTGATAGTAGTTGTATTCGGAGAAAACTCGTTAGAGTTTAGGAGGTAAGGCTACATACAAGATCATGCAGTGAAGCTATCTTACCTAGTTGCGTAAATCATTCTAAAAACTTAAATTGTAAAGAGATATTTTATTGAGAATGTTAATGTAATGTTGGTGAAGAGCAGGTACGCCATCGACTGGGAAAAAAATGGATCATGAATCCAGTACTGTCTGAACTTAACTATCCGCGTGGCGGTTACCATACCCGGGTCCAGGTATACATGGGTCCCGGGTTCGATTTCCGGCCAGACAGGTATCATGAATGATGAGTTTAGATTCATTTTCTACCTCTGGGTGTTTGCGTATTCGTCACAGGAGAAAATCCTAGTGTGGGGCTATCAGAGTAGAAAGCAGTTGTATAAAAAAAAAACTCTGGGTACGGCACTGTATTACAAAGATTAGGCCATAGTTTCCCACGTTGTTCGCGTGAATTGGTAAAATTCACATACCTTGAATTTATTTTTAACATCTGTTAACCATGTTGCTTCCTGCACGTTTTCCTTCATAGCTAATGTATGCGATAATTAAATTTTAAAACGCATAGAACTCCAGACTCGTATCGTATAAACTTTGCCGTGAGAGGCCAGAAATTAGATCACTGCACTGTAATAGCTTAAAAGATTAATGATCCTTATAGGAAACAATAAAATTTGTACCAAATGAAATTATTTGAGTTACCCTTTAACCACTGGTGGCAAGCGGTTATCAAACAGTCTGCATACTTGTCTGGCATTTTGTCGGTTTGTTTATTGCATATTTATTATGAGTAGGTATAATCAATATTTTCCTCGGAAATTTCTTATAACATTAATGAGATCGTCTGTATTTTTCTTAAGTAAACAGTAAGCACGCTTCATTAGCTTAGGCATATCACGGCACGGCCATCGGTTTTGCCAATTAGTCTCATGGTTATTTTCCTTAACGGTAAAAGTATATTGATCAGAATCGTATATGTATGAAAATCTCCATAATGTTCTCAAAGTGTGTGTGTGAAGTCTACTAACCCGCAATTGTGTGGCGTGAATTATGGCCTAACCCTTCTCATACGGACAGAAGATCCTAACAACAATAGTAAGTTGATAATAATACAGTTAACTGTATAAGGTAATGTATAATGTTTTTTCCGCATCCCAAGGCTGTCAGAACTGTTTTTTGTGTTGTAGACATAGGCGAATAGAATTTTAAAGGTTGTAGAACAAAGGTTGGTACCACCACACCTATTTCGTAAATATAGAGTATAGCAGTTCTTGCGTTTCGGTGGAAGGGTGTATTTACCTTTGTTCTGTATGAAGTTATTTACAGATGTCCATGGGCGTCAGTGACCATTTACCATACGTAGGACTGCATGCTCGTTTGCCACTTCAATATTATATAAAAAGTAGGGCTGGTTGATTCATCCCAACTAATACCTGGATATACAAGTAACACGTGTAAATGAAAGTCCAAAAAACGATCATGAAAGCACATGTTACTACCTGACCTGTAAAAGTATGATATAAAATAAAGTAGAAATTATTTACTATAAGAGTATTTTGTAGTAATAAGCAAGTACACAATTAATAAAAATATTTCATAAACGGCAAATCAGAAACCGAAAAAATAATAAACGGCTTTTGGTATGAATTAAACGAAATTTGTTTTTATATCCTTCTCGGAATGAGAGAATATTCTTGAAAGCAACAAATTTGATAATACAGACGCAAATGAGAACTTTTATGGCAAAAGCTGAACTGAAAAGGGGACAAGATAGCTCAGGCAGATGTTTATCAAAGCAATCCCAAGCTGTTACAGTTGCTCAGTAACTCCGTTGAGCCCTAAATATTTTTAGTCATTTTTTAAGTTGTAATGCGACCCATTTTATATATTTTTCCACAGTTCCAGCCTCATTACTGACAGAGTACTTCAATAACAAGTTATTGGAGTTATTCTTATGATACTTATGTTTTCTTAGATACTGTTATGAACTCTGAGTAAGTTTTATTTTGTATATCATTGAAGTGTTTTTACTTTGTATTTTATATGTATTTATAAATTATACATTTTATCTTTTATATAATTGAAGTAACACGCGTGCAGTCACATAAGTTACTGGCGTTCACGATCAGCCATAATCAGTTCTGCAACTTCTACATAAGATTAGTGTTATTTGAGATCTCTCTCAGAATAATAAGTGATTAGGACATAGTCTTTTTTTATCTGACTGAAGTAGCAAACGAGCATGCAGTCCACCTGATGGTAAGTGGTCATTGGTTCCATCTGGGACAGAACATGGGTTCCATCTGAAGTCAATCACAGATGCGTTGCTACTCCCGAGGACTATGGTCACGTCATGTGAAAGTGTGCCGGCCACCACACACTTCCATGGAAACGCAAAAAATGCTTCACGCTAGAAATAGATGTTTCGGTGGTACTTCCTCGGTCGAACTACACTGGTTCTACCACCTTATTTTACACTGTCCAAATGCAAATAAGACGACTTCGCTCATATTCAAAGAGTTTTAATAAAAACTCTCTGTCGTATTGATTTCCTCAACGTTTTCCTTTATCGATAAAAGTTACAATTAGTTTCCTAAATGTTGTAGAAAGTAAAACTACACACAATTACACTAAGTAGTTGCGTATAAAGTTTAGCGACGGCTTTAGTCCAAGTGAACGATAAATAAGCTGCAGCGTGATGCATTTATTGCGGCAGTGCAGCGTGGCTGAGTGAGAGCTATCTCAGGCTTACGACAACCGGTACCGTTCGACAGGGCGCTATCTTTAAATCATGCGATATGTGGCTCATGATTCGAATTATAGAGGCCAAGTGATTGTTCACCTAGAACTTGTTTGTGTGAAGGCGGTAGATCTCGCGTTTCTTGTAAATCTTGAACGCTAGCTGTTTGTTATGGCTTCTAATTCATTATAAAAACTACGTTCCCTCGATTTGCAGTGAACGAGCCACGTGCATCAGATGTGAACTCGCCCGCGGCTTACGCCGTGCCTACATTGTATGTGAACACCTGCATACAATACTATACGTTTAATATGTCTTGATCGTTAGCGCACTCCCGTTAGTAAATGTGAGCATGGATTAAGAGTTACATAACGTAATAGTGACTTGCATACCTGTTTTGTTGCAGTTACCCAAACGTATAGGTACTTAAGTATAAACAATATACGTGTATATGTATGTACAATATATGTACGTTAAGATATGTATTAAATGTTTTTCTAGGATACCTATTCTTCGTATTTAATATTATGCCAATTTTTATTTAACCTAATTTATTATAGTTTAGTGATTTTCAATTATAATTCTATATGTCTAATTGTAGTGCTGCAGTCATTATTGCCACTAGACATGAAATTATCGTATATCTACGATACTAGTCGAGCGCTGTGGTCGGGTGTTTCTCTTTCACATATCGAGTGGTCTGAGAATAGTGGGTGTTTCGAGTTTTATGAGGCCGCCGCCTGATGTATTACGCGAATTTCGCATTCAGCGCGGACTTAATGCAAAATGTTTTTGGATTTGGATCCGAGCGTCGTAAATAGCGTACTAGGGTTCAAAGTTCACTTGGAAAGCTTGAATGACACATCTAAACGAGCTTTAGGTAAATTTTTTGAGATTCGGGTAACTTTATGTTACATAGTAATCAAAATTGTTTGCGACTTTTGAAACAACGTACATCTCTGACATTAAAGTAATTATTGCATTCCATGTGAGGTGACGTCACGTGTTGACTGCCAGCTAACGAAGAAACACTAAATGTTCAATGTTACGAACGACTGATACTAATTCGACCATTAAGTGTAGATATTGAATCATACGTAAAAGATATTTTTTCCATTCAAATATGCATACGCGTGAAAAATACTCATTATAACTTAAGATTGTAGTTGAGAGATAGTTAAGTTAGTTGAGAGTAAAGTCATGTCATGTCAATAAATTTTTGAGTAAGTGTCGTAGACCTAGCTTTTTATGACCTGAATAAGATAAGATTAATACGTGGAAGAATATGAAACACGCATACATCCTCATGAACTTTTGTATTTATAATATTAATATATTTAATTTTGTATTTATTGGAGTGGTGTCATTTAGGGGAGGCCTATGTCCAGCAGTGGACCTCAAAAGGCTGATGGATGGATGGAATAGTAATAAAATTAATACACCGTACAATGTACAGTATATAGTGGTACAAAACTACAGAAGGCAAAAAGGCACCTTAAAGTTCTGATTTCAGATTAAAATATCATAATTACTGCTCATGCGTCGTTATAAACTACATTTTACTGATGAATATAAATAACACATGCAATAGGATTAAAAAACAGTGAAAACAACACCAAGTCCGGTTCGATGGCGTAATCACAAGGTTGATAACCGGATCTAACTGTACATTCTATAAACATGGTTTATGAAAATAATATAGTAGAACGTTATTTCGTCTTAATAATACAGCGGCTCGTTGGTCTAGGGGTATGATTCTCGCTTTGGGTGCGAGAGGTCCCGGGTTCAAATCCCGGACGAGCCCAAGTTCGTTTTTTTACTTTCACTTTTGCTGACGTATAGCGTGTTAGTTTTAGATTTATATTTAGATTCACTCACGTAAGCGGCTCGTTGGTCTAGGGGTATGATTCTCGCTTTGGGTGCGAGAGGTCCCGGGTTCAAATCCCGGACGAGCCCAACTTTTCTTTCTATTTTTATTGGGGTTTATCAAAGTTTCTGGCCGTCAAAATATATTTTACTGTATTCATTATAATTTATAAACAAAAATGATCATAGAAAGATTTTTTTAAGTTTAATAAAAGTGTTTTAATGTGTTATCGACACATTTTTTACTAAAGGTAATTTTACTATTGCAATTACAATATTGTATACTTTTTTGTCTTATCACTGAATAGGAAGTATGCACTTAAACTTGCGTCACATATCTAAGATAAGAATCGGTCTGGATTTTAAACACTACACTTTATACCGAAATTGATATCTAGTTTACATAATTTACATATGTAAAAGCGATAAATTATATATACATACATTACATTTGTTTTATTATCAATTTTCGAACAACTGTCAACCGGCTCGTTGGTCTAGGGGTATGATTTTCGCTTAGGGTGCGAGAGGTCCCGGGTTCAAATCCCGGACGAGCCCAATTCTCTTTTGTCTTTTTTTACTTTTTTGTAATGCTTTGAGATGAGTAAGTTTTGTGTTTTATTCGATTGTACTATTTGTGTTTTAATAAAATTAATAAATATTCCTGGAAAGTTTTTATTAATCATCACAAAACCGACTTAGGCGAAAAAATGTGTAAACATTTGCACTGTCCATTCTTATTGTCGATCTTTATAGATTTTATTATATTAATACGTGAAGCAAAAACTTGTGACGGATTTTTAAGTAATATGCCGCGGACGGATTAGTATGAAATTTTGCACGGTTATAGTGGACGTAGAGAAAGAGTGCAGAATGTTAATATTTTTTTCAAATAATGCATTTTTCATACATAAAATCAACTAAAAACACATTACACACACTGCCTTGCATTTGTCACAAACACATACATAGTAAACGAAATAGAACATTCATGTCAGATGTCTTTGTCAAAATACCGCTATTGCTTTTAAATGCGGCTTAGATAATTAAACTTCTTTTTATATTAAACGGGCGCGTTCAAAATTACTTGAAAATTTAAAAATACTGGAATTTGAGAAATGTACTACTTTGGACAATGAAGTTTAGTTTTTTAATTTAAATTACGGTCGAATTTCGACCGATGCTACGGGCGACTAGTATTTATTATTCTTTGTCTTAATTTTAATTACATGTTTTAATCTCGGTAACTTAATTTTCTTTTCATTAAAATTTCATCTAATATTTTTTCAGCAGTTTCCAGTAATAGTGTTTAAAGACAGACTTTAGCTTAGATTTCTTTTTTGTTATTTCATTAAGACACTTTTTTCACTTTTCTTAATTTATATATTACTGTTTTACATGACTAATTTATAAAATTTTAAGCGACTGAAATTTCATATCGTTATTTAAATCGACATAGGAAACCCACACATTCCAACGAGCAGAATGTAGCAAATAACTTTACTGTTCCAGTCTATGTAATAATGAATATATAACATTATTATGCTCATAAGAAGCCTACTGAAACGAAGCCTGCCTCATACATAGACGATAGAGAAACACCAAGTTGCATTGAATTGCAAATTATCATTCCACCCAAGCTAATAAGGAGCGGGAACAATAGAACTTGCTGGAATGTTCCAGAACGGGTACTCGAATCTTCGTGAAGTATTCGAAGGATCCCGCTAGATTCATTGACATGGATTGTTTCGAACTTCATGTACGAGATACTCAGACGAGATACGTTTTAGTGGCGCAGACAATACAAGTATTGTGGGGTTGTTCAAGTGTAAGTAAACAGAAACTGTGTTGAAATGGAGTATGGGTATTATACCTACTTATGTTAGACTGTGGTACAAATATAGATGTTTGTTCAGTGCTAAAATTGAGGTATATTTTTCTTCTCTGAAGTAGCAAACACGCACGTCCTTCTAATAGAGACTTTTCGCCAAAAGCCAACGTAACTGATACGCGTATTGGTGCCAGCTGTAGGTAAAAATTGGACCTACTTATGCAAAACAGAATCAACCCACACAACGACAGTTTTGAGAAAAAGCCATTTTTGTGAACATTTTGTATACTGTGTAATTTTGGGTTATTTTTAATAAAATCTCTTTACAATGTTGCAAAAGTTAATTTGTTCTATGTATACAAATATGATATTATTGAAAATAATTAACACTTTTAATAATAATAGAAGGAAACTCGTTGATTCCTTTTTGCAAAAGTATTGTAGGAAGACGTTAATGCTAATCATCTGGGTTTTTGATCTTTATCACCTCTTACAAAACGTTGTGCTATTCAGTTCATCACAGTTCTGCTTGTGCTGTTCTTGTGTTTCTTTGAAAGGGTGTGGTTGCCGGCTCATATGATGCGACCAACTTAGTCCCCGGGAGATGGAGCGCATCTCCGATTGTCAGATAGAAACCCTGTTTTACATGAAGTTGCTTACAGATGTCCATATCACTCACCATCTCGCGGACTGCATGCTCGTATGCTACCTCAATCAAATTAGAAACATTAAATAAGGGGCGATTAAAATTCTCTCAAATCCTGCGCCAAACTTAAAGTGAACCCATCGTGGTTCTACCTTATAAAGCTCTTCATATATATCTACCCACTACTATTTTAAATAAACGTTCTCCCGTTTACGCTGAGCTGAATGAATCCCGTATTATGGCATAAAATATTTGAGCCGTGTGTGTCGGCTGAATAATTACGAAGTGGGGATTAGGTTAACAACCGCGGGTATACGCCAGTCCACATAAATACCGCAGTGATTAAAATGTGTGGTCTAAAATAATCCTTAGTTGTGTGATTGAGGTGAAAATTTAATACGGGATAAATCAAAATAAAAGGTTAGGTAGGTTAGTGTGAAGTACAGCCTTAGTAAGATAACTCAATAAGGAAAAACATTTTAAGGATGTTAAAATATAAGATGCAAGTATACCTAAATATACACTCGGAGGACTCCGGCTGTGTTTCGTTGGAGATCCCGGAGTCCTTCACGCAGTGCAATAAGTGAACACTGTTGTTATAAAGTTGAGCAGCAATCGGCCCGTAGTCTACATGATGGTAAGTGGTCACTATCAGGAAAGTGTCGATTTCAAGCAACTTCCTAGAAAAAGAGATTCTAACTGAAATTAATTACCAATGGGTTGCTTCTCAAGAGGACTAGGACAGTCGCGTCATTTGCAAATGAGTCGACAATTACACCTTTCTGTGTTCGTACGCCACAACTGTTTCAAAAATACGTGACGATTCTACCTTTTTTTTTAAATTATAACGAAACAAACCTTCCAAAAATGTACCCATAAATTATATATTATCGACAAAAACATTTCGTAACATTATTGTAACGTCACACAAAGTCAAAAGCATTGACACGAGAACCTTCCAACGTCATCACGAGCTTGAAATATTGGTTATCAACGGCAACATCGCTCGTGACGTTGATTTATTATGCAAAATAAAGGTTCTGTCCGGCTTCCGCCCACGACACGAGCGGATTTACAGTATGACATGTTATTATTCTCCGTAAATATGCGAAGGCTTGCGATACTATTTTCCATTTTGATATGTGACTTTTTTTTCTACCTGAAGTGAATTACAGTTGGCTTGTTTCTCTTGAGCACTAAGAAGGTCGCCTTGAATGAAAATGAGACGACAATTACACCTTTCTATCGAACGCAAAACTATTTCACGTTAGAAAAACAACCCATATTCGTACTGCCTTTAAAATATACAACGAAAGAACTCTTCCAAAATTTGCCTATATGGTATTTGTTATCGACAAAAGCATTGTTTCGTAACATTATTCTAACGTCACACAAAGTCCTCAGCGTTATCATGAGATTGAAATATTGGCTATCATCGACAACATCTCTCGTGACGTTGATTTATTATGCAAAATAAAGGTTCTATCCGGTTTCCGCCCACCTCGGACACGAGCGGATTTACAGTATGACATGTTATTATTCTCCGCAAATATGCGAACGCTGTTGCGATACTCGTAGTATTTTCCATTTTGAGATGTGACATTTTTAGGTGGGAATAAGACGACAGTAACTTATTGTTCATGGTCTTATTTACGATGCAACAGTATGTTTTTTTTGTTGTTAAATTGATATTATTTTAATTCTAAATATAGTTGAGCTCAGAGCTGGATATATAAGATTTTTTTTTTTATGTTTGTTTTATAAAATAAGTATACTAAACAAGCATGCAATTAATCTGTTGGTAAGTGATCACCGCCGCTCACGGACATCTAACAAACAACGAAAGCAAATGCATATAGAACTGGGGCTTAAATCGAAATCAATCACAGATGGCTTGTCGCATCATGTGAAAGTAAGCCACCCTATTCTTCCACCGAAACGTAAAAAAGTATACCGTTAGAAATAGTTGTGGCGGTAGCATCTTCTTGGTCAAATCTTACTCGTTCCAACATCCCACCCAGTAAAAGAACAGTGTAAAAACTTTTCTCCTCAGATGGCTCAGGGCAGCAGTGCAGACTTGGATAACTCCTGCTACCAAATAATATTTTACATCAGTCTAAATTTGATCTTTGTAGTATCGACACTATAAAGATCAAACTTAGACTGATGACTGACGAATGAAAACTAGTAAGTTATAATAATCAATTATATTCTTGCATGCCTGAAATCTAATTTTGTCAATTTTTGCTTACCGTAATTCCAAATTTGATTTAACATTTCGAACGTAAGGTATCACAAACGGTCGTAATTCACCGTTCAACATCATGTGTAACAAATAAGGTTTGCAAAGTGCCTCATATCCAAGCTAAGATTTCCATTAAGCACCTACCTGCTTTTAAGCAGTACGCAGACATTAATATTTCCATCTCATTTCTTTTAAATGTAACAGCATCAAGTATACGCATTGTGTCGTTTTGGTATTCTGAGTTTAATCAGAGACGCTAATGAAAATTAAGATAAACAACACTCTTCCAAATGTTTGTGCACTTTCCTCCCTTGCTTTTATTTCGCATTCCACTACGTTTTTCATTTGACTCTTGTTTTATTCACTCTGTCTGCTTTGTACTCTTATACATTTTTGATGAAACGTTTGTAGCTATTTCATTTCTAAAGTCTTTGATAAATGATTCTTTGAAAGATAATGGATTGTAAGCCAAAAGTACTTAATTACAATTTTATCATGCGCAATTTTTTTGTACCTATTTTTTGTTTCTGTTTCAACATTACATACTATATACGTAACAAGACTATCGGACAGGTCAGCCATACATCGAAAACGTGATAGAGGCCTGAACATGTCAATTTGTTCTCGTCAATTTCATGGCCGAGGTCTGTGTCGGGCGGTGACAGTCGCAATAATACAAATAACAGATACCTAACTAAATTATATTGTTTTGTTCAAGAGAGCTTTGTCCTGAGTGTTCATCTATCAAGCAGATTTAATAAACCTATAGCTACTTACAATTACCATGTGTTTTAGCGTTGCTTAGTTGTTAATATTGTAATAGTTCTAGGATCTGAAAATTATTTGGCGTTTTATGCCATTAGTTAAGGCTAATATGAAGTGTGATATATGAGGTATGATGATTACTTTAAACAACGTTTATTTTTGACATTTTTTTTACTTTCCTACATAAATATCGATAACAAGATCAAATGACTCATATAAGTAAGTGTGCCTTATCACACTCTTTAAACAGAATACAAAATCGAGACAACGAAAACGTTTGCAATTAACACTAGAAGTGCGGGTGTCCCACATTTGACCCACTACGATGTTCTTCCTGCTCTAGTTAATATTTTATCATGCGTATAATCGTGAGTTTTATGACTTTTCATGGAATATGATTATATTATGTACACGGGACTTCAACCACTTAAATGCAAAACACATTTCTTTTTTACCTAAAACATCTGCGCTTCTAGTGTTAAATCATAAAAAAAAATCCCAATATTAAGATTTTATAATAAAACTGCTTGATATTTCAACTATACAAACAAAGGTTGATTGTGCCAGGGAGCTTCAATTATACGGACAAGGGCCTGAATATGTCAATTTGTCTACATCATTCCCCGGGCCCTGTAAAATCAACCTCGCGCGGCGAAATTATGTATACAATGGATTTAATCTACATATATATCTATCTACAGTTTCAGACAATGTTATTGTAAAATATAAGTTGAAACGCTAAAGCGACAAAGTAAACATTGATTTTTAAAGTTTAAAACAAGAAAATAATCGTGTCTGACAGTATTACTTGGTAACTATTCAACATAAATCACCGGCTTGGTAAAGTTTAAACCATGTATGGGATTTGCATCTATGCCCTCAGATTTAGATGCCGAATTATAAACAAATAGGTAAGCACGGCTGTCTAAATAAGATTCTACTTAAGTATTCTGGCATAAGCTTTAGTGTTAAATAGATTAGGATAGAAGAGATGTTACAAATGTCCACTAAACAAAGCTGAAGATTCTAAGGTCATACATATTTCTCTTTTAAAGCAGTAATATTTAATTTTAAATAGTTTTATACTATAGAACAAGGTTCACGGAATTTTAAGAATTGAAGTAGAAGTCTTGACACCTAACACAATATTACAATATATTTACTACAACATAAAAATCTTTTTTCTTTTTTGTTTTATTTTTGTCTTCTATATTTTGTCTTATCTCATTTGTTTGTTATTGTATTAAAAGTAGATAAAACTTCAATTGTTCGAGCAACAAGGAACCAAAGCCTCATCGTTTCCTAGCGTGAAACAATTCTGAATTTCGGTAAATTGTTGTGGATTCTGGCTCATTTACATACGAAGCGACCGACTTGGTTCTCGAGTATAGCAACCATTTGATTTGCTTCAGGTAAAATCCTCGTCCTATATAGACTACTTACCATTAAGTGGGCTACGTTATCGTTTGTTACTTCAATCTCCTAAAAAGATATATTAAAAAAGCAAAACTGTATCCTTCCCCAAAGACATAAATTCCCAAGCCTATATCCAAAAGTAATCTGGAGCTGCCCTTTAAATATAAAACACAATATCTCAGGTATGTAAAATTTATGGCAGCGTCGCGAGACGGCTGAACTTTTTCTTTCTCCAATGTTATTAAACTTTCGTGCCGGAGTCAGAATGTTAACCTAACCGAATATCAACATCGGCCCTTGTTTATTCGAGTTTTAACGAGATTCGCTCAAGGAAAAAATAAACACTGCAAAGTAATGACTTTTTCTAATCGCTCGCAAATATCCACTGAGATGTTAAGCGAACGCCTTAACGACGTATTAGGTTCTATGAAGTATAAAAGATTTCATAATTTCCAATATCCTGGACTATGCTCGCGATTTGCCATGGTTACTATTTGACACAAGGGCGTATATGGGCGATCGCCATTGTCGTTGTTCGATGCACCAATGGCCTTAGCACGAGTTTGTTATGTTTCCCTAAAACTAATTGTTTACATTTTCGCCCATAAATTGTAATGTTTATTGCGTGTCTTTGTTATCTTTTTTGGTCATACCCTACAATATATTGCCAGCACACTTTCACATGAGGCGACCATCATAGTCCTCCGGAGTAGCAACGCATCTGTGATTGACAAATTGAACCCATGTTCTATATGAAGTTTATTACAGATGTCCATGGGCGGCAGTGATCACTTACCATCATGTGGATTGCATGCTCGTTTGCCTTTTCAGTCAGATAAAAAAATGTATCTGTGCTATGATGAGTGACAACGTGAACAGTGCAAGTGCAGGGTAGCTCGCGTAGGCTAGCGAAACGCATATGACGGGAAAAATGCCCTCAGGGTGCCCTACTCGCGACTCGTTTTAGGGGTAGAGGGGTTTAATTAATTTTTTGGGAAGACCTTTTTTGATAAATTTGATGAGCGACAAAAATTTATTCACGGCGGGCATTCACGGTTTTTTTATCGTTGACTTTGTTCTTTCTTCTTGCCAAGCACTCTTCTTCATTTTCTTACTTCTTTTGTATATTTCTTTTCATATCGTTACCAATGTTAACAAATATATTATTTTGTAACTGTTTATTTCATACGGGTTTAAAGCTAACTATGGTCCAATACATTAAAACGAATTCAGTAGTTTTACTCAAATAAACTCTAGAAACATGATCCTCAAATAAACAGACAAACAACGACTTTATAATACTATATTGATACTAATACCTTTTGTTACTTCTCATTTAAAGCTCTTTTAGTACATAATAAAAGCGGTCATATAATTTTACTAGCTGTTGCCCGCGACTTCGTCCGCGTTTCCGTTGTTTTTCGTAAAAAAAAAAGTAGCCTATGTCCTTCCTCACGGTTCAGTGGTTTTGATGTAACAGACAGATTAACTTTCGTATTTTAGTAGGGAAATATAATATGTCATATCTACAATACTGTTGAAAAATATCGCAATACGGAACCGCACAATATTATTGTTAATAGCTTTGCCCGCGACTCCGCCAGCGAGTAACTCCTTGTGTGTTATTGAGTTAATGTATTGGTAATATTGTTTAGATCACGTTCACATGAGGCTTAAGAACCTTTTTTATTTTTGTTTTCGAGGGGGAAACCTTCAAAAGGTACCCGACGCCGTGGGAGCGACGCAGAGTTATGTGGAATTTTTACCGCACTAAAACCCCCCCGGTGGCCGTCTTCGGTGCTATAAAGAGGACTCGGGCTCCTCCCAGATTGGCGGATGGGCCCACCTTCCAATCTAGTCTTTACGGCGGTATGCGACCACACATATCGCCACCTTCCCGGTATCGCCTGGCTGGACGGTTCAAGCTCCCACTCTAGCCGCCCGCAACCCCGGAAGCCCCTTTTAGTCGCCTCTTACGACAGGCAGGGATACCGTAGCCCTATTCTGATCCTGCCGAAGGCTTAAGTACTTATATAACGAAAATACTTCAATGCAAAGCTTCCGGGTAAACTATGTTGAATGTTGATCCATCCGGCACGTGAACGTAAAGAATTTTGGAACTACTGACCCGGGAAAGAGCGACGTACAACTGACCATGCGAGAAACAACTGACACCGAGATCTACTCCAGCAACACGAAAAGTCTGCCCTTGAGCCTTATTAATTGTCATTGCATAACACATCGATACTGGGAATTGCGTTCTTTTAAATTGGAATGGAAAATTATTAGACGTGTTATTGTGAGTCAACCATAAACGATAGAAATATGGTGTCGTAAAATATATTTATATAATTTTAAGGAGAACATTTTCGTCATACATGATTTCTGTGTAGCTTTAACGGTGCACTGCCTACTCGTTCTCAATTCCAGCTTTTAATGCCATTTTCATTTTCAATTTTTCATTTTTCACTGTTCACTGTTCACTCTTCACTCTTCACTCTTCACTCTTCACTGTTCACTGTTCACTGTTCACTGTTCACTGTTCACTGTTCACTGTTCACTGTTCACTGTTAACTGTTCACTGTTCACTGTTCACTGTTCATTTTTCATTTTTCATTTTTCATTTTCTTTTCATTTTTCGTTTTTCATTTTTCCTTTTTCGTTTTTCGTTTTTCATTTTTCATTTTTCATTTTTCATTTTTCAATTTTCATTTTTCATTTTTCATTTTTGATTTTTGATTTTTGATTTTTGATTTTTCATTTTTCATTTTTCATTTTTCATTTTTCATTTTCATGTTCATTTTCATTTTTCATTTTTCATTTTTCATTTTTCATTTTTCATTTTTCATTTTTCTTTTTCATTTTTCATTTTTCATTTTTCATTTTTCATTTTTCATTTTTCATTTTTCCTTTTTCATTTTTCATTTTTCATTTTTCATTTTTCATTTTTCATTTTTCATTCTTCATTTTTCATTTTTCATTTTTCATTTTTCATTTTTCATTTTTCATTTTCATGTTCATTTTCGTACAGATAGATGACTGAGTTATAAACGTAAGAGTAGACAAATATAATCAGAAAGCTTTGAACTGCTAAGCTATCGGGAGTTACACGTGTTATTGTGAGTCAACCATAAAAGATAGACATATGCTGTCGTAGGATATTTTTTAGATAATTTTAAGGAAAATATTTCCCTCATACATGATTTCTGTGTAGCTTTAGCCATTAAGGTTGCACACGCGACAGAAGCTTAAAAAAGTAACTTCTCCCGTTTTCCCAACATTTCCCTTTACTGCTCTGCTCCTATTGATTGTAGCGGGATGAAAAGTATACTATAACCAGCCCAGGAGTATAAAGAATAATCGTACCAAGTTTCGTTAAAATCCACTGAGTAGTTTTTGTTTCTATAACGGTTATACAGACAGACAGACAGACAGACAGACAGACAGACAGACAGACAGACAGACAGACAGACAGACAGACAAAAATTTTATTGATTGCATTTTTGGCATCAGTATCGATCCCTAATCACGCCCTGATAGTTATTTTGGAAAAATATTTCATGTACAGAATTGACCTCTCTACAACTTTATTATAAGTATAGATTAGTTTGAACAGCTATTGTGGCGTTGGCAGTGGCTTTATAATTTCGGCCATGAAAATCTACTTTCTGCCTAATTTTGCGATTCGAATAGAATATCAGTGGGTTTCTATTAGCTTTACACAAAGCGTTCATTACTGTTGTATTGGGAGCATAACAGTTCTATTTCGATGGTACTTTATGTGTACTAATTTCATACGCACTGTTCTGTTTTCAGATAAATTTAGTAAAACGTAATTTTTCATTTTTTTATGTTATTGTTATTATATTTAAATTGTAATATGAATTGTTTACTTTATTACCCATTGGTACCCACGACACAGGAGAAAATCCTACTGTGGGGCTATGAGTGTAGAAAGCGTGTGTGTGTGTGTATTATAAACTAGTTGACCCAGCGAAATTCGTTCCACTTAAAAGTCTAAAATCTAAAATTAACAGTGTTCTATCACTCTATCAATTAAAAACTGCATTAAAATCCGTAGCGTAGTTTTAAAGATCTAAGCATACATAAGGACAGACAGCGAGTAGCGACTTTGTTTTATACTATGTGATGTTATTTATCTCATTCGTTATCAAATTTTATTTCCATGTGAATACACACAAAAATCTTCTTTAAATAAGATATGTTAAAACTTCATATTTACTTACATCATTGATCAAAAGACTTAATAAACGGAACGACGTGGTTGTTAGTTGTATGAAGATTTACGGATTAATCAACCACCAATATGCATGCGGCTGACGTTTCAATTTTCTCTGGATATTGGTATCTGTTCGGTTGAAATAGGAATAAGTTCTGCGGACACAGAGGTTCTGGATAGATTATTTCAATATCATTGGCAGATGATTAACTAGTTGATAAATACGAGTAGCGTGAACACGAAAGTGGTAAAACCACCGATAAATAAAAAACTACTAATGTTATAAAGCGTAAAAATGAGGATGTATGTATGAGATTATGTTTGTAATTTTGTTACTAAAAACTACTTTTGGCACACATCTGTTAAAAAACATTGTTTCCAACAACGTTTTAATATAGTATACAAAATTTCCTTTTTAGTAGACCATTAATAAAGCCCTGACAAACATTACAAGTCCTCGTTGATGAAGCAAAAGTGAAATAAGCTGCACTCATCTGACTGGGTATAATAGGGACATGGTAGCAAGTATTGTAACTGATACTCCGTTACAATGTAATATATCCTTAACAAGGTCGTACAGAAGTCCTTGTGGATGGGTAGAAGTGAAATAACCTGCACTCGACCGACAAACTAGTTCGACCGGGGAAGTACCACCGCCACACTTATTTCTGACGTGAAGCATTTCTTGCATTTCGATAGAAGGGTGTGGTTGCCGGCACACTTTCACATGAGGCGACCTTCATAGTCCTCGGGAGTAGCAACGCATCTGTGATTGACTTCAGATGGAACCCATGTTCTGTATGAAGTTAATTACAGATGTCCATGGGCGGCAGTGACCACTTACCATCAGGTGGACTGCATGCTCGTTTGCTACTTCAGGCAAATAAAAAAAAAAACTCATCTAACTGGGTATAATAGGGACATGATGGCAAGTATTGTAACTGATACTCCGTTACAATGTAATATATCCTTAACAAGGTCGTACAGAAGTCCTTGTGGATGGGTAGAAGTGAAATAACCTGCACTCATCTAACTGGGTATAATAGGGACATGATGGCAAGTATCGTAACGGAGTATAAAACACGCAATTACACTGGGTCGAAGTTAATGAGGCATAAATGGACATTTGGTGCCATTAGAGACAAGTCGGAGCTGGTAAGAGCCCTTTATTTACAGCCTAAATGGCGGACCCACTGCATTAAGATCTTGTACGTACGTAAATATTGGTATAAAGCTTTTTCCTTAATGTAAATGTATTTTTTTACAATAATAAAATATATTTCCATTTTCTAGTTTCGGCCACTTTTAGGGGAATGGACAAAGGTGGTCCTTCCACCAGGCTGTCTAATGACCTAAAGAAGAAAGTGGGACACAGATTAAGAAGGCAATTAGACTTGGGCGTTATAATATAGAACAGATAATGTATTTCAATATAATTTTTTAACAACAACAATCATTGTTTATTTTCAACAAATAATGTTGTAATATTTATTATTTATATTCGTATGTGTCGGTTCGACAGGACTAGCAGAGGTATTGAGGTAGTGAAGTTATGAAGGTAATAAAATTCTCGTGGTTATCTGAGGTTATTTACGTACGTCTATTGACGGCATTGAATAAGTATTATAAGTTGGTTCGTTTGCTATTCATGTATTATAGAAATGTAGGAAACGAGAATGCAATCTACCTGGTGCACTTATGGGCTTGTAAGCAATTGGCAATAGAATTTGAGCCCTACTTTATATAGGTTAAAGAGTCAGTTTCGTAATCTACATGGTTTACGCCCTGATCATGGACCCAAGTACCTACATTTTTTTTTATAAGATTGAAGTAGCAAACGAGCATGCAGTCCACCTGATGGTAAGTGGTCAGTGCCGCCCATGGACATCGGTAAGCAACTTCATACAGAACATGGGGTTCTATCTAAAGTCAATCACAGATGCGTCGCTATTCCCGAGGACTAAGATGGTCGCCTCATATAAAAGTGTGCCGGCAACCACAACCTTCCATCGAAACGCAAAAACCACTGGAGAACTACTCTGGTTCTATCACTTATATAATAATATCTTGCGAAATTACTTTTAGAGAAATAATTGCCTACGTAACCGTTATTTTTTTTTCTTTCTAATTGGTGAATTGGAGTCGGTAATTTCTTTATCATAATCTTTGAATATAATAATTAAACGGCTTATATATTAATATACATTATTATAACAATGTGTCTCAGAAGATATGAAATTATAACGACGTTTCCAATAGAAAACCCATTCATTCTTCAACAAAAGATTTAATCCAATGAAATCGTTATAGTCAAACAATAGACAATTCAAATAGGTACTACACTCGTACCTCTTCAAATATGTGTCTAATACGCTAAAATGAATAAATATATCTTGGCTAAAATTAATAAGTTTAATTAGATTGTTTTTAAGAGCGAATTTAAAATTGGTTCGAATTTAAATGCTGTGACTTATATTTTTTAATTTGATCAATTGTGTAAAAACTGAAGACACGCAATAACATACATAAGTGCATTTTCATTTTAGTCACCTTTTAAATAATGACTATTTGAAAATTAATAATTGCTTTAAACACAGATACAAAAATATATATTTTGCACTGTAGGTATGTGTCCCGTCGACATATAGGTAGTCGGCGCGACACCGCGTATTTATGAAGAACACACCGCCGATAATAATTATTTTAGTTAGTTTAAAGATCAAAAATTGTTTGTTTAATGAATTAGCAATATTTAATGATTTTTAGAATTGTAATTTAGTTTACCCTCCATAAATTTGTTATTGTCACCTCACTAAACATTGTTATAAAAAGGCGAGCGAACGCCGGTAGAAAAAGATTCTTGTTTAACCGTCGAAGCGATCACACCTCCTAAACTGTGATTAAATCGAAGAAGAATTACTCCTGTGTTTTACTTAAAATCTTCAAGAATGGACAGTAATGAAGACCCTGGCCTTCCTGACGTTCACGCACTCACTTCGTTATATATTAAATTTCATCCGTTAAGTGCTAGTTATTTTATTAATCAGACTATTAAAAGTAAGAATAATATTATAATAGTCTTAGGTCGTTTAACTTTAAGACGGAAATACGATATAATGTAAGATTTTTCAACGGGAGTACGCCTTCTTTCTCCAACAAAAGATCTATCCAAGCCAACATATTGCGACAATAGAAATCTCGACAATTCAACTTGAGTAGGTATTCCGTCTTATTATGTAGGTACTGAGGAGACTACAAAAGATTTTTCTTTCTTGAAACAAATTATTGTTAATAAGTAGTAAAAGAGCAAAAGATTACATAATAATTAATTCTTAGCCGTCGTAACTACTTGACGATTTTATTTTTAAAATTTAAATAGTTTCAAGAAATTAAACAGATGTAGTTATCATCATACTATCATACTGCATACTAATATTATAAAGGTGAAGTTTGTGAGGGTGTATGTTTGTTACTTCTTCACGTCTCAACGGCTGAAGCGATTTTGGTAAAATTTGGTAGGGAGTTAGCTGATACTCTGGATTAACATATTATATGCTTCTTTTTACTGTGGGAAAATATCTTATTCTCACGGGACAATCGACATATCGATATTTTAAATTCGGGCGAAGCTGCAGGGTTCAGCTAGTTCAAAATAATGTAAAAGTCCGCTTTACCTTTCGATATTATTTATATTCTTTTGTTCAGTAGGCTTAGGAATCATTATTTTCTAATACAAAAAATAGACAACTTAAATTTCTTAGATCCATTCATTTTTTTAATTGAAATTATTTCTTTTTATATATTACAATTTTGATCGGATATTTATATTTTGTTATTATATATGTTACTCGAGGTCATAAACTATGTTAGTGCCAAATTCCAATACATTTATAATATTAATAAGTATGACACTATTCCTATTTATTTTTGGTTCGAATTTCATTTGCAATCGAGCAGTGACAAAGTCGGTTGCGTCGCCAGGATCTCGAATCTTCAAATAGAATCGAGAGGCAATTACTTACATAGTTAAAAGGAAATTATTCGATTGCAAAACCAACAAAGTCGCAAGAAACGCTCGCAAAGATACTTAGAGATGCCTTGGTTTCTGATGTCTCAGCTTGATTGTTATTTATTGCTGTGAATTTGAAAACGATTTAATATTACTTTAAAGCTTTAAACTGCCATTACCAATTTTTAATTCTTTTTTTTTTAATTTGACTGAAGTAGCAAACGAGCATGCAGTCCACCTGATGGTAAGTGATCACTGCCGCCCATGGACATCTGTAATCAACTTCATACAGAACATGGGTTCCATCTGAAGTCAATCACAGATTCGTTGCTACTCCCGAGGACTATGATGGTCGCCTCATGTGAAAGTGTGCCGGCAACTACACCCTTCTATCGAAACGCAAGAAATGCTTCACGCTAGAAATAGGTATGGCGGTGGTACTTCCCCGGTCGAACTACATTGGTTCTACCACCTTGTGGTACCAATTACCAAGACATGTTCATTTTTTTATGAAATTAAATTAGTAGCTACAATTTTAATTAAGGTTTCTGTTGCCTTTACTATTATTAACTTGGTAAATCTAACCTACGTTTTACCTCAGAGATACTGTAAATTTCACAAAATAGACAAATGTGAATGTGTTCAGTGCATAGTTTCATACTACATATAATATGTTTTGGCAATTATGTAGAGTAATAAGCATATTAATATAGTATATTACATGTATTTTCACTATTTATATTTCAACCATCGTTCACATGAAATTGGACTCTTATGGCCGCAGAGAACAGTGGCCTTCTCGGTCATTTGTAAAATTTCTTCTAAGTTCTAACCTAACCCTGGTTGGGTTAGTTGGTATCCTATTGTGTTCCATCTATCCTGACTCATATAATTTCATATAGAATTCGTTAGGTTACGTTAGTATTTAAAAGAAAGTGTAACTCTAAGCGGGTAGGGTGTGCGCCCTGCGAGTGGGTGAATTCCATTCATCCATCCATAAGCTTTTGAAAATCCACTGCTGGATAGGCATCTCCTAATTTCCGCCACTTCGACTGGTCTTGATCCATTATAATACTTAACGGGTACTCACGATATGCGGTTTAATTCTTATAGAATTCTTTTTGCTGATATTTCGACCCAGTTGCATGGATCGTGGTCACGGCCAAACTGCGGTAGCGGGGAGAAACCGTTGACAAGCACTAGTGGTAAATTAACCTATCTACCCTACGTCTAGTTCGTTTTTCTTTTTTAGGTTCCATATCACATATATTTGGTCTTGATCCATCTGAAACCAGCGGTTACCCGCCGTCTTCTCCAGGTCATCAGTACAGCTGGTCGGGGAGCGACCTACACGTTTTCTCTCCTTGTCGGGTGCCTCAAAATAATGTAATATTATACCTAAGATGACGTAGGTACCATTGAATTCTACTAAACTATGTTAGGATTAGACGAAGGGACAATTATTCTATAATTAATTTCTACCAGATTATGCTAGTAAATTAATGTCGGTGTTAGTTTTATCGTAGTTTTGGTTATTACCTACATATTTAAATGTAATTGAATTATATTTTCTGTCATAATACACAAGGGTACATTAAACTTATTTACAAAACTGAAACAAACACTATTTATTATAATAAAATGGATAATATTGAAATACTATTTTCAACTTTACTGAAATAATTATACATCGATGAAATAATCTTGAACCGAAATTCGTATTTGTGAAACGTTATACAATGAAATTAAATTGGTCCTGCTATATTTTATTGTACAAAATACAATAAGACAATGGAAATAAGATATCAATAACTATGTAAGGTACTGTTATATTAGATTTATTAGAAAGATGTTGAAGGCACGATCTGTCAAAAATGGTACCCAAGGGCGTACCCATATCCAATTGACAGACGGATCTATTACTGATGTCGGATAACGTCTGTATTACTCGACAAGCTAACAATAATACAATAATGTTTTTTGAGTAAGTAATGCTTTTATATGTGTGTCGTCAACCCATTATTGTCCCACTGCTGGGCACGAGTCTTCTCTCAGAATGAGAGAGTTTAGGCCATAGTCCACCGCGCTGGCCATCTGCGAATTGGTGGACATGCGAATGCTTTTATATAATTTCATATTTTATATGTGTTTAATATACATGTATGTGTATAAACCTTGCAAGGAAGAGTTGGACCACTTTCTAGGGTCTACATTGGGGTAATAACGTGATTAATTTATGACTTCAATCTAAATACAATATAGTGGTTGTCAAAACATGACGAAATAGTTATTCTTACCTATCGTTGATAAAGTTAATTGGCAAATGAAAAGCTTTTCTAAAAAAATATTCTTTAAATATTTTTAGTTTTCTATCTTTAGTGTTACGCCAATTTACAACACAACAATCTCATCTGATCAGTTTCATATTCACGTTAAAGTTACAAGTAAATATTTTGTTATAATCTAGATTGACATTATTTAAAAAAATGTATATAAGTACATTATAATACTTAACGGGTACTCACGATATGCGGTTTATGAATTCTTATAGAATTATTTTTCCACCGGAATATAGAATTCTTATAGAATTTCTTATAGAATTCCGGTGGTTAGTTTATGTAAATCTCAAATAGTGCAAAATGTGGTGCGTAAGGATACAGTTAGTGTTGTGTGTCGTGATATGGAACCTAAAAAAGAAAAACGAACTAGACGTAGGGTAGATAGGTTAATTTACCACTAGTCAACGGTTTGTCCCCGCTACCGCAGTTTGGCCGTGACCACGATCCATGCAACTGGGTCGAAATATCGGCAAAAAGAATTCTGTAAGAATTCAAAAACCGCATATCGTGAGTACCCGTTAAGTATTATAATGTATCAATTCCGCGATAATACTAGTCTAAAATTATAGCTACAAATACTAAAAAGTTTTTAGTATTTGTAGCTATAATGTCAACCACCTGTGAAAATTTCAACTTTTTAAAAATTTCAAAAATACATCACCTGTGAAAATTTCAACTATCTGGCTATCACGGTTCATGAGATACCGTATAGTGACGTACAGACGGACAGCAGACTAGTTTTAAAAGTGGTAGTACCAGTGTAGTTCGACCGGGGAAGTACCACCGACACACCTATTTCCGGCGTGAAGCATTTCTTGCGTTTCGATAGAAAGGTGTGGTTGCCGGCGCACTCTCACATGAGACGACCATCATAGTCCTCGAGAGTATCAACGCAATTAATATGAAACCCATGTTTTGTATGTAGTTGATTACAGATGTACATGGGCGGCAGTGACCACTTACCATCAGGTGGAATACATGCTCGTTTGCTACTGTAGTCAGATAAAAAAAGAGTCTTAGTAATATGCCAATATTGCCCTTGGGGCACGGAACCTTAAAATTGTACAGCCACGCCACCTGCTAGCATACTCTGGAATAATATCAGGACCTCCGTAATTGGATCATTTCAATATTAAATTAGATCATAACTAAAGTCATTCAATGAGCGGATAATTTTCAATGCAAATCCATACAATTTAAAGCGAATAGAGACGTGATTCAACCACAAATATTATAATGTTTAAAATATGAATTTGTAAAAAATATACTTTAATCCTACGAACTTTTAAATCTGAACGATAAAAAGGTTGTAATTAATTATCAGTGATCATACATGGCGTTTTTCATACAATGATTGAACCGATGATGTGATGATATCGGTATATACACATACAAAAAAGAGTATAGAATCACCCAGATATATCATAAAGCAACGTTCAGTTGTTTGCTGGCCCGGAGACAGAACCCGGAACTCGGCGCGTTAACACTAAAAGCGCGGACCATTTCGACACCTCTAGAAGCGCGAATATTTTATGTAAAAAAATGTGTATTGCATTTAAGTGGTTGAAGTCCCGTGCATATAATATAATCATATTTCATGAAGTCATAAAGCTCATGATTAAACGCAAAATAAAATATTAATTAGAGCAGAAAGACACATCGAAATGGGTCAAAGTGCAGCACTTCGAGTGTTAATTCGGTATGTTGAACCCTTTACTATGTTGATCGTTATAATCACTAATTCAAGGATTGCTAATTACTACTGTTAAAGCAAATAATACTTCCGTGTCCTGTATTTAACCGGCAACAACGTTCGTAGTGAACGGAGTTAATAATTAATTTTCAATAACCGAGGAATACGGTTGTAAATTATGCTGTACAATCTATTCATCGTTTAAGGTAATGTGGGAGAGATTTCCTGCGATTTATTTAATTTCAAGGCCCTAAATATACCATATAGATAGATAAGTGATAGCTTAATGATTGAAACTTGCCCTCTCGATCGGGAGGTCCGAGGTTCGAACCTGGGCACGTACCACTGATTTTTCTGAAGTTTTGGGCGGATTATAAATTAATTATCACTGCTTTTCGGTGAAGGAAAACATCGCGAGGAAACCTACACACCCGAGAGTTCTTTAAAAAAAAAGTTCTCGGAGGTGGGTGAACTCCACCAATTCGCATTTGGCCAGCGCGGTGGACTATGGCCTATAACTCTCTCATTCTTGAGAGAAGACCCGTGCCCATCAGTGGGACAATGATGGGTTGATGACGAATATTACAAAACACAATATTCACGAAAAACCTAAATAAGTGTAAAATTTTTATCTAACATATTTGATATTAAACTAAAATATGCTACTCTGCTACTGTATAACTAAGTGGTGGAAAACTAAAGGGCGAAGAAAATGGACACCATTAAAATTTAATAACTTATAAAACGGATGTAGAAAACTTCGCAGGCCGAAAGGATACCTATATCTATATAAGAATATCCGCGGGCTGGAAGAAGGTGCCGCGGTCCGCGTGTCCGCGACAGTTGTGATAACATAACAAATAAACAAGAAACATAAGGTAATTATATAATAATGTTGTTTGTAAATTCGAATCCGCTAATTCTCCTCTATTATTCATACACCGGCTGTAGAACTGAATAAACGTTAATGAGGCACCCCGGACACAATCACCGCAGTAATTGCTGGCTTTGAAATCATATTTGTCCTATTAAAACAGTATTTGTATAATAACTTTAATATTCCATATTCAATACGGTAATTCTCCAAAACAATATTATTAAAATACGCTTTCTACACTCATAGCCCTAAACTAGGATGTTTTCCTGTGTCGTGGGTGTCATGGCAACAAGACGAATACACAAACACCCAGACCCAGAACATGAATCTAAACTCATCATTCAGATACCTGTCTGGCCGGGAATCGAATCCGGGACCCATTGCGCGTCAGACCGGTATGGCAACCGCTCCGCCACGCGGGTCGTCAAAATTAATATTAATTTAAATTATTAAAACAAGAATGTACGTAGAAAAACAAGATCGAGCAAAAATGTCGTAAAACATCGCTGCCGTAAGATAAAACATAAATGTGAATTAAATTACTTCCCGTATATTTAATGTTATTTAATATTTATCTGTTTTTGCCCGAGGTAAAACGGGAGTTTTACGCTTTAATAGAATAATTGTGTGTTCATCACACTAATGTTTTATGAAGCAATTTATGTATAGAATTGATATACTCGTATCTTCAGTTTGTAGGTATTTCAAAAGCGAATTCGGAATGCATTTGCTAAATTTAATTAAAATAAATGCTTCTACTGTACGTTGCCTCGTCGGGTTCTACCCAGGTGAGCGGCTGGGCCCGCCGCACCGTCTGGTTACTATATGCGTCCACACATACAGCCGTCCTTCCCGGTGTCGTCTGGCTGGACGGTTCGAGCTCTCAATCTTGCCGCCCGCCCTTATTGTAAACATAATTATTAAATTGTATGGCAGCCATTTATACGTATATTTGATATATGATATAATTATTTTCATTCAATTTCAATGCAATACTTGTGTAACTTGCATTTTGATTTTACAAACGCGTATGGATATATGTGTCTGTTTTACCTAATATACACACATTGTTTATAATATAAATATATTATGTGCGTGTAACTTTTGCTACCAACATATTGTAAAAGTAACATAGGAATATAGTCAATTCAAGTCTAAGTGGTGTTTAATTTGGAGAGAGAAGACGAAATCAGACGGACGAAATGTACATTAAAATACTGAAAAGTATTCTCTTCTTTTATTGGAGTAAAAATATATAAGCTAGCATAATCAGGCGTATTATGCCTAAAATTAATTATTAATTAATCTAAAATTAATCTTAAAAGCTGACAATTTTAATTAATTTTGTTCCAGAACATCTAATTTCTTTGCCGCGAGACGTGTTTTCCTTGTAAATTGTAAATACGTCCTTCATTTCTTTATCCCATGCATCATAATGATAAGGGTGGATTCCTGATGGCGGAATAATTCGATTCCGTTAACCGTGTAATCGAATTTTAATCTCATTAATGATTACGAAAACTTGAAGATTTCGCTTTGTAGCTTATTTCGCAGTAAAACGTACCAGTCGCAATTTCAGGTAATTTTCATAATAGCCTGTCGTTTACACTGTTTTCAGGCCAGTTGTAGCATTTAGCCTAATTACTCTGCTCATTTTTTATGGAAAAAATTAAATGATGGATGAAAATATTTTCTATTTGTTTAATTAAAGTCAACAGCTATATATATTTGTCTGTGATGAAAGGGTATATTACACAATGCTTTCATAATACTCTAAGAACAATAAAATTAAATTATATATTAAAAAAATCAACGCTATAAGTGAGCAAACATTTAAAACCTCAAAAATAATAATGTTTATAGACGAGCCACCAAGTTTGAGCGAGGTATACCTATTAAGCAGACAGACATACTTATAGGCATAGCAGTCAAACATATACACCCCTCTTTGTGCATCGGGGGTTAATAATAATCAAATTACTTCCATTTTCTTTATTTTTGCACAGGGTTACTTACAAATTGTCAGTTACATATTTTTCTTTTTAACACTGCCACCGGATCGGAACACGACCTCAACTTTCGAGAAGATCTGGCAAGAAACTCAGTGGGTTTCGGTGACATATACAGTTATATTATACTCGTCACTATTGCTATGTGAGTACAGCAGCTCGTGTGTCGTTGAAAGGTAGATAGATACTTGTTAGCCTGAATACGGGGCGACTATTTTAGTTCTCAGGAATTGCCAATGCATCAGTTGGCTTAATGTTACGAACCGCTGTTCTATGAGGAGTTGTTAACAGTTGTCTATGGCAGAGTTTTCAACTTTAGGCTACACGTACCCCTGTTAAAATTTACAAGTGACAGCAAACGTAAGGGGTTTTTTTTTTATTTTTTATTATAACACAAAAACTCCACAGACTGATCGTCCGTGCCTTTTATCACAATAGTTCTTCTTTTTTTTTTTAACAATAAGTCTTTATTTCTTAGCTCCACGTTAGGCCATCGCTGCTACCATCACACTTTCGTGTGCGGTGGTGACAACGTTGGCATTGGCAACGTAAGGGGTTTAACTTAGCTAACTAATTCAATCCTCCCCCCCCCTCCACAATGAAAACAATAAAATTGACTGTTGTAGAAAATAATGTTTATATTTCAATAAAAGGTAACAAACAATAAAGTGCCAAAAGAAATATATTTTTACTACTATTAATGTGATGGGTGTGCTTGTTTGTTGTCACAAATGGAGTCCATTTTAGGAATAATTTTGTATTTTTATTACGTAAATCTTTTCGCGGACCCCTGCCATCAATTGGCGAACCTCTAGGGGTTCGCGTCACTTTGCGAAACCCTGGTCTCTGGGTAGCAGTGACTTTCAAATAGACTGTTTGCTCGTTTGCAGCTCCAAATTAATAAATCAAAGCATCAGTCATGTCATAACACTAAGCAATGGAGAGAAACAAAACATTTTTGCATTTTATAAATCCAAAACAATCGGAAGTTGCAGCTGTGCGGAAGATATTTACACGAAGAAATTGCGGTAGTTTCAACAGCAAACGTTGCGGTGTGAGTGCTCGTTCAAACTCTTCTATAACTTTTCAATAGATCAGTAAATAAAACATTTATTCTATTTATAGAAACGGCGGAAAGTGCAGCTGCGGCACCGGAAACATATTTGCTGGAAGAATGAGAAAATTTTAAGTACAAACAAGCTAAAAGCGAAAACACACTAAGTAGCCGTTCAAACTCAAATAACTTATACAACTTGAGTGAAGGAAATATTTGTATCGTTTTTATAAACTCTCTCTCACACACACACACACTTACACATGAGTAATTGTAAGGTACGGAAGAGCGGGACAACCTGACACAGGTATTAAAATACTTAAAAGGATTTCTCAAACACAAATAATTTGTAACCTAATTTATTTATGATATAAATGTAATGAATTTATGAAATATTAAGTAATGTTTTTCGAATAAATGTGTGTGTTTGTTTGTATTTATGTATGTCCATTTCTTTGGCACGTCGTACAGACCAAAGGGCTTGTACGACGTGGCGGATTGTAACATACTTTTTTTTTTATTTGTTTTTTTTTGTTTTCGAGGGGGAAACATTCCAAAGGTACCCGACGCCGTGGGAGCGACGCAGGGTTATGTGGGATTTTTACCGCACTAAAACCCCCCCCGGTGGCCGACCTCGGCGCTGAAAAGGAGGACTCCGGGATCTCGAAACGACTTCAACCGGAATCCTCCGAGCGCGCTGCCCCATCGGGCTCCTCCCAGATGGGCGGCTGGGCCCACCGCTCCATCTAGTCTTTACGACGGTATGCGACCACACATACCGCCGTCCTTCCCGGGATTGCCTGACCGAACGGTTCGAGCTCCCACTCTAGCCGTCTGCAACCCCGGAAGCCACTTTTAGTCGCCTCTTACGACAGGCAGGAGATACCGTAGCCCTATTCTGACCCCGAGCCTACAGGGACGGGATTGTAACATACTAGTCACCCGTCGCAACGATCGAAATTTGACCGTAATTAAAACATCTAAACTTTATATGTATTATGTCCAAAGTAAAGAATTTGTCGCAAATTTAATTAAATTGTAATAATTATCAAGTTATTTAGACGCACTCATTAAAGGTAAAAAGAGGTTTCATTAGCTAAGCTGCATAAAGCAAAAATTGTTTTAACAATCGACTAAAACTGTTTTTTATAATAGGTACAAAAAATTTACTTGTTATTTAAAGAACAGGGGTGATGTAATGAAAATTTAAAAAACTCGTAGAATTCTAATACAAATGCGCGTTTATGAATAACATCATTATTTTGAACATTTATCTTCTTATCTTTTTCTTAATTTCCTTTGACTTTGCATCGGAATTATGGAAATGTTTTACTTTATTTATTTATTACTCGTCTGTGTCAGACATAGGGTAATGTTTTTCTAACGTTACTATACTCAAAAATGTTGTATAAAATGCTGACTTTGCTAGAAGCATTCCTTACTAGTCAGCCGTTGGGCTAAGTATATAACATAAACATAGACGACCCGCTTGGCGGAGCGATTACTATACCGGTCTGGCGCGCAATGGGTCCCGGGTTAGATTCCCGGCCAGACAGGTATCTGAATGATGAGTTTAGATTCCTGTTCTGGGTCTGGGTGTTTGCGTATTCGTCTTGTGTGTGTCCATGGTAACCACGACACAGGAGATAATCCTATTGTGGGGCTAAGATTGTAGAAAGCGTGTATAAACTAAAGTCATGACACGTAGTTTTGTTTACTGCAATATAAATTTATAAATAAAGCAAAACTAAAATACATAAAAGTTAACTATAAAGCTATAGACGTGCAAGTGGTCGTTAGACTGTACGACTTTTCATATCTTTTAGAGGAAACTTAGTTGGTTATTCTGAAGTTTCCCACTTAACTTCAAATTTATAGTCCACATTAAAGCGTAATAAAGGAGATAGAATTGGCACACTTTGAATAATTTCTGTGACTACCATCCATTCTGTAGTGAAAACAGAAATCGCGTAATTTATATAATGGAAGCAAGAAAGAGATGAAGTTAAATAGGCTAGATTTTAAACTCGTTGAAAAATTGTTTGCTTTAGGTACTTGATATTTATTAAATTCAAAAAGTACGCGCGTAAGAAGGTTCTTACCGTTGACATCTTTTTCTTATGAATTTTAATAAATTTTAATATTATAGCAAAAACGACCAAAAACTGAATATTGACTATAGATAAATGTATATTGAAATATTCAACTAAATTTGAATTGAACCGTGATTAT
Source organism: Spicauda simplicius (assembly GCA_949699795.1). Taxonomy (NCBI): domain Eukaryota; kingdom Metazoa; phylum Arthropoda; class Insecta; order Lepidoptera; family Hesperiidae; genus Spicauda; species Spicauda simplicius. The sequence goes on from OX453064.1 coordinate 6,413,522, forward strand.
TTACTGACTTTATTTAGATATTAAGTTATTGACAGATATGAGTAGAGTGATTACCATTTCGATAATATCTTAAAAAGCACCCCACGCTTTTTTATAATAAAATATATTTTTTTATTCACACTATTATTAATTTAGATTCATTGAAATTTTTAACACTATTTTCTTAATTTAAATTCATTTAAATTTATTTTCTATTTTTAGTTCGGTTTTCTATAAAAAGCGTGTTTTTTAGTTTTTTAAACTATTATTTATTTTCTACTTTTTAGTCAAATTAAAAAATGGAATAATTTTATCAAATTAGTGTATTGTTATCGGTCCTCAATAAATCTACAAAGTTTGAACGAAATCTGGCCGTTTAAAGTGAGTCAAAATCGCGCCCAAAGAAGTCGGTTACAAACAAACATACAGGTGAAGCTAATAAAAAGCTAATTAAAAAGGTAATATTTATAAAATTATTGTAAAAATAAAAGAATCGTTTTGCTCACAGCAAAGCAAAAATTGTTTTAACAATCGTCTAAAACTGTTTTGAATAATAAAAGGCACAAAAAATTTACTCGTTATTTATAGGGGTGATGTAATGAAAATAAAAAAATCATGAAATTCTAATACGAATGTGCGTTTATGAATAACATCATTATTTTGAACATTTATCTTTTTCTTAATTTCCTTGGACTTTGTATCGGAATTATGGAAATGTTTTACTTTATTTATTTATTACTCGTCTGTGTCAGACATAGGGTAATGTTTTTCTAACGTTACTATACTCAAAAATGTTGTACAAAATGCTGACTTTGCTAGAAGCATTCCTTACTAGTCAGCCGTTGGGCTAAGTTTAAAATATTAACATTTGACGATCCGCTTGGCGGAGCGGTTACTATACCGGTCTGGCGCGCAATGGGTCCCGGGTTAGATTCCCGGCCAGACAGGTATCTGAATGATAAGTTTATATTCATGTTCTGGGTCTGGGTGTTTGCGTATTCGTCTTGTGTGTGTCCTTGGTAACCACGACACAGGAGATAATCGTATTGTGGGGCTATGAGTGTACAAAGCGTGTATAAACTTCCTAAGTCATGACACGTAGTTTTGTTTACTGCAATATAAATACGTAAATGTATAAATAAAACAAAACTAAAATACATAAAAGTTAACTATAAAGCTATAGACGTGCAAGTGGTCGTTAGAGTCTGTACGACTTTTCATATCTTTTAGAGGAAACTTAGTTGGTTATTCTGAAGTTTCCCACTTAACTTCAAATTTATAGTCCACATTAAAGCGTAATAAAGGAGATAGAATTGGCACACTTTGAATAATTTCTGTGACTACCATCCATTCTGTAGTGAAAATAGAAATGGCGTAATTTATATAATGGAAGCAAGAAAGAGATGAAGTTAAATAGCCTAGATTTTAAACTGGTTGAAAAATTATTTGCTTTACTTGATATTTATTAAATTCAAAAAGTACGCACGTAAGAAGGTTCTTACCGTTGACATCTTTTTCTTATGAATTTTAATAAATTTTAATATTATAGCAAAAACGACCAAAAACTGAATATTGACTATAGATAAATGTATATTGAAATATTCAACAAAATTTGAATTGAACCGTGATTATTTACTGACTTTATTTAGATATTAAGTTATTGACATTTTATATTGTTATTAATTATTGGAATTGTCTTGTTACAAAGGAAATTAATGAATGATTGTATAATAATAATTGTATCTAATCTTTTCTAATTAATATAATAATGACTCTGTAATATTAAATACTTATAAATTGCATGCCTTAACAGGTGGAATTTGGCGAATCCATTATTTTTACTGTTGACCATCTGTACTTACCCATTTTCAGGCAATAAATGATTTGATTTGGTTTGATTTGATTTAAAAAGAAAACCTGAAATGAACGTAAATAAACCAAATAAATTATATGTGACATAGGTGCACGCAACTTTTTCCGGGCTAAAATACACATGAATCTTTTCCGGGTGCCAAAAGAACTATAACTATCTCAAGGTGATAGAACCAGTGTAGTTCGACCGGGGAAGTACCACCACCACACCTAATTCTAGCGTGAAGCATTTCTTGCGTTTCGAAAGAAGGTGTTTGCCGGTACACTTTCACATGAGGCGACCATCATAGTCCTCGGGAGTAGCAACGCATCTGTGATTGACTTCAGATGAAACCCATGTTCTGTATGTATTTGATTACAGATGTCCATGGGCGGCAGTGCCCACTTACCATCAGTTGGACTGCATGTTCATTTGCCACTTCAGTTAGATAAAAAAAAAACTAAAAAATAATTAAATAGTCATAAATAAAGGTATACTATTCAAATTCTTTCATTTAAATATTATTTATTAAGTATTTTATTTTTTACTAAAAGTATATATTTAGAAATAATTACGGGAAGTGACAAGTAAAGTCGACGGCTTTGTCAATATTTGTGTAGCCGCACCGAACACAAGGCGTGCCTTTCTGCCATAACACCCTCGTGAAGGAGACAAATTACTTTTGTGGAATTCCATTACGTACTTTCTTTTTTGCCCATCGATGTAAAAATATGAGTTTTATGAGTTTAACATTACTTAACTCTTTTATGAGGCTACCATTGAGACCTCGAGAGTAGCCATGTATCTGAAATTGATTTAAGATACCTAAAACCCTTATTCTGTGAAGTTGCTTACAAATGTTCATGAACAAAAGAGCCAACTTATAATCAAGTGGTGGATTACTCGTTCTCTTCTTTAATATAATAAAACAATAATAATAAATCATCTGTATGTTCATGCATCTGTCTGTGGCATCGTAACTCACAGTGAACCGTTTTAAATGCGCTTTTTTATTTGAAAGCATGTGTAATTAATTAAAAGCACTTGAAACTATGTTTGAAATAATCTGAAATGCCGTTTGGGAATTGTCATTGCTTTTCCAAGTCCTTTTCTTTTGTTACGCATATTTATTACGCAATTTTATTGCCTGAATATGCTCATATACTACAATAATATACAAAAAACTTAGGCTATAGTTTTGAAAGTGGAACGGTTTGATTCCGGAGACACCCTCCGGCCTCCCCTAATCTGCGCCACTTTGACCAGTTCTGAGCCATCTGAATCCAGCGGTTACCCGGCGCGGTGAAGTCGGCGCTTATATAGGACATAGTTTCGTCACCGTCATCCAGCGAAATATGTTGAGCGCCGACTTCGGGACTATGTACTAAGTACTGAGTATGTTCTAAACCAAAATTCATTGAAATTATTTTTTGTGACATGGAACTCTGTAGATATTTTTGTTAAAAAGTTTTTATAGGTGTTCCAATTCAGTCCTTAGGGATAGTAACGTATCCGTGGTCTACCTCAGGTCGAACCTCTGTGTCTATCTGGGTTATATTACAGATATCCCATAACTGCACTTACCATCAGATCTGCATATTCAGTTGCTTCATTATTATAAGAAAAAATAAAAGAAATGACTATAAAAAGTTATTAATGATGATGTATGTAAGTTGATGTATATGTGGCTATTGTTTGTGCTGACATTAATCGGAACATATGTGGGATACAGTTGTTATGGAGTAGAATTTATTGAGTTTGTGTTTACAATAACTGTTTTATCATTAATATATAATCAGCATAATATGAACACCAAATACTTGCTTACTATTTCGTGTTCATCAATAACACCATAGAAAATTAATGTAGAAAAGTATTGAATTCTCTTGATATTCGTTTTGTTTCTGTTTTAATGGAACTTCTCTATCATAGCTGAATTAGAGCAAATACATTGTTGGTAGAAGTTATATTATTTCCTTTTTGTTAAATCGTAATTGTACATTTACATTATTACCTAATATGTATAGTAGAACCATGATATAAAGGATGATACGGCCTTTGCCACATACCTGAGTGGAGAACCCAATATTGCTAAATTGCTGGACACAGGCCTTACCTAAGAAATCTGCTAAGATGTGGACTGTGGCCTAAAGTTCTGCTTCACTAGTGGATCCGGGCTGGATAGTAGAAATTGGTAGATTTCACAAAGTTCTGAGAACTTTTTTGAAGGAATTTTTGTATGTTTATGTAGTTTTATTTTAACCGTAAAGGAATGTAGTTTTATTTTAACCGTAAAGCAGTGGTAATCAATAATTAATTTACCGCTACCCTAGGGGAATCTACCAGGGGACTTGTAGTATAAAGGCACATCGAATAATATTATTAATACCTTATATATCACTGGTTATTTAAATAAGATAATATCATTATTAAAATTAGCGTCAAATATCTCTACCACTTCAATTAATCGATAGAACACCTAACTTTAATAATAGTAATAAAAGTTTCTGTACGTTAAATCGACTGCGAGTGCAAAGTATTTTTCCGCTCCATACATCTAGGGCCAAGCGTAAGTCGGTTCGTGTCAATATTGGCGGCGGTGTGCACACAGGGCGCGGACAAACATCCTGCTTGCCCGCGACACGTCTTAGGTCGCATGTTTCCGTGATGCATAATTTAGTATGTTGACCGCAGCTGTGACACTTTATTGTGTGCTTTTATATATCGTTCAGTGTCCATCCTATAGTATGTCCTAATAATATTTTAAATGCGAAAGTTTGTGAGGATGTATCTGTGTTTGATACTACTTACCGGTCGCATTTCGCTGCATTTTGACACACACAACGTTTATCATTTTCATTAACATACGAAATCCAATTATCGTGGTAGAACTAACCGGAGCGGGCAAAGCCGCAAGAATAAGTTAGTATCATTGTAATTTTATATATTTCACTGATTTCAAATGCAGGTCAAATAGATGTGGTAGAGTCATCGTAGTAGCGTAAAGGATCATTATTATTATTTATCGTTAAATTTCTCTACCACCTAAATTAATCTCTCGAAAACTTATTTTCATATTTTGACAATAGTAATGAAAACTTTCGTAGGATAAATCGTTCGCGTTGTCATCGTATTTTTCCGCTCCATACATCTAGGGGCCAAGCGTAAGTCGGTTCGTGTCAATATTGGTGGCGGTGTGCACACAGGGCGTGGACAAACATCCTGCTTGCCCGCGACACGTCTTAGGTCAAATGTTTCCGTCATGGATAATTTAGTATGTTGACCGCAGCTGTGACACTTTATTGTGTGCTTTAAAATGATATTTCGTGTCGCGGAGTGGTTACCATACCGGTCTGACGCGCAATAGGTTCGATTCCCGGCCAGACAGGTATCTGAATGATGAGTTTAGATTCATGTTCTGGGTCTGAATGTTTGTGTATTCGTCTTGTGTGTGTCCATTGTACCCACAATACAGGAGCAAGTCCTATTGTGGTGCTATGAGTGAAGAAAGCATGTGTTTAATCATATTGTTTCTATTTATTTGGGGTTAAGATATACATGAGAATGTAAACACACACCGATGCTTATTGCAACAAATCACTAAGAGTGCTCTTCCTGAAGTATATCAACCGCTTTAGCTGCAGTTTCCATATTCATATGACGACGAGAACTTGGCTTTATGATTAAAACTAACACTGTAATCAAAGGAAATGATTCACCAAATAAGCTTCAACAGTAACGTTTAGAATGCGACTAAGAAAATGAGCGTCAAAAATGTGCATTTGATCACTTTGTTTAGTCCTAGACTTTAATTGACTATCTACTTGAGAATAATGTCAAAGTTAACTCGCCTGATCTAGAAATAAGCTTCGCTTTCGACAACTGAGTTTAGGGACAAATAGCTTCGGGTGACTTGAGAAGCGCATTAAATTATTATATTATTTTCAGGTGCCTACAGAATGTTAGACATGCTTAAATGTTACTTAAAAAAGCATACATACCTATATACGCTCGAAAAACATTATTTACCGTCTTTTTGACTCAGCGGGGTCATTACCATAAAAGTACATAAAAACAATGCAATGTACAAAAATATTTTTGTCTATTAATTTGTAACTAATGTACGCTATTACTATGTTTAAGGTGTTTTAAACTTGCCCTCTTTATTTTAATATAATAAATACTCTGACGTTGAAATTCCAGAAGGGTATTTTATCGTAAACACCAAAATCTCTTGGGATAAATACATAATACCCCGTTTCCCTGTACCCCGTGATAAGTTAATCTAATACTCGCTTGATCTAGAAATAAGCTTCCCTAAATCGACAGCAGAGTTTAGGGATAAATAGCTTCGGGTGACCTGAATAGCATTAGATTAATACATCAACTCTCGGGTGCCTACGGAATGTTTGACATGAATAATGTCTACCATTTGTTCATATCGATTACCGTCGTAAATACCGAGTAAATATTTGGCGAGCTATGTTGTACCCGCAAGGTTACCCTTATGTATTATGATTGATTCACGCAAGTTTTTGGATTGTATGTCGCAATAGCAGTTGCAAAGAGCAATGATAGCCTAATGGTTGAAACTTGCCCTCTCGATCGGGAGGTCCGAGGTTTAAACCCAGGCACGCACCACTGATTTTTCAAAATTATGTGCGTATTAGAAATTAGATATCCTTGCTTTTCGGTGAAGGAAAACATCGTGAGGAAACCTACACATCCGAGAGTCTTTAAAAAAAGTTCTCGGAAGTGTGTGAAGTCCTCCAATTCGCACTTGGCCAACGCGGTGGACTATGGCATATAACTCTCTCATTATGACAGAAGACCCGTGCCCAGCAGTGGGATAATAATGGGTTGACGACGAGTCGAAATTTTCTAATAAATAATTTAGCAAGGTGGTAGAACGTATGTACATGATTAGACTGAAGACGTAACAACCTTACCTATTTCTGGCGTGAAGCGGTTGTGTTTCGTGGAAGCATGTGATTGTTAGTTTACTTTTACATGAGCCGACCATCTCATTCCTCGGAAATAACATCGCAATTGACTTTCTCTGGGACCCTTGTTCTGTATGAAGTTGCTTACAGATGTCTACGGGAAGTAGTTACCATTAACGGTCAAGTTATCATGGTCGTAAAATAGTATATACTTTATTAAAAAAAACATAACAAAGGAAGTAGAACCTTTCATAGTTCTCTCATGGTTCTCACTACTGCCGTACTTTATTTAATTCAGTAGTTTCAAATGCCGCGTTTTAATCCAACTCGGCTGGGCTGCGTTCGGGAAATTTCGTAGTATCTTCTCGTCCACAATTCCTCAGTGCCTGAAGTCGAAATTATTCGAGCAATGTGTGTTGCCAGTGATGACCTACGGCACCGAAACGTGATCCTTCACTGTAGGCCTCATTCGGAGACTCAGGGTCGCTCAGCGTGCTATGGAGAGGGTTATGCTCGGAATTTCGCTACGAGACATGATTCGCAACGATGAAATCCGTAGACGAACGAAGCTTACCGACATAGCTCTCAAAATTAGTAGGCTGAAGTGGCAATGGGCCGGCCACATCGCTCGCAGGACCGATAACCGATGGGGAAGGAAGGTCCTCGAGTGGCGACCACGTTTAGGCAAAAGGAGTACCGGTCGCCCCCCTACCAGATGGACCGATGACCTGAAGAATACAGCGGGAAACCGTTGCATTCAGAGGGCACAGGACCGGTTGGAGTGGCGCCATTTAGGGGAGGCCTATGTTCAGCAGTGGACATCAAAAGGCTGATGGATGGATGGATGGATGGAATGTCAAGATTCTGACTAGGGTTCTTCTAGTCACAATCGTCTACGCACGAGGCATTGTATCTTAGTCCCCAATAACAAGGAAAACAATACACGAGTAACAACGCAACTGCAAATAACAACGGAACTTTTAAAAAAAACAACGTTGGTATATACAGGGTGGTCAAAAAGTCGTGGATCAAACGAAACTAGGGTTTAGATGGGACTATCAGCAGCAAAAAATTGTCCTAAAACTTAACATTATCTTTAGTTAACCCAATAAACAACCATAAATAGCATGTCTAACGCTAGGACACATTAGTACCAATCTATTGAAAATTATGAAAATGAGACAGGATGTTGAATTTTGATAAAAATAGTAATATAAATTCTCTTACCACAACACAAAATGATGTATAACTCTGTAGAGGTTGAACTTAATGACCTCCCGTAGAACAATTTTTTGCTGCTGATGGTCCCATCTAACAACTAGTTTCGTTTGATAAACGACTTTTAAACCACCCTGTATACAATAAATAAGATTGCGCAAAAGCTAATAGAAACGTATTGTCTGGGTATTTTCGGACTATGGACGAACATGTTATACAAAAGCAATTAACAGCTATTCATACCCATTTATTCAAAGAAAGTTACATTTAAATTCGGTTCAAGATCGTATAAATTGAGAAATTCTTGTGTTTTCAAGCCACAGACTAATATTTCAAGCTAAAGAATTCTTGACAGTTAAGTTATTAAACGGGTGGTTACCCGTACTAGTGGTATTCATCCATCATAGCCGCTAACGAGCAATTTAACAGCCGGTTCTGACGTCTATTATTAGATAACAATCGTTAGAAGCTTTTTGTCATCTTCATTAATCCTTCAAGTATATGTATAATATATAAATTGGTCAAGTGTGATTCGGAGGTAAGGACGGTTCCGTACTTTCGTACCACTACATAATGCGCCAGTGGAAAGGAAATAATGCTAAAGCGTCGAAATAGCATTTGTGGAAAATGAGGTTTGAAGTTGTTTTTACAGAAAAAAAACTTGTCACCTTTATTTTTGGTGGGAATTTTTTATCAATTTATAGCTCATACGTAAAACCAAAATATATTTTCTGAAAAACATAGTTTCGGATCAAACGGTACAAACTTTAATGGCATAGTTGATAGACGGATAGGGCATGTAGACTAGTAATAGTTTTTACGGATAAGGAACCCAAAAATACACTTTAGGTATATTTAAATACCAATAGACGCATAAACCTTTTGCCCTACATTTAATCAGGCACGGTTATTTTCTATGTATGATTATTTTCTATGTATGGGGTATGAATAGTCTTAATGACTCATGAATCATAGTACCTGGGATTTTTTCATACATATTAACCACAGGAGGGAATATGCTGAATAGAGCCTGATTTAAAAAGCTTGTTCCATATCGCGAGTAGTTACCGTTGAAGTAATTCTTAGACTTTACTTACAAATAGGCTAAGGCAGAACCGTGCCATTAGTACCAGTTTATAAAGTTTATTAAAACAATTATTGCTTACGTTTTCTTTCGTACATACATTGTAATGAATTCGTCAATGAATTGCATGTTTACGTTTTCATTTTTAGCCGTACATTGCAATATACGATACATAACATAATACGAGTATGTCGGCATGGCTCCACCGTCACACTAATTTTTGTTCCATATTAAATCTAAAAATGAAACCACTTTGGTATGGAAATAACTTATATTCACTTTTACACCTTTTATTAATAATTCGGACAGAGTAACTGCTTACTACGACACTTAAATTACGAATGTCCCTACTCCGATTGCGCGCAGACTTAAATACTAATACATAATATCGTTACTACCCACATTACAACACAATAGTGTAGACAAATGTCGTTACTACCCACATTGCAACACTAGTGACGTGAGTCTAGATGCCTATACAGGGTTTTGTGAAGCCGAAAGTTTGAGATACCTTGATCTTATTGGTCTCCTTGGTCATAACTTACATCGTCCTGTAGTTTTGGGACCAGAATATCCCCTGCCTGTCGTAAGAGGCGATTAAAAGGGGCGTCGAGCTCGAACCGTGCAGCCAAGCGACCACGTGTAGTGTGACCACATGTTGTCGTTAACACCAGGAGGCGCAGTGTGTACAATGCTCACTGGGAAGAATGCCCAAACGGGGCATCGCGCTTGGAAGGCTCCGTTTGTGTTTCATTGGAGAGGTCCTCCACGCAACATTGAGGATGGCCTCGGGGGGGGGGGGGGGCTTTTAGTGAGGTAAAAATCCCACATAACGCGGCTTTGCTCCCACGGCGTCGCGTACCTTTCGAAGGTTTCCTTCTCGATAACAAAAAATAGGTCATAAAATATGTGTGTGCCAAATTTCAGCAAAATCCGCTAGGTAATTTTTGCGTAAAAGTAACACATATACACACATGGTCGCAAACTATCCGCATTTATAACATTGATTAATAAGAATAAGATAGAGTACTTGCAAGTGAAATGTCGCTATTATCTATTTTAAGGGATAAATTTGGATTGTTTTGGCGTGGTAGATATCTAGAATATATTTCACAAAACTTCACTTAAACAATGTAATAAATGTGATACAATATCTTAAATAACTGCTGCTTAATATTATTTCTGAGTGTAATTTAATACGAGCGAGTAGTTTCCAACTGCACTCGACTTCACTGAAGAGCTCTCTACAAATAGCGCCGTCGCGAGTTTCCTCTGTAAACGCTATTTTATTAAACTTATCGTATGACATGTCCAATAACTTTTCCAATAGACTGATAATAGCGGAAAGTTAGTTAAGTGGGTACGTGTTCACATTAAGGCAATTTCGAGCCTACATTTTAGGTGTCTACATTCGATGATTTATATTATTAAAAAAACACGCTTTCTACACTCCCCACAGTAGGATTTTCTCCTGTGTCGTAGGCACCATAGATACACACAAGACGAATAGATAAACACCCAGACCCAGAACACGAATCTAAATTCACCATTCAGATACCTGTCTGGCCGGGAATCGAACCAGGGATCCAATGCGCGTCAGACCGGTATGGTGACCACTCCGCCACGCACGTCGTCTATTATTATCCGGTGAATTATGTTATTATCTGAATCTAGTTGTTATCAGAGACTTCAAATGCACACAGTGAGATACTTTTGCTTTATACTATGGAAATAGCAAACGAACATGCAATCCTCCTGGTGGCAAGAGGCAACTGCCGCCGACGCACATCTGTAAACAAATTCATACAGAACAAATGTTCTATCCATAGTCAAACACGGATACGTTGCTACTCACGATGGCAATGCCTTTAAAATCGGACCAACCGTTTCGGATATTAGTAAGAATTCACACAGAAACAAAAATTGCTATAATATGTTTTATGTTATGAGTAACGTATATATTTTTAATTGCATTTAGACGAATCAGTTAACTTACTTTACAAATAACATTATTATTCGTTTCAAAATGCCTTTAATATTATGTATTTTTTTAGATTACGATCTATATTGATTCATCTTCAATTAATGTACTCGTATGTGACTTTGTCACATTAATAGCACTTATGGAAAAGACACGCAATGTGCTCGTTATTTTAATCTGATTAAAATACTTAAAACCTACCCTTGACCCAGATAAAAAAAAAACGGAAAGTGTATGTCAATAAGATTAACTTTAATATTAAAAGTAACGTAAAGTAGTTACAATTATAAAAATACTTGCGTTAATTTTTGGGGATAATAAGTCTGTCACTTTTAAAAGCTTTTATCTAAATCCCGCTACTTTTGCAGACACCTGTCAAATTTGTTTTAGCTTAAATGAAACAAATTTATGTTTTTGATATAAATAATTTATATTATGAATCAATTGATAAGTATATATATGAATTAGTTCACTAGTTTTTTTCTTTATACTTTGTTTCTTATTTCATAGCGGGCACAGTATTACCATTTGCATCATGTTGATTAGGCACCATAGGACCACGATGTGATATGGCTGCTACTTTAATTAGCCGACTGATGAGTGTAAATCCGCTAGCGATTAAAAGCGAAATCCTGGTATTTCTGTTGACTTAGTAGGAATTTTTCGCTGGTTAAAAACGATCTTTATTTACGTGAGAGCAGTGATTGCCTAATGGTTGAAACTTGCCCTCTCAGTCTCAATCGGGAGGTCCGAGGTTCAAACCCAGACATGCTCCACTGGTTTATGTACGTATTAGAAATAAATTAACACTGCTTTTCGGCGAAGGAAAATATCTTGAGAAAACCTACACACCCGAGAGTTCTTTAAAAAAAAACTCGAAAGTTTGTGAAGTTCACCAATTCGCATTTGGCCAGCGCGGTGGACTATGGCCTAAAACTCTCTCATTCTGAGAGATGACACGTGTTCAGCAGTGCGACAATAAAGGGTATGTATGTATGTATTTATGTATGCGTCCACTGTTAAGTACAGAGGTATGTGTTGTATTGTTCATTGTGGACATGTAAACAAAGATTATTCAAGAAAACGTAAACTCTTACTGAGGGCATTGCTTTATTGTCTTGTGTGTAACGTATACGTTTCTATAACAATTAACAGAGACGTGTCATATATTTGTATTAAAATACAACAATTCTTCTTTTCTTCACACTAAATATATTATACTAACCAAACGCGGTTCAAATAATTTCTTCACACTAAATATATTCATAAAAAGTTCATAAAAACGATGCAAAGGGTTGTTGTAAATTCCATTTTGCCGTGCCCTAGGGATTGGGAAACTGAGACTAAAGCTAGTCGGCGACCTGACGCGCGAGCTGAATTTAAATTACACGACCGCATTCAGTATTTCTCTTCTTATCCCCAACACGTAGCCTAAACTATAGCAAATAGATATAGCCTGTACATATTCACATTTTACTAGTCACTTAGTGGTCAGTATAAGCTGTATAGGGTGAGTCTAGAAAATAGCACATGTTTTACCTGACTGCGCTAGATGGACCTTTATGTTGTTATAGCGTATTTATGTATGTAAGTATGTATATCCACATCTTACCATATTTCTCTACGTATACACAATACGTAGCCTAACCTATAGCAAATAGATATAGCCTGTACATATTCGCATGTTACTAGTCACTCAGTGGACAACATAAGCTGTATAGTGTAAGTCTAGAATAGCGCATGTTTTTACTTGACTTTGACAGAAGGAGCGTTATGTTTTTCAAGCGTATGTTTGTTTGTATGGATGTATGTCCACATTTCACCATATTTCCCTTCATATAAACAACACGTAGCCTAAACTATAGCAAATAGATATAGCCTGTACATATTCGCATGTTACTAGTCACTCAGTGGACAACATAAGCTGTATAGTGTAAGTCTAGAATAGCGCATGTTTTTACTTGACTTTGACAGAAGGAGCGTTATGTTTTTCAAGCGTATGTTTGTTTGTATGGATGTATGTCCACATTTCACCATATTTCCCTTCATATAAACAACACGTAGCCTAAACTATAGCAAATAGATATAGCCTGTACATATTCGCATGTTACTAGTCACTTAGTGGACAACATAAGTTGTATAGTGTGAGTCTAGAATAGCACATGTTTTACCTGACTGCGCTAGAAGGACCGTTATGTTTTTCAAGCGTATGTTTGTATGTAAGAATGTATGTCCACATCTCACCATATTTCTCTTGGTGTAAACAACACGTAGCCTAAACTATATCAAATAGATATAGCCTGTACATATTCGCGTGGTACTAGTCACTTAGTGGACAACATAAGCTGTATAGTATGAGTCCAGAATAGCACATGTTTTACCTGACTGCGCTAGAAGGACCGTTATGTTGTTCAAGCGTAATTATGTATGTATGTTTGTATGTCCATGTCTTACCATATTTCTCTTCTTATCTACAACATGTACTCTAAACTATAGCAAATAGGTTGTACCCATTCGCATTTCACAAGTCACTTAGTCGACGCAAGCATAAGCTGTGTAGTGTGAGTACAGAATAGCACACCTTTTTTCCGTATCAGAGATGATTAAGGAATTAAGCCCAGATTATGACCTGTAGTTCCTTTCTACGAAGTTATTTAAATACAGCGTTTATAACGCATAATAAAATTTAATCTTGTAACCTCTCATTTAATATGGTTCAGTTTGCACGAAAGAATATTAACATTGATATTACGAATACCTCGTAGAACGTATATGATTAGACTTGGGAGATACTACCACAACACCTACATATTTCATCATCATTCATCATATTACCCATGTAGTGTTCACTGAAGTCAATTGATATTAAATCATACTAGCCACGAATTTCTACGTATTGAAATAGGCCAAGTACATAGTTTATTACTTAAAATATTGACTTGATAAGCTTATTTGTGTTTTCAGATGGTCCATTTTACTCTATTATATTTTGTAAGATGTTATACTTTTTATTTGATGACTTACAAATGTTAATGTTACATTTTGCAATAAACACCAAACATTCCACCGTAGGACTTGAACTCATGTATTTTTTTATCTGACTGAAGTAGCAAACGAGCATGCAAACCTGATGGTAAGTAGTCACTGCCGCTCATGGACATCTGTAATCAACTTCATACAGAACATAGGTTCTATCTGAAGTCAATCACAGATGCGTTGCTACTCCCGCGGACTATGATGGTCGCCTCATGTGAATGTGTCTAAGCCTAATCGAAATACATACATCGTATGGCAAAGATATGTGCTCTGAAACGCTATGCTAGCTAAGGTATACATGTACGCAAGGTAAATTAATTAAACTGTTAATTCAATCACGGCAGGCGCACTAATTGCTCGAGTGAGATGGGCCGTGAAGGAGAAGCTAAGCAAACTTGGATCGTTAGAACTCTATGCAATTAATTAATGGGGGTATTTTTTTAAAGAATGATGCGATATGTGATCGGATATGTGGATTAAAATCAAAATTATTACTTAAGTTTTTGATGACGTGTTTTAATTATAATTATGTTGTATAATATTTACCTACGTCTCATTTTAGAAGGTTAACTTTATACTTAGTTTAGTACCGCTATTTTTAATTATTTTATTAACAATGTTTAACTCGTACTGGTTAATACGAAAGCGGTTTATCATGTTACGTTATTTTTAACCGACTTTCAAAAAGGAGGAGGTTCTCAATTCGTCTGTATTTTTTCTTGTAATAGGTATATAGACATAGTGTACAATGTAATAAAAATACGTAGTGTTATTTAGAATAAATGTAGCATTAATATTGCTTTACCTGGCTTAAATATGCTGAATAGAGTTTTTGTGTACGCAAGCATTAGTATCTGTTAGGTAACTTGGATATTGAATATTTGTACAGAATTATGGTCACACATGTAAAGATTTAGCCGAAAGACAAACCTGTGAAGTTCAGGCTAATAAAACATTTACGAAGCACTTCTTGAAGCGCCTTTACTCATCTTTAATTAACCGTGTATAAATATTTCTCGTAGGTGTGATGTTATAAATAATTAAAGTCAGATCTTTCGCGAATATATCCAGTTGAGAGCTTCATGATAAACGAGTTAAGAGAAAGGATTTACATATTGCTGAAATTATTTCATATCATTTTGCATTCTTTAATACATTTTTGATGAAACAATATAAATTATTTTCAATATATATTGCACTACATTGCACATTCGAATGAAATGCAAATATCCATTACTGAAATTCGTAAATGTTGTTTTTTTCAGTTTTTGGTACAGGGGGCCGAAGGCTTTGACCACCTTTTTTAGGTCGTCAAACTGCATTTCGATTTAAAGTTGGATTAGATTTGGCGAACTATTTTGCGAACCATAATAATTCAATATTCACATCAATTCGAATATTCGTTACATAACTTAATCGTATATGTACGAGTGTAATCTGCTGCGGTGCGGACATTTTTTAAAGAAGATTAGTTTTAGACAGATTTTAATCACTTGTATGTATGTATACAAGTATGTATACATACATACAATATGTATACAAGTGATTAAAATCTGTCTAAAACTAGAATCAGAATGAGGACCATTTTTTTTTTTTCGTCATATTACATCTATCTACTCCTTAATAACATATCGCTGACATACAATTGATTTAGTTAACTCTTTATTATTTTGAAGTGTTTAACGCTGTAAACGCTTCAACGCTCTAAACTCATAATAGGATAGGCTTTTCTCGCAATAGCGCGCAATAGAATTTTCTCCTGTGTCGTGGTTGCCATGGACACACACGCATAAACAAAAAACACGAACGCTCATGACTCTATATATACAGAAATTCACTATTTAGAAATGTCTCCAGCTGGGGCTCGAACCTGGGACCCATTGGTTTCATGTCCGCTCCGCGACGAGATGGCCAAGTAACAGGATCTAGAGGTTCAAGGATCGATAGTCGCCTTTTAGGGTTCCGTAAAAACGGAACCTATTACTAAGACTCCGCTATCCACTATCCGTCTGGCCGTCTGCCCGTCTTCCCGTCTATCGGTTTGTCTATCACCAGGCTGTATCCAGGCTTGATGAAAACACGCGGTAGTGTGTTGTTAAGTTCTCCAAACAGCCGTTTTTATAGATAACTAGCTGAACCCCGCAGCTTAGCCCACTTTAAAAAAATCGATGTGTCCCGTGGGAATAAGATATTTTCCCACAGTAAAAAGTAGTCTATACGTTAATCCAGAGTGTCAGCTAACTCCCTACCAAATTTTATGAAAATCGCTCCAGCGGTTTGGACGAGAACACGTAACAAACATACACACTCACAAACTTCGCCATTATAATATTAGTACGATACGATAGTAAGGAAGTTTTTGTGCGCGTGTCCGACACTTCGTTATATAGACACACGGTCGATACAATCGATCCATCGATACTCCATTAAACCTCCCTCAAACCAGTGGAACGTAACACTACTGGCAATTATTGAACCGCCCGCACATTCCGCTACTCGATAAATTCCCGGTATATCCTGCCGAATGACGGCTGAGAGTTTGTATTGTTCTGTTCTCGAGTTATATGGATTATTTTCATCATTAATTAGCGAGGATGGTATGCAAAACAAAACGAAGATGTAAAATGCACGTAATTTCAAAATGCGGAAAGACGCAGAGTCCTAACAGAGAGTCATGTTTTTTAGTTCATGTAGGAATTGAACATGCAGTCTACATATTGCCGATTGATCGCTACATTTGCAAACAATTTTATGTAGGACTAGCTGAACCCCGCAGCTTCGCCCGCGTAAATGTATCGATTGTCCCGTGGGAATAAGATATTTTCCCACAGTACAAAGTAGCCTATATGGTAATCCAGAGTGTCAGCTAACTCTCTACCAAATTTTATGAAAATCACTCCAGCCGTTTAGACGTAAAGAAGTAACAAACATACACGCTCACAAACTTTCGCCTTTATAATATTAATATGAATATAATGATAGGGACTGCAACAGAATCCAATTACTGTTCTGTTGTCACTCTTGAGGACTATACCTAATGCCCACTTCATACATACATAAGTAAGCCTGCCTCTTGCACCCTGTAGTTCCGGGACCAGAATAGGGCTACGGCATCCCCTGCCTGTCGTAAAAGGCGACTAAAAGGGGCTTCCGGGGTTGCGAGCGGCTAGAGTGGGAGCTCGAACCATTCAGTCAGGTGATCCCGGGAAGGACGGCGGTACGTGTGGTCGCTTACCGTCGTAAAGACTAGACGGAGCGGTGGGCCCAGCCGCCCATCTGGGAGGAGCCCGATGGGGCAACGCGCTCGGAGGATTCCGGTTGAAGTCGTTTCGAGATCCCGGAGTCCTCCTTTTTAGCGCCGAGGACGGCCACCGGGGGGGTTTTAGTGCGGTAAAAATCCCACATAACCCTGCGTCGCTCCCACGGCGTCGGGTACCTTTTGAAGGTTTCCCCTTGGACAACAAAAAAAAAAAAAAGAAAAATGCCTGCCTCTTACATAACATACATACATAATACATACACGCATACACATACATACATACATAAGTAACCCTTCGACTAAAACGCGGAACTATTTTATCGTAACTAGAAATAAGTGTGGCGGGGTATCTCGCCACTCGTATCATAATTTATTACGTTTTAGTGTATGCATATTTAATACAGAACAGTAAAAATCCAAATAATAAATACCTACTACGAAAAGGTAGGTAGTCAAAAGGTAGGCAAACCACTGAGTGAAATTCATAACATTACACTAAAAGTATATACGTACGTAGGATCCCGTCGTTCTAAATAAGTAATTGTCGTTTCTTCCACCACTGTGCTTCTTACCGTACTAAGTGCAGCAAACTAGGCTATTAGGGTAGTGTAGCTTTTAAACAGCAATAGAAGTCACAAAGCAGGATACAATGACTTTTTGCTCTTACGTCTCTTGTACAGCGTAAAAGCGAATTCCGGTACATGCGAGTTCGTACGTGCCTGTATTTCAATCCGTCGTCACGTTGAGAGCCAAATACACACATACGATGCGACTTCGTGTTCGTCGTGGCTTGTTGCAACGTCGTGTACCTACCTATGTTGGGATGTCGTGTCGTGTCGTCGAAATTTTGTTGTGCAGAACATTAACCGATGTCGATCGATGTACCTACGCTGCAAAGTCATCTTTGACATCTTGAAATTCGAAGAAAGCTACTGATTTCATCTATCAAAGTATCGTTAAGTAATAAAAATAACAAGATAAGGTTTATTTTTTATTTATGGATATACATAGTTCTTATGACTTAATGTCATAGATTTCCACGATGTCATGGCATTGCGGAAAACGACATCGCAAAGTTATGTTATATCCGTCTTAAAAATACTTATTGTCGCATTGTTGTGCATGGCGCAGTAGTATTTTAATTTTGTTTATAATACGAATGTGTACCACACCTATTTCTAGCGTGAAGCATTTCTTGGGTTTCGATGGAAGGGTGTGGTTGCCGGCACACTTCCACATGAGGCGACCATCATAGTCCTCGGGAGTAGCAACGCATCTGAGATTTACTTAAGATACAACCCCTATTCTATATGAAGTTGCTTACAGATGTCCATGAGCGGCAGTGACCACTCACCATCAAGTGGACTGCATGCTCGTTTGCTACTTCAGTCATAAAAAGTGCCGTGCGATGCGCGCTTGTATGCAGACGTGTTCCTAAGTACGGATATTTAATACGCATATCGCGCGGCATTAGCCGCTGCCTGCAACTGCCGTTATGAGTTCTCAGCAGCTCATAGCCAACGAGTTCCTGGCATTCGTACAACATGCCATCGACACCATGGACGAGGTCAGCATCGTGCAGATCTGCAAGTCCAACTTTAAGGAAGAGGAAATCAGCTGTGGCAAGAGGCTGCTTTTCGAGAAGCTCGGGAGAATTGATGAAATGCCCTCCCGAAGGAGAGATGGAACGGAGAAGAGTGTACAGGATGTGATCAACCTGTTGAAGGTGACCGACCCGGACGAGGTGCCTGCATTTGTGGCAAAGGAGCTGCATAAGCTGCTCCCCGTTACATTCGACCACGTGGATGTTACCAGGTTGTTAAAGTATATCGTATTCCTTAAAACAAGCCTGGCCGAAGTTCAGTCTAAGTTGGAGACGTCACACAAGACCGTGGAGGATTTACGTGCCGAAGTAGTGTTATTACGCAACGCTGCTTCGGTAAGTAGGTTGCCCGACGCCTCTAACATAAACATGCGTCGCGGGGCTCAAAATGCTTCGATCAGCAGCATTGAGTCGGCAAAACGTGATTCAGTAAATAATCAAATTGCTGGATCGCGCCTAGCAACCGCCGAGGTCACGACACCCGTAAGTACGTCGACCCCTGGGCGTGCCTACGCTACTGTTGCCGCCAAACCTGTAGTGTCGCAGGCTAAGCAGCAAAATGGGGAAAAGCAGATCCATCGAGAACCAATTCGCCGGGATCTACCAAAGGAGGGTTCTGTAAAGGCCCAGGGTGACGAAGAGGGTTTCGTCAGAGTCGAGAAAAGGAAGAAAAGGAAACCCTCATGTCAGAACCGGTGTGGCACCGACCGGCCCGAACCACATGCTGCAGCCAGCTGTACCGACGACGCTGCTGTACGTGTCACGTCTGCATTACTCTACGACGGTCGAGGAGGTTGTAGAGTATATCAGAATCAAGACCAGCTGCGGATTGAAGGTTGAGCTCTCACGTACTAGGTATAAGGGCTTGGCTTAATACATTAAGTATAGTTGTTATATTATATGTTGAGTAACGCATGCAAAAATTACATCATAGGCACAGAAACATTCGAAGTCAGAAATATATACCAATATTTATACCAGTGCTCGGTGCTCGGTGCTCGGTCATAGATGTGTTGCTAGCCCCAAGTGTCGTCAACCCATTATTCCCACTGCTGGGCACGGGTCTTCTCTCAGGAATGAAAGAGTTATAGGCCATAGTCCACCGTGCTGGCTAAGTGCGAATTGGCGGACTTCACACACCTCCGAGAACTTTTTTTTTAAGGACTCTCGGGTGTGTCCTCACGATGTTTTCCTTCACCAAAAAGCAGTGATCATTAATTTCTAATACGCCCATAACTTTATGAAAAATCAGTGGTGCGTAACTGCATGCACGTAGCAAACGTGCATGCAGTCCAACTGATTTTAAGTGGATACAGCCGCCCAAGTACATCAAAAAGCAACTTCATATGAAACTTGGTTTTTGAATACAGCCTTGCAACTTCATATAGAACAATTTTTCCATCTGAGGTCAATCTTAGATGCGTTGCTTCTCCCGAGTACTAACAGGGTCGACTCATACAAAAGTACGCCGGAATCCAAACCTTTCTACCGTAAGGCAAGAGTTGTTTCACACTAGATATAAGTGACAATGGGACCTCCCTGGTCGAACAACGTTGGTTCTATCACCTGGCAGTATAAATAAATAGTTCTAAGTTGTGTGAAATTTACCAATTTGCACTGGCCACTGCGATGGACTATGACGTAAAACTCTCACATTCTGAGAGAATATTATGCCCAGCAGATATGGATATGGGTTGACGACGAAACAAAATTTCTCTACATACCCACATTATACTCTCATCATCGTCTCGTACTAGTAGAGCTCCCCGTAGAGTCATTTGTACGTTCGTTAGAAGCGAAGACGTAGAGGCATTAGCGAAGATAAAGTGGCATGGCGAAGCTATGTGTTTATGACGTAGAGCCTTAAGCCTTCAGTTTATGTACCTAATCCTTAGGAGAATTGTTCTTATGTGGCTTGATAAATTATGAAATGAATACAAGTATATAGGAATACTCGTATTCTTAAATTTAAATATCAAAGAATTTATATTATCTTTAATAGTCATTATTTAGTATATTAGGTTAGGTTAGAGTAAAGGAGGTACAGAGAAGCGTGGACTCTCCTCACAGGTTTAAATAAACTTACCATGAGAAATCCCGGATTTGCTTGAATGATGGATTTATGATTTGATTTTTTGATTTACTATACTAAGAATTTAATATACTAATATTTTAAAAAAGTTTACTTAATTTTGATGTCGGAAAATTCTTTGAAGATCAATGCTTTGCTCGCAGATTCATCAATCTTGAAACTTGTAAATGTGTAGCTTTAATTTAAAAACGTATAAAAAGGGTTCTGGAAACGACTACTTGTATGAGTCCTGTTGATGTGTGACTCTAATGTGTTATCTTATATTTATACGCCTTCCAAATTAAATCTCCACCTGGTGCCATTTAGAAACAATGAAATGTAGAAATATAATTTGCTAAGTGCGAGTTGAACTCGCACATGAAGGGTTTCGTAAAATTCTCTATAAAATACGACTATAAATCATATTTGTTGTATCCTCCCTCTCCCCCCCCCCCCCCTTAAATGTTTAAGTTAGCCTGTTCTTTTGTATTTGTTGTTAAAGCGGCAACAGAATATAGAGATAATTTAATCTGAAAAAAATGTAACCGCCTAGCTATCACGGTTCACGAGATAAAGCCTGGTCACAGACAGATAGACGGACAAACCGATAGTGGGACGATGAATTGGCAATAACTCCTTATTTGAAAAACACTACTTACTACCTTTACGACTAATTTTGAGTACCTCAGCGAAGTATGATACTAAAATACACACCCACATATGTAAGATTTTTTATTATCTAAGAATTACATAACAATTATTCGGGTGTTTTTACGAAGGTAAACAAAGAAGTTGAAGGTGTAATCGGTGGTGCGGTGCGCGGAGCCCCATCACCGAAAAAAGTGTTTATTTTCACCTTACTGAAATGAAATGAAATGAAATGTCTTTATTTTGTGTAGGCCTACGGGGGCACTAACAAATTGTCAGTTACATTTTTTTCTTCCACCGGATCGGAATACGACCTCAACTGAGAAGATCCGGCAAGAAACTCAGCGGGTTTGTCTTTTTTCTTATTAATATCCATTCTTTTTTAATATAATTACAATCAAGTTTTTTTTACTAAGCAAGTTATTAAACATTTTAGTTTAGAGTGACGGTCATAAATAATAATTACTTCAGACACTTCGGATGGACATTTCAGATGGATCTTGATGAGGGTCTTTCGTATATAAGCCGGATTCAAACTTTAATTGGTCACACTAATTTCACCTTTATTCTATTACGCTCACGACTCACGCCAAATTAAGGTAATCTATTCAAGGTAATATATTTATTACTGAAATATACGACTGTAATTTCATTACAGTGAAAATGTACGTGTTCTATATATTAAAATGAAATTTCAAATGTCTGTGGTTGTCAATAAGCCATTTTACAGGTTTCTACTTTAAGTTATTTTAGTTTGATAATATAATAACCCTGTATTAATTTTCGGGGATTAGTTTCTATATTATTATGATACTGTAAGTATATTTTTTACACATTTACATTTCAATTCCAAAGTTATATATTAGTTTCAGTCGCAGATAAAGTTATATCAAACTTATCTTACTAAAGTTATAAAGACGATAATTTCTGACATATTTGTTACTATTTCCAGCAATAACTACTCGACAGATAACTCTCTGTTTAGCACTCTGGTAGTTTATGATCTGGATTAACACATAATACACTCATTACAGAAGCTAGTTGTACTATATATTAGCACAGATATAGCTTATTACCTATCTAGAATAACACACAGGCTACTAATTACGGAAAACATAACAAAATAGTAGGAACGCTATAGCCCGTTATTTATATTATTTTCTGTCAATACATTATAATATTCATTCAACACATTGAAGTGTTTCTCACTAGTCTCAGTTCTGACTCTGACATTGTGACAAGACTATAAATTTATTTATTTATTTATTCATTCCATTTTACGTCTTACAAACATAACAGATTAAAATTATCTAATGCGCTTATTAGCTACAAAGTGTTTGGATATGCCTGTCAGCCGTGCTGCGGAATACGGCGGGTGCAGAAAAAAAAAACAAATCTAATGTATGATTCGAAGACAGGACATCTTTGAGCAAGGTCAACGCACGAACGAGGGGCAATTCACTTAATAATACCAATCTGCAGCTAGGTATCCTAAATAAATTATATCTACTGACCCTAATGGATTTAGTGGGGATATTTAACGATATAAGCGCTAAAACCGATGGGTTATGTATATGACCCGTAATTAACTTTTAAAAATATTTATAAAAATATTTAATTTCGCTCGAACTGAATTTGAGGTCAGTAGTTCTAGCAAAGAATCACTGACTTCAGATTCCTGACTTCAAGAATCCGAACGAGCGATTTATCTTTAGGTAGCAAAGATGGTGATTCTAATAACTTATTTAGACAGTAAACAGAAATATACGACTAAATTGAAACGACGCCCCTTAGTTCAAAATCTCAGATAAATTAAAAAAGAGCAATCATTCATGAACGTGAAATATGTTAATATAAAATTTAAGAAGATTTATCTGTTGAGCGGGAGAGGAATTATTTTGCATTCAAAGAAAACGAATGATAAACGAGATAGGAAATTGTAACGTTTGAGTTATTCATTGCTGTCTCATTTACACAGTGTACAATTTATAAACTGACTCATTTTGTTACAATTTGTGCTCATAAAATGTTTATTTCGTTACGATTAAGTTCGTAAAATGAAATTTAGAAGATTATGATTAAAAGAATTCATGTAACAAGTAAATTAGTTACTTATGGTATACTCTGAAGTGAGATATAAGACGTAATATTAAGTGGAATCAGATAAACAGTCGACCCGAGTTCTTAGTTCTGAGTTGGTTCTGAGTTGGCAGTAAATCTTGATATTGCGAAGGCCTTTCACCGAGTTTGGCATAGGGCCTTTTTCGCAAAGCTTCCATCTTACGGTCATCCCGAGAAGCTGTGTAATTGGGTTACAAGTTTCTTGTCTGAGCGGCATATCAAGGTGGTGGTCCCGCAAGGGTCTGTTATTTACCCCACGCTGTTCATTCTGCATATCTATTATATGTTGCAACAAATCGGTATTACATTACAGGGGACGCCTCATACACATTCCGTGCAAACACCTCTCGGGATACTCGCGCAGGAAAGCAGAATCCAACTTGTGTCTGAAATCGAGGAGTCTCTGAAGCGAGTCTCTGAATGGGGTCGACTTAACCTTGTTGAGGTCAACCCGCTAAGAAAGCCCCATTTTTCATGGCACCAATATTTTAAGGTATCTCGCTCACCATTGGACAAAGCGTGGGGATCCTGGGAGTTGACATCTCGTGTGACATGCAGTTTCGAAGTCATTTGGATGTTAAGGCTAAGTTGGCAGCTAAGAAGTTGGGCATCTTGAACAGAGCCAAGCAGTTCTTCACTGCAGGGCATCTCCTTCTGCTTTGTAAACTGCTCACATCTCTAGGCAGGGGCGCCAACTTAACCCACTTGACTCCGTCCAGAAACGCGCGATCCGAATCGTCATCGACCCAAGGATCACCGAATGGTTTTACCGGCTTTACAATGTCGAGTGTTCCGAGGAACTTTTTGACCTGGTGCCTACGTTACCTTTTATCTACATTACCTCTCGCTGAAGGATGAAGCTCGATCTACATTAACTGGACCCGTGGCGGTCCTCCACGGTTCGGTTTGCGCGCTCGTTTCTACCAAGGACGTGGTGACATGGGGCTCTACAAAAAAGGTGCGAAAACCTCTCCTTCAAAGCCGGCGATGCATTGGCAACTCCTCTGGTGTTGCAAATGTCCATAGGCAACGGTGACTACTTTCCATCAGGTAGCTTTTCTGCCCAATCGTTAGGTTTAAGTATAAAAAAATCCTCAGTAAAGATTATATCACATATCACACTCTTAAAAGTAGAATATAGAAACATAGCATCTCTACTCTGTTACTATGTGTAAAGTAGTTTGTTTCTAAAGATGTTAACTTCGAAATCAAACTTCACAACTCAAAATATTAAAAACAGATTAAAATATTTTAGGGAGACTCTCATAAAACAAACATTTTTATACCCAGTTTTAATTTGAATTCTTACCCGCCAACTACGAGTAATACAAAAGTGTTCATCTAGTGTCATTTTAATAACAAAAAACGTATTCACGATAATTAAATTATTTACTTGAGGTATTCTCAGAGAAATAAATTTCGACTTTTCTGTCCGTTGTGTGTCAAATCGTCATATTTTATTTTTGTCGGACGATTTCAAATATTTATTGCCATTCTTCTTATTCCTGTTATGATTAATTCAACTTGTATTTATAAATACATTCAACTTCATTTCAACAGTAAATCGATAACTTTGAAGCATTTGTTTAGTTTTAAATATGTTTTATAATTTTTTTCTTCGTAAGGAGTCAGTGTGGGATAAATTCATTGTGCTGAAATTTTAATAGTATAGAATGAGGTGTACTTAAGGCATAAATAGCCCTTTGTATGTAATATCATTGAGTATATGCGATTACAAGATATGTATACTCAAAATTTTGGAAAATATTATAACAAATAGGTAACATATTATTAGTTGATGAATGCTTGAAATTTTTTTAAACCTCATAAGATGTTGTTCTATCACTATTCGATTCCGATATTCCTCGTATTGCTTGGTAGAAGTCATGTAACGAATTATGTGACATTCCACCACACTACACCTATTTCTAGCGTGAAGCATTTTTTTGCGTTTCGAGGGAAGGGTGTGGTTGCCGGCACACTTTCACATAAGGCGACCATCATAGACCTCGGGAGTGGCAACGCATCTGTGATTGACTCCAGATAGAACCCATATTCTATTTGAAGTTTCTTATAGATGTCCATGGGCGGTAGTGACCACCACCATCAGGTGGACTGCATGCTTGTTTTCCACTTACCATCAGGTGGACTGCATGCTTGTTTGCCACTTCAATCAGATAAAAAAATCGGGATATTTTTGGATGCGAATGCGTAGTTGGTGATTATTGGTTTTTTCTGTTTTTGGTGTAGAGTGCCGGAGGATATTTTAGCAAAACACTACAATTCAATATTTGCACATTTTTTGCGAATGCGATTGCCAATATCCAAAAGCACGCGAATATGCGTAACTTTTATGACCAACAGCTTTAAATTATCAGTTATCTGGCACATATACCTTGAGCGTAGTTAAATATAATCTGGAGTAAGTATCACTATTATACTGTGGTATATGTAGATACTAAATGTTGGATAGATTTACGAGGGTTTACGGAATCCCATAGCGCTCCACAATCGAGCAAAACGTAGTTAGGCAAAACAAACCGAGATCCTTAGACTTGGGATTAATCCCAACGCCACATAGCCATACAATAGTAAAACACAATCAAGAGTGATTTGTACTGAAACAGGTATACCTACACATCTTAGTTAAGGGTTAGCAGATGCCACAATTTGCATAGTAAGCGCATTCTGGGACACTGGTAATGATATTAGGGCCGTATGTTTTCTGGCAATTATTGTATGGAAATCAGTTCGCAAAAAAATAAATTTGATCACTTTGTCTATGGTAATGATACGAAAAAATTGTATGAACAAACAAATGACCTCTATATTAACAATGTTTCGAACGTAACAGAGGTCATAATTTCCAAGCAAAAAGCCAAGTGATCCCTGATATTAGCACAATGATCGTAGTTTATTGCTTTTGTGACGGAATGGCGGTTCTCTACTATTTATGTGTGCAATGCTCTGTATTCTAGGAAATATATCTCAGACATTGTTAACGTAATTACGTTTTAACCAAGGTACGCACGATATTTGGTTTGCAGTTCGTTTTGGATTATTTTAGCAATATTGTAGTAACGTTATTTATAGCTCATAATTTTATAAAGAAAAAGAAAAACGTTTAATAACATATATTTACTGTGCGGAATTTCAGGTTAATACAGTGAGTTCTATAAAATCTTGTAATTAGATTCAGAAAATGATCTTTGACAAAGTAGTTCTATAATCGAATCCACACTGTATTAAATTGTTCTATGTCATCCCTCAAGAGAATTGACTTAGTCTATTTCATTTACTTATATTTTACAATAATAGCTATGTAAGGATTACAAGTGACTTACCTACGTAAGTAAATACGTAACTTACTTGGAGATATTAACATATGGGGTACAACCCATTATTGTCCCACAGCTGGGCACGGGTCTTCTCTCAGAATGAGAGAGTTTTAGGCCACCGTGCTGGCCAAGTGCGAATTGGTGGACTACATAACATATACTAGTATATAACTATTATAATAATTACAAATTACAAATTTTACAGTTTGTAATGAAATTTCATTTCATTTCATTACAAACTGTAAAATACTGAACAAAAATATATAGCACGTCAGCCTTTAAAGTACAAATGAGACTCAATAGGGAGTGCATTTAGTGCAGTGGACTCCATTTAATACCGTGGGTTAAGGTGGGTTAAGGACCCATTTAAGTCCGTGTGGGAACATGGGACCCGCGTCCGCAATACTGCCAGGGTTTCTAACCAGGTGTTACAACTCAAGGTGGTAGAACCAGTGTAGTTCGACCGGGGAAGTACCACCGCCACATCTGTTTCTAGCGTGAAGCATTTCTTGCGTTTCGATAGAAGGGCGTGGTTGCCGGCACACTTTCACATGAGGCGACCGTCATAGTCCTCGGGAGTAGCAACGCATATGTGACTGACTTCAGATGGAACCCATGTTCTGTATGTAGTTGATTACAGATGTCCATTGGCGGCAGTGACCACTTACTATCAGGTGGAGTGCATGCTCGTCTGCTACTTCAGTCAGATAAAAAAAACTTAGAACCTTTACGCCCGTTCAGGGACATAGGCTCTCTTTGCACGTTCTTTTGCACGGCTTTATGACTCATGGCAAAGTTTCACTAGTGTGTTTTAATTGTGCTCTATTAAAGACATTTTCGTCATGGTAACTTATAATCGATCCGACAAAATTAAAGGAAGCATACAAAGTTTCTCTACATTTAGTACTCTACTTTTTAAGGTACTTACATTACCTTATTTTTTATCATTAAGCTACTTACCTGGTGCCTTCGTCACCTTTTCTTCACCGCACCACTCACCGAAGGATGAAGTTCCATCCATACCAACTGGACTCATGGTGGTCCTCCACGGTTCGGTTTGCACGCTCGTTTTTGCCACGGACGTGCAAGTTGTGGAATGAGCTTCCTCCTGAGGTATTCCCGGAGCGCTATGACATGGGGTTCTTCAACAAAGGTGCAAAAAGAGCTCTCCTGCAAAGCCGGCGATGCATTGGCGACTCCTCTGGTGTTGCGAATGTCCACAGGCGACGGTGACTACTTTCCATCAGGTTGCCTGTCTGCCTTATCGTTAGGTTAAAGTGTAGAAAAAAAAACTTATAAAGTTTTTAGGCTATGTATTTTTTAAATGATCCTAAATCCAATTCTCATTTTTGTACAAAAGATCAACAATCGTCCAATGTAACTAAATGTTTTTATAACTATGTAAATCGAACATAGTTTCGTTTGCGCTAAAATTCTATTTTACAAACTTTAAATTAACACTTTTTGTATGCACGATTCCTTTAGGATACAACATAATGGCATGCGATATGTGCTGTACTTTTTTCGGGATAAAAGTAATCTAAGTCATTTTATGCCTACAAAACAACCATTGTGCATAACATAAATTTTAATCACAGGATCCGTACATTTTTTGGATATAAAGTAGTTTACGTGCTATTGTCATCTATAATCTTTATGGTCTCCATGGCTTTAGAGTCTATGGCAAATTTTATTCTGACCAGTTCTGCTTGTCTGTCGTGAGTAACAAACATCCTTCCAAAACGTTTGCATTTATATAATAGGTAAGTAAGAGTAAGATTTATTTATAGCGCTCCACGTAAGACACAATGAGCTAGCATCACTTGCATTGAATTTGTTTGTATATCAAAAACATACAACCTGACTCAATTTCGTTGATGTTCACGTTAATATGGATATATTTGTTTGATATGGACATTTTAAACAAATGTGTATTTATTTAACTACATTAATGTTAACATTGCTAAATTTTGATTTACCTGTATTCATGCGAAATTATGCAAATGTAGTCACAACGTTAAAATTCGTATAAAATGACGCAGTGATTTATATAAAATATTCCAGTACCTGGTAGTATCTGCAGAGGCAGGTGTTCTATTTGCATAATTGGCACAGTTCTAAAACAGTGTTGCACAATGGGAATTCTATATCGTTGCAACTTGTTAGCCAACTTGGCTGAACGATCCAAATCTTCTTTGTTGCGCTTTAAAAAGAAAAAAAATTAAAAAGGCGCGAAAGGAAGGATGCCAAAATTTAACTATGAAGTGCTTTTTGTTTGAAATTCGAAAAGGATCTCAAATTAATTCAATGCCAAATGTATTCCATTTTTGAATAAGATTACTTTTTACTAGCAGTACTTTTTACTAGAGAAAATATTTTAAATTGAATTATTATTATTTAATTATTAATTATTTAATTTTATCGAGATGGTATCCTTTTTCGCTTTCCTACAATTGTGAGTACTAGTCACCCGTTGCAAGGGTCGAAATTCGACCGTAATTTAGATTATAAACTTCATATTATCCAAAGTAGCACGAATATTTATCAAATTCAAATAAATTGTAATAATTTTCAAGTTATTATGAACGTAACTAAGCTGCATTTAAAAGCAATAGCGGATATTTCGACAAAGACATCTGACATTTTTGACGTTTTGAGTTTTTATATTAAGACATTAAATATCCTATTTCGTTTGTTATGTATGTATTTGAGTGAAATGCAAGGTAGTGTGTGTAATGTATTTAAGTTGATTTTACGTATGATTTATGCATTATTTGAAAAAAATATTAGCATTGCGTAATCCTTCTCTACATCAACTATAACCGCGCGTAATTTCTTACTCCTCCGTCTACGGCAAGTATCTTAAAAATAGATTACAAGTTTTTAATCACGGATTAATATATAAATACTCATTACATAAGGTAACTTTCAAACCATACAACAACGGTAAGCCTTGCTGCTACTAGGCAGAAACCGGGTGTACACTGTACTTAGATTGATATAAGAGTATAAATCTGGTCCGCAGGTGAGACTAACTCCATATTTAGCCATACTTTTCGCATAAGGGCTATAATTTTTCTGTGACGAAATGACCGCTTTATTGCTACGAGTGTTACTCTCGACATTATGCTCAAAGCACTCACCGTAACGTCGAGCAGCCTCAAAATCTACTAAAATTTAAAACACGAAGTGAAACATGAAGAAGAGTATTAATATTTTATTAATATGTTTACATAAATATTAGCAAATGAATAATTATTTTAGCTTTCTTTAAGTATAGTTGACACATTATTCACTTCATTGAGGAAATTTTTAAGTATTTCACAACTACAAAAATAAATAAGTTTTGTGAATAAAACAACCACCTTCAATATCACTAAAAAAAATAACTGGTAAAAAAACTATAGTATAAAGAATGTGACTAGAAAGACGTACATAATAACTATAGCAAATATAAAATGTAGCGCTGAGAAAGAGTTATAATATATAAATGTGGCTTCAATCTTATTAAAAGTCAAAGAGACCGCTTTTTAATTACATTTTTTCATTAAAAGCTTTGTATTTACTATTTTAGTGGGCGCGCTCGACGTCTAGCGTAACAGACGTATTATTTTATACCAAAAATTTAAAATGAAAGAAAAATATTGTACATGAGAGAAAATTTATAACTGGATCCAAATAAGAAATGTTTTATAATTAGCTCTTTTTCACTTTATTATTTTTAAAATAAAAAATGCGGCAAATGAGCATAAATTTACGTGATATCTTTATTTAAACCTAGGTAGGTTTAAAGTAAAAGTACGCCTCAGAACTAAGTACCAATATTCCACCTTTAAACAGAACACAGCAGGTCTTAGCTGTTGTTTTAACTGCTGAGCACCGATCTCTTTTTAAAGCGAAGGAGGTGTAGGCCATAGTCCACAGTACCCATATTCTATCTTTAAATAGAACACAGTTATTGTTTAAACTGTTGGCCACTATCTCCTCTTAAAGCGAAGGAGTTATAGGTCATAGTCCACCACGCTGAATATGTGCGAATTGGTAGATTTCACACACCTTTGAAAAGTTTTTGTAGAGAACTCTCAGGCATACAAATTTGTTCACGATGTTTACCTTCGCCATAAAACAGTGACAATAATTTGTATACTGTACATGATTAAAAAAATCAGAGGTGCATTTGAAGTTTTCGCCTCGAGAACAAAAAAATAAAAATAAAAAAAAGGACACGAACGTAGAACTCCCGATGAAAAGGGAGGAGCCTGTGATACACTAAATCTCCACACTAAGTCAATATTTGATGAAATTACAATTAGCGTATTAATGATGAAACTTAATAACAAGAACGCTGCGAATGAATTATTAATTTGGTATAATACGTTTACACCCAACGTATTAACTAATTTATGTAATTCCATTTCAGTAATTACACTCTAATCTATAAAATAAATGTAATAAAAGGTATACTTTAAAGTATTGAAAATAGCTTTGTTATAAATGAGTCATAGTAATGATGAATCATTTATAACAAAGTAAGTTAGTAAAGTTAGTATACAGCTTCAAGCTAGAGCAGTGATAGCCTAATGGTTGAAACTTGTTTTCTCGATCGGGAGGTCCGAGGTTCAAACCCAGGCACGCACCACTGATTTTTCATAAAATTATGTGCGTATTAGAAATTAATTATCACTGCTTTTCGGCGAAAGAAACATACACATCCGAGAGTTCTAAAAAATAAAAGGTCTTTTTTTTTGTTCTCGGGGGGAAACCTTCAAAAGGTACCCGACGCCGTGGGAGCGACGCAGGGTTATGTGGGATTTTTACCGCACTAAAACCCCCCGGCTGGCCGTACTGGCGCTATAAAGAGGACTCCGGGAACTCGGTCCGACCGCAACCGGAAAAAAAGGCCTAAGAGGTGTGTGAAGTCCAACAATTTTGCTCGGCCAGCGCCGTGGACTATGGCCTAAACTCTCTCATTCTGAGAGAAAACTTGTGCCCAGTAGTAGGACAATAAAGGGTTGACGAGTCAAATATATAATTCAGTCAGTAAAAAGAAAATAACGCACCTATTAATACATTGTGGATGAACAACAATGAATTAAAAACTATTTGTAAAAGAAAACGATGCACTCGACAAAGAAATACCAAGTAGTTGAATAAATGTAGCGCGGAAAAATTCTGTAACAAATGGGATAACTGTCGGACTTGCAAGATGCTACTGGTACTTGAAGTATTCTATTGCTTTCGGGTAAAGTAAAACAAGTCTAAAGGAGGCAGATAGAGATGGTGCAACTGAGCAGGTTTCGTCCACCTATTTCTACCCTGACGTTGTTCTGTGTTTTGGTATTTTGGCGAAAGGGTGTGGTTGTGATAACCATCTAGTCCTCGAGAGCAGCAAAGCATCTGTTATTGACTTCAGATAGAGCCCCTCTTTTATATAAGGTCTCTGAGCGATAGGGGCCACTAATCATCAGACGGAGTGCACGCTCATTTGCTACTTTAACTTATACAAAGAAAACACAAATTGTAAGTACAAAGCGACATAAACTTCCAGCCATTAGGAAAACAGCTAGATGGGTAATGCTCCGTAACCCTCTTATAAGTATATCAGGCATTTAAGCTCCGTAATGGCTTACTAAAAGCCTTTCCTCTACTTACAACGAACATAAAAGTTAAAGAGTACAATATTGTTTTTATGAATATAATTAAAACATGTTTTATAGCAGTATGTTACTTTTTTATATATAGTTTTTTATATAGAGTAGATTCAAAGATTTATTGAACACAAACAAGCCACACAAGCACAGCCAGTGTAGTGTAAAAAACGAGCCTTCAGTTCACCGGATGGTAAGTGGTCACTGCCGCCCATGGACATGTGTAAGCGAATTGAAATACAATAGAAATTAAATCTGAAAGTAATCACAGATGCGTTGCTACTCTCCAAGAACTAAGATGATCGCTACATGTGCAAGTGAGCAGACTACCAGACCTTCAACTAAAATTAGAACCGCTACACACTTGGCCTCCGGTAGTATCTCCTTGGTCAAAATAATATGATTAAGACTATTGTAGCGTGGATTAAACAAATAGTCTTCATTCATTTGACAGAAGAAAGATAGGTTTTGTCCCATTTATCTAGTCAATTCATGTACGATTAATGTGCGGTTAAAGTACGGTAAACTGATCAATTATAAATTTCATTTAAGTACTTTTGGTCTAAGCGATGTGCGTACCACCGATGTTGATTCTGCATAAGATTAATAAATTTATTCAGCCCTGTGTTTACGTTGATCCTCTAAAGTTTTTACCTCCGCTCGGAGACAGAGCGATTAGAAGTTCCAAGATTGATGAATCCCGGAGTTGAGTAATGTATTTTTCTCTTAGGAATTTTTCAAGTCGGAAGTTGCTGAGTTCGGAGTTAGCTTCATCAAATTTGGATCATTATCCGAATTTGCTTCTATATAGCCCTCTACTTTCAAGGTTGTAATGAAATTGTTCAACTTATTGTTCTCGATGTGAAGAGACAAAAATGACGTGGATCCTTTTTATTAGAATAACTTATAGACGATAGTTTTATGTTCTGGATTGATAGTGAGGTATAGCTGTGTCTTCTACGAGTATGTTTGCTTTATCGGCCCGATTTCATTAGTACCTAATTGTTTGAATATTTTTGTCGTGATAACTATAATTCGGACAAATTGTACAAGTTATTTTAAAACACGAAGTCCTAATAAAAAACTAATCCTTATAAACATTACACAAAACAAATCGGCAACTGTTTCTTATATTATCTGATGTGCAAATGGAAGAGCATCAATCATTTAATTAAGCTACATAGTTATTCGCAGAGAGATACGAGAACATTAATTACATAGTATCTTCCATAAATATCTGTTTAATGGGAACTGTATGTAAATTATGTGGCTGTTCAGAATGAATGCTATCGCCAATCGGCAATCAGACAGTGAAATCTTTATCACGTTATACAGTGATTCTCAAAGTGGACCCCTTGGGGTACACCAGTTTGTTGCAAGTGATTGGAAAAATCAAGCAAAGGGCGCTATTTATCTAACTATGAATCCGAATTAAATTGATCTTCATTGATTGATGATCGATTTAATTTACGAAGCGGAACAAGTCCACTTATTACAATAAAAAATAATACATATCTGTAGCATGTTGAAAAAGCATTGTTTTAATAAAAAAATATAAGACAATTTCTATTTATTATATAATAAACAATTGTGTAATATATCTATATATTAATACGTGAAGTAAAAACTTGTGGTGCATTTTTACGTAATATGCCGCGGACGGATTAGTATGAAATTTTGCACGATTATAGTGGACGTAGAGAAGGAGTGCAGAATGTTAATTTTTTTTTCAAATAATGCATATAACATACATAAAATCAACTAAAACACATTACACACATTACCGTGCATTTGTCACAAACATATAAATAATAAACGAAATAGAACATTCAATGTCTTATTATGAAAACACATAACGTCGGAAATGTCAGTGTCTTTGTCAAAATACCCGCTATTGCTTTTAAATGCGGTTTAGCTAATTAAACCTCTTTTTATATTTAACGGGTGAGTTCAAAATTACTTGAAAATTATTACATTTTAATTGAATTTGAGAAATATTCGTACTACTTTGGAAAATATGAAGTTTAGTTTTATAATTTTAATTCCGGTTGAATTTAGACCGATGCGACGGGTGACTAGTAAATTTAAAAGTGTGTATAAGCTACTAGACACATACAGTAATACGAGTATATAGAAATCTATCTATATCACTTTTCAAGGGGTTCGCTGGTATTTTGAACATAGTTGGGGCACGTAAAGCTCAAAGTTTGAGAACCCTGATGTAATATATATGAGTGCGTTCCCGAATAGCCGTTATGTGCTTTGTGGGTAATGTTTGCGTCAGTTATATATCAATTTTATAGCTTTATGGTTAATATAGATGGCTAGTGTTTTTGAGTAGGTATAGTTGATGTGTAATTGAATATAGGCTCTAAAAATAAATTATCCGAATCGTAACTAGCTATGTTCGCTGTTTTATCCACGACCAAAAACTAATAACATGATGTGCATATATAGGTAGTTGTAATTTTAAGTTACAAAATTTTTAAAAAGGACTTAAAAATAATAACTATTTATTTTAATAGGACTGATAACTGTTACCTACATGGATGATGATGAAAAAAAATATTTTTACACTTTTATTTAAGTAATTTTTACACAAAATAATATTTGTAACGATGTCTTCTTTTCTACAGAACAATGGAAAAAGGGAGACCAAACAGCGTACCCGATGTAAGTAAAGCTAGTAACAGAACACACTTGACGTATTTCCGAGCTATACCATGCGAAGCAGGTTAAGTGTTTCCCGGGGAGGCGAAAGATTCCTTTTAATGAGAGCCTTAACGCCGCAACTGAGAGCGTAAAGCTACGATCATACGACACCTTTCTATCTACATCGTAAGGGTTTGCCGTTGAAAGACGAAATACTGAATGCGAGGTCGTTAAATTTAAATTCTGCTCCCGTAAAGGTAGTCTCTAGAGTCGGATGCGTAATCCTCTGTGGGTACACTATGATACTACACCCATATTTCTCATCGTTGCATGATTGTCGCTGTGGCATGATTATATCTTGGATTCGTTTTACATTATTCAAGCTTTAAAAAAACTATTTATCATCTAATGATAAATAGTGGTAGCTTAGTGGTTGGAAATTTTGGCCTCTCATATTATAAGTGCACGGTTAAAGTCTCAGGCCTTTGATTTCCAAAGTTAGATATCATGGTTTATAATGGTTAATAAAAATATGATAAAAAAACTAATACCAGGAGGTTCCTAAAAAGTTACTGAAGTTATTATAAGCATGTGTAGTCCTGCTTACTTTTATATGCGACCGGAGTAGCATGTAATGGTCGCCTCGACCAGCTACGCGTGTGTGATTGACTTCAGAAAGACCCCTTGTGCTATATGTAGAGTCTAACAGTTGTCCATGGACGGCAGTGACCACTTACCATCAGATGGACTGCATGCGCGTTTGCCAAATCAATGCTAAAAAAGTAAGTCCAGTGACGTGTTACACCATTATTGTCTATAATTAAATTTAAAATGTGAGTGTTTAGTTCAAAAACACATAGTCGTAGGGCCTAGACAGTTACATTTTTTAACCGACTTCCCTAAGGAAAGAGGTTATCTATTCGTCACTTATATTTTTTTAACACGAATACTCGTCTATCTTGTGTCCATTAATGGAACTAAAATTAGTTAAATGTATAAATGAAAATGCTCAAAATTTAATCCCAACTTGTTATAAATGTTTTACCATAAGTTTTGATAGTTTAAGCAGTAAACCATTACTATCTACTTTGTATTCGTCTCGTGATATTCAAATTCACGTTTCCTCACAAACCTTGTAGATACCCAAACCCGTAGACATCTAGCTAACTACAGCGCTTATTATGCAAAGCTAACAACTCGGTGGAAACTAGCCCCTACGGGACCGGTCCCACACAAATCACTCTTCGTTCATTTGTATACTGTTGTAAGGCTACATTTGGGATCTATTTTAGTTCTACATAACATATGCGTGTCTAACTCTCAAGTTGTATGTATCGTTGTTAGAATAAGTTAAATAATCTTATATTATAAATGGCTAAGTTTATGAGGTTGTGTGTGTCTTACTCCATTATGCTAAAACTACTTG
Organism: Spicauda simplicius; assembly: GCA_949699795.1. NCBI lineage: Eukaryota > Metazoa > Arthropoda > Insecta > Lepidoptera > Hesperiidae > Spicauda > Spicauda simplicius. The sequence goes on from OX453064.1 coordinate 6,450,381, forward strand.
TCCAATTTCACTAGAATTTGTCACACACACATAATTTATGATTAGCACATATGACAATAATTATTAGTGTAGTAATAGAGACATAATCTAGTATTATTATGAATACGTTTTGTCCGCGACCTTCGGTTTGTATTATTTGATTGTGAGAGCTTATACAAAAGTTAGCTTTTATACAAAATATATCTTTAGCAACCATGGCGAGACTTATAAACCATGATTTGTTTTTAAAGGTAATTTATGCTATTTTTTTAATAGTAGCAATGTAAAGCTTAGGATTTAATATTTTAAAAACCTGCATTTAAATAAAATCTAAATATGCGTGAGAATGAATTCACGTTAATATATAAATTATTGATTAATAAATCATCCATACAAAGTTGGAAACATTGAAGTAGAGAAATGGTATAAAACTTGACAGTGAAAAATAATGGTTAGTCGTGAAGTAATTAAGAAGACTATTAATATCTACTCGTATCTATAATTCCCTAATACCTCTATAAGGAATCACACCAACTCAGGAATGGCTAGCGCATTAATTTTGTAAAGGGACGCTTTACTCGGGAATTTATTGAGTTGTGGAATGCACTAAGTGGCTCAATAATTGGGTTCGTGGTCAAACTGTTAGCGACTGTGCGACAAAATTGACGTCGATCGATGCTTGCAATACTTGTAGTTGGCTATTCGATCTTTATTTAAACTTTACATCTGTTAGGTCCTTTATCTGTCGCTGTTGTAAGACGTTAAAAGCTTCTCTTTACACGCGTGCATGTGGCATGCATGACAGGAAAGGTATCTGTGAAACAACAGAACACAAGTGGTACGCATGCATACAAAATCCACATGAATCTTGACTCTGCGTGAAAGGTAAAATACCCTTAGTGACGTGGGCAGTCCATCCATCCATTCATCAGCCCTTTGAGGTTCGCTGCTGGACATAGGCCTCCCCTAAATGACGCCAGTCCAACCGGTCCTGTGCCTTCTGAATCCAACGGTTTCCCGCTGTCTTCTTCAGGTCATCGGTCCACCTGGTCTTTCCCGGTGTCACTTGGCTGAACGGTTCTAACTCCCACTCTAGCCGCACGCAACCGATACAGTAACCCTATTCTGCTCCAAGAACTACAGGGACAACTGGTTCGATGGATGGATGGTAAATGTTTAGTTGCCATAGCAAAATAAATTCGAGTTTTTAAGTATAATATGTTTTTAATAAAACAAAGTTTGTTAATATAGGTCTAGTAATTTTTGCGCTGTACTCGAAAAAACAAACGTGAAAATTCAAGTAGATCCTCCGGATTAGGCACGTAGAAAATTATAAAAGAAAACAAGCTGTATGAGAGTGTTTATTTGGGTTTTGTTTGGTTACGTTAGGTTATGTTAAAAACAACAGAACAACAAAAGCAACATTAATTCGACAAACATAATTATGTATATTTTCATTTAAATATATTCATAGACACTCACGTATTGTACTTAAAGTTTTAATTATTTTAACCCAATATCGCATGTTTATTTTAGATGTGGTTAAAAACCACAACTAAAGTTCTTTAGGTATTTTATTTTCTACAATTTTATATATTATACAATAGCAAGAGTTCAAATATTAACTTTTGATGAAGATTTTATGTATAAAATTGAAATAGAAAACGAGCACGTTGCCCACCAGCTGCCAAGTGAACCCTGTATTTCATGAATATCTGTAACCAACTTCGTAGAGATCAAGAATACGTTGCATCTTCATTCGAAAATAAATGGGTTATCAGTCCAGAAGACCAAGATTGCCATATATGTTTTACAAACTGACCCGGAGAACTTCGTTACGCCTAAACGTAGAAAATCTAAAATTATCAGTTTTCTTCCCTATATTATACATTTATAATACATAAAAGCCTTGTTCTTGAATCATTCTATCTATTAAAAAAAACTACATTAGAAACCGTAGCGTAGTTTTAAAGATCTAAGCATACATAGGGACAGACAGCGGGAAGCGACTTTGTTTTATACTATGTAGTGATTAGAATAAAAAGTAGCAAATAGGCATGCAGTTTGACTAGCGATCGCTGCCGCCCATGGACATGTGTAATCAACCCTAGAAAAGATTTGTCTGACCCGAGGTTGTTCACAAATGTGTCGCTATCAATGAGGTCTAGGTTTGGAGACCAGAATAGGGCTACGGTATCCTCTGCCTGTCGTAAGAGGCGACTAAAAGGGGCTTCCGAGGTTGGTGGCGGTAAGAGTGGCAGCTTGGACCAACCAGACAAGTGACCCCGGGAAGAATGATGGTCTTTGTGGCCGCATGCCGTCGTAAGCACCGAGAGGAACGGTGAGCATCAATTGGTCACCGGGAAAGGGCCCGAAAGGGGCATTTCACTCGGAGGACTCCGGTTGTGTTCCGTTGGAGATCCCGGAGTCCTCCACGAAACGCTGAGGAAGGCCACCGGGGGGTTTTAGTGTGGTAAAAATCCCACATAACCCTTCGCCGCTCCAATGGCGTCGCTAACCTTTTGAAGGTTTCCCCTTCGATGACAAAAAAAAGGTTGGGATGTTTCGGATAGGTAATCTTCCATAACACACCCTTATAATTTATACATGTTTATTATATTCACGATGGAATGAAGATGGGTAGTTAAACTTTGTTTGTGTCGATATTTTTAAGGAGAACAAAATATAAAAGATTCAGTACATTATACGTTCTCTTGTTACACTAATTTGGTTTAGGTCTTGCTAATGCACCAGACAAAAAACTTCTTGTCCGGCTAAGAGAGGGCTAAACTAAAGACGATAGGGTAATTTATAAATAAACGTAACCCGTTAACCCTATCAGCGTTCAGTCATGTTCACGTCCCGCATCGAAATCGAGTCTCAGCAGGCGGAATCCGGTAAGTGGGCCATTAATTGGTTTGGCAATGGCGGTCCCATCGGCCATGGGAGGCCATGCGGTGTCGGGTTAGACGTCGATCGCGGCTGACGCTTAAAATAGTCTCATCTGTATTTGGATCAAATTGTTTGACTCTTTGTAGTAACCATATTTTATTTCAGCCGACAACATAGAATACTTGCAAGCGTAGTATAAATTATAGTTTTTAGGTATTTTTCGCATATGCATTTTTATAATGAGTTACAGTTAAAGTTTTAAAGGTAGTAGAACATTTTTGTTCGACCGGGGAGGTACCACTGCCACACTTATTTCTTACACGAAGCATTCTTTGCGTTTTGATGGAGGGGTGTAGTTGCCGGCACTCTTTTATATGAGGCGACCATCCTAGTCCTAGGGAGTAGCAACGCATCTGTGATTGACTTTAGATAGAACGTATGTTATATATGAAGTTGCTTACAGATGTCCATGGGCAGCAGTGACTACTTACCATCAGATAGACTGCATGCTGGTTTGCTACTTCATTATTATAAAAAAAATTGACACAATAAGGCAAAGACATTCTTATACTGACATGATACCCTGAAATAAGTAAATCAATCTTAAAACGTACCCAGTACTTTTCAATTACTAAAATTTGTGATCGTTGATCTGTTTGTAGTCAAGCAAGTTAAATAAGTTAGCCGAGTCCCTTTCTAATTTTAAAGACGATAGGGTAATTTATAAGTAAACGTAACCCGTTAACCCTATCAGTGTTCAGTCATGTTCACTGCGTCTCGTATTGAAATCGAGTCTCGGCTTGCGGAATCCAGTAAGTGGGCCATTAATTGGGCTGGCGGTCCAATCGGCCATGAGAGGCCGTGCGGAGTCGGGTTAGACGTCGATCGCGGCTGACGCTTAAAATAGTCTCAACCGTATTTGGATCAAAATGTTTGACTCTCTGTAGTAACGATAATTTTTTTCAACCGACAACATGGAATACTTGCAAGCAAAGTATAAATTATGGTTTTTAGGTATCTTTGCAAATGCATTTTTATAATAAGTTACAGTTACAGTTTTAAAGGTAGTAGAACATTTTAGTTCGACCGGGGAGGTACCACCGCCACACCTATTCCTTACAGTGACCACTTACTATCAGGTGGACTGTATGCTCGTTTGCTACTTCATTATTATAAATTAATAGACATAATATGGCAAAAATATTCTTATACTGACATGATACCCTGAAATAAGTAAATCAATCTTAAAACGTACCCAGTACTTTTCAATTACTAAAATTTGTGATCGTTGATCTGTTTGTAGTCAAGCAAGTTAAATAAGTTAGCCGAGTCCCTTTCTATCTAAATCTAAAGACGATAGGCCTATTTATAAGTAAACGTAACCCGTTAACCCTATCAGTGTTCAGTCATGTTCACTGCGTCTCGCATTGAAATCGAGTCTCGGCTTGCGGAATCCAGTAAGTGGGCCATTAATTGGGTTGGCGGTCCAATCGGCCATGAGAGGCCGTGCGGTGTCGGGTTAGACATCGATCGCGGCTGACGCTTAAAATAGTCTCATCCGTATTTGGACGAAATTGTCTGACTGGCAATTTTTTTTTCACGCTTTTCAGTCACGGTAAAATTAGTTATGGCTGTTGCTAGTCGTCCGCTAACCGGATGAATAAAATTATGTGCTGACGTCATCATATAAAAATAGACTTCTTTGACACAACCGGTCGGGGGCGCTATCGCGCCCCCTCCCTTAGATTCTGAATTGGAAAAATCTGTTCGAACCTAACCTAACCGAATAAAACAACTTTTTCTGAGTAAACATTTATTTAAAGAATAGACCTATAATTATCAATATTTAAAGTAGAAAAAGTAATATAAACCCTATAACTAAGAGTATAATTCAACTGATACTGATAAAAATAACCCATCCAATTTAAAAAGGTTGGTGGTACTCTTGCATCTTTCAGGTAATTGTATTCAAAGTGGAATTTTTGATCATAATTATATCCTCTCCGAAACTCATTGTTGGTATTGTGAACAACAACATTATGTATACGTAAGCACAATATGGCCGATGCCTATGGTTTAAGTCTGAAGTACCCCTGCATCATCAGGGCCGAAGAGTTGAAGGTCAAAATTATCATGTCATATCTTTTCTATGTGATCTCATCGCATGCACGTAAGCAACAGATCCCCAACTTCTATGGCTTGGGCTTACAGTACCCTGCATCATCAGAGTTGAGGAGTTGAAGGTCAAATTTTTCATCTTATATCTTTGCTTAGTAATCTTATCAGATATACGTAGCGATCATGTAGCTAACGCCTATAGTTTAAGCTTGAAGCACCCCAGCATCATCAGGATTGAGGAGTTGAAGGTCCAATTTTCCACCGTATACAACCATTTTTCTAATGTTTTACCTTACATTTTTTTAAATATCATTTTGAATGCGTAAGATTGAAATAGCTAAGTTTTATGGCTTAGGCATTCAATACCCCTGCATCATCAGGATTGAGGAGTTGAAGGTCCAATTTTTCGTCAACCTATATAAGCATAGATATATAATACATATTCCAAGTTTCATAAGAATCGATTCGGCAGAAGCCGAGTTATCTCAAATTATCTAAAAAACTTGAGGAGTGGTGGTGGTTTCCACCCCATAACTCAAAGAGTTAAGCATCACAGCATACCCATGTCCAAGAGAAAAAGTTGCGTGACGAAATTTCCTATTAAATGAAAGAAAGAAAATGGAAATCGGTTTATAAACACCCAAGTTATTCAAGATTTTAAGAAACCGACATTTTCCAATTTTCCGGGAAAACCGCTGGAAGGTTTTCATTTTCCTCAATATGGGACTGCCTGTGAAACTAGTCGCATACAATGTCGTATGAATCGTGTCGGTAGGTCGACGATTTCTAGCCATTTCGCCCGAACATACATAAAAAAAAAAAAAAAAAAAAAAATATACGTGACGAATAGATAACCTCTTTCCTTTGGGAAGTCGGTTAATAACTAAAGAGTACAAGGATCAGTCAGATATAATTCGAATACGAATTATCTATATTATGTACGTGTATTGTCTTGTCTACTATGTTTTTGTGTAATAATATTGTAAACTTATCCTTGTAATTAAATCAAAGCGACTTTATATTAAATTTATGGGCTTTACTATAAGGTAATCTAATTAATTACACTATGCATATTCGTTATTTTGTTTAATTGTACTACTACATATGTCTTACTGTTTTTAAATATCCATAATATAAGAGAACTGTTATAAAAAGAGTAGTGATATGCAATATTCACTTTATATATTTTAAAACTACAGATTAAAACCGAGCTTGTATTAGGCCGAATAATTAATCTTAATGCATTTATTTATTAAGGCTCATGTCAAGGTTCTTCAAACCTTTTTACATATCAAGTAGCTTTAAATAATTATGTAATACGTTTTTAATGTATTATAGGAAAAGTAAAGCTACTAAGTTAGCTTTTACACTATTCCAAGTTGAAAACAAGGAATGCTAACGTACGACGCTTCCGAAATAAAGTGCACAGAGACATTCTCAACGCGCCTTGGTATACGAGAGATAGTAATCTCTATCGGGACCTGAAAATAGATTTTTATCTTTTAAGTAAACCTAGGTAGGTAAAAAGGTAAAAATGCAGGCGGGTAGGTGCAAAGAAGGTATCAGACGATTTGGAAAGCCATTCATACCCATTCAGAATAGTGTGATATGAGCCTCTCTAAGGGTAACTTATCTCAAGCTTCGTCACAGTACAAATATGGAGTAGTATGTGTTAGGGAATCTTCAACAGCAAACACCAAATTACTTGCTTAAGTGTTATATTGACTTTCTTACAACAGATTTTCAAAATACAAACAAAATAACGTAACTCGGAGTGATCGCATGGACGGTCTGTCCGCTAGTGCCCGAGAGGGGCGCGCGGGTCTTTACGCCATTGGCGGGGCCCGTCGGTGTATGCGCGTGCGCATGTGTGCGCGCGCTAACAGTATGGAAAATAAGTCTAGTTGATAAAATAATTACCTATTTTTTAATAATACTGATATTAATTTTTATTTCAGCATCTACTGTCCTGTAGACATCAATCAATCGAATTGTAATATCTACTCAGATTACAAATAATATAAGACGGTAATCTCACGACGTCGGTTAATCTCAGCATGCCAATAATTATTAATATAGTTTTAAATACGGAAAACAGTTTAATATTGATACAATTTGTAGATCGTTGATTTTTTGTAGATCTTTATCATGTTATAACCGCGTAAATTTTACAAATTTTGGCGGAAGCGTACACGAGCCATGACATTTCGTGGCTTATTTATAAAGATCGCGGTAACAAAAGCAACGTGACCACTCATCTTGATGAGACATTCGCTACTGAAGCACTGTGAAAACCCCTTAGCGGCCTCGTCAATGCGTATGTTTTTGTGAGTGTAGTAGTGTAGTAATAGTATGGAAACTGCCTACGTTTGTAGGCAGTTTCCATACTATTCTCCATATTTCTACTGTGGCTTTGTTACTAGTTCAAAGGGATAGCACCTTCGCCAGACCTTCGGGGGCTGAAATTTTTTTGGGAATGTTAACAGATGTCCATAAGCAGCAGTGACACTTACTTTACATTAAAATAGGATATGTAACAGTATTACAACCAACGAATTGTTACTTTTTGCTTGTCTTAATTTCTAGAATCATTTTACAGAGCACTCCAAGAGCTTTTTGTCCACAACATAAGACATTTTAAATACTTCGGACTATGGAATTTGTCCGTACATTCAAATGTGAAGTTACGTGAGACACTGTTAGGAACGAAGTATCTGTTTTTTAGCAATTTTGATACAAGTCAATTTGGTAAAAGACTTATTCTCATTTTCTCTAGATAATAGGTATTACCTAAACAAGGACCACAATCGAGCGTTTTCTTCTTAATAAAGACGGTAATGTTAACTAATGCTCTGTGCCGTACTTAACTAATGAGATTGTAATCTCATTAGTAAAGTAGCGAACTAAGTTGGCATTTAGTGAACTTGTTCAGCTAAGTGCCACTGTCCAAACATCCTTATTAATAATTTAGATGTAACTTTCGTTCTGCTAATAACATGACGACACGCGTGGCGGAGCGGTTACGTCAGTGTACCGTCTGACCGGTCAGACGCAATGGGTCCCGGGTTCGATTCCTGCTCAGACAGGTACAAAGGTATGTGTCCACGACATAGGAGAAAATCCTAGTGTAGGGCTATGAGTGTAAAAGCGTGTGCGTGTTCTATTAATAATAGCGGTGTTGAGCGCTACTGTGTTTCGGTCCATTTTAGTTCTCAGTGCAAGCGATGATCTTTGGCTAAGTTCAGATGATGATTCTACTCCGAAAGTACCACCACCAAATCTAATTTGTAGAGTAAGCGTTTTGCGTTGCAATGAAACAGCCGGCTCACTTTTAAATGAGAGACCATTTTAAGCTTCGCATCTATGAATGACTTCAGACACCACACTCGCACTGTATGAAGTTGATTACAAATGTCTATGGGCGGCAGTGACCACTTAACATAAATTCGATTGGTTTGGTACTTAAATTTGTATAAAAACTAGCCGGCAAATTACCGCAATATTTGTTTTCATATTTGCTGAATTTCCAAAAAACTTTACCTAGTATATACTCACCGCAGTTTCTCACGTTTGGTTTACAGAAAAAATACCATTCACATAGCATTTTTATTTTTTCTTCAATGTGATGGAATCCGTCTAAAACTTTGCAATTATTATAAAAAATCCCTTAATTCTTATTTTAATTTAAAAGTATAACATTATTTATTCATCGCAAAAAGTGAGGACTTCAAATTATACTACCTTATTTTGTAACCCAAACGTCGAATGACGAAAGATATGAATTTATTTTCCGTTTATCATCCAGTCACATAAATTATGAAGGTTTGAACAGAATGTTCGTTTTACTTGCCTTTCTTTGGGTCGACCTTTTACGGAAAGAAAGAATCTAATTTGCGTACACTTTGTTTCATACTTGCTCTTAAACAATTCATAATTATATTCGAAGTTGTTAGCTTCTGTTTATTCGGACTCTCTTGTTTGAATTTCGGGGAGTTTTGGATTAAAATTCTAATAAAAGGAGTTCAGGCTCTTTGTAAAACTTAAGGAAAAATCTGAGCTAAATGTTTTTGCTGCGTTTTGTTTTATTTCCTGACTGATGATGTCTTTAGAGTATATTTCTATGTATATCTATTTCTTTGCCACGCACTACTAGCTTGACGCATTATGACATGCTAGTCACCTGTCGCATCGGTCGAAATTCGACCATAAATTAAATTAAAAAAAAAAAACTTTATATTGTCCAAAGTAGTACGAATATTTTTCAAATTTAAATAAAATGCAACATTTTTTAAGTAATATTGAACGCGTCCGTTAAATATAAGAAGAGGTTTAAATAACTAAGCCGCATTTAAAAGCAATAGTGGGTATTTTCACAACGACACTGACATTTCTGACGTTATGTGTTATCATAGTAAGACATTGAATGTTCTATTTCGTTTATTATTTATGTATTTGTGACAAATGCACGGTAGTGTGTGTATTATGTTTATAGTTGATTTTATGTGTGATATATGCATTATTTGAAAAAAAAATATTAATATTCTACACTCCTTCTGTACGTCCACTATAACCGTGCAAAATTTCATACTAATCCGTCCGCGGCATATCACTTAAAAATGCGTCACAAATTTTTGCTTCACGTATTAATATAATATAATAACATATCATTAGAATCGTCTCAGTTTGAAAAATACATGGGCTACACATAAAAAGTGACATAAGCTACACATTTTTTATAATGGCGTCTGCGATAAAAAAGGAGGGGGAAGACGGACTTTTTTATCATCATAACAACATGGGTATCAATAGACCATAAAATTATATGTAATGATATTTTCATGTTAATAACTTTGACGCAAGTGTTAAAAAAAGCGTCAAACGAAAAATAAGGGTGTGGTTGCCGGCACACTTTCACATGAGGCGACCATCATAGTCCTCAGGAGTAGCAACGCATCTGTGATCGACTTCAGCTGGAGCCCATGTTCTGTATGAAGGTGATTACAGATGTTCATAGGCGGCAGTGACCACTTACCATCAGGTGGACTGCATGCTCGTTTGCCACTTCAGCAAAATAAAAAATAAAAATTAGGAAAAGGACAAAATTGCTCGACATCAAACCTTAATTTTAGCAATGGGGCTTTTTGTTTTCATAATCATTTCTAGTAAAGAGACTATTACGTCTCTCTCATACATAGTAATTAATAAATCTTATTACTAATGGCTACTTAATATTACCTATCAACTCATACAGCAGTGGTTCCCAACCGGTGGTCCGCGGACCACTGATGGTCCTTGAAAACACCTGAAGTGGTCCGAGAAGTTATCAAAAAAATATTGTAATATATTAAGTTATTGACAGTCAAGTAGCGGACAGCCGTGCCTGAACCAAGGATCAGAGATTAGTAAAGAGTATACAGATGGCATATTAAATATTGATTGCTTTGAACAATATTGTACGCGTGATTTATTAGAAAAATAATAATCCCATATTAATTTTCAGATTTATTTTTTTCTTTAATTACACGCTCATACCGGTGGTCCATGGGTCGACAGATATTTTGCCAAATGGTCCTTCGTCACCAAAAGGTTGGGAACCACTATCATACAGTAACCAGCTAAAGAAGTAATTATAGTATCCCATGAAAGGTAATGTAACTAATTTCCAGATGAATTGGTTTCATTTTATGACTAATATTTAATAAAAATTGCTCGTTCACGTTAACCTCGTAACGGTACAAGGAAAATGTAGATAAAGCAATAACCAATAAAGTATTTTCACATAAACTTTCTCCTTATATTTTTTATCCGTCAATTTCAGCTACAGTCTGAGTGATGGTGCTCTTTTTATATGTCAAATCGTATATTATATATTTCATGTCTCGTAACCAGCTGATTTTATTCGCATGTAGCGAGTAAAGGAAAACATTTAAGTAAATTTGTTTATGAGACAATTACGTTGAATATTATCGATGCATATGAAATGAAATGAAATGTTTTTAATTTACATAGGCCTCCGTGCCTCCGCAGGCCTATGCTTACAAATTGTCAGTTACATATATATATTTTTTACACTACCACCGGAGCGGAACATGACCTCAATACTCAATATGTATTTTTATATATATTTTTTATAATATAAATGTAGCCAACGGGCGTGCATTCCATCTTATGGGAAGTGGCCTCTCCCACCCATGGATCAGTATGTCTTAAGTTAAAGTACCCAATTAAAAATGTATTTGAACTCATGTGCTATTTTATTTACATTTAATTTTGGTTGTGGTTCTTTACGTATTTTATGTATTATATGATTGATATTGCATAATAGGAGCAGGCTTTGATATGGTGCTACGACTCAAATCTCCCGACTATAACACTCCTGTGTAAAGTCGCTTGCGATCTTAGAGTAATAATATTTTCTGCTAACCGAAAGTGATCTATGAAAAATAAAAAATGTGTACGTGTACTAGCGTACACTCGTAAGAAGTGAAACTTCTTTATGACGTTATTTTTCAAAAAATAATTTACTATATGCAACTTTACAGAAATTGGTTAAATAAAGTTTTATTAGATAAAGTTTAATAAAAGGCTTTTATTAAACTTTATCTAATAATCTAATCTATAATAATCTATCTAATATCACACGTGGTAGGGATAACGTAACGTAACGTAACGGATAATGGCGCGTAACAGAAAAAGATGGCGCGTAACGAAAAAATGTTACACTAAATTTTTTTCCAACCCCGATCAAGAAGTTTAACTTCAAAAACAAGCCTGTGTAAAGTCTCATAAGTCACTTTTATTCTAGGTATTTGGTCTCCTTCAGTTCAATTTTGGCGCTGTATGACGGAGTAGAGCAATTTCAAAATAATCTAAGATGACGTAAACTATTTGTCATTGACATAATTACTACTTTAAACGTAACATAATAAATAGTATGTTAAACATTTATTACTGTATATTTTAAAATTATTATTATCACTGTGTCTAATCGGTGATCGATGACACCTCATATACGTTTTTCATTTAATATAGTTCAAATTATGTTACAGAATGCGTTTTTAAGTTTATCAACGTTTATCATGCTTGACGGTAACTGATCTACATATCTGCAACCTATCTCCGATATATTCAGGCTCATAACTCGAACCATATTCTTAAACGATGATTTAAAAATATATAATACAAAAAATATTTAATCTTCTACAGATATCAGCATTGTAATATAGTGTCTAATTGTAAGTCTTTTAATGATAAATACGAGTATGTGAGTGCCATACATTTAGAACGCCTTAACCGGCATATTCAATTTTTGGCGCCCTTTTTTTTTTAAACTTCTTATGTAATCAATATTATTGTAACCCAAAAATTTACTAAATAAAGATCTTTCTTTCTTTCTTTCATAGCTTCTTCCGTTTTCCCTCCCTTATTCCTGATACCAAAATATCCGCGTGCGTTAAGTATATGTACGAGTATGTTCACTGAGGCATAAAAAAGAAAGTGCCTTATATCACAATTTACAACCGAACGCGCGGTAAACTCGCCGTAAATATTTGATGTCACATAGGTGGGGCTCATAAAACGCGTAGCAAACAACTTGGTGTACGGAGGCCTTATCATAACTGGCTTCGCTCGGTTTACTATCGGTTCAATAAGATTTTTACCACATATATAGATATCTGACTTAGGTCTATTGCTAGAATTAGGTTTTCGATAAAGAGAGTTTTTGTCAAATTTGAAATTGTGAAAAAAAATAAGCGAAGGAAATTGACAAATTATTTTAAGGAATAAATCCTTGTTTATCCTTATATCAACATCATTATTTTACACTCTTGTTGTATTACTTTTGTACCGAGATAAGCAAAGTCTAATTACAATAACGTGTGGTAAACCGCCGTAAGTTTCGGTTTACTATCGGTTCAATAATACGATTTTTACTCTATATACATCTGACTTAGGTTTGCTAGAATTAGGCTTTCAATAAAGAGGGTTCTTGTCAAAATATAAAACTGTAAAAATATTTAAGCGAAGAATTAAACAAATTATTTTAAAGAATAAATCCCTGTATATTCTTATATCTTATCTATTTTTTCTTTTCTTGTATTTTAAGGGTAATAAAAGAAAAAAATAACAGATTATTAATTATTAATATCATTGACATACCTTACTTACCAAGCGTGGAAGCCATTAAGCTCTAATCTTTAATCCTTCTACACATTACAAAATTATTTTTCTCTTTAATTAGCAAATTTTATTTTCACATTAATCCTGCAAAACTTAACGTTGCAAGAATATCTTACACTACATGTATTTAAAACTTTTAATGTTACGGAGAGGCCAAACTCTCTGAAGTTTTAATTAATGGAGTAATTTTTTAAACTTTTTCTTTTGTCTAAGAGTTTTAAAAAGCCGTAATGGCTAGCGATTCCTGCCAACTTTGGCCGTAAAACTTTGCGAAGGATCTCAGTTGTTGCCCCTGATCAGTAAGTTCATCACCATTAGTGTCAACTTGTTTGGAGTGTATTACTGGCTTGTATATAATGTGGTAAAATCAGTACTTTTTTGAAAGATTGAAAAGGCGAGCAAGCTATGTCGTCCCTGTAGCTCCGGGATCAGAATAGGGCTACGGTATCCCCTGCCTGTCGTAAGAGGCGACTAAAAGGGGCTTCCGGGATTGGATCCCGGGGAGGACGGCGGTACGTGTGGTCGCATACTGCCGTAAAGAGTAGATGGAGCGGTGCGCCCAGCCCGATGGGGCAACGCGCTCAGAGGATTCCGGTTGCGATTCGTTTGGCGATCCCGGAGTCCTCTTTGTGGCGCCGAGGACGGCTACCACGGGGGTTTTAGTGCGGTAGAAATCCCACATAACCCTGCGTCTCCCCCACGGCGTCGGGTACCTTTTGAAGGTTTCCCCCTAGAGAAAAAAAAGGTACCTGATGGTAAGCAGTCCCTGAAGCCCAAGGTAGTGTTGGTCAGAACAAGGGTTCTATCTGAAATCAATCTGCTTTACGCTAGAAATGCGTCCCCGATCGTACAATATTGATTCAACCTTGACCGGTTGCCAACGTTACACGTAATTCTAGCGTGAGGCAGTTCATGTGTTTCATTAGAAGGGTGTGGATGGTACCTGACTTTTACAAGTGAGTTTCACTACTTTCAGGAGTGACAATGCATCCATAGGGTAGACCGAGGACGGTTGTAACAGGGGACGGTTGTAACAGGGGACGGTTGTAACAAGCCAAATATTATCGAAACTACGCAAGGTGGGTGAGGGGTATAAAGGAAGAGGCACGCAGCCTGCAAGTCCTAGTACGATTCTCAGCGTTACGTTACCTTTCGCGCAGTGATAACGACTAGAGACTGGCTTTTGCTTTTGCTTGCTTTTGCTTTGGCTTTTGAACTTGCCATAAAATACAGTTTAAACGCGCCTTACACTTGGCAGGAAAACGCAATGGCTGAAGAGGAATGGTTATTTCATGAAGCGTAATCCCGAACTATCTGGACGGGCTACTCAAGCTACAAGCCTAAAGCCTGATTAACATTGTTAATTAGTTACACTAACATTTTGGTATTTGAAATAAATAAAATCCCTAACTTTTATTTTAATTTCGAATGTTACAACCCACCGTTCCCCGGCATGGGGTCGGTTGTAACAATTTCACACACTCCATAAAATTTCATTTTGCTCGCAACCTTTTCTTTCCCTTTGCTTTTGATTGATTTTGATGTTAATTTTAATAAAAATGACTACGCTTTCATCTCAAAAATTTGTATGTTTTATACAGCTGTAATAGCTATGCTGTGATTGAGCAATTAAAGACAAATTGTTGCTACCGACACCGGTCTACCCTAATTCCAAGGTGGTAGAACCAGTGTAGTTCGACCGGGTAAGAACCACCGCCACACCTATTTCTAGCGTGAAGCATTTCTTGCGTTTTGTTAGAAGGGTGTGATTGCCGGCACACTTTCACATGAGGCAACCATCATAGTCGGGACTAGTCGGGACTAGCAACGCATCTGTGATTGACTTCAGATGGAACCCATGTTCCGTATGAAGGTAATTACAGATGTCCATGGGTGGCAGTAACCAATTACCATCAGGTGGACTGCATGCTCGTTTGGCACTTCAGTCAGATAAAAAAAAACATGCGTGCGTACAAAGTACACATGTCAGAAGTGAAACTTCTTTGGCGAACTAATTTATAAATCATGTTTATATTTATACAAATCTAAAACTTTAAATTTCCAAGATAGTTGCTCATGCTACGTTCGCCCTGTCTTGCTCTGTCTCAATCGGTCTCGATCACTCTCTCTCTCTCTTCCGACACTTCCGTTGCATACCGGCGTGACGTTTTATCTGTAAAAATTTTACCATCATGGGCCTAAAGAAGTTTCACTTCAAAAAAAAATACTTCAGATGGAACCCTTGTTTAATGTAAAGTTTGTCATACATCCATAGGCATATTCAGTAATCACTTACCATTCTCCTTTGCTACGTCAATTTTAGAAAAAATAACATCAATCAGTTTTGAGAACTTTCAAGTTATACAAATAAATTAAATAAGTTGAGTACTTTTTCAAACCGTCGAATGTTGGTTCGCTGAAACGACCGATAGTCATTAAAACTTAACCGGACTTTGCTAAGACTTCTTCTTTCCGGATCGGAAACCGATTAGGGTTAGTTTCCTTTATAACTGTTAATGACTAAGTGACTGAAAATGGTAAAATATTTGATTATAGAGGACTACTTAATCAGTACTCGTTTAATTGTTTTAATGGCAAAGTTTGTTTAGTTGTGAAAAAGTCGTTACATTGTAAATTGTATGTTTATGTTGGTGATTTAAGTGATGTAAGTTTAAAGTGAATAGGTTTTTGCCAGAGGTTATGAAATTATTATTTTCTAATTCGTAAATGAATATAGTTTCGTCTACCATGCTTTGAAGTCAATTATTTTATAAGACTCTAAAATGTTATACTTTACGAAATCTTTATAACCAAAATTGTCCATCTACAGGGTTTTAACACTTAGTAGGTTAGCTTTGGTTATAGACAAACATACTAGGTAAGGTAGCTAACAGCGGATTGTTAGGTTATACACGACCTCGAGGATATACTGAAGAATTTTGACAATTTATGTCTGCTTTTCATTAAGGTTTTGTACTGCTGTGTTCTAGTGTTAAAGTGTTTAGTAGTTTAGTGTAGCAGGAAAGAAATTAAAAAGAGGCATTTCAACTTAGTCCTCAAGTGTGTTTCAGACCGAGGTCAGATAAGACCTCGTCAGATAAGACCTAAACTTCATCCATCCATCCATCCATCCATCAGCCTTTTGATGTCCACTGCTGAACATAGGCCTCACCTAAATGGCGCCACTCCAACCTGGTCCTGTGCCCTCTGAATCCAACGGTTTCCCGCTGTCTTCTTCAGCTCATCGGTCCACCTGGTAGGGTAGCGACCTGTACTCCTTTTGCCTAAACGTGGTCACCACTCGAGGACCTTTCTTCTCCATGACCTGCCCATTGCCACTTCAGCCTGCTAATTTTGAGAGCTATGTTGTTTAGCTTCGTTATTCTACGAATTTCATCATAAATTTTTTCATCGTTTTCACTCTAAACTTACGTGAGGTTAATTGCAGATCTCTCAAAGCCACATACACTCATGTGACTCCATGCATATAGGTTTCTTAAAGCTGTAATTTAAAAACACATACGAGGACAGATCATTTGTATGAATCGCAAATCCCAACAGGTGTACCTCGACGAGTGTTGCGTCCCGCGCCATTACTTTTATAGCCTTTCCATGTAGCTCTTTCATAATAAAGGCCGTATATCTCCATTCACGCGGCATTAGGATCTATGAACACGAATAAAGGTGCGCGGGAGAAATGGCCTGTTCGTGGCGTTATCGGGAGCGATGTACGTTAGACTTATAGGTCGTTAAATCTTTTAGGCTTAGACGTGCGTAACTCAATTTTTATACTTTTAACGCGTTGGCTTTAAATAACCTTATAACATTTTTTGTATAATTTTTAGCACCATAGAAGCATAACATTAAACCAATAATGATTAATACTAGATTTTATTATAAAACCTTCATATTTGATAATATTATACGATCCAATGCACATACAATTCGTACACATTAGAATATCATTTGGTAGAACTTTGATAACTCTTCCATCTGTTTAATTATTTCATCTTTATTTGCAACTTTATTTCTTAAGCTTATAAATAACAGGTATATCTTTAAATTGTAACGCTGCAAAAATAGTTTAGACGAAACTCATTACAATTCTGCAAAGTAAGTGGTAAAGAAGATTTTCCTCATTTTTCCCTTGCAATTATGAGCGAATAGAAAGAACGGTTTAGTGTCGTACTAGTGATAATTGCCATCTTTCTGAGATACATAACGTGCCATGAACAACTTAGATTTAGATGTACGAGAGGGCTCTATATTCTCTTAGTGCGTTTATTAATGCTATCTCAGAATAGCATCAAAGGAAATGAAAATGGCATAAAAGAAATCGTATAGTAATCATAGTTATAAATATTACTAAATACGATGTGTCTTGAAATATTGATACGTTTAATCTCATTGATACTCGTATCTTGCTGTTAAACCCTTGAAAGACGAGGTTGAACAGTATTATTTTAGCCAGCGTGGAGATATCCCACAACACATCAGGAGATAGAGAAACTGTATTCTGAATAACGCTATCGATTTTTTCTTAAGATCCTGCATGTATAACGGGAACTGAATACGAACAGAGAATTTCTATTATTGGTATTATTTAACCTGGAGCTTCGAGGATGATCTCCCGTTGCTAAATCTGTAAAAAAATGTGTTTGGTGGAGCCATCTTACTGCGTGTAGTAGTTTTTCAATAGATGAAAAAATTCCCAGTACTTTAACAGTTGCCTCCTGGTAACCTCCCAGATTGTTGTGGCCTGCCCTGACTCCTTTAGGCAGCCATTACGACATCAATTGCTATAGAGATACTACTTACTACTATGTTACTCTAGTAAGAGACGACAAAATTGTTTCATAATGTATAATTCAACTTATTGTCAAAATCTCGAACGAATAGAAGTTATTATTAATAAACAGTAATAATTACCTATAAATAGGTTGTTTTTCTATAACTGCTAACCGTCTTTCCCATTTTCGTATAATTTAATAATGGTTAAAGTCTAACGAAAAAAATGTTGCGGCGTAGTGCTACGCAAATATTGACTACTAGCTTTTGCCCGCGGCTTCGCTCGCGTGGAATTTAGTCTGCCACATAAAGTTTCCAAGGTGGTAGAGCAATGGTTCAACCAAGGAGGCATCACCACCGCACCTTTTTCTACCGTGAAGCAGATCTTGTGTTTCATTAGAAGGGTGTGTCTGCCGGCTCACTTTTATATGAGGCGATCACCATAGTCCTCGGGAGTAGCAACGCATCTGTGATTGACTTCAGATTGAACCCTTGCCCTACTTCCTAAGGCGATTAACATACGGTACCGCTCACTGCCGCGGTAGGCGGTGAAGCGGATCTCATGTTGTATTGGGGTCTAATAAATCCGTTGATGCCTCACACACGTACACCGACCGACCGCGTGGTCCAGCGGTGGTCTCATCACCACCGTGTCTCCGCGGGAACGACAGTGCGGAGGGTCGGCGCCTCACACACGGGCCGGCGCCTAACCGTCACGTCGAAAAGTTTATTTTGATGATCGGTCCATCCGCGCGTACAGGTGCGTAAACCGCCTTACCGCGCGGGGCACCGCTATTCGCGACGGTGCGCGGTGCCGTGTGTTAATCGCCTAAATCAGTGTGTTCAAATTTCAAATCACAGGCACGTATATTAATTTGAATTAGTTTTGTCGGCAACAGATATTAATGCTTACTCTGAAATTAAAAGTTTTAAGAAAGGCTCTCTAAACGCGTGACGGTTACCAACGCGCAGTTGGCTAGCGTGGTCAACTACGACCTAAACTACTGCTAATCAGACATATTTGCCGAGTTGTGTAACATTAAAAGGTCGATGACGATTGAATAACATATTTAACCTTTCCACTGTTTCATTCTCATTGACCTTTTTTTTCTTTTTTGTCGAGGGAGAAACCTTCAAAAGGTACCATACGCCGTGGATGCGACGCAGGGTTATGTGGGATTCTTATAGCACCAGGACTCCGGGATCTTCAAAGGAACGCAACTGGAGTCCTCTGAGTGCATAGCCCCATCGGGCTCCTCCCAAGTGAGCGGCTTTATCTGGTCTTTACCACGATATGCGACCACACGTATACCACCGTCCTTCCCGGGATCGCCTGGCTGGACGGTTCAAGCTCCGTCCATCCTGGCTCTCACGATAGCATGCGACCACACATGCTGACATCTTTCCCGAAGTTGCTGACTGGGTGTTTGGAGCTTCCAGTCTAGCCGCCCGCAACCCCGAAAGCCCCCTTTTAGTTGCCTCTTACCACAAACAGGGGATACCGTAGCCTTATTCCCGGAACTACAGGGACGTCATTGACCTTTCACATTTTGCTCCGTGTTTTATAACCATTCAAATATTTTATAACCATTCAAATAGTATACGGCGGCGGCGCACGGCGCGTACTGCCGGTCAATCAATTGACTACGCAATATGTTATACTCGTAATATCTTCTAAACTACTTATCCAATTTACATGGTGTAAAAGGCAGATTCAATCTTTATTAGATGTTTGATTTTTTGAAATCATTTATTTTGATAAGGATTAATATTTGGTTTGTATAAAACCCACGGAAACATCAACTTCATATTTTTTAAATTTTCAAAGTATAAAAACAGTTATTGTGGGTTATACATAAAATATAGACATATGCTGTCGCGGACTTTTATTTAGATCTATGTGAGCCAAACAATCCCACGGTACATTATATTTGGATATCTCCAACGGTTTAGGCAGCGTACGCGAAGATAGCTCTCAGAGAACAACTTTTTTTGCGACTAACCTGATATTTCTCGTTATATTATAACCTAATTACAAAAAAATCGGTATAAATTATAGTCCATGTATTATTCTGATGTATAACCTATACTACTGTAAAGTTTCAACCCAATTCGTTGAGTAGTTTTTGCGTGAAAGAACAACAAATACACATACATCCTCACAAACTTTCGCATTTATAATATTAGTAGGATAGGATGGTGTAAAAGTTCTGAACCTTCTTACAGTTTCAATACAAATTTTAGTTTTAATTTTCCTTACCATATCAGTACCTTTATAACTAACGCCGTTTCATAAAGTTTAGCAATAGTTGGTAGTGATAATATCTTGTCAAAGAAATGTCGATTATTCATTTTAATTTAGATAGACATCCCAAGTATAGGTACATAATTTCTAATGACATCTTTGGGGCCTGTGTTGAAGGCTTTTCTGGATAAAACAAATTCGTCGAATAATCCCCTGATTTGGGTGCGACAAATGTTTCACATTGTGGGTATGTTGCTACAATTAATGTTCCACATTTGTCCTTAATTGTAGCGGCATACTTTGAGTAGAACTTCGATCTTATGTAAGACTAGTTAAACTCCGAAGCTTCGCTCGTGCTAAAAAAATCGATGTCGATTGTCCCGTTGGAATAAGATATTTTCCCACAGTAAAAAGTAGCTTATATATTAGTCCAGAATGTCAGCTAACTCCCTACCAAACTTTATGAAAATCGCTGCATCCGTTTAGACGTGAAGAAGTAACAAACATACACACTCACAAACTTTCGCCTTTATAATATTAGTATGACTAGCAATTCCCCGTGGTTTCTAAAAATTAAATATAAATTTTAATTGTACTTATTTTTGATAAAATAGATTTAATTACAGTAAAGACTAAATGTTACTGCAAGATACGGACTATTGTTAATTCTGTAGTTTTAATCGAATGTGATTTCAAAAACAAACAAACTAACATGAGTTCAAAGAAGTATACCTAGTAATATAATTATTACATACTCTGAGTCCTTCAAATTTTTTTGGAAAAATATGCAATGTACAGACATGACGGACTTTATCATACGTATACAATGATTATACTTGGGGATATTGGCCACCTCAAAAATAGTATCTGTATCTGTACGCACACTAAATAATATACACAGTAAAATACTAACGTGTAACGAGCGATGAGGCGATGAAAAGCTCGGCAAATATTGACTGTCGTTACCTTTTATGAGACTTGGGAATATTTGACCAAGTTTTAATTTTTCGATGTTTCATACACGTAGGCATTATGAGTAAATATACTTAGTAAAATTATGTATGAATAAAATGTTAATGAGTCAAGTTTATTACCTTTCTTTACTTTTGTGCTTTCATTTTTTTTTATCTGGCTGAAGTAGCAAACTAGCACGCAGTCGACCTGATGGTAAGTGGTCACTGCCGCTCATGGACGTCTGTAATCAACTTCATACAGAACATGGGTTCTACCTTCAGATACGCATCTGTGATTGACTTCAGTCAATCACAGATGCGTTGCTATCTCCTCTACTCTCGAGCATGGTCGCCTCATATAAAAGTGTACCGGCAACCACATTGAGTTTATGAGGAATTTGCCGAAGCTGTAAATTCGCAAATCATAAGTATAATAATTTTTAAAAAGAACTATAATATATGGCTATTAATTTTTCTATGAATATTTGAAGTTTGCTTACCTCTATAACATGGAGCTCTTCAAAAAAAGTATAAAAAACGTCTCTTTAAACGTCGGCGATGCATGCCCGACTCCTTTGGTGTTGCAAATGTCCATAGGCGACTGTGACTAGGTACTTTTCAATAGGTAGCCCGTGTTATCGTTAGGTTTAAACAAGAAAATAGATATATATTTTGAGCTACAGTATTGCCCAATGAACTAAATGTTATAGTAGTGTCAATTAAACTTAATGAGTAATAAATTAAGTTACGCCTCAGAGAATATCAGTTTTATAATTTCTCTCTTGATTCAGAATACAGCATTTTTATATTATTGTTACATGGAGGAACGGGTGCGTGCCGCCGAATTCAAACTACGGCGAGTTCTAAAGATGATTTACGTATCATTGTGATAACACTGCTTCTTAAAAATGGGTTCGAGATACGAATCCAAAGCATGTGTCTGTGATGTATCAATCAAAGCACAGGATAATTAATTTCTTGTATATACGTTATACAAGAAATTATTTATCCCGTACTTTAACAGCGAAAAAAAACATCGCGATAAACCGTACACACCGAAGAGTTCTTCTAAAAAATGTTCTCATAGGTGCGTGAAATCTATCAATTCGGTTTTAGGCAGCGCGATTGACTACGGTCTAAAAATTTTCCTAGGAGGCCCATCTCGCAGTTGCCCAGGAGAGTGTAACAGTTATTTATTTGAATAAATTATCTTGGTTTAGGAGAAGAAATACATTAAATAATTTTAGAAAATATATACACTATCCTTCTAAGCTTAATCAACGAGATTTACTTACTCTTTAATCACATACATGTAGTATGGACACAGGGTTAGAATAATAAAATAGTAATAAAATATTCAAATTAAAAAAACGTTTCGAAACTGTTTCGAACTAACGAAGCTTAACTCGATTATTATCAACGCGTATAAAAGAGTATACCTATACATACTAGTAATATAACGAATATAATTATTTGAACCAGAGGTGTTACGAATATCCGTATCCGCATCCGAAAATGCGGATTATTCGCATTAATTCAGACATCTGCATCCGCATTCACATTCGCATCAATCAATGCGGAGTTTTACGGATGTAGATTCACATCAACAAGTAACTACATGCAAAGAAAGTGGGCGGACCCAGTATGGCACATGCTTCGCGTTTGCTAACTTCATTCGGTAACTGACGAATAGGAAGGCGCATATTAGTAACAAGATCCTACAGGTTTTAATTGTTGTGGTTTTTCTTATTGTCAACAAAATAGTTCCAGTGAGAGTTTACGGTGTGTTCATACTTCGCACTCCATAGTTTTTTGCGGGTTTCATTAATATTTTGATAAATTGGAATGTCGCCACCAATAAAAAATAGTATCTGGAGTTATTTTATAATAAATAAAAATGGTCCCGAGAGGTCGGAGGTTAAGATATGTAATAAAAGTTACTCGCGGAAGGGTCGCACTACTACTTCTTTGAAAAATCACCTGAAAGCAATACACCCGGAGGAGTTCAGTTTATTCCAAAGTGAGAATAAAGAAAAGGAATTGAAGAAAAAAATTTAGATGAAAATCCACTTAATTGGTGGAAAGCTAACCGTTGTGAATTTAAAATTCTTTCCAAATTAGCATGCCGATATTTATCACCTCCACCAGCCACAGTTCCAAGCGAACAGCTATTTAGTGGAGCTGGGTTAATATATAATCCGCTAAGAAACAGGTTGGAAGCTGAGAAAACTGCAATATTGCTATTTATTAAATATAATTTACCAATATTCAAATTTAATTATTAAGCAAAGATTTTTTTTTGAAGCTCAAAATTCTGTTGTGTCTTAAGTAAAACTAAAGACTTGTGTAATTTTATTTTAGAAATATGATTAAATAAATGTAAAGTTAATTTTAAATTGATTTTTTGCTATTTATGCACTCAAAACTTAAATAATTATCCTTTTAAATCCGCATCCGCATCCGCATTGAATCCGCATCCGCATCGAATCTGCATCCGCGGATGTGAACTTCTAATAATCCGCATCCGCATCTGCATCCGCGGATGTCTAAAATTTTGCATCCGTAACAACCCTAATTTGAACATTCGCAAATGCGAATGGAAATGTTATTTTTTTTATTTGGCGCCAACATGGGCACCGCCAGGTTTATATTCAGGGACTGTCTGCATCTACATATAATAACCAGTATAATATATAGAAGTAAGTAAGTAGATTTTTGTTTTTTTTTTTTATAATGAAGTAGCAAACGAGCATGCAGTCCACATGCAGCCCAGATGGTAAGTGGTCATGAACTATTGTAAGCAACTTCATATAGCACATAGGTTTTATCTGAAGTCAATCACAGAAGCGTCGCTACTCCCGAGGACTAGAATGGTCGCCTCATATAAAAGTGTGATGGCTACTACACCCTTCCATCGAAACGCAAGGAATGCTTCACGCTAGAAATAGTGGTGGTCAAACTGAAGTTCGACTTAAATTTGTATAGATTTGGCAACCTTTTTTTGGGCGGTAAACTTCAGTTGTAAAATCGCAAAAACATTTGCACAATTTTTGCAAATGCGAATACGAATGCGAATTCGATACATTCGAATTCGCATTCGATTCGTTACATCACTAACCCATACACACCGTTCGTTAGAATCGCGTCACTTTTAAAAGTTAAGCGAAACTGTGAAATGCTCAGCAAATATTATCCACGGTTTAACGGTAAACTTGGGAATTCACAGAACTTCCGACCTTTACGAAGTTTCGCTACTATTTCCATTATGGAAGATCTCAATTTTATTCCGTTAAATTGTAATGTAGTTACCTTGAGATGTTTGTTACTGTAAAACATAACTTCTCCTCTTTAAGGTAATTAATTTATTTACCGATTCTTGTTTATAAATAGCCAAGTACAGTTCGGCAGTATGACCTTCGGATATCTACACTATCGGTCCAATGTTCAAGTCCCGGCCATATTAAAAAAATGTCATATAATTTAACCAAAATATTTAACTGTTCAATATATACTTGGATACAGAATAATAGTAAAAAAAAAAATTCTACTAAATTATGTATCATTTGACCAATGTGCTTCCATGGTTCCTTAATAATTAATTCATAGTTGTAAATATTTAGTGTAAATAATTCGCTTTATTGTAACTCAACTTCAAAAGAAATTTAGGACCTACTGCTCTACCCTGCTCTAATGAGGTTGAGTGGATATACGGATTAGCGGCTAACTCAACTAATGTTCTTAAGTCTGAGAGTGAACTATGTATCGATAAACGAATTTGTACTACTACCGACCTCTTTGTTAGATCGCTGACCTCAAATCCATCCATACGTCCATCCATCGCTAGCATTAGCCCCATCTAAATAGCTTATATTTAACTACTTGACTCGGCGAACTTTGTGCCGCCTAAAAGTCAAAATCTAAAATTATCATTATATATAATAACCTTCCTCTTGAATCACTCTATCTATTATAGATACCTGCATTAAAATCCGTAGCGAAGTATTAAAGATCTAAGCATACATAGGGACAGACAGCAAGACGCGACTTTGTTTTATACTATGTAGTGATTAGTTAGTTCCGCTATTATTATATAAATATTACAAAGAAGCAAATCAACATCCAACCATCTGATGGTAAATGGCAACTCCCATCCACGGACACTTGCGAGCAACTGCAGACAAGACAAGAATCCTACCTAACGTTGACAACAGATGTGTTGCAACTATCGTCTCAGATAGTAGTTTCATATGAAATTGAGCCAACTACCCTCTTCCATCGAAATGTATGAACTTCTTCATGCCGTGTTGCTCTGGCGGTGGTACTTCCCTGGTCAAAATACCACCTTCGAAAATAATATTATTTATCGGCCTAAATAAAGATTAAGCTTAAATTAACGTTAAAAGGTTTCTTGAGTGTCTTTGTACATCTTTAAAACGTAGACTTTCGGTTATTTTTCGGGCACTTAACTAATTTCAAACCTTGTTACTTAAGAACCTTCATCTTTTACTCTAGTCGGCTGCGGCTCGTCAACTTTTTGAGATAAATTAAGCCGTTTACATTTAAGAGAAATATTATTACGTAGGTACTGTGTTTTAACATTAACTAGATGTTCAAAACAGCTTATTTTAAAATATTGTCGACTATCTTTTTATAACGTGGAAGAATAAAATAAATCCCACTAGATATTTTTGCAGTAGGTGAGTGACAAAAGGATCTGATGGAAATTTGGGTGAAGTGAAGTTCAGTTGAAATAATCCTTGTAGTTTTGTCCGAATATGTTGTTCCAACCACCCCTGCATGTGTTTCACCGGTTTCCTGATGTTGTTTAATCAAATTTAATTGTAGTGAACTTTAAACTAGATGAAACGTCGAATACGGTAGGGTAGCGATGTGTTTTCATAATCATCTCTAATACGAAAGCAAATGTCTACTGGATTTATAGTTTTTCTTCTTTGGTTTCTTCCAGATTTATATTTTCAGGTTTATCTTTTAATTTATCTGGCATCATAGAGTGCATGGACTTGATAGTAAGACAAGATCACGTTTTGCAAATTACTAAACACTTATTAATTAAGAGTAATTATCCCAGGTAAGATTTGAGTCCAAACTGAGGTGTAATGTGTCGCCAACATGCAATATGCATTGGTATTTTTTGCAAACTAGTTGAAACGACTTGTAGTGATTCTTTTTCTACGTTCTTCAAAGCAAAACATATGTATGTCTGATAGAAAATAGAAATAGGTGTTGTTGCCTCTGAAGTTGATACAAACTTATTCGTAAACTAGTTAAATGTTATAATTTTCCTTTAATGTAAGTTGGAAATAAATAAAAAACAGTTATCTAAAGATTTATTTATTAAAAAAGTCTTATACACTAACATTACTACAATTAGGATAAACAATTATTTTATATGAAACTGTGTTAATGTAACGGCTGGGTATTTACGAATACTGCCTTCATTACCATTGATTTTTCATTTAACTTTTATCCGCGACTCCACTCACGAGGGATTTCTATATTCGGTGTTAATCCACATTAAAATGTGTCTATGTACATGTAACAAATTCCATTAAAATTCGTTCAGTCTTTGTGTGAAAGAGTAACAAACATTAATCCTATCCTGACAAAGTTTCGCCTGTATAATTTTAGTAAGATTCGTCTCAGAACGACGTGGAAATAAATCAACTTGAGTTTTAAGATAGTCTATTAATCTTACTTCACACTCTCAAGAGAAACGCCGGCAGTGTTCGTAGCCTTCGTATTTATCCGTTAATTAGTCATTGTGCATATAAATCTCACAAAATCTACCCATAAAAATAAGTTGATGTCAATAAACATTAAATCCTTAACCTACAATGATATGGTTTGTGAATAACTTCAAGTTTATATGCATAATACAAAGACGTAAGTATTTATTGAATGTCTAATGATAGAGTGCTATGATTTTTATCTACTCGTAAATGCAAATATTCGTTAATATTGAATTTGGCAAACACTTAAAGGTGGTATTAATATATTAATCATTAATTAAATATAATATTTTGAATAAATTATAAATCGACGTATAGCTATGCTATGCTATGATTCCAAATACAAGAATTGACTAAGTTACTTCGGTACGAATAACACTAATTATGATTTACTTTGGAATAATGACTAACATGAATAATTCGACTGAATGAATAATTTATGTACTATATGTATGAATTCATCTGTGCAATTATACATAAATGGATATAATGCTACCCTTCAAACAACCTTTTAAAATAATTGGGAATCAGCTAGTGCTCTGTGCAATCACAATACAGTGATATTTTTTATCTACAATCTAGATAGTATGTTGATGATTGTGTAAGTAATATTAAACCTTTCGTGGCAGTCATTCTTTTAATATTCATTTATTAACTAACCTAGTATGCGAAATGGATTGAACTTTTTTATTTTGTTTGGTTGTTGTGGTCTCCTAGATCTGTTAGGTTTATGTAATGGCTCATTTGCTCCTGAGAGTAAAGGTGACTGAAAATCATCGATGTATTCTGATGTATCTGTAGTATTTCTTTCCAAATCATCGAGATTTTCCTTTACAGAAATATCGCTGTCTGATGTCGCAGTATTGTGAGGTGTGATTAGAGTTACAGTATCATTTATATTATCTTCACGATTATTTTCTGTTACATTTTGATTGGATGCCATTCCATTATTTAAAAAATCACTGCTTATGTCACTGGGTACCTTTGTACTGAGAATATTAGTGTTACCGGTCTCCTCATTAGGAACTGAATTTGTAATATTAACGGTATCGTTTATATTAGATATTGAAGGCCCAGTTGTTGTTACTTCGTTATTTAACTTTTTACTAACAACCTTACTTGCAGTTGTAGTACTATCAAATGTCACATTTTCAGTTACCGCACTAACATGCGTGGAAGTTATATGAGAGCTGTGTTCAGGATTATCCTTAAATATCGGCATTTTTGTAGTTATTTCTATAACATTAGGATTTACTGAAGAATGATCGTCATCATGAATAAATGTAATTTTAATTATTTCGTCATTTAATGTAATATTGTTTAATACACTGGATTCTGTAAACAATTCTGAATTATTTTGAACACTTTGTTCTGTGGATAAAACACTTTGCTCTTTGTCAGTCATGTTCACGTCATTTAAACTTTCAGAAATATTTGAATGGATGGTAGCTACATCACCAGTTAATTCAGGTTCTTTAATAATAACAGTAAGATCAAGGGAGTTATCTTCATTAGCTGGATCGAAATAAATATTTTCTTTTACAGTTGTAGTATCCATTTTTATTGTTTCAGTTTGCGAAGGCATGGCTGTCGATTTAATAGATTTTATTAATTTTGTTGTTTGCTTTTGTGTTTTGCTTTTGACGTCGGTATACTTATGATCGTATTTTTTAGGTATAATATGTTTATTCATTTCTTTTTTATCCTTTGTTAAATTTAATGTATCAATAAGTGGTATTTCTGTTGTAATTAACGGTGTAGTACTGTCTGTCGTAGTTTTTATATCCTCTTTTGTAGATAGGGAATCGTTGTTGTCATTGAGATGTTTTGTTAGTCGATGTTCAGTATGCTGTTGGGCTAACTTTTCTTCAAAAGATACAGCAGTCATGTCATCGTTTACCTTCGCCTTTGCCATAACTAATGGGGGTACAAAATGATCCGTAGGCTGACTAAATATGTTTTCAAAATTACCCAAACGTGCAAGTTCTTCATGCAGAAGTTTATGTTGTTTGTTTTTTTCGTCTTCCTGTTTATCAAGTAGCTCGTTTGTATAGAAATTATCATGCGTTGGTAACTTAGGAATATCATTGTTCTGAAGATTGTTATTTAAAACTACATCCAAATTAACGTTTTTAGTTGTTAAAATTATATTATTCTTGCCAAGCGTAGGTTGTTGTTCTGTTACAAATTTGTTCTGGAGGAAAATATGTTTTAACAGGTCCGGAGTTGTTGTTATAGAGTTTAGAGAGTTGTTATCATCTTCATGTTCAGTAGTTATATTTTCTTCAATCGTGACATCATTGGTTTCCTGGTCTGCATCTGTAGTAACCCAGGTAGTGACCGCTGAAGACGTGCTCGTTGAAGGCGCATCATCTTCTTCAGCGCATGACAGATCTCTTAGAAGGTCTTCATGTTTCTGTTAAACATATAACATTATATTAACAAAATAACATGTAATCCTAGCTAGTATAATTAAATGTTCTACTGTCATATTATGTTCACCGCCACTCAAGCCCTTGTTTTTAGAATTCTTTCAACTAACAGATATTTTAAAGGTATTCATGATTTTCTTTCACTTACTATTATACCGTTTTAATCATAAAATAATGTGTTAACATATTGTTTTGCATATTAAGTGTTTTAACAAAAAAAAAGGTTTCTACTACTAATATCTCTTTGTGATTAATATTATGTTATGGTTATAAATTAGTTGTTCTAAAAACCCTTCGAAGAACAAGTTTTTAACGACGTTGTGTTGTTTATGAAGAGCGTAATTCCTTTGAAAATCGACATGCTTAGCGGTTTATACGAACAACTAAGCTTCTCTTTAAGTAACACAAAAAGCAAACATGTTTGTATTTAGTTACTTAGTTACTCATTGGTGATCACGGCGGCCATAACTAACTCTAAATAGGATTATAGACCTAGCTAAAACCGACTACGGATGTTTTGCTTTCCCTGTGGGTTCAGAAAGCCTCCGGCAAGCATGTACGCTTTAAAATAACCACTAAAGTACTTTAAGTCATGCGTACGTAGTTTTATGTCATGCGTTTGGAAATTGGAATGGCATTAATAATTATTGTTTTTGTAATACTGTCCAGGAATGGTTAAATATGTATATGTATGCATATCAACGTTAAAAAAGCGGAAACGCTGTTTGCAGATTACAAATCGACAAAAAGCGTCTGAAGGTTTCATTTCCGTGGCTCTACGATCACTAGAAAATTGTGTACAGCGTTGAAAGGGATACTATTTTATTAAATCTCGAGCATCTTAATTTTTGAAACTTTTGTAGACATGTTATGTCCGTTCCTGTAATTCCGGGATCAGAATAGGGCTACGGCATCCCCTGCCCGTCGTAAAAGGCGACTAAAAGGGAGAGCTCGAACCGTTCGGTCAGGCGATCCCGGGAAGGACGGCGGTATGTGTGGCCGCATACCGTCGTTAAGACTAGATGGGGCGGTGGGCCCAGCCGCCCAACTAGGAGAAGCACGATGGGGCAACGCGCTCAGAGGATTCCGGTTGCGTTCCTTTGGAGATCCCAGAGCCCTCTTTATAGCGTCGAGGACGCCACCGTGGGGGGGTTTTAGTGCGGTAAAAATCCCACATTACCCTGCGTCTCTCCCACGGCGTCGGGTATCTTTTAAAAGTTTTCCCCCTCGGAAAAAAAAGACATATTATGGCATTATGTGTGCTACAGCGTTTACGCTCTTTTGCAATGTGCATGTGTATGTGTTGTTTACCACGTTCCCAGTGCACTGGACCCTCTTGACGCCAGCCAAGCCGCAGTCTGCTGTCAGCTGGACTGCAGCACTCTCGGGTAAGTACAGCACCGTCAGCGCTGGTAACGCCCGCACCATACAACCCTCGTTGCCCAAAGCCCATTGCGGTACTGTGGACAAATGTAAATTCTAAGTAACCTTGTGAAATGATCTGAAATACATTTCGGTTGTTAAATTCAGTATTGTTAGTTTCGGATTATAATAGGAGCCTCTTCGTATATAAAGTTTTGGGCTTAGATTTACAAGGGTTCGAGTAACAAAAGGTTTTAGAACACTCAGAAAACTGAAGACATCACAAGTAGCTACTTCTTAAATATTTAATTAGTTCCAACTTTAGAAAGAGGGCAAATATTTTTAGGTTTAACTTATAACTTCGCTGAATACTATTGAATTTTAGTTAACCATATTACATGTTTCTTATATTTTATTATTCTTCATTATTTTATATTCTTATATTAAATTCTATCACCGTTAAAAAGTTTTACATAAGGGAACTAAGGAATAATGTATTTCTTTACAAATATTATTAAATAATTCAGCAATATATCGTGCGTTTGTCGTTGAATCCGCTCCAATGAATAAAATATTAATAATACTCAACCAAAGGTTACCTTCCAATGAATAAAGATTACATAATTAACCTAAAGTTAAATCACCTGGCATGCCTTACCAGGTAGTTCACATATAAAGGAGGCGACAGTAGGTCCACCACAGGCGCGGGCTTCCCAGCGGTAGTCCGCGGCGGGGTCGGCGGCGGCGCACAGCGGCGCGGAGCGGGCGTCCGGCGCAGAGCTCCAGTATCCATCGCCACTCAACCCACGGTAGTCACTAGAGAACAAAACACAGTTAAGCAAATAACGCTTTCTACACTCAAAATGAAATGAAATGAAATGAAATGTCTTTATTTGTATAGGCCTATGGGGACACTTACAAATTATCAGTTACATTTTTTTTCCTTACACTACCACTGGATCGGAATACGACCTCAATTGTGAAGATCCGGCAAGAAACTCTGCGTGTCACACCGGTATGGTAACCGCATCACCACGCGGGTAGTCAAATAAGAAATATGTTTTTAATCTCGAGGCAGTAGAACGAGACTGGTTCAACGCTATCACTCCAGATTCGAATCACAAGGGATTTACTAACATCCATTTAAAATAAATTTTCCGCAAGATTGGCATTTAGAGATGTTAATTTATTTTTGGTTAACTCAATGTAGTTTAAATACTATTGTTTATTAATTTTATGTTCTTGGGTGGTACCCTGTAGTTCCGGAACCAGAATAGGGCTACGGCATCCCCTGCCTGTCGTAAGAGGCGACTAAAAGGGCTTCCGGGGTTACGGGCGGCTAGAGTGGAAACTCGAACCGTTCAGTCAGGTGATCCCGGGAAGGATGGCGGTATGTGTGATCGCATACCGTCGTAAAGACTAGACAAAGTGGTGGGCCCAGCCGCCCATCTGGGAGGAGCCCGGTGGGGCAACGCGCTCGGAGGATTCCGGTTGAAGTCGTTTCGAGATCCCGGAGTCGTCCTTTTTAGCGCCGTGGACGGCCATCGGGGGTTTTAGTGCAGAAAATATCCCACATAATCCTGCGTCGCTCCCACGACGTCGGGTACCTTTTGAAGGTTTCCCCCTCGACAACAAAAAAAAAGGGTGATAGTGGTGATTTCCCATGAAGTGGGAGACCACTTTATGGGAATTTACATCTTTCATTAATGATAAAACTAAAAAACTAGATTATGCGACACGGATTTATAATAATTTCCAACGCAATTTTATTAGATTTCAGAATTAAACTATATTAATAAAAATAAAATGTACCACATTTCCCTTTCGGTATTACCCCGATTCCATTCCTCTCAACCCATGTAAGTCCCTAAGTTAAGGTTGCATAATTTATTGTATTCCATAAATAATTCAAGATCTGCTTGTAATTTATTATCGCGTCCCCTAATGTGTTAGAAGTGGTTGGAATATGGTAAGTAAGCGATTCGTGAAGGAATTGGGTTTCAATTACCGTATTTTCACAATTTACAACCTTTTTCGTAGTGTTACTTAATAAGATTGGCACAATAATCATTTAGTGTAATATTAAATTGAATTAGGTAAGATTCATTTTATGAAGAAGATACTAATAACTACTGCCTTACACATGCTTATATTATTGTTTCACAGGTG
This sequence comes from Spicauda simplicius, assembly GCA_949699795.1. NCBI lineage: Eukaryota > Metazoa > Arthropoda > Insecta > Lepidoptera > Hesperiidae > Spicauda > Spicauda simplicius. The sequence continues at coordinate 6,483,250 of OX453064.1, forward strand.
GACCTCAACACATATGTAAAATGTACATTTTGTGGATATATAAATAAAAAAAAATGATTTTTTTTAAAGAAGTATTTAAATGTCATAGGCATCAAGATGTTTTAATGTTAATAAAGGTACTAAGTATTACTTTTACTAAAGATAACATTGCTAAATATATTTACACCGGAAAGTTTACCGTAATTATTCTTTCTATATCTTGTTTGTATAGTTGTATAGTTTCTATATCTTGTGATGACATAGTCATTAGCGAAAAAGTAAAATAATTATCGTAATACTTTTTTTATAATATTGAGTAAGTATACCCATGTAATTATATCTATATCCAGTAATTGATTACAAAAGTGTGTCTTGCGAAAGCCATAATCTGTTAAAATTGCTCATCTCATATAGTGCAATTCTGATATTTCAGTTAATACATAAATGTTGGTCGACTTTCATGTTTTATATGTAGTCATTAAGTTGACCCCCGGAAAGAACTGTAATAAAATAAGAAAAGCCTGCTATTAACTTTCTTATCTAGACCGTAAAAATAAATGAAAACGGTCTCATACGTACAATACGTGGAAGCTTTGTATGTAGGTAGCAATTAATCTTTGGACCAGACTATGGATCTACGGTATCTCCTTCGTCGTATGAGGCACCTAAAATGGGGTTCTCAGTTGTATTTTGTCTGCAGGAAGAGCTCGAATCAACCAGACAGTGACTCTGGTAAAAACTAAGAAAGTAGAAGTACGGGAAGTACCGCCGCCACACCTATTTCTAGCGTGAAGCATTTCTTGCATTTCGATGGAAGGGTGTGGTTGCCGGCACACTTTTATATGAGGCGATCATCATAGGCCTCGGGAGTATCAACGCACCTGAGATTGACTTCAGATAGAACCCATGTTCTGTATGAAGTTAATTACTGATTTAAATGGGAAGCAGCGACCACTTTTTTTGTTCTCGAGGGGGAAATCACATACCGCCGTCCTTCCCGGGGTCGCCTAACTGAACGATACGAGCTTCTCTCTAGCCGCTTGCAACCCCGGAATACCTTTGAGTCGCCTCTTATGACAGGCTGGGGATGCCGTAGCCCTATTCTAATCCCGAAGCTACAGGGAAATAATGCTATAAAGTTGCTTACTTATGTTAATGGGCCGGAGTGACCACTTACTATCAGTTGGACTGCAAGCTCGTTTACTACTTCAATCTTTAAAAGATGTATACTAAATAAAATACATACGTCCAAGTGAAGTCACCATCAGGATTGCTGCGTATAAGGCCTACCCACACTGCGCTCGAAATGTCCAGCTCCTTAAGGTACGCGCGGACTGCATCGTATTGGGCGGTCGTGTCAACTGTAAATAATTTGAATTATTAGTATCGTAAAGTATTGTTATTCTTCACACATTGGAGTGGTAAATGGAGGATATTTTAAAGACGTTGGAACCCGTATTGGTTAGATTCCAGAGGCATCACCTATTTAATATATAATCAAATCACTAATTTAATATACCGTAATTTAAATTAAAAAACCAAACTTCTAATCGTCCAAAGTAAGACGAATATTTCTCAAATTCAAATAAATTGCGATAATGATCAATACTTTGTTAACACACCCGGTTAAGGTAAAAAAGAAGTTTAATTAACTAAGCTGCATTTAAAAGCAATAGCGGGTATTTTGACAAAGACGTGTAATTTTTTGACGTTATGTGTTTTCATAAGACATTGAATGTATTGTAATTATGTATGTATTTGTATCAAATGCAAGGTAGTGTGAGTAACGTGTTTTAGTTGATTTTATGTATGTTTAATGCATTATTTAAAAAAAATAGCGTTGCGTAATCATTCTCTACATTAACTATAACCGTGCGTAATTTCATACTCCTTCGCCTGCGGCAAGTAACTTAAAAACGGATCATAAGTTTTTGGTTCACGTATTAATATATATATATATAACAGCGGCATTGTTTTTTAATAAGTACAATGCATTACAACTTAATAGTCAGGTGGAGGCAACCTATTTGTGGTTTACTTCACGTAAGTATCTGATCTGAACTGGGTCTGCTTGCAGATATCTATGAGCGGCAGTGGCTTACCATCAAATGGACTATAAGCTCTGCTACTCCCATATAATAAAAAGAAGCAAATATTTAGGCCGTTGGCTTAGCAAAGTCGTTTTGTAGCTTATCTTAAAACTCCTGTTATCTAAACTGTCGTAACTTGCTCCTGAGACGTCCCAGAGGGAGGTAAAGGAGTAGGGTTAAAACATTGAATTATAAGATCCGTTTATTTTTGAGATAAATTTTAAAGTTGATTTTAATATTGACATTGATTTTAATTATAAATGTAATATAATTTAATTATTCTACTATTGGTATGTAATTTTAGAAACACTTTATGGTGACAAGCAGTTTAAAAATATGGGAGATTCAACAAATCTTACTACTTAAAATGCCAAATCCACGTAGCAGGATGTATAACTTATTATTAACACAATAATTTGTTTATAAAGTCGGGTGAATAAACAAATAAAAAAACCAAGTGATAAAATTACACAAATTATTGATAATTACATCGGATCTCCATTTTTAGTATAAGGTAAACTTGTTTAATTCGTACTCCCGACTAAATCGTACGTCCACCACCTGATAATAGTAATGGCCTTATAATTCTTGTTACGCTGCGCCAGACAAACATATTAAACGCACGCTTCTTAGATTAATACATAGAAAAAAATATATATTTTGCCATTTTATCGAATACTAGTCACTCATCTGTCGACATTCGACCGTAATTCAGCTGAAAAACTAAAATTGATATTGTCCAAAGTGTACCTCTAAAATTGTATTAATGTTCAAGCTTTTACAAACACCCGTTATAGGAAAAAAACGGTTTAACGGACTAAACTGCATTTAAAACCAATGTCGGGTCTTTTAACAGAGGCACCCGACGTTTTTGACCTTATGAGTTTTAACGTATTACTTTGTTTACTACACATGTGTTGGTGTCAAATGCATGGTAGTATTAGGAATGTGTTTAAATTGATTTTATGTAATTTTTATACATTATTATAAAAACTGAAGTAACTCGTCTATACTCCTCCATCCGCGTAGTTTTCTTAATAACAAATCCCAGGTTTTTTATTTACGATGTATACATCCTCCTGCATATTTTCTTTTAAACTGAGAGATAAATTCGTTTATATAAAATTTTGTTTGTGGCTGTATTATATTTTTATCCCAAAACAAAGTTAACTCCGTTAATAATATTATCAAAGATTAAACATCTGGTTCGGTTTTCGTTTTATGCCCCGAGACTTTATTTCCTTCGTGTCTTTTTGAATGTATTTTCATATCAGTTTACCGTTTAACCCGCTATAAACATCTTTCATAGAATTTATGGCATATTGGTGCGGTTTCGTTCAGGAAAATAGCAGGAATTTCGTTTGCAGTTCTACTGACAAGGCGAAATGGAATCAATAACGTGTTGTACAACTACAACAAATATTATTTTGTAGCTTGTGACTCGAACTTTAAAGGTGGTAGAATGTTTTTTAGACCAGTAATGTCCTTATGCTTGAAACTTATCCTTTCTATCAGAAGGTCCGAGGTTCAAACCCTGGCATGCACCACTGATTTTTTAAAATTATGTGCGTATTATTAATTAATTATCACTGCTTTTCGGTGAAGGAAAACATCGTGAGGAAACTTACACACCCGAGAGTTGTTTTAAAAAAAAGTTCTCGGAGGTGTGTGAAGTCCACCAACTCGAACTTGGCCAGCGGGGTGGACTATAGCTTAAACTCTCTTATTCTGAGAAAAGACCCGTGCCTCGCAGTGGGACAATAATGGGTTGACGAGAGAATGTTTTTATAATTAAATTAAGTGTGGTATTACCCAAGGTATTATACTAATCTGAGGCGTTCCAAATTAGTCCTGCGGGGTAAGAACACTTCTGCGGCCAATCTTAGTTGAGACTAACTTTAAATGGGATTAATTATATTAGTAGACCCGGGGCACAATGGCTATTAACCATAAAAGTAACTATGTGCTTCTTGGCAACTTTTATAATATAAAATTAGGACGAAAACTAGAAACTTTGGTAAGTATGTATCAAATAAGTCTAGAGAAATGTAATAGAACATAATTATTTTTGAGCCTTATTATTTGAAAGGAATTCTGTTAGGATAACACTTAGTTGAACTTCGGACGTTTTGTTTATAAATAATTTAGCATTAAACGGATGGATGCTTGTCTACATACTATTTTTCTACGTTTACTATACTGAGAATCAATAGTGTAAATAAAATCATTTCCAGTTAGAATTAATGTAGTTTGACCTGAGAGGTACCACCGCCACACCTATTTCTGGACTAAAGCAGTTCTTGCGTTTTGATGGAATGGTGTGGTTGCCAGCACACTTTTATATGCGACACCTATCTTAATCTTCAGGAGTAGCAACGCATCTCTGATTGACATCAAGTAAAAACCAAGTTTCATATGAAGTTGCTTTCTGATGTCCATGGGCGACAGTGTGCTATCAGGTGTACTATCAGGTGGACTGCTATTTCAATCTCATAAAAAACAGTAAAATATACTTCAATAAAAAAAATGTGTGCGTGTACTAGCGTACACTCGTAAGAAGTGAAACTTCTTTATGACGTTATTTTTCAAAAAATAATTTACTATATGCAACTTTACAGAAATTGGTTAAATAAAGTTAAATTAGATAAAGTTTAATAAAAGGCTTTTATTAAACTTTATCTAATAATCTAATCTATAATAATCTATCTAATATCACGCGTGGTAGGGATAAGAAAAAGATGGCGCGTAACGGAAAAAAAAGATGGCGCGTAACGGAAAAAAATGGTGCGTAACGAAAAAATGTTACACTAATTTTTTTTCCAACCCCGATAAAGAAGTTTCACTTCAAAAAAGCACCATATCCATAATAAGACACCGAATCCGCAATACTGAATTTATTCCATTAAATATGTAGGAAGCCTTGACCTCTATGCAATATATTTTACGTAACAAATCGTGATTAGATTGAAGTCAGCTTTGTATTCAAAAAGCCGCGTAGAAATCATCCCGCACCGCAGTAATATATTTCGTCGCTTAATTTAAAAAAGCGGCGGCAAATAAATGAGTTTTATTTAGGAATCGCCATTTTATAGTCACATACGATATTTGCATTTCTAAGTATTTATAGCACACAAGAATTAGTACACAAAGACTTGAAAGACTATCGCCTCACCGGGGGTTGAATTTGGAACTCGGCGTTGCGCCATGTTTCGGTTTGACGACTTTGCCATGTGAGTATGTCTCTAAATTACGATACGTGATGTGTCGTTCCCTAATCGCTAAATTACTCATTCAATTCCACTGACAATCGAGACTGATTGACAACCCAATTCAGGTGCCAACTAACACCAGGAAACTACGCGATTCGGAATTCGCACGAGAGGAAAATTTGCATTACCGAGTCGTGTCAACTTCGACACATTCGAATCGATGTCGTTAAGCTTCCAATACCTTAAGATTAACTGTTTCCAGTGACACCAAATGAAAAATGACAGTTATTCCTTTTTTTTACTGCAAAAACACAGGGTAAATACCCATGTGTACTACAGAAACCTAAATTTGTCATTTACATGCGTGCTTTGTCAGGTAATGATGCCCTACATATTACCGTTATAGTAATTACCCGCTTTATTTTGAGTTCGGTAGTTTTTCATGTAATGTGCCTTTTCTTAATCGTTACATTATTAATACAGTTCCAGTGACAATCGAGAATGATTGACAACCCATTTCACCAATTAACACCAGGAAACTACGCTATTCGGGATCACACGAAGGGGAGATTTTCATTACTGTCTCGTGTTGACTTCGACTCATTCATTTTGAATTTTTGATATCATTAAGCTTTCAATACGTTAAGATTAACCATTTTAAGTCACATTAAATGAAAAAGACAGGAAAAATCTACTGCAGAAACAGCGAGTAAATGTATAATTAATCATTAATATGAGACCCTCGCTGTGGATCGAAACTGAACCTTCTACATATTACCATTTGGTACCTACTTTGCTTCAGGGGCGTCAAATTGATATGTGATGTGCTTTTTCTTAATCGTTAAATTATACATACAGTTCCAGTGATAATCGAGATTGATTGACCACCCAATTCAGGTGCCAAATAACTCCAGGAAACTACGCGATTTAGGATCGAAGGAGGTAAAAATTTTGCTTTACCGAGTCGTGTTAACTTTGACACATGCAATTTGATGTCATTAAGCTTTTAATGCCTTAAGATTAACTATTTCCAGTAATACTAAATGTAAAAAGGATGAATACTCATACCTATTACAGGAACCTAAATTAATCATTTATATGTGGCATGAGGCACCTATGTAAATGAATTTGCATTCGCTGGTGGTCGAAGCCGGAACCTTCTACGTATTACCATTGTGGTACCTGATTTGATTCAGCGGCATCAAATTGATATGTTATTTGCCCTTTCTTGATCGTTAAATTACACATTCAATTTCAGTTACAATCGAGACTGATTGACAACCCAATTCAGGTGCCAAATAACACCAGGAAACTACGCGATTCGGGATCGAACGAGGGGGAAATTTGCATTACCGAGTCGTGTCAACTTCGACAGATTCAAATTGATGTCATTAAGCTCCAATGCTCTTAGGACTTACGTTTACAAGTAACATCGAAAGGGAAATATCTATAAGGGAAACCTAAATTTATCATTTACATGTTTGCGTGTACCTTCTGTATGTTACCATTTAGCTAAGCATGAAATCTAATTTCGAAATAGATTTGGGGTACAACCCATTATTGTCTCACTGCTGGGTACGCGTCTTTTTTGAGAATGAGAGAGTTATAGGCCATTGGTGGACTTCACACACCTCCAAGTTTTTTTTTAAAGAAACGGGTGTGTATGTTTCCTTACGATGTTTTCATTTACCGAAAAGCAGTGTAATTAATTTCCAATACACACATAAATCAGTGGTGCGTGCCTGGGTTTGAACCTCTAACCTGCTGATTGAGAGGACAAGTTTCAAAGCCATACCGCTCGAAATAGACATACTTTAACCATTACATCGAATTAAATAGCGTATTCGTGGAAATGCTAATGATGGCTTATTGGTTTAAATTGCAACGTTTTCCGCCTACGGTTGACGGTTTCTGTTCTAAACACTTCTAATAATTTGAAGAGATAACTTACGAGTATTAGCAATTTGAGACTCGCCTGGAAATAACTCTCAAAATACTTCTAAAAGGTGTATGCTAATATTATCTTTAAAAATACACTTGGCCAGTGGTGTGAAAAATGGCCTAAAACCTAGCACCACCGAATTTATCTTTGTAAAAGAGGGACAAAATTAGTTAATTTTAAAGTTTCAAAAGCTAAGATTACTATCGCCTCTCTGTTGTTTGATTACTGGCCAGATAAACATCAATAAGTATTTGGGCTTAAATCTGCATGAATTTTGACTTCGTTCGCTGAATACTTTGCCCATTTTCTTATAACAATCATACAAAATCTTAGGTACGTAATGAAACCATATTGACTAGCTCCTAACTTGGTAGCTTTAATTAGAAATTACGTAAGTGGAACGTTGGAACGATCCTCGTACAAAATTAATGTTTAATTATGTTGAAGGTGAGCGTACTTGATCGTATTTTTGTTCCTTAATAAAACCATTCCCATTTTAATATAACAAATGACGTTAATTGGACGACTAAACGTAGAATAAAAGTGAGAGGTAAGGAATAAATGGCCACTCACGTTAGGGTTCCGTGCCTTTATTACGTAGTTACGTGCCTGCACGAGTCTAATAGTTTTTTAAATATAATTATCGTTTACGTTTTTGTCAATGATTGCAATGTTCATTGCAAGGAAGAACCGAAAACGAAAACGTAAACGTGCAAAGTCCCTTTTTTTGTGACGGTGAGGAAACCTTCAAAAGGTACACCGAAGCCTTGGGAGAGACTCCGGGTTATGTGGGATTTTTACCTACTAAAACCTCCTCGGCGGCGTTCCTCTGCGCTAGCAGGGGACCCCGGGATCTCCAACGGAACGCACCGGTGCCCCTTAGCGCGGGGCCTCTTACGGGCTCATCTCTTGGGGAGCGTGACTGTCCCCTACGCCTTCCGGTGTACGACTACATGCAGCCACATATGCTGCTTTCTTTCCAGGCGTTGTTGGTTAGGCGGTTAGAGCTCCCAGTTTAGCCGCCCGCAAACTCAAAAGCCCCGTTTTAGTTGCCTCTTACGACAGGGGATACCGTAGCCGTATTCTACTCCCAGACTACAGGGGGCAAACGTGTAATGTACCTATTGCAAATTATGGACGTAAACGTTTGTTTTAAGTTAAAACCTTGTACGAAGAGCACAAACGACAAACAACATTTTTAGGCAACATGCCTTAGAATTATTTCAATTTTTAAAAGTGTCTTCTTCTCTCTTCTTACATATTCACGTTGGTAAGGGGAACGTAGCTTGAAACATCATATCCCTTTCGCACCTTATGTAGAATTTACATATAAGCATGTGGTACATAACGATTTATCATACCGTAATTTGCGACTCCATTCTCACAATAAAGTAAAAGCATTCATGGGGTTTCCTTTGTTAAAATATTTTTTCTTCAATTACTTCAACTTCTAAGATTCTAACATCAGATATTTATGTTTAAGAAACGCCTGTGAGTAGTCAAAAGTAGCCACTACCTGCTACTATTGTACCAATCCGTAATTCTTTCGTGTGTGTTATCAAAATCAGAACATTGAGCCGCACGAAATAAGAAAATAAATCCCCAGAAATCCTTTCGGAACTCGTAACAAAGGAAGATTAAGTAGAGTTGTAATAACATATAGTGGTATTATTCGTGAACGAAAGCTTTTTACTTGGAAGCAATTTCTCATTCATACGTATGGGGCTTCTTAGCGAGGTATTTCTGATATTTTCCTTGAACAAATGTTTATGAACTACGTCTGTTGTAACGCACAAGTTGCGTGTGTAACGTGATTGTAAGAAATTTATCAGGCGTCGTATAAGTACATGTATAAAGAGTATAGAAATAGTGATTAGTAATCCTAATAGTACTCCAGCCTATTACATTATGAGTTTAGGTGTCAAATCCGATGCACTTTCGATTTTCCCATACTTATTAGAAACAAATGCATCTAAGTGAAGCAAAAGATTGCAAAAGTTCTTTAAAATGAAAGTGCTTGAAAAAGTCTTATTAAGGGTGTATGAAATCTGCATGGGGTATATAAGTGAGGAAAGTTGATATGAAGGGTGTATGAAGTATAAGCTAACACTCATTCTAAGAGGTCTATACCTAACATTGGATCATTAAAGAGGGAATATAATCTCATTTTCTATTTATAAAGCACTTAAGAAATAGAAAATGTAGTTTTTTATGATGACCTAAAAATCTTTCAGATTGCCAGTTAAAATATTTTTCCTCATCTACTACCGGATGAGAACGTGATCTCAACTAAGAAGAAAAGGTGAAATGTATTCATAATTTTCCGAGTGGAATTAATTATACCACTCTTATAAAGTGGTAAACTAGGTTATTATGTCAGGAAAATCTCAGGAATAATCTTGAAAAGAACTGGATCAACTATAACATTTACCTGTAGGTATGTACATGTTTGAGTGTAAATAAGAAAATAGGGTAGATGAGGGTAAGATGGTAGTTTAAACGAGGTAGAATCCTTTGATTCGACTTTAGAGGCACCACTGTGAAATATATTTCCTTACTAGTTGACCCGGCGAACTTCGTTCCGCCTAAATAATGATAACTTTTTTTATTACGGATGACTGAGAGTGTTATAAACGTAATAGTAGACAAATATAATCAGAAAGTTTCGAACTGCTAAGCTATCGGGAGTTACCTGTGTTATTGTGAGTCAACCATAAAAGATGGACATATGCTGTCGTGGGATATTTTTTATATAATTTTAAGAGGTTATTGCAGCTATAGCGGGACATAGATTAGATATAGGGGGATATAGATTAGAGTTTCGCACTTCATTTTAAATAACGGGAATAATAATAAATAAAATAATAGAATAATGACAGTATTTTTTTGTATTATTTAACAATTTTTAATAATATATTGTTTGATTGATTCTAATGTTAAATTTTATTATTGATTTACAATTAATTAATTTATATAGATATTTTGACATTTTGTAACTTTTTGTATTATATATTATAGTTTGTCTTTACCATTTAAATGATATTTGCATGCCTAATAGGTAAATAAGAGGACTTAAAAATTTATGTAACATAAAATTGTACCTTATTTTGGCAAATAAAGATGATTATGATTATGATTATAGAATAAGAAATCAACAGCTGCAGTCGCGCGGCTGACGCGCTGCTGCCGCACTGCTTACGACCTAATGTGAAGGCGCCCTTAAACGCTACTGTGTTCTGGTCCGAAGGGTGTGGTTAATGCGACATCCTTATTAGAGGCGTTACAACTTAGTCCTTAGGAGTGGTGCATAAGCGGGCAACGCTAGGTATTAATTTTATCTAATGATCAAAACATATCATGGACGACAGTGATCCCTTACTACCATTCCGACTCATGCTCGTTTGCCACTTCTAAATTATATCAAGAATCAAAAGAACATGAGTATTTTTTTAATATCACTGTTGTCAATAAACATTATCATCAAGTGCTTATTGTGACCCTAGGAGTGGGCATACAAATCTGTGATCGACTTCAAGAAGAACCGGTGGAGGTTGGTCATAAGTGGCCAAGACCTAAGAAAAGAGAAACTAAATCCACCTTACATTTCCTATTATCTGTTATAAGTACGTTATTTAAGATAATTCAACGCTGAAAGTACGTATAAACGCCGATAAGTCCACAAGGTCAGTTAGTATTTAATATCTCAATAATTAAAATCACTCAAAGTATCTGTTAGCTAACGGACAAGCTAGAAAAATACTAAATAATCTGTTAAAAATCGTTTAAAGTTCAGTCTTAAATAAACTTTAGTGGGATACTCAATCAAGATTGCACCGTACCTTTCATAGAAACGCATAACTTTGGAGAACTTTCATAATTTCCTTAATGGAGCTCTTCGGAGAAAAGCCTTAAAAGTTTTCCTTGTCTCAGGTGAGTTCAGAAAATCGTAGAGGAACTTTTATTTGTCATTATTTATGTATTGTAGAGCAGTGATAGCCTAATGGTTAAAACTTGCCCTCTCGATCGGGAGGTCCGAGGTTCAAACCCAGGCATGCACCACTGATTTATGTGCGTATTATACATTAATTATCACTGCTTTTCGGTGAAGGAAAACATCGTGAGGAAACCTACACACCCGAGAGTTCTTTAAAAAAAAAAGTTCTAGGAGGGTGTGAAGTCCACCAATTCGCACTTGGCCAGCGCGGTGGACTATGGCCTAAACTCTCTCATTCCGAGAGAACACCCGTGCCCAGCAGTGGGACAGTAATGGGTTGACGACGAGGACGATGTATTGGAAAAGATACATAGAGCAATTTATAGAAAAGTTTTTCCGGACTTTTATTCCGAAAGGTTTTATAATTATGTTTGTACAGATATTAACGCTCGTTTGAAATTTACGACAAATATTTAATTTCGGTGCGGGTATTTACAAAGAGCGGTTTTTAACACTGATAATTTGACCCACTTTCAATGATTGTGGTTACGCCGAAAATAAATATAAATCCAGCGATTATATTGTTTTAAAATCATTTTCAATCATTATATTTTTGTTTTATTACTTTATAATGTAGAAGAATGAAAAAATAAATATTATCAACAACGGCTTATCAGGCTCTCAAATTTTAATGAAATCTATGCATTTTTTAAAGTTATGAATGTAGCTTAATAATTGGCAAACACGTCTAATAATACTAATATAATTTTAGCGTGTACTAATAGGTACTTATTAATACAAATCTATTTAGAAGGCTTCTGTACTGTTATTACATCGTTATGGGCGGTATTGCAGCTTATCTAGTGATTATTTATCACTAGATAAGTTGTAATACCGTTAGTTTCTTTTATCGTTAGTACATATTAAAAGATTTTTTTAAATTCCAAAGATTTTTTTAAATTATTCCCTCGCTTATTAAACGATTTGAACATTTATTTTTATTTGATATGTAATGTTCGTCTGCTAGTGATACTTCTAAGAATAAATTTTATAGGCATTTAGCTTTGGCTATCCTTAAATTTTATGTATTTAAATTTAATATATTTGAAGAGGGTTTATAAAAATATAGTTATGTCTTTTCTTCTTAGTGAGTGTAATATGTTATTATGCGTAAGAAAGATAGAATTGCCTACAACAATATAAAAGTATACGCTAAGTTTGAATAGACGGATATTTTTCAAAATACTTGAAATATGAATTTCGCTATATTTCATCTCCCGGCGAGCGAATCATATGACTCGGGTTGGCGTGTCGCCAAAAACCCGCGAGGACTCGCTACACAACACCAACTTAGTATTTGTGATGCTATTCAACTGCCAAACTAGCTACATCCTAATGATATAGTGTATTTTACTACATTAGCCCAACAATGGATACATATTGCACTACACCTACAGGAATTAACCTACGACGAAACAGAACAATGTCTGCATACATAATTCAATATATATACTATTATAACTCATACATGTACATTCACACACAGACACACGCGCGCATACGCATGCAAGCACGCGCGCGCGCGCGCTCTAACACACACACACACACATTTAAAATAATGTAAAATAATTATACTTTAATCTGTCTGTTAAATAACACATGTATTATGTCTTGGTGGATGAGCGGGGTACCTGTAACACAGGTCTCGTACCTAGTACAGGGCTTTTGCGACTTGTTCAATGTGAATGTGTTAAATCAATAAAATATTTTTATTTTTTATTTTATAAGACAGCCCACATACAGTATAATGTTATTAATATTAGAAATGCGAAGGTTTGTAAGGATGTATGTGTGTTTGTTGTTCTTTCACGCAAAAAGTAACATACTAATCTCGTCCGCAAGTGTAGAAATCAGAAACCGGCTTCAAATAGGAATCTAATCGTATTCGGGGTTGAATAAATGTCCATGGGTAGCAGTGGCCTCTTACTAACAGGTGAACTGCATGCTCGTTTATTGGTTTTATATTAGAAATAAAACACGTCGAAAATTGTCATTAACTGCCTACTCATTTATTGCTTTTCTAACAAACTCCTGATAAATTACGGCACCAGTTTGAACATAAACTTTCTGCAAAAGATCCGTGTAAAACGAAGCAGTCACAAAACTTGTCAATGACACTATCGACTTCAAAAGTTGTGGAGTTAGTTATATTTCACCTTTACACAAGTGAGTTGTACGACTGGCGCCTCGCCAAACAGCCCGTGGGACGGGGAACAACGGACGAGGATATTTGTGATGTTATGAACACTTTTTATGTCACAGATAACCAAAGCTGAAAAATAAGCATATAGGTATCTCGGCTCTCGTCAATCCATTATTGTTCCACTGCTGGGCACGGGCCTTTTCTCAGAATGAGAGAGTTTAGGCCATAGTCCACCGCGCTGGCCAAGTGCGAATTGGTGGACAATAAATAGTATAAAGATACTTAACGATTAATTTCTATTGCGTAAAGTTATTCTGATGTTCGATTCATTTGTTTTGTTTCACAGTTCTTATCCATTTTTGGGTGTTTACTACTACTGTACTACTGAGTCCAGTGATAAATGATATCAGTGGTAAGTAGCAAAGTAATAAGTCGCTTAAATTTACACATGATATTTCTCAAAGTTATTACTTTCGGAAATTCGCGAATTATTGACTCTCATCTGTTGGTGATAACCAATAAACATAAATTAGGGGTAAGCAATTAAATAAAAAAAATACAGATACATTCTCCCTGAGAATATAGTTGTAATTGTTAAATGTAGTGGTAGAACTAAAAACTTTCGTTTCGTATAACGAGGCCGACTGGTATTGAAAGCTTTGAAGAGCAATAGTTTAAATTTCTACTCTAAACAAGTGAGCTACTATGCCGACTGGCGTCACGCCAAACACGCCACGACTGTCGAGAGAATTGGGAAAAATGAACACCAAAGCCATATTCGTGATGCTATTTGACTGCGTCTCTTTCATGGAACTCTGAAGCAAAGCTTATTTATAATTTTCTAAGTTAAGTAATAAATCTTTCAAAGCTGAAAAGAAGAAGCCGTATCTATCGTAAATGCTGCAAGAAACTAAAAATCCGTGGTACTAAGCTTTGAAAGAACGATTAAATCAATACCCACTGCTATTAGCTAGAACATTTTATGATATTAAAAATAATAGATATAAATTTTAATATACAGGAATATTACATTAATACAACTTCCAGTACTGAAAGTCTAATAGGTGTTGTTAGTGTAGCGGTGATGAAACGGTGGTCACTTGTCCAGTATGAGCGGTTAGGGTAACATATTCAGTCTGAAGTCAAAACTAAGAATTTGAATGTTGCTTGGTCGACATTTAAATCCAAAACTCTTTGCGTGTTAAACCTCATAACCGTGCCACATGGACCATCCAGTTTTTCGGATTCCTTAAAAAAAGAAAGAAAACACTTTACAAATATAAATAACAGTCGGGGTAAAATCTGTTTATTTCTGCTTATTTCCCAACCCAAATCTAACAATATCTTTAAATAATCTAAAACGATAAAAAAATGGTGTTAAAAAACGAAAAAATCGTGTTTGATTCGAGCTTCTGAACTCTTTCGAGTATCCGTATTGTTGGAACTCGTAAAGGGGTTACCGAAAACGGTCGAATTTCAGCAGCGTTCCAGTTTATTAGTTGCGATTCAAAACTCTCCGAAAATCCCGAACTACATAAAACAACATCATTGAGTCTGTTTTCCTCGGGAGTTTCGGGAAATACGTATTACGGGAATTTAAGTTACGTTTGGGGTACAAAGCCGACCACAATTTAGCTGTGCGGTGTTCAATAACTTTTTTACAGTGCATATTGTAATATATTTTAAAATGAGGTGTTATATATTTTTATACTAGGTATACAATCTATAATCAGTCATTTAACAAATTTATATTAAAAGAGTTTTGTAAACCAAGCATTTTAGTAATATATGCAAGGTGATAAAAAGTAAAGGGTTCTACCAGGGAGGTGGTAGAACCCTTTTGGTGGAAGGGCTGAAAAGGTGAAAGGTCGCTGGAAAGGTGGATGGTCGACTCACTAGCATATGTGTTGACCATGTTAGACCTTTGTAGTAGCGGATTAGCAACGTAACTGTGATTAACTTCAGTTAGAGCCTTTGTTCTACATTTTTTTTATCAGGTATCTGAATGATGAGTTTTGATTATTGTTCTGGGTCTGGGTGTTCGTGTATTAGTATTTGTGTGTGTCCATGGCACCCAAGAGAGAAAATCCTACTGTAGGGCTATGAGTCTTTTATTATCATGAATATTATTATTATTTTGTCTTATTGAAGTAGTAAACGAACATGCAGTCCACCTGACGGTAAGTGGTCAATGCCACCCATGGACTGTAAGAAACTTCAAATAGAACATGGGTTCTATCTGAAGTCAATCAAAATAAAAGTGTGCCGGCAACCACACCCTTCCATCGAAACGCAAGAAATGCTTCACACTAGAAATTTTATACTTTAACTTATATTTTAAAAAATCCTTTTGCATTTAATATTTTTCTTAGAAAAACGTCTAATTTGATACCGTTAAGAACATAAAACGTATTTAGTCATCTTTATTGTATTAAGAATGACTTGATCGAGCTAATCATGTTATTTTAACGAAAAGTGTATACAAAATTTCAGTTCCAACTATCGGAGTTAACGAACTTAAAATTCAGTTGCAAAATAAAACTCAATTACATATGAAGTAACAAGGCAAGTTTAATGAAAGCTTATTAAAAAGAATAAAAATGCCTCATAAGACATAATTAAGCCTAAATTTGTAACAAAGTTTTAGAAATACAATTGAAAAATAAAAATACATGAAAAATTAAAATATTCAGAAGCGGTTTTTGCACAAGACAGTTTACACCGCAAGCTGTAGAGATTTTGTTTTATGATACGTGTGTTAAGTGTTTGTGCACGCTTTATTGCCTACTTTTTTATATATTTCACAATACTTAAATATAAATAACAAAAGTTCTACCTTAAGTAGCTTATGTTTTGCGGTCACTGGTAAAAAAATGTGAGTATTATTTCACTTTTATACAGATTATATATACATATAGCATGTAACGAAATTATTTTAATGATATCTGCCTGAAAACTCATTATATAACAATGTATCGCGATTATTATCGTAGCAAAGCCGTAGATGATACTCGTGTGTCCAAGACTTTGCTATAACTATAGCAGAGTCCTGGACACACCAGTATCATAACTATACCCGTATTACGAGTTTCTACTGAACTACGAGTACTCTAAACAATCGTTGTTTTCATGTTTGATCATCGTTGCCGAAAACGAAAACGTAGATAGAAGAAACGTAATAAACTTGTACTGAGCGCACTGGCAGTTCAGAGGAAAACTGTCTTTTAGATAGATTTAGATTTCGAGAGGTGTTTAGTTCTCTTACTCCAAAGTTTTTATGTGTATCAGATGACCTTAAGTAATTGCATTTAGATTAGGGGGCAACAGCTCTTCCTCCCCCCTGCAATGGTAGCCGTAATTGCGTAGCGCTTTGTTAGCATGTTCGCGTTACATCATGACGTGCCACTTATGCGTGCGATAGGCGTCGATCATTCCAAGTTCTATGAGATGTAGGCCACTTTATTGACGCATAAGCTTACACAGCGATAACGTATACTGGCGTTAATCGCTTGTTTTATATCTATACTGGGCTATACCCGTGGCTTCGCTTCCTCTAGTCATCTCTACCATAATAATGATTATCTTATATGTTAATCGACATCATAAAGTATGTGTGTGCCGTATTTAAGCGACAAACACGCAATTACAATATTATTAAAACTACGAGTATTATGTAGCTGTTGATTGTAGGAGTCCCTGGCAGATTATAATACTCATGATTGACTTCATACAGAACCCTTTTTCTATATGAAGTTGCTTATTACTTAACGAAAGTACGTAATAAACTTGTTTATTATTTACCGAAAGTACGAAATTCCATCCCTTTTTAACGTCCTTGACATAAAATTTTACACTTGTTCTCTGAACACTTCGACATTTTTGTCGTGCGTATAGTTCGACTAGCGACGCTGCACTACTTGAAATGAGTGCTCAATTTTGTAATTGAGCGCTCCTTTTCTCCGGATAGTTTTAAGACGCTGAATGTGTATCTTAGGTTTTTCTATATCGATGACAGCATTTATAATGTAAGGAAAGATACTGGAGCTAACTTGTATTACCCATGTAAAAACAAGATGAAAGAAAAAAAGATATACAAAGAAAAAAGACAAACCCACTGAGTTTCTTGCGGATCTTCTCAATTGAGGTCGTATTCCGATCCGGTGGTAGTGTAAAAAAGTATGTAACTGAAAATTTGTAAGCGCCCCCGTAGACCTATGCAAAATAGAGACAATTTATTTCATTTCATCAGGTATAATATATACTCGTTTGCTACTTCAATCTTATTTAACGAGTAGAAAAGAAAAACATAACTTTGCCGTTAACTAGGTTACGCTAATAATATTATTAGCACTTTATGATACTAACGCGACTATTATGCTCTCTCAGGATTAGCCAGCTTTTAGCAAATTACATAAGTTGCTTCATTATGAGTCGTAACTCATGACGATTGTGAGAACTGTCATGGTAGGCTGTTACGCGTAAAACTTTTGGGTTATAAATTATTTATAAATAATACTATTTATAGCAAATTTCAATTCACTAACAATAAATCCTTTGTTGAGGTTAAAGAGTCTTTATTTCCAAAAAGAACATTGTTCACTTAAATGGAAACTTAAATAATTAATTCACTTAAAAGCTATTAAACACTTTTGAGCATACATGAGCGTATTTAGTAGGTACTTAACATTTTTTATAATTTAAATTATAAGAATCGAATACATGTACTTAAGTATACATACAGTAAGAATACATGTACAGCATAAAGTTATGATAAACAAGCACATTGTAACATAATTTTGCGTGTTGAACATTGTCGGTAGGCAGATAAGCATACCGCTAAGCACAAATAAAAGATGTAACTTATTAGGGTTCCGTACCCAAAGGGCAAAACGGGACCCAACTACTAAGACTGTCTGTCTGTGCCTGTCTGTCCGTGTGGCCGTCGGTCTGGCTGTCTGTCACCAGGCTGTAGCTCATGAACCGTGATAGTTTAAGACTGTGTCCCCAGTAGGCAATTAGCGGCGTACTGAATTTGCGGCGTATCGGTTAAGCACGGCTTTCCATATATTTGAAATGGAGTGTCGAAAGTTTGCTACTTTGCAATCACTTTACGCAGTTTGCACTTTACAGTGTACAGTGAGCGCAACTAGCAAACTTTGGACACTGCACTTCAAATATATAGCAGGGCGTACTAAACCGGTATGTCGCAAATTCAGTCCGCCGTGAACAGTTTGCCTACTGGGGACACAGCCTAAGATTTGAAATTTTCACAGATGATGTTACTGTTGCCGGTGTAACATCAAATGCTCAAAACAAATTAAAAAATATTTAAGGGGGGATTCCATATAACAAACGTGTTTTTGTTTATAATACGGAACTCTTCGTGCGCGAATCTGACCCACACTTGGCCGGTTTTTGAATTAATTCTCACTTATGTGTATATTGAAAATATTAAGAGCAGTAAGTAATAAGTAAAACATACACAATTCCCATAATAAACGTATGTGACCAATTTTATTTAATTATATGAAATATCATCATCAATAGTTGATCCAGACATTTATTATTCCGGACATCCAGTGGAAATATCCATAATTTATTCGATTGGCTTATTGACTTTATAAAATGAAAATCGAATATTTTGCGATACTCGTTTAATCTCCTGGCTCCACTCTCTTCGGTCACGTTTACCACGGTAATACGTTTCCCTTCTGTTTATCAAGGGCAGATTTGACCAGAAAGGGCAGATTTTGCGTCAAAAAGCAACTATAATAATAGACATATTTCCTCAAAAATTTCGGCCTTATAACTTTTATAAGATTTTATATATCATAAACACACATATAAATAGACACCAACACACCCGCTTTTTACACTCATAGCACCACAGTAGGATTTTCTCCTGTGTCGTGGGTACCATGGACACACACAAGACGAATACACAAACACCCAGACCCAGACCAGGAATCTAAACTCATCATTCAGATACCGGGCGTCATTCAGATCTGGCCGGGAATTGAACCCGGGACCCATTGCGCGTCAGATTGGTATGGTAACCGCTCCGCCACGCGGGTGGTCATCAACAGAAACATGTTATTTTAGAATACATTCAATAAATTACAAGATGTCATGACATTATACTTTAACAATCTGCAATTCAAATTCTTTCAGCATTGAACAAACAAGCCAAGAAAAGCTACATAAAATATACTATATCTGAATGTAATGAGACAGTACTCGCATGTTATCTGGCAAGGGCGGGCGTATGAATAGGCTTTGTGTTGGCAGAAGAAGGTATGAGTAGATCGATGCGTACGGTGTCTCAGCTCACAACACGCTACGACGTACAAGGAATAATCTTGAACTAATGAGACTACGCTGTTCTACAATTCGCAATCACAATGCAGTATTTGCAAAATTTTAGTTTAAGACTTTAACAAATAAGTGTGTTTTTAAATCTCCAGTTCAACAAATTGATAGTGCAGTAAAATATATATGGTTAGATAACCACATATTTTTTAGTAAAAACATGTAAACGATGAATTATATAATATATTTTTAAGACTGTTATTTTACACTCTTGTTGTATTAGAATAGAATAGAATAGAATACTCTTTATTGCACACTATAACACATACAAAAATAACAATAACATACAAAGTAGATCTGTAGTATGCAATAGGCGGTCTTATCGCTAAGCAGCGATCTCTTCCAGACAACCTATGCATGGAATTGGGAAAGATAACAGGAATGAAGAGTGGGAAGTGCCGCCCATGGACATCTCTAATAAACTTTATACAGAAAAAAAGTTATATTTAAAATCAATCAGATGCTTTACTATTCTCAAATACTGACATGGCATATAAGTTGAGCCGGCAACCACACGCAGTGTACCCCGGTGTAGCGAACCATACGGTAATACCCCGAATTTACGTTATAAGTGAAACTGACTGATAACCGCGTAAGTCGGGGTACAAGAAATACGCAACACAAAAGAAAATGTAGTTGTCATTCAAGTACCTACATAGTCTTATTATTCCACACTCTTATTTAATAGTGTAGGATAGTAAGGCTATGTAATCAATAATATAGACATAGTGTGACGCAGCTAGCACTCAATAAAATACAAATTGAGGAGATTAAAAAACCGTGTAACTCCGAGTTCGCGTAAGCCGGGGTAGCGTAAGTCGAGGTATTACTTTGTAAGCTGCAAAAATATTATTTTTTTACGCTATGCAATAAATTATTGGATTGTTTATCTATATATTTGTCTACGCCGTGACTAACTTTTAATCATGATACGTTACAATCACGTATCGTACCTTAGACACAATTTAAGTTATACAAACTTAAGTCATCAGTACTAAAGTTGTTACGGTGGTTTTATCGAAATAGAGGTCGGAGTTTATAAATTAGGTTTGTCGGAGTCGGAATTGGACCCGAAGTAGAAACCGAATCAGGAACAAAATCGAAGGCAGAACAAACGTTTAAATTGTTCAGCGTAGGTAGCACTAATAATAAAAAAATGCAAAATAAAAACCGAGTTACGCCTTGATCGATCTCCGTTTTTAACCACACTTTCACATAAGGCGACCATCATAGTCCTCAGGAGTAGCAACGCATCTGAGATTGACTTCAGATGGAACCCATGTTCTGTATATAGTTGATTACAGTTGTCAATGGGCGGCAGTGACCACTTACCATCAGGTGGACTGCATGCTCGTTTGCTACTTCAGTCAGATAAAAAAATAACCTCCAATTTAATAAAAACGGAATCAAGGTCGGAGTCAGAAGTTCCCACTTTTCGAAATCCAAATTATTTCGTGGTGTTTCGGAATGCAGAAGCAAAAAATAAGCCGATGGACCTTGTAAAGCTGGACCTATTTCTAATTACACAGATTACCAGTCAAATAATCGCTATTTTTCTACATTCAATGGGTTCTGCAAAAACGAGACGAGTCGGGTCACCTATGGACATTTGTAATACCCGAGCAGTTGCCAATTCTTCGCTGGCTATAAAAAAGAGCTCTCTCAGCACGTTTCTCGAAGAGCCTTACTTTTATGATTATACAGTAATATAATACATGCATATGACATAATGTACCACACTGTACCTAGGACGTGACGTGAATCAGTTGTAAAGCATTCCGAGCGACGGGCGTCGAACAATGCGACTAACGATGTAGCCGGGGCATTCGAATCAACTTCTAGTGTCTGAATGACAGTGAGATATTTAGTACGTGCATATATTTTTCACAAGTTTGCCGAGAAAATTTGACATTTGCTTGCCGGCTCGTTTTTATAAGAGGTATCTTAATCGTAGGGTGTGGCAACACATTTGTTGTTGACTTCTGATTGAACCGTTGTTTCATATGACGTTGCTTACAGATGTCCATGTGACAGTGACCACTTACAATCAGGTGGACTGCATGCTCGTTTGCTACTTCAATATTATAAAATAAATAGTAATAACACAATAATATAATACACGTTACCTCATAATGAACCACACTGTACCTAGGACGTGACGTGAATCAGTTGTAAAGCATTCCGAGCGACAAGCGTTGAACAATGCGACTAACGATGTAGCCGGGGCATTCGAATCAACTTCTAGTGTCAAAATGACATTGTGATATTTAGTACGTGCATACATTTATTACACATTACTTACAGATGTTAATGGGTGGCAGTGACCATTTACCATAAGGTATAGGCCTACATTTATTACACGTTTGTAACAATTGGGTGGAAATCTTGTTTTATATGAAGTTACTTACTTAATTATGATGCCTATGATGGGTGGCAGTGACCAATTACAATAATTATTAGGTGGACTGCATGCGCGTTTGCAAGATTGAAGTATCAATCTTACAAAAAAAAAATAACACAGTAATATAATACACGCTACATCATAATGTACTACACTGTATCCAGGACGTGACGTGAGTCGGTTATAAAGCATTCCGAGCGACAGGCGTTGAACAATGCGACTAATCATGTAGCCGGGGCATTCGAATCAACTTCCAGTGTCAAAATGACATTGTGATATTTAGTACGTGCATACATTTGTCATATGTTTGCCGGAAAATTTCATATCTGGTTGCCAGCATACTTTTATATGAGGCGACAATCTCAGTCCAAGAAAGTCGCAACACTCCGTGACTTGACTTAAGATAGAAACTTTGTTCAGTATGAAGATACTTGCGTGTGTTTATTCATGACTATAATTACTTACCTTCAGGAAGTGGCCAACAAGCAGGCGATTCCGACCTGGTCGTTGGCTACTTCAATCTTTAAAAAAAAATGCAGATTTTTCACATTTTTAAAATCAATATTAATGTACTACAATAATAACTCGATAATACCTAATCATATCGTGATGAAGGAGATGTACTTGTTCTAAAATTCAAGTGTAATATGTATTATAAAAAAGAAAGAAGGAAAAATCCTCTATCCGGAACAATATAAAAAGAAAATAGTATTAAAATTTTCAGTCCATTTCATTAATCCAAAAGTGACTGCTGCACGCAATCGTGGTCGTGGAGCCTGAAACACGTGTGCGCGCAAGTGGTACTAGTTGATGCGTGCTTATGTGCGTTTAGGCTTATGTACAAGTGTGTGAGTCTACGTGAATCTTTGCTTTAGCGTTAGACTGTGTCTGTGTGCGTTTGTGAATGTATAGGTATATTAGTAGCGGCACACCCCGGCTTCGCACGGGTGTATTATTATTCTGGTTATAGTGACATAATTACTATAGTTGGACATAGAGTATCGCGAAGCTTTCTGCAGATATCGATATGAATATTGTAAAACATTTTTTGCTCCATCATCAATCGTTTCCGCAGCGTATACGGTAAAAGAATTTTTGAGCCATTTTTTTACACATTGGTTCACGTTACTAAAGATTTAGCGATAATCCCTTAGTTTTTCTAGTAATAAATATGTCTTAGGTTACTCAGTGATAACGTAGCATTCTAATGGTGAAAGAATTTTTAAATACTAAATAAATACTAAAATAATAGTTAGTTTCCCTCTCAATAATATTATTATAGATTATAGATTATATATAAGCCTACGACCTAAAATAAGTATTATTCAACACTGTACTGTATACTGTCCGAAGCACTAGTATTGTATATACAGACATACATTTATGTCGTATATCGTATTTACTATGAAGTATTAAAGCACGTAGGGGTCGCGAACGTAGTACGTGAATCTGCCAGCGCTATACGTGCCAAGAACAGGCGTTGAACAATCAGACTAGCGAAGTAGGGTATCGGATATGGGGTACGCTGTTCAATTGTTTCTAATTATAAGAGCATCTGTATACTAATACGTGAAGCAAAAACTTATGATTCGTTTTTAAGATACTTGCCGCAGACGGAGGAGTATGAAATTACGCACGGTTGTAGTTGATGTAGAGAAGGATTGCGCAATGCTAATATTTTGTTTCAAATAATGCATAAAACATACATATAATCAGCTAAAACCACATTACACACATTACCTTCCATTTGACACAAACACATACATAATAAGCGAAATAGAACAGTCTATGTCTTACTACGGCATTCCCTGCCTGTCGTAAGAGGCGACTAAAAGGGGCTTCCGGGGTTGCAGACGGCTAGAGTGGGAGCTCGAACCGTTCGGTCAGGCAATCCCAGGAAGGACGGCGGTATGTGTGGTCGCATACCGTCGTAAAGACTAGACGGTGCGGTGAGCCCAGTCGCCTATCTGGGAGGAGCCCGATGGGGCAACGGGCCCGGAGGATTCCGGTTGAAGTCGTTTCGAGATCCCGGAGTCCTCCTTTTATAGCGCCGAGGACGGCCACCGGGGAGAATTTTGGTGCGGTAAAAATCCCACATAACCCTGCGTCGCTCCCACGGCGTCGGGTACCTTTTGAAGGTTTCCCCCTCGAAAACAAAAAAAAGGGGTGCGTTCCATTACACGATCACAACCGCAGTTTTTCCCGTTCCATTAGCTTGTGAGCTTTAGTGACGTATTCTCTACTGGAACGATCATTTCTACCCACCTTGTTAGGTGGGTCGGCCTGAGCGTCGCGTGGGCATAAGTCATGAGGTCATGAGTGACGTTTTAGCCGCGACCACAACGACCGCAGTCGTCTTGTGGAACGACGTTTTGGACTTTTGGGGCGTTGTGATCGCGTTCTGGAACGCGCCCTAGGAAAACACATAACGTCAAAAATGTCGGATGTCGTCAAAAGTAATAGCGGGTCTATTGCTTTTAAATTCAGCTTAGCTAATTAAACCTCGTTTTACCTTTAACGGGTGCGTTCAAAATAACTTGTAAATTATTGCAATTAATTTAAATTTATTTATTTTAATTTGAAATTCGTATTACTTTGGACAATATGAAGTTTAGTTTTTTAATTTAAATTACGGTCGAATTTCGACGAATAGTGACGGGTGACTAGTTATGTTAGATATTCGGTTGTAATGAAATGAAATGAAATGTCTTTATTTTGTATAGGCCTGCGGGGGCACTTACAAATTGTCAGTTACATTTTTTTTTCTTAAACTACCACCGGATCGGAATACGACCTCAACTGAGAAGATCCGGCAAGAAACTCAGCGGGTTTGTGTTTTTTTCTTATTTATATTCATTTTTTTTAATATTATTACAATCATGTTTTTATTTACATGGTAATGAAAGTTAGCTCCAGTATCTTGCCTTGCAGTTCAGTAAAAGAGAGCCCTGTTTGGTAAGATACGCTACACTTTGACATTTATTAAATATACTATAGTAATGCATATTATTGCTCAGTCCCAAGCTGTTTTGTCTTCTATGTAATCAGAAATTTTATAATACGCTTTACGGCAAAGTTTAATCTTAATCAATGCTTTGAACTTATTCATTGACAAATTTCTGATTTCAACAGGAAGTTTATTATAAAAGCGTATACATTGACCCATAAAAGAATTATTAATTTTGTGAAGACGAGTAACATGTGCAGAGAGATTGTGCTTGTTCCTTGTATTTATGTTATGCGTATCACAATGTTTAGCAAAATTATTAATATTTTTCTTAACATACATCAAATTTTCGTATATAAATTGGGATACAACAGTAAGTATATTTATTTCTTTAAATAATTCTTTTAGTGAACATTTCGGACTTAGGTTATAAATGGCTCGTACAGCCCTCTTCTGCAGTATAAAGACAGTATTGAGGTCTGAAGAGCACCCCCACAGCAGTATGCCGTATGACATAATGCTATGAAAGTAACTAAAATAAACTATTCTAGCTGTTTCTACATCGGTGAAATGTCTGATTTTTTTTACAGCATAAACCGCTGAACTGAGTCTACCCGACAATTTTTCAATATGGGGACCCCATTTGGCAATTTGGCATCTAAAGTAACGCCTAGGAAGACAGTTGACTCCACAAGGTCCAAAACCGTTCCATTGAGTTGTACATTGGTTTCAACCTGCCTAACGTTGGGCAGTGAGAATTTTATGCATTTAGTTTTTTTCTCGTTAAGAAGTAAGTTATTTACGTTGAACCAATGTACGACCCTCGAGAGAGCATTGTTTACTTCGTCAAACTTGCTTAATTGTCTTTTAATTTTAAATAGTAATGAGGTATCATCTGCAAACAATACGATCTCGTGATTATTTGCTACATAGTAGGGTAGGTCATTGATATATATTAAAAACAAGAATGGTCCGAGTATCGAACCCTGTGGAACGCCCATGGTAACAGATGCGCCGGGCGATTTAGTGCCATTAATAATAACCCTTTGAGTTCTATCGTTTAGATAAGAAGTCAAAAGGTTAAGAGCTTTGTTCCTGATCCCGTAGTGGTGTAATTTCCTGACCAGTATATCATGATGTACACAATCAAAAGCCTTGGATAAATCACAAAACACGCCAAGGGCATCACGCGATCCATCCCAGGCCTCAAACACATGTTTTAATAACTGAATTCCTGCATCTATAGTAGAGCGATTCCTTCTAAAACCAAATTGTGTGTCATGAAGTATCTCATTGTCATTGAAATACTTCAACAAATCGTTTAAGATAACTTTTTCAAAAACTTTACTTAACGTGTAAATTGGTAACACTAACATGATCATTTACTGAACTGCTACATTACGCGCTGCATTTTTCTACTACATTATGTTGATTGTGTCGCGCCAAATTTAATAATTGAAATATCCTTAATTTTAATTATTAATATTTCGACTCAATAAAATAATATTAAAACAATCGTGAATACAAAGCTTCTTATTTCAACACAAAGAAGTTATATAATTTTAGCATTTGTAAATTTTCCATTACAAGTAAAAAATAAATTATAGTAAAATGAAGTAAATTCTTAACACTTTGGTTTACGTCCACTTATGTATAACAATTATATATAAATCAAGCAACAATACGTTATTTCTTCTATATAAACCAAGTTTTAAGTGTCGAGTTTAACTACGTATCAAAAGAATTAGAGGAAGTTTCACGCGCTAGATTGAGTACGGGGATGTATGGAAAACGAGTTAAATCCCAGATCAGCGGCGCTCTTTCGATGTCACGTACGCCTTAAAAATAGCCGCGATTTCTTTGTACACGGGTTTAATTAAGTATATGCATCGTGTTATCTATTAAATACTTTCGTGGATTTATAAATAAAAAAAAGTATGGCTAAAAGGCAAGAAGCCACGCACGTAAAGCCAAACGGTCGTTATTGAAAAAGAAATGCTCGTATAGCACTGGAACTCACGTACTACCACGTTCGCGACCCCTACGTGATTTAATACTTCATAGTAAATACTACATACAGTTAACAAAAAATCGCCTGTTTAACTACTACTTAGGCCATAGTTTTATAATATTTAGTACTGAGAATCACAGCGTGCGTGTGATACACATAGGTACACATAGACATAAAAAATAATAAAGGAAATTTTACGCGCTAGATTGAGCACGGGAATGTATGAACGGAAAACGAGTAAAATCCCAGATCAGCGGCGCTCTTTCTATGTCACGTACGCCGTATAGATAGCAGTGATTCTTTCATATACGGAATTTGTTAACTATGCATGATATTGTATATTACCACACTTTTGTGGATTTATTAATAAAAAACAGTTGGGTTAAGAACCAAGAATTCACGACCGTGATAACAAACGGTCCTTTAAAAAGAAAATTACTAAAGCGCTGGTTTGCTGGCACTCACGTACTAAAACGTTTGCGACCTCTACATTAACTAATACTTCAAAGTAAATGCGATACAAGACATACATATAATACAAAATAACACTATACTATTTTAATAATACTATACTTATTTTTTTAATTAATTTTCAATAATAAGTATACAGGACTACGTGCCGCAATTTGCGTTGTTATAACATATCGTGTGTTTGTGTTTTCGTCTACATATGTAGGAAGTTAAAACTATTATTTTTTAATCAAAAAGAAATATATACTCGGGCGAAACTATAGGCAGCAAATAGCTTTCTGCTACCTATGGCTTTGCCGGTGTACTTACTGTGTATGGCTATGGTGGAAAAATTCAGTGACCATCATTACATAACCCACATTTGTAATATTAATAAGTTATTACCGCAGTTTCACCTGCTATAGTGAAGTCTACCATGCCAATGAGTATCATGTGTAGCTCATAGGCAAAGCATGTACCAAATTTCGGTGAAATTGACCAGAAGATTTCTGCGTGAAAGAGTAACAAAAATACGTCCTCACATTTTTTTGCATATGAAATATTAATAACATAAAATATTATTAAAGTTTTGTAGTTTTCTTTCATAAATAAAGTTATAGCGTTGACAGAAACGCTACCGCTTACTCCTTAACATTTCAGCTGAGCTGACGTAACACGATGGATTAAAATCCAGTTACCGGAGCCAACAGCCAAGATCAAACGAGATCACACTGTATAGTGTTGTAAATGTATTTGCGGCTATATCGAAATCGAAATCATTGGTGTTGAAATCGAAGCGAATGTCCAATCAATCTGATTGATACGTTAGCGATTTGTATCATGATTCTCCGCTTTAAATAATTATTTTATTATAAACCTCTCTTTGTAAAGTATCTTGGCTGAATAGATGTCGATGACGTGTGCATTAAAAACAAACGAATGTGGTCAATGGTCATTGATATAGTTAAGATGGATGCTATTTTAAGTATCTTCTAAATACATATTATAAATGAATTTATAGTGATATTGTGATGTTAAATAAATGCATAGCGATGAGAAGATATGTTTTATTACATTTATGAGATAATTTTTTGATACTATATTTGATACAACATTAAAAATAAATCATAGATAAGTTTTTCGTTAATCCCAAAGATATTTTATAATGCTCTCAAATTTTCCCAAGTGATAAACTAATAAAACATTGAGCGCTTGTAACCGAACGAGCGTCCTTTGCTATATTCTTGACTTTGTTGTATTTATATCGTTTTTAATTGTAATTAAAATATTTAAAGTAATATTTTAAAGTTAAAATTACCGAAGAATAATGTTGGTATCTACAGATTTCAGATTTTCATATTTGTTTAGATTATTAGGATAGTTTCTTGTGAATAAATCAGTCGACCATTCGACGAGGTTTTCGTTACGTGACACGTTTTATTTTTGGAGAACCTTTACAGCGTCCGAAGTGTCAAAAAGAGATATTGAGTGTCATATACAGTATAACACACGTATAAAGGCAAAACGTCCAAAGTCAGGCCCAGAAAAGAACCTAGAAAAGATGAATTTCAAGAATCCAATTTATAAAGTAAAAACGTACACATTCGCGGAAGAACGTTTTTTCGAAAAATAATTTAACTTGCAAGACTTTCTCAGAAAATTAAAGCGTACAGTTACAAGCAACAACTGAACTCCAATGAGTACTTCGTATTCAGATTTCCACACAAGACCGTGTAGGCCCCAGGCGTTCAATCCCAAGTGAAATTAGCTGTTAAACGGATGCGGCCGCAGACATGGAGCTTAATTAATTGAGTGGTGATTCAGTGACCAGTAATGCCGGCACCCTGAGGACGCTCGGCGCATCGTTGCCCGGATATCATTAGCTCACTACATAATTATTATGATAACGGCTGAGCTTATCGAGCATACATGTACGCTGTATGTATCTGAAAGGTTATTGAACTTATTTTTAACGCTAGCTGCGCTCCGCGGTGACACCCGTATTTAACAAAATGTTAGATCACTGTAAATTAGGATGGAATACCTACAAGACGTAGGTACTAGTAGGATAGTTAGTAATGGGCTCCACTAAGAATTTATCTAAAAAGGTATGGTCTTAAATTGCTACTAATTAAAACAGATCTCTGTGCAAAAAAGTAAATAAATATATACTTCTATCAGAACTAATTAAAATATTAAAAATTCCTATTTCAATACTAAAAACATGATACTAAGCGGCTTCCCTAGTGAAAAATTGTAAGCATCTCTCCCCATTGAACGTTGAAAAGGCTTTAGAGTCCTGCAATTACCTGGGGCTAATTAGCGCATCGTTACCGCTTTCCGGCTATTGGTTGCATTGCTATCATAAATATTAATGCCTAGCTAATGGAATGGGTACGACTACTTTATAGTTTTCCATTAAGTAATGCACACGGATGCATAATGACCTGAGAGTACTTAGTAAAGTAGCGTGAATATATCAACAGTAGCTGTGGCCTGTGGCTTTGTCTGTAAAAATATAACCTAAGGGGGTGGATTAATATTTAAATCCTTTCTAAGTTTATGCTTAAGTCCTTAAGGAACCCTTTGTCAAAATCATGTCAATTTTTTATTTCTAGTAGTTTGGACTCTGCGGTATTATATTAATAGGTATATGTTATGCAACTTTTTCTCTTTATGTATACACGAGTATATATGTAGATAGATTATTGCACTATTTATGGTTATACGCCATGATATAAATATGTGTGTATATTTATTTCTATGGACTATAGTGATTATTTATGATTATTATATTATTATTATTTATTATTATTATTATTATTATACTATTATGACTATGGACTATGGGCTAAAACTCTCTCATTCTGAGAGAAGACCTGTGCCTAGCAGTGAGACTAATGGGTTTTACCCAATATTTTTCAAAAGTGCTGTGAATTGTGACTAAAATTAGATCTGTTTAATTCCATCAAATCGAGATTACTTTTATTTAACGGTGTACAATATTTATTTATTTACAATATTTGATTTTGATAAATAATTTATTAGGAATTTTCTGATAATCCTAGAAATTAGGTAGTAAAGGGGTGACAGAAGTTGAAAGAAGGAGGTGAAATTTTTAATACCAATATTATGATACGAATAGTTAAGACTTTACAAGACGTTGGACGTTTAAAAATACTTTATCAGACTGAAGTAGCAAACGAGCATGCAGTCAGGTGGACTGGTGGATGGTAAAGCAAGTGGCCAGTGCCGCCCATGGACATCTGTAATCAACTACACACCGAACATGGCTACTCCTGAGGACTAAGATGGTCGCCTCATGTGAAAGTTTGCCGGCAACCACATCCTTCCATCGAAACGTAAGAAATGCTTCACGCTAGAAATATGTGTGGCGGTGGTACTTCTCCGATCGAACTACACTGGTTCTACCACCTTCAAAACTGATTGACTTGTCATCATTCTAATCAGCCCATTATTACAACCGCGCTAACAATAACATCATTACATCATGTCATTTCGTTCAAGTATCGGCGTATTATTACTCTGATAAGTATATATTATATAAGGTAATATAAACTCTTGTATTCATAGGCAAATTGTAACATTAATAAAGTTATACGCACTATATCATACAAATGAAACTCAGCACCAAAACCCTAACTTTCTTACATAAACAGCCGCCATAACAAAACTTATATTAGTGCCCACGGTATCATATTACACGCCAGTGACATTTTCTTGAAAATTCAGGATAAAATAGTTAAATAATGAGAGTTGATATTGTTATTGGCGACGTAAAGGAGTCTTTGTAAGCTGAGCTTCCTGGAATTTCCAGTGTTATGCAAATTGGCAGGATTACCTTTATCGCGTTACCTTCATACAACCGACGCTGTCTATGGAGGATTTTGAGGATATTCGCTTAACAAGAACATTTCATATTTTTCTATTAAACGGTAAAGTAGAGCTCAGAATTATATAGCTGAATTTAAATGAACTGACGTAGCTGAACTGAGATTCGCAATTTTGGATATCTGTACTTTGTATACGCTTTTACTGGCCAGTAGTTACATCCAAACTAGGCCTAGTTTGGATGTAACTTACGGATATTAAGTTGATAAAATTATTTCTAGTGTGTCTCCGACAGCACTACTGTCACACTTTTTTCTGTTAAATAACAGCAATGTTAAGCGATAAACACTGCTATGTTCTTGACTGAAGGGTGTGGTAAGGGGATCTACTAATCAGAGACTTAGCCCTCAAGGGTCGGAACGCATCTATGGCCGACTTCTGTTCGTATTTTAATTTGGTTACAAATGCCCTTTAGTGATAATTTGACGATTTAAATAATAATAATTAAGATAATTTTTAAAGGTTTGTAGGTACAATACATAGAAGTACTTAATATGCTTCACAAGTTTTTGCTTCACGTATTCATATTAAATATTATTACTAACCCAAATATTAAGTATTAGGGGTTAAGTATTAAGGGGGTAAGTAGAACTGGTCAATATTTATTCCATTTTATCAAATTACTTAACCAAATACTAAGTTTCATCGACCTATCACTAAAATTGGCTGCCTTTATAGAAAAATCAAACCCTCTTATGAGTTAAGTTTTCGAAAACGGTAAAATCGATGTTGCATTATATCAAACACCTTAGCTAAATACTAAATTTCAGAGAGCTTGAATCAAAATAAGCGACTTTCATACAAACTTAAAAACCTTATTTTACCACTAAAATATTATTAATAATTGATTATGTAAAAGCAATATATTAATCGTAATATTTGATCGTCATGAAATTGTACAAGCACACACCATGACTAAACTATTTGATCGAGATAACAATTATATGTACGCGCTAGGCCTAATTCGTTGAGTTACGATGTGACATGAAGCTCTCATTAATAAACTCATAATAATTTAAAATGTCATGAATTCTGAACAAAATACATATCACACGTACAATTCATTTAGAAGTAATAATGAATACTGATACATTGAATTACGACGTGAAATAAAATTGCCATTTAATAATATTTCCAAGTCATTTTAATAAAATTGTTACCAATTCTGAACTAATTACGTAGTACCCGATAAATTCATCTGGAAGTGATAATGAGAACTCAAATATTCATATTTCAGGATGTTAAAATTATAACTGAGTTGCCTAACTCACTATCAACGAAATAGTATTCGACATAGCCGGAACACTTTGTACAAATTCCATTAAAACTTTTATCACAGCTCCGTAGTTTCTGCTGATAAATTCAAAATACGAGCGATTCTTGTTGTTTGCAAGTTTAAATATTGCTCGCGAGTGTTGAAATAACTTTACAAGTCTTCGTCGATACTAAAGTTACAGTTTCAACGCAATGCTACAGTTTTCAACGTTATACTAGTTCTGAAACTTTCCCAATGGAATTCGCTTGTAAGCTTAGGCCGCGAGCAGTTCTGACTTTTTCCTCATTATTGTAGAAATTCTAACGTGATAGGCACCAGCTATCATTCTGGTCAAATGACTAGGCTAGTTTACAATCCTTGAAGTATTACAGTTTAAAATTAGAAAAGTAATTAGATATTCTTGCTAAGTAGGACATCTTAAATTATATATGCTTCTTAGGATCATGTTATAGGATAATTAATGAATTTGAATAGAAGCGAAAGCCATAATCGATGCCTACAGAATCAAATCATAAGTACCTATCAAGTTCACAAGTTGCAAAAAATTAAATAATAATAAAACAGTACATCAAACCATCGAAAAGTTGGTTGGTAGAATTCACACATAGAATTGTGAGAAAAAGATTTTATAATCACATGAAATAAAATAAAGTATCTATTAGTGCGCGTAGGATTAAAAAAATAATGTGCGTAATGTGAAAGTATCTACAGTGTATTTGTTAACTTATTGACTATGAAATACGTTGTACTGCAGATATATAGATAAAATAAGAAACGATACAATATCGGGCCATCTGAAAATACATCCACGAAAAATATATCCATGAAACTAACTTCCATCTCGAACTTGTTCTTGTTTCGTCTTATCTGTTACCCGGTTCCCGTTTTGTCCAGAGACGAAATTAGATTTATATTTTGTGAATGTGCCGTATATGTTACGTAATCTTAGCAGAGATCACGTACGTAATCCACCATTTTGGCTTTAGCGGAAAACAAGAGAATAAAAATATTTAGAAAGAACAGAATAAAAAACGTTTATTTCGGTACGCGTCCCATTTCATACGTTTGTATTCACAAAACCATTTCTCGAGCGAATTCAAATGTTTAGGTCGATTGTATTGGCAAAGAATTGATGCGTAAATACGGATTATATTTATCCATAAATGTCAGTGAAATGTGGTAAATCCCTTGGAGACTGCGATGGGATCACCATATTTAACCTTGTAACTACTAGTCTTGTGCCTTAATTGTCACTAGCACTTTATATTAAGAATTGTGTTTCGGTCTGAGCGATCTGGAAGTATCTCGACATCGATGGAAAGGAGATGTTTCAAAATGTATGGACCTTTGGCCAGGTATCTGTACACCATATGATAAAAAAGCCAGTTAAGTATAGAGCACTTTTAAACTAAGCATTTTATTAAAATCGACTGGGTTTATTGGTACAAAACTAGAATTTTAGGTTAGAATTGCAACACAATATAATGGCAGCGATATTATTTCATTTTGACAGTTGAGGTTAATAAACAAACTGTGACAATGACAATCAGTTGTCAGTGATTATCTGAATTCTGATCCAATGCAAAAAAAAGGAAAAACTTATTAATACATTATGTAGCTTAGCTATGATAACCTTAAAACTATTGTATAGTTATGGTTCTATGTAAACAAATGTAAACAAAGACTAATCTTATCTCATAGTTAATAGCCAATTACAATTATGATTTCAATTCAAACCCGAATAAATCCGTTGATGTTTGGAAGTCCAAGTTGAGTATGTAAATCCTTTATTCACTAGCCTGGTCAACAGGTTAACCGATGAACAGTCCAAAATATGAAAGTCAAGTCAACTGAGGTAAGCAGCGATCCGAAATCCAAGATATGTAAGCCAGAGGTTTGATAACTTGATATAGAAACTCCAACACAATACGCACACGAAAATATTCCGTGAAAATATCTAAGAACAAGAAGACACATGAATGGATCTAGTAAAAGAATCAATATGACAGTTGTCAGATAATGACAACTACAGTTTTGTCCACAGACTGTCTAAATCAGCTGTTCCGCCATATTGGAAAACGAAGAAAATAGTTGATTTTAATTGGTTTTGTACCAGAAAAGTACACGTTTTTATAAATTTTAAGTATTTTTTTCGGATTCTTGAGATTTTTCTCGATTTTTTGAGATGGTGTACATATACCTAGCCAAGATTGAAACATCTCCTTTCATTTAATACGTAAAATATTCTTTGGGAACCCTCAATATAGCCCTCACCCTGTCTGTTTTTATCTATGGCTCCAGAAACGAATCCTACATTATTAAGTTCTTATACAGATGCGAATTGGTACCATTACATTCCATCAAATAGCTCGCGTGCTCGTAGATCACTTTTCAAAACACATTCGTTACTCTAAGCAAGAATGAAAATTCTGTTGTGCAACACAACTGTTACAATTTTGTATGGTTCTATTTGTACAGTTTCACTGTGACCACGATCCATGCAACTGGGTCGAAATACCGGCAAAAAGATTTTTAAAAGAATTCAAAAACCGCATATCGTGAGTCGCATATATTAGTCTAAATTCATATTGGCGACCCGCGAGCGGAGCGGTCACCGTACCGGTTTGAGATGCAGTGGGTTCTGGGTTTGATTCCCGGAAGGAAGGTCTGAATGATAAATTTAGATTTCTGTTTTGGTTCCGAGTGAAGTGTATACGTCTTTGTATGTCTATGGCGCCCATGACATAGGAGAAAATCCTAGTGTGGGGCTGTGTATGAAGTAAAATATTATGTTGTGTTATATCTTGTATGGTCTTAGCCAACAAAACATACTAATGAAAACCAGCTCCGTGGTTTCACGAGTCTTTATGGCAATAGATAACTTGCGTCCGTTTCACGATACTATTATGTCCAAGCAAGGGTCACTTTTTAAATCTTTAAGTTTATCGTGAATAAATTTTACTTCATTCTTTCTTTATTCTGTCTTTCTATGTGCCATAAAAATAACGTAAACGCTTTCTATACTCCAAGCCTCACGCTAGGATTTTCTACTGTATCATGGGCATCATAGACATACATACATATGATATGTGGACGAATAAATAAACATTTAGACTTAGTACAAAATTTTAAATTTATTATTCAGATATATGTATGACCTGGGATCAAACCCGGAACCTAATGTATGTCAAACCGGTAAGGTAACCGGTAACCGGCTTCGTTGCGAGGTTCAAAAATTTCACCAATAATATAATTAAGAGTTGTTACTATTGTGGTGAAATTACACAATACTTACAAAATACAGAAGTCCTATTTTCCACCGCTAATACATTTTAGGCCGAAACAGTTTCTGAAACTCAATCCAGAGGATAACCTTGTTTGGCCTAGTTTGAGCTAGACCTTGAAGCCAAGGTCGAAACCCCAAAACTAATTTAAGGGATACAAACGTATGAAGGTCGTTGTAACGTTTCACCTTACTTGTATTGTATTGTTGAGTTTTTCGCTTGGATAGTATAACCCTGTAATTAACTTGTAACCTTGTAATTTATAACTAGTTATTTGAAGATTTGAATAGTTTATAACAGTATAATAGATTAACTTTAATTAGATTAATGTTGTAACTGTAAAGCTTTTGACTATGTATGTGTGTTAAACTACAGATCGCACTACGTTGAAGATTAGCACAAATATAGTTTACTACTTGACCCGGCGAACTTCGTTCCGCCTAAAAGACAAAAATCTAAAATTATCAGTTTTTCTCCACTATATTATACATGTATTATACATAAAGACCTTCCTCTTAAATTACTCTATATATAAAAACCTGCGTTAAAATCCGTAGCGTAGCTTTAAAGGTCTAAGCATACATAGGGACAGACAGCGAGAAGCGACTTTGTTTTATACTTTGTAGTGATGGTCCAGATTAACACATTATTTTATGATACCAATTACTCATTACCACGGTAAACGTGATTATTTTATTTTAATTTTAATTTAAATGTTCACCTATCTTATAACCCTATAAAATGTTAGGATAATGATCATAACCAATGGTGTCGATAGAATGAAACACATTCGATTAAAACAATCTTTAAAAGTTTCATAAACCCCTTTTTTGTATGAAAGTATTAAGGTAAAATTTATCGTTTTCATTAATTTAATAGCGCAAATAACGCCATGTATATTCATTGCGCGTATTGAGGTTACGAATAAAACAAATTAATATTTCGGGATCGCTCCTGCCAGCAATTAAAGCGCATGTTGGTTGGCGTACTGAACGGTGTCAAGTTCTGCATGACGTCATCGAGCCTCTCATTGTTCTATTTACATCGTAACTTGAAACATTGCACTTGGTACATTGTACTTGGTACATTGTAACTGGTACATTGTATATGATACATTGTACTTGGTACATGGTACTTGTACATTGTGGTTGTACATTACATTGGCAAACGAATGTTGAACCTTGAATTAAATGTATGAATGAAGTTCTAAAGGAAACAAAAATGATGTATATATAGCACATGGAATTCACATTACCATGATGAACGTGATAATGTTATTATTAATTTGAATTCTTTCTTTCTTTATTTTATAACCTTATAATATTATCTTATTTAAATCTTTACCTTATCTTATGAAAACCTTTACCTTAAATTATGCTCGAGAAAATAAAACAAATTCGATTAAAAAAATTTTTTGAAAGGGTCTTAAATCTTTATCTTGTATGGAGGTATGGAATTAAAATTTATCACTTTCATTAATTTAATAGCGCAAATAACCCCATGTATATTCAGTGCGCGTATTGGGGTTACGAATAAAACAAATTAATATTCCCGGATCGCTCCTGCCAGTAATTATAGCGCATGTTGGCGTACTGAACGGTGTCAAGTTCTGCATGACGTCATCGAGCCTCTCATTGTTCAATTTACATCGTAACTTGAAACATTGCACTTGGTACATTGTACTTGGTACATTGTACTTGGTACTTTGTCCTTAGTACATTGTACTTGGTATATTGTACTTGGTACATTGTAATTAGTACATTGTACTTAATACATTGTACTTGGTACATGGTACTTGTACATTGTGGTTGCACATTATACATTGGCTATGTACAGATGAATGTTGAGCCTTGAATTAAATGTATGAATGAACTTCTAAAGGAAACAAATATGACGTATATATGTATAACAAGGATACTCATTACCATGATAAACGTGGTAGACGATTTTTTGACAGCGTCAAACGAGAGGATAATGTTATTATTAATTTGAACATTTTTTTTCTTTATTTTATATCCTTAAACTATTATCTTATTTAAATTTTTACGCTATCTTATGAAAACCTTATACCTTTACCTTAAATTATTCTCGAGAAAATAAAACACATTCGATTAAAAAAATCTTTCAAAGGTTCTTAAATCTTTATCTTGTATGGAGGTATGGAATTAAAATTTATCACTTTCATTAATTTAATAGCTCAAATAACCCCATGTATATTCAGTGCGCGTATTAGGGTTACGAATAAAACAAATTAATATTCCCGGATCGCTCCTGCCAGCAATTAAAGCGCATGTTGGCGTACCGAACGGTGTCAAGTTCTGCATGACGTCATCGAGCCTCTCATTGTTCAATTTACATCGTAACTTCGAACATTGCACTTGGTACATTGTACTTGTTACATTGTACTTGGTATATTGTACTTGGTATATTGTACTTGGTACATTGTACTTGCTACATTGTACTTGGTACATTGTACTTGGTACATGGTACTTGTACATTGTGGTTGCACATTGTACATTGGCTATGTACAAATGAATGTTGAGCCTTGAATTAAATGTATGAATGAACTTCTAAAGGAAACAAATATGACGTATATATGTATAACAAGGATACTCATTACCATGATAAACGTGGTAGACGATTTTTTGACAGCGTCAAACGAGAGGATAATGTTATTATTAATTTGAACATTTTTTTTCTTTATTTTATATCCTTACCTATACTATTATCTTATTTAAATCTTTACCTTATCTTACGAAAACCTTATACCTTTACCTATTATGCTCGAGAAAATAAAACACATTCGATTAAAAAAATCTTTCAAAGGGTCTTAAATCGTTATCTTGTAAAGAGGTATGGAATTAAAATTTATCACATTCATTAATTCATAAATTTAATTTAATAGCTCAAATAACCCTATGTATATTCAGTGCACGTATTGGGGTTACGAATAAAACAAATTAATATTCCCGGATCGCTCCTGCCAGCAATTAAAGCGCATGTTGGCGTACCGAACGATGTCAAGTTCTGCATGACGTCATCGAGCCTCTCATTGTTCAATGTACATTGTAACTTGGTACATTGTACTTGTGCATTGTACTTTGTACATTGGCTATGTACAAATGAATATTAAAATCGCTGTGAAACAAATAATATGACGCAACAATGAACATGTATCGTAATGACTGGAATATTATATTTGAAAATGGTTTTATAAACTCACTTTGTAGTATTAAAATATATTTGCATGAATTCCGTTTTTTCACTTAGTCACTTTTCGTTATTATTAGATGAATTCAATCACTCGATAATTATAATTGCTATATTTTTCGTTCTATAAATATTTGAGTAATTGTTTCGGGATTTTTTTATCTGAGTGAAGTAGCAAACGAGCATGCAGTCCACCTGATGGTAAGTGGTCATTGCCGCCCACGGACATCTGTAATCAACTAAGTACAGAACATGGGTTCTATCTGAAGTTAATCACAGTTGCGTTGCTACTCCCGAGGACTATGATGGTTGCCTCATATGAAAGTGTGCCGGCAACCACACCCTTCTATCGAAACGCAAGAAATGCTTCACGCTAGAATTAAGTGTGGCGGTGGTACTTCCTCTGTCGAACTACACTGGTTCTACCACCTTGAAATAATTGTATAATATAAACCTTAACCCAAAACTACTCACCCATTGCACCAACATAGGTAAAAATAAGTAATTAATGATTATTGAACTATCTACGATCTATCACAGGTGAGCAACCACTTTTGTGAACTAATCAGGAATGCCATAAATGCCAAT
Source organism: Spicauda simplicius (assembly GCA_949699795.1). Lineage (NCBI taxonomy): Eukaryota > Metazoa > Arthropoda > Insecta > Lepidoptera > Hesperiidae > Spicauda > Spicauda simplicius. The sequence goes on from OX453064.1 coordinate 6,523,055, forward strand.
GAGCAGAACCTAACATTTCATCAAAGTAGCGCATCAAACAAGCTCATATTCAAGTTAAGATTATCGAGTTAGATACGAAAATAGCTGACATTTTCTTAAGAGAAGTCTGAAGTAGTTAAATAGCAAAGGCTGTCGCGTTATCGTCTACGAAGTGTTTCGAGCGTAAACGAAGCTGTTAGAGTGTACTTGTGCCGTGTGGCGGCTGAAGAGCTCCCGTGTTTATAAAAGATATGCTATTCAGATTTTGGCATGTTTATAAAAGTAACGAAGGTTGATATAAAATATATGAAATTCTCGTGTCACAGTTTTTGTTGTCATACTCTTCCGAAACGGCTTGACCGATTTTGATGATTTTTTTTGTGCTTATCCGGTATCTACGAGAATCGGCCAACATCTATTTTTCATACCCCTTCAGGGTTGTCCACCCTTATTTTTTTTTATATGGCAAAACAACGTTTGTCGGGTCAGCTAGTAACAAATAGAAATGTATTAACATAGTCCAGGTGTATTGCTAAGATATGTATGTACGATACCTACGTATGGCACTGAAATATTATAGAAAAACTTAAAAAATACATATTTAAAAATATTCCTAAACGTACGCTGTAAAGTACATAGAGTACCGCATATTCCACATATGTATATATTTTTTTTAACATTGGCAGTTTTAATATCTTTACGAAGTGTTAGATTGTGATTTTGCTTTGTGGCGACAGAAGAGTTCCCGTGTTTATAAAAGATATATGTTGTCCAAAGATTGTCGTATTCAAAACAGTATTATATATGTTTGTGGTAGAATCTTATTAATATCAGAAATGAGAGTTTGTAAGGATAAATGTGAGCATTTTACACTTAATGCAAAATAGCGTTCGGATTTCGCGGAAATTTGACACACGTATAGTTTATGACCTAGATTAATACATAGGACTTTTAGACAGGAATAACGCAGCAATACATATTTAAATATAGTCCAGAAGTATGTCAAGTACCGTAAATAAAATAATAACACTAAATAAAGATATTTAAAATATCTTCCTGGACTCATCTACGATCTGTTTCTTGCGTTAAAACTACACTGTTAGTTAAAGTGTGCTTGTGCCGTGTGGCGACTCAAGAGTTTCTGTGTTAATAAAAGATATGTTATGTTATTCAGATTTTGGCGTATTTATAAAAGAAATGTCTGTGAATGTAACAACTAGGTTTGTAATAACATAGTCGAGGTATTTTAGTAAGAAGTACGGAGTGCAGTACTCCACATACTTCTTACTAAAATAAAAATACTTTTTTGAACATAGGCTGTCCTAATATTTCTACGAAATATTTTGAGCCTAAACTGCTTCCCAGTTAGAGGGAGCTTGTGCCGTATTGAGAACCACCTCCTTTTTGAAGTCGGTTAAAAAGGTACCCGACGCCGTGGAATAGACGCGGGTTATGTAGGATTCTTACCGCACTAAAACCCCTCGGTAGCCTTCCTCAGCGCTGGGTGGAGGACTCCGGGATGTCCAACGGAGGTTACACTTGGAGTCCTCCGAGCGCGATGCCCCTTTCAGCCTCTTCCTTGGTGGACGTAAAACGGTCACTACACCTTCTGGTCTTTACAGCGGCGAGACTTCACAAATGTCGCCGGCGTTCCTGCGGTCGCTTGGCCGGACGGTTCGAGCTCCCACACTACCCACCCGCATCCCCCTTTAGTCCCCTCTTACGACATGCAGAGTGTACCGTAGCCCTACTCTAGTCCCGGAACTACAGGGACGAACTACTACCGACTAGATTTAGTAATTCAAATTGTAGCCTTAAAGATAACAATTAATTCAATGCAACTTTTTAAGTAGCTTTATCTCGGAAACTTGAAACACTTGCGTGTCAGAACGATTCAACTTCAGACTGCCTACGATCCACGTAATTTCACTTTACATTTTAACTCGCGTGATAAGAATATTCTTTGTCACAGTTGCCTAAGAAACAATACCCTCAAATCTATGCTACACGGCAGCAGAGCGAATCTATGCCACCGGCGCATTTAGGTACGCTTACGCAAGCACAATCAGCATTTTCATTTCACTTGTACAGTCTCCGTTACTTCTACAGCATTGTCCTACATTCGGTCGTGTATCTTTGTATGTTCACACGTATTTGTATGGCATTCTATAGCTTCTTTTTATAAGCGGATATTAAATCTTGGTAGCATAACTAATAGTTTCTCCTGTTCAGCGAATGCCTGTAGACGCACGGTTTGTGACTTAAGCTGATTTACAAAGTCGGTATACATCGAGTGGTGGAAAGTTGGATGGGTGACAGTCGTCAACATATTATTGTCAAATTGTCTAAACACAAAATCTACGGTAAGAGAGAGAGTTGTAATTAAGACCATCACCACACGACACGAGTGTAAAAATGCGGTGCCTGTAGCATGATGGTTGACCGCTAATCGTAAAAGTTTTTAAGCAGAAACATGCTTATGAGAGTATGTTAGTTAGTAGTTACCTGTCCCAGTCCCATGCTATTCTCCATCGAATCCCATCGGATCATATATTATTTCACTAGTAGTACTAAAATTCATGTCAATAGGTTATTAAAGGAATAAATTATAGTAACATGAGTCTGGTAGTAAATGGTAAGGAATTATTAACATAATATTTACATATGTGAAACAATGATAAGAAGTTTACGAAATCGATTTAGTGGTACGTTCAATTTATATTTTCATACGTTTAGTTTGATAGTACAATGCCTCTGTATTACTTAAAACCAACATGCAAAACAATGATTAGTTACTCACGCTAATTTACCCGTTAATTATTAAATGGGTAATACAACTAAGCGCTGGTTAGCGGAAATCCATTACCCCAACTTAGTTATATGCAATTTTAATACCTAATTGCTAATTTAGTAATGGATTTCCAAGGGTTAATGTACATTACGTAAACAGTTTAACAATTATCACACAAATAAATAACCTTTATTTTACTATAGGTAATGGATAGGTTTACACGTTAATTTATAAAACTTTTTATCTGCTCTTAGCTTATTGGTTTGAAAATAACATAAAAAAATAAAGAAAATGTTTAGAAGACATTTTTTTTTATTTGACTGAAGTAGCAAACGAGCATGCAGTCCATCTGATGGTAAGTGGTCACTGCCGCCCATGGACAACTGTTATCAAATTCATATAGAACATGGGTTCCATCTGAACTCAATCACAGATGTGTTGCTACTCCCGAGGACTATGATGGTCACCTGACGTGAAAACGTGCCGGCAACCACACCTTTCTGTGGAAACGCAAGAATATTCACGCTAGAAATAGGTATGGCGGTGGTACTTCCCCGGTCGAACTACCTAGAAAAAATATTTAAGAATAACCAAAACATATAGTTCACTGTTTATCAACAAAAATATACCGTCCCTTATGTATTCATAAATAGAGCAAACTAAAACCTTTTAATACTAAGACACAACACACAGGGCTATACTATAATACTAAGACACAAATTACACATATAACAAAATATCACATTATATGTGATATTTTGTTAGATGTGTAATGTTATTTTTTTAAGCAAGTGAAAAACGGTCATCATTATAAAATAATAAAGATGATATACATGAAATGCTACGTAGGAGATGAAAACTCAAATACAAATAAAACTTATTTATGTAGCATTCGAGAATACAGCTTCTTTACACCCCTATCAAGTTTAAACAACCCCATGAAATTTTACAACGCGTTAGAGAGTACCTATTGAGTCGAGGGTAATTTTCATTAAAGTGTTTGCATATTATGTTTTAATTAGTTAAAAATGTATGTGAATATGTATTTATATTTGTTGTTGTAAAATAGTATCGTAATATGAGTGTGTGACTAAATAATTAATTTTAATGGAAGACCTATACAATAATATTTGTTAGCTAATTATTTTCTTTCTCTCGTCAACCCATTATGGCCATAGTCCACCCCGCTGGCCTTTGGCGGGCATTTTAAATATTATGTTTTATTAGCTGTGCTCTGTGATTATACCTAAAATCTAAAAAATATAACATAACTGTAAATTGCAATCGTTTTTGGTAGAGTTGATGTATTTAAATAATAGTCACCTTAAGTCGTGCACTATTAATGTACTTCGATCCTTTAAATTAAATTCAGAAGTTCTGATTTCATAAGATTTTAACCTGTTGGTTAAAATCTTATGAAATTTACTACTTTAATCGAACTAATTGTTCTACTACTTTAATCGGAATATACTTGTTCTACTTAATATTTTATTCATCTAATATGGTTTCTCTGTAGTGTAATGTTGATCAGCTTCTCCATAAGGTAAGCATCGGGTTGATTATAGCGACGTAGCACTACGATTGGATCCCATGTCGTCACTTGTTAACAATGAAGAGGACAAGCCTATGTACCTAACATTTTTTAGCATATGTAATATCAGTTTGAGACACTAATATGTTTTGGTTTGTAAGATGTAATAAGAGGCGCCATGCCATATCCTTGTCTCACCCATTTTTAGAGTTTTTTTATATAGTTGGGCTTAACGATAAGGCAGACGAGTCACCTGATGGAAAGTAGTCACCAGCGCCTATGGCCATTTGCAACACCAGTGGAGTCGCCAGAGCATCGCCGGCTTTGAAGGAGAGCTCTTTTTACACCTTTCTTGAAGAGCTCAATGTCATAGCGCTCCGGGAATACCTCGGGAGGAAGCTCATTCCACATCTTGCACGTCCGCGCGTCCCGATGCTTTATATTTAATGTAAAGCATCGGGTGAGACGTCGGTAACTGTCAAAAGTCTCGATGAACTTTAAACACGTAATTTTTTCCTCTTCACTTATAGTTAATATTTTTATAGGAATATAATCACAAAATCCACAATATAATAACTGTTTTAAAATCTACATATTATAGGCTTTTTAAATATATGTAACACTTTATACCTATTTGCACAATTTTCTAAGGAAATTACATTTAAAGTATTGAAGCGAACAACCTGAAATAGACATTCTTCCGTATTACAATTTCTCACAATAAAAAAAATATTCCAAATGTAATTCACGAAAAAACAATTCATTACATTAAAGTTCCACTCTAATACTATTCTATTAAAAAAAAGTGCATCAGGGACGACTTTAGTAAAAACGAATTTTGATCTGCCGTTGTTCTACCATATTCCAAAGTGCGCTCCACCCCGCGGATCATCATTGCCATAAACGTGTGATAAACATACATGTATTAGTTAGTCTGTTTGATACGCAGCTATTGATTTTGGATCGGCGTCTATTTGCTTATCCCACATTTTGATGCGCTTTAGGTATTACGCAAGTTGCTATAATTTCTATTAAGTAATTATTATTTTTCAAGTTCAAATGCGATTGAGATAAACGACCATGCAGTCCATTTTATACTAAATAGTCACCGCCCATGGAATCTGAAAGCAACTTCATACAGAGCAGGAGATCTATCTGTAGCCCTGATATGAAAGTGTGCTAGTAAGCATACCTTTCTGTTGAATGTTGAACCGCAGGTGTGGCAAATCGCGCGGCTAGCCGCTTTTCCAGTTTAATATGCAACTGCTTGTGATTTTACGCACTTAACCACCAGAAAATTTTAATCGCGTCGGTTGAAAAAAGAGGTGCGGCTAACCGCTATAGCGGCCAATCACGAAGAAACTGCGATGAAACCGCGTTAAGCGGTTAGACCGCTCAAACGAACCGCCTAGGCGGCCAACCGCTAGTGCGTAAGAGAGCTTGACGATTAATTGTAGTACTGTCACTTTATCCGGATGACTCTTTATTTTGGAGCCAAACATGTAGTGCAACAGCATGGTTCAAAATACAATATTCTATTTAGTGTTATAGGTTTTACATTTTGGTACCGAACAGTTGCGAAGTATCATAGCTTTACCCCGCATTGTACTGGCTGGTACCATTAACTCTTTCAAATACCAAATTTATACGTATTATATATAAACTAAACCCGTTTACAGGTCTAGTATATTGACGTAAAAGTAATAATAATGGACGAAAAACTTGTGTCAAGTTTGTTGCATTAGCAGTAGCAACAGTTTCGTATATTTATATAAAAAAATAACAAAGTATGTCCACCGCCCATTAAGATGGATGCGTGGATTATCACTTTAGCCAACAAATACCATAGGACCACGGCTGATGGATGGCTGGCTAATAAAAACAGAAGCCATCTCGTTGCACGGGAGATTTATGGGAGCAATTTCACGATACCTGATTTTAGTCAGAAAATTGTTGCCTGTGCGACTTTTAATATTGTGTCATACGATTACTTTTTATATTTATATGCGTCCTTGGTGTTATATAATATACCTACAGTAAACATTGGAATGTAATAAAACATGTGGGTATTTTCTTATTACGAAAATTACTACACGATTACTATTCACTTGACTATAATAGTAAAGACAATATTAAGATATTCCTATGGTAAATACGTTTTTGTAAAAACGTATATGGAAATTATCCATAATAAAAAATATATATATCCATACTAAATAAATTATAATCCACAAGTTATTGGACTAATAATAATACAATAGTGGATACCGTTAGTCAGATGATACCAGGAAAAGGAATTTGTTTTGAACCTTTAACCAAAATTACATGTATTTCTAAATCACATGCATTATTAAAATTTTTCAAGGTTTCCCTGAATGGCCGACGCCTCCTCCCCCTTCACCCCTACCCCAAGCGAATATTCTATAATTAACCAATGTCCTCAAGAATACTCATGCCTTTTTCTGGCCTCCTTTAATAATTATTAGAGCTTTGATAACAGAGCAGTGATAGCCTAATGGTAGCCCAATGACACTTGGCCTCTCAATCGGGAGGTCCGAAGTTCAAACTCAGGCACGCACCACTGATTTATGTGCGTATTAGAAATTAATTATCACTGCTTTCGGTGAAGAAAAATACCGTGAGGAATCACACACCCGAGAGTTCTTTAAAATAAAAGTTCTCGGAGGTGTGTGAAGTCAACCAATTCGCATTTGGCCAGCGCGGTGGACTATGGCCTAAAAGTCTCTCATACTGAGAGAAGACCCGTGCCCAGCAGTGGGACAATAATTGGTTGGCACCATTTCTAAACAAATAATAAGAATAAAAGTACACCGTACAAATTAAAACGACAGAGAATTTAGAATACTTATTTCTAAAAACATCGTGAAAAACCTACACAGCCGAGAGTTCTTTAAAAAAAAAAATCTCGGAGATGTGTGAAGTCCACCAATTCGCACTTGGCCAGCGCGGTGGACTATGGCCTAAAACTCTCTCATTCTGAGAGAAGACCCGTGCCCAGCAGTGGGAAAATAATAGGCAATCATAGACAAGTGATATTTGGCAGAATTCTAAATATATATATAATATCACTAAAACGTTATTAAAAAATCTCAGCGATGTAAATTTCTCTCAGAATGTTGTTCGTTACCCTTCAAGCTGCATACAAAACAGCGATCATTAGAACATTCCCAGTTAACGACTTAAAAAAAAAACAGAGAAGTGCTTGAACCGAGACTATCAGCGTCTGGTATCGATGTTCATACAGATCTGATATATTGTATTGCCGATATTTCAAATACACAGACAAACAGAAACAAAAAAACTATTAAACATTTTAGAAATAAGTATTTTAAATTCTCTACCTTTTTAATTTGTACGGTGTACTTTTATTTTTATTATATGTTTAGAAATGGTGCCAACCCATTATTGTCTCACTGCTGGGTACGGGTCTTCTCTCAGAATGAGATAGTTTTAGGCCATAGTCCACCGCGCTGGCCAAGTGCGGATTGTTTGACTTCACACACCTCCGAGAACTTTTATTTTAAAGAACTCTCGGGTGCGTGTTTCCTCACGGTGTTTTCCTTCACCGAAAAGCAGTGATAATTAATTTCTAATACGCACATAAATCGGTGCGTGCCTGGGTTTGAATCTCGGACCTCCCGATCAAAAGGGCAAGTTTCAACTATTAGGCTATCACTGCTCTACTGCTGTTTAGGAATACTAGCTATTAGATTACAAGGTGAAAATTAATGATAATCTTCGCAAATGTTATTGGTTTTAACAAACCAAATATTTAGCTTAAGAAACCGCCAATCCTTTTGTAAACTTGATGTCTTAGTACTTGTTATATTCTAACCAATTTCACAGAATAATTAGCGAAACTGTGTTTAATTTATAAACACCACACAGCAACCAAAGTATTGTATCTCCAACATTGTTGGTAATTAGAGAAGCGAGTTTACCAAAACATTTAACCAGGCTAAATAGCGATTAAATATATATTCCTAGACAGTAGTGACGTAACAAATGTTGAAATTCGCGAATGCGAATGCGAATATTACTTACTGACATTCGCGAATCGAATCCGAATGTTGTTTTTTTTCAGTTATTGGTGTAGGGTGCTGGAGGATATAAATTTGACGATTTTTTTGTCGACAAAATGCATTCGTATTAAATTTGTAGTAGATTTGTCGACCCTTTTTGCAAAGCACTGCATTTCTTTTATCTGAATGAAGTAGCAAACGAGCATGCAGTCCAACTGGTGGTAAGTGGTCACTGCCACCCATGGCTATTTGTAATCAACTTCATACAGAACATGGGTTGCATCTGAAGTCAATCACAGATGTGTTGCCGCTCCCGAGGGCTATGATGGTCGCCTCATGTGAAAGTGTGCCGGCTAACACACCCTTCTATCGAAACGCAAGAAATGCTTCACGCTAGAAACGCAAGAAATGTTTCACGCTTCACACTGCGGTGTGCGGTAGTACTTCGTCGGTCGAACTACACTGGTTCTACCACGTTGAAAATTAAATATTTATTATGACAATTAAATATTAGCAAACATTCGCATAATTTCTAATGCGAATATCGAAAAAACATATATCTACGAATGCGAATACCCGTTACATCACTACTAGACTGTAATTTGCATAAACCAACGCTCGGTCCTGAAGTTGTGTGCAATAGTATGAGCGTTAAGCTGTGTTGGTGTCACTGAACTAATTTTGCGCTTAAAATTTTCTGTACGTTCTCCTCTATCCAATTATCGTTTAGGACTTGAGCGAGTTTTAAGCTCCTAGTATTACATGCGTTGATAACATTGAGAAGTCAGACGATATAACACGTTAAGGTTAAATTATACATGCGTTATTATTTATTTGATACCTATTATTACTCGCGTATATTATTTAAACCACAAGACTTTTTTATATCTTTGTTTGTCTGCGGAAGTTATCTTCTAAATTATTCGTTGGAAATTATTTTCTATATCGGGCTGATAAAAGCATCATAGGTAATACGACTCCAATCTTTTCGGCGAATCTATATAATTTCGGTTGCTATCATGTATCAAGACAAACAAAGCTTAAAAACATTTTTTTTTATGTTCCTGCTATACTACTTGCGAATAATAAGAACAACAAGAACAAACCCGTGTTATGTTTCACAGAGAAGATACCTATTATATATTGTAAATGCAGGATTTGACTATAAAACCACCAACAGTGCCTCACGAATTCATATAAATGTATGTAAAATAAAGTGTTTGAGGGAGTTTAAATACGTACATTTGAGCGTATCTGTTTTTACCCGACTGCTTTCAAAGGAGAGTAATGTTTTTCAAATGAATGTATGCTGACAAGCCCCATATCTTTGGCACGATCTGCAGCCCAATCGTCTAGACAGTTTTAACATACAAACAAATATTACAGACATAAACGAAAACAATGTCCAATTTCAGTACCTTATATTACATAATTTGCATTGCACGTCTGATACAGTACTCTACGCTCTCTTCATGATTTTTAATATCTGGGGGCACGGCAGTGCGCCCGCCAAGATGAGCAAAAAAGCGGCACGGCCGTAACATCCTTTTCTCGAAGCAATTCAGGGCATTTTCGACTCCCTATAACTTCGTCATGGATAAAGTTAGAAGCCTAAATTTTCAGTTTCTAAGCAGACATTGTATAAACACGGCATAGTTAAAATTTCATTCAATTTTAACCAATCGTTTTTAAGAATTATATCGAGGCTAAATTCGTAATTTAGTCACTAACTCACTTACTGATCATCAAAAATCTAGGGCACTTCAAACAAACATAGAAGCTTCAAATTTATAATAAAATTAGTCGCATTAAACTATCTAATTTATATATGTATTATTTGTCAGATACAATAGTTTTCATGCGATGGCTGAGTCAACCTATTTATTAAAAACGTTAAAGATTTTTAATATTGATGTCACTTTATGATGTTGTTAGCTTAGAATATTATACGTAACAACTTAAGACAGAAAGTCCCTTAAGCAGGGACTGAATATATTGATAATCGACTTGGTATTACATGGATTTCACAACGTTTTTCGGTAGAAAAACTGAGTTGTGAGACTTGGTTTTTTTTTCAAGTATTGATTTTTATGTGATATTTTATTACAGTAGTACCCATTTCCCTTATCAGATTTAAGCATTTGATTTTTATGCATTATGGATTATATCAAAGATTATGCAGAGTTTTCTTAATCATTTTTCATTAAAAGGACTTGAAATATAAAAAAAAGTTATTTCCATTTGTTAATTTCCATGAAACAAATGTAATTTTAAAGCCCACGACATGGCTGCAATACCCCAATTCTTTAAACTCCATTCCCTGCCTAATTGCTCTTTAAAATAATGGCGTATCGTTAGAGGTGGGGCTCTCGATCCGTGCCCCAGAATTAATGAACTGTAATAAGTCCGATGAGGTTGCGCCCTCAACGTCTTGACTGATGAATAATAGTGCTATTAAAATATGATGGAGAATGAGAACCTTCCCCGCTAAAGCACTTTTACAATTCCGTCCATTTTATTGTGATAACGGAAAACGGGTAATGATATAATTTGTTACAGTTTAACCGACATTACATTTTTGGCCCGAGATACAAATCGCCAATAGCCAAGTTAAGCTCAATTTTTGTTTATGCTGTCATTTTTTGAATTTTTTTTTTTTTATGTTAGGCATATTAGTCGGGCGGCGCGAGTTTAATTTAAAGTTAGTAAGATATTTAAAAACCACGTCTTCAAAAAGACGGTATCATAAGATATAGTTAGGTACAACATGTTCCTCTTTTTAATAGAATATAGATAACAGAATAATTATGTTTAAAAATAAAACGTAAAAGAATTTTAGATTAATTCATTGAAATACTATTGAATTTATACATTCCGAATTTGAATAGCGAGTATATAAAAGGTGTCTGTTTGATCAACCTTCGAAGATTATCGATTTGTCACTATGAAAGATTCGGAGTGACACTGATTTACTATTCACTGACTATACTCGTATCTTTTACCTTAATACGTATAAAAGTAACAACATTTATATTTCACTAAATTCACAGCATAATATAAAAATTAACTAATTTATTTAATTATAGTACATAACTATATAGTGGTTTAGAATTCCAGCTATTTTACAGAGGATTTTGGGATCAATTCTCACCAACACACCTCCATTTTTAATATATCTGCGTATTCGTTTTAGTAAAAAAACATGGCAAAAGAAGGTCCTTTCCTGAGAGTTCTGTAAAAATGTGCAGGTGTATGAAGTCTACCAACTCGCAATTGATCCACATCTCTGTGTCAATTAGTGATACGGTAATAGCTTATAATAGTGCCTTAAATACCATTTACTATTTGTTACAATGGAACAATATCTATGTGCTTTGTAACACTATAAACATCAAATTACTGAGATGCTTAACGTTTCAGTAATTTTAGCACACTTTAGATGAGCGGAAAGTTTGTTCGCTTAAGACTTTATCGCATGTAAATGTTTGGCATGTTTAGTACATTTATTTATTTATTTGACTGAAATAACAAACGAGCATCCACCTGATGGTAAGTGGTCACTGCCGCTCATGGACATCTGTAATTAACTTCATACAGAACATGGGTTCTATCTGAAGTCAAACACAGATGCGTTGCTACTCCCGAGGACTATGATGGTCGCCTCATGTAAAAGTGTGCCGGCAACCACACCCTTCTATCGAAACGCAAGAAATGCTTCACGTTAGAAATAGGTGTGTCGGTGGTACTTCCCCGGTCGAAATACACTGGTTCTACCACCTTCTACCACATTAAAATAACATTTTATAACGACATAGTAAAAATAGAATAAAATAAAATAATACCTTTTAAAACAAGCTTTTATTTCAATGCACTGAAAAAAAATGTAGTCGTTGAACCCGTCATTTTATTGCATCTTACAATTTTCTATCTTAAAAAAGCTTTTGCCTCGTTTGCCTCAAAAGTATCATTTTGTAATTACTGCATTTTCTTTCACGACGCTAAAATAGGCTCGCGAGATTGTCTACATTACACTTATTCAGATCTATGATTTCCTGAACTATTTTCGTGTTCGTTCGTACAAATTAAGCCCTTCGATTTGATACCCATATCGGGTAGGTCGTACAAAAATATGTAAGCCACCATTTTATTCCGACGGCCATTTCGGCCAACAATATTGGTATAGTTCTGATCACAATGCAATTATAAATCAATTGCATTGTCATCAGAACTATATGTGTATTTCAAATTTTAGCTCAATCGGACACTGAAAAGTTGTTTAAATTCAGTATCCTAGTGTTAAAAAGTTTATATCTATAAATCTTTCTAGCCTACTTGGCAAGAATTAAACATATCGTACCTATTCTACACGAAAAACAGTTTAAACCAAATATGTTACAGTGGATTTAATGGCACTTGTTTTAAATTGTAAAACGTGAATGTAAAATGTGGTTGTGCTACATTTAGTTTAGTTTAGTTAAACCTCTATGGTTTACGACGCCGGTAGTGCAAAAGCTAATTCACATAATGTTTCCACCGTAAATGTGACCGCAGACTAGCGTTCTTTTTACTGACAAAGTACTTGTGTTTACTTTAAACGCACAATATCATGGTTACCGCACTATTGATCTTTTACATATATCTCTTTTGTCTAATATAGAAGTAGTAATGGTAACTGGTAACGTCTGTCCCTTATAAAACAATACTTATCAAAAACCCAAGTCTCGCAACTCAGTTCTTCTACCGAAAAAAGTTGTGAGATGTAATACCAAGTCGGTTATTCATTTATTCAGTCCCTACTTAAGGGTCCTTCTGTCTTAAGTTGTTACGTTATTATCTAACCCAACAACATCTTCTAGTGATCATATCAATATTAAAAATCTTTAAGGTTTTAAATAAATAGATTGACTCGGCTCTACTTTTTCCGACTATATAGCATGTGTTATTTCGCTCTTCCATCTTGCGGGATAATATCACGGGACGAGTAAATACAAAATTCTTGCTAAATTCACTTGTGAACAATTAAGAACACACGTACGTAGGGAACTGCTGCCCTTCTTCATCTTAATTAACCCAAATGGGTTTAGAGATCCTTTGAAGGCTTAGTCAACCTCTGGAGAATAACATCGTTAGTTTTCAACAGAATATAATATTCGGTGAAGCCTTCGAAGCCGACTGCGATATTTTTTTTATATGAACACTAGGTGTTTACCGCGGCTACGCCCGCTTGGGCCATAGTGAAAAGTATCCTACGTGTTAATCCTGGATATAAACTGTTAGTGAAGCAAATTAAATTGAAATTCAATCAGTAGTTTTTGTGAAACAGTAACAGACATACATATATCCTCATAAACTTTCGCCATTATAATTTTAGTTACCTTTTAAATTACACACATACTTTCTACACTCATAGCCACACATAAGGATTTTCTCCTGTGTCGTGGGTACCATGGAAACACACAACACAAATACACAAACACCCAGAACATACACAGACCCAGAACGTGAATCTAAACTCATCATTCAGATACTTGTCTGGCCGGGAATCGAACCCGGAACCCTTATCGCATCAGATCGGTATGATAACACAACAGCGCTTAACACTGATATTGTAAAGCAAAAATTAATGCGGTGGTAGGGCCTCCGAAATCTACTAAATGGCGTCTATAATAAATATCTATGTACAATAAATACTCATGTAATTGTCTTGAATATGACATTTATGCCTTTTCCATACCAATGCGGTAAAATTGCATGAACCCACTTAAATGACCCATATACCAAAATTTATATTATCAGAGTTATTTATTTCCGAGGTCATGGTATCACGTAATTGGTGGTTGCGGTTCCGCTATTGCATAACTGTAAAACAATTGGTTTAAAGGTAAATAATTCATGTTTCGGATGCAGCATTTCAACCGAATGGAAAATTAAAGATATAAATGATTTTACTCTTTGTTAATCTGAAATACTCTTGTTGTATACAAACTTGTAATTGTGTGACGCTAGAAAAAGAAAGGTTTGTCATTTTTGTATTTGACAATGTTACTTGAAAAAAGCAGTAATAGCCTAATGGTTGAAACTTGCCCTCTCGATCGGGAGGTCCGAGGTTGAAACCCAGGCACGCACCACTGATTTATGTGCGTATTAGACATTAATTATCACTGCTTTTCGGTGAAGTAAAACATCGTGAGGAAACCTACACACCCGAGAGATCTTTAAAAAAAAATTCTCGGAGGTGTGTGAAGTCCACCAATCCGCACTTGGCCAATTCGGTGGACTATGGCGTATAACTCTCTCATTGCCAGAGAAGACCCGTGCCCAGCAGTGGGACAATAATGGGTTGACGACGACTTGAAATAATGGTATATGGTGAAATGTTGATCTAGTTATAATTAATGAAATAAATAGTGTTAGCTGTAAAGTTCTTGAGTTTTACGTTATTTCCAACAACTTTTTTAATCCTAATGGTAGTTATACAGATTTTGGCAGAATATGGCTCTAAAAATAATGTTCGGTTATGCTAAGTTGGGCCTAATCTTATTTCTTAATGATATTATAAACGCGGAGGATGTGAAGATAACATAGAGGATTCGCATTAGCATGGCAAACATGACCGAATCGGTTTAGGCGCGAATTTAACCTAGTTATTTATATTCAAACCATATTTTCTTAAAATATATATTATGATTGTACAAAAAATGTAATATTAGGTCTAAAGATTACTTTCAGTTTTCCGAAAACATAATATTTTGAAAGCAACGTGTTATGTAAACTAATATTTCTACCTTACACAGACTTAGTGCAAGAAATATATAGTACCTATTAATTGAGAACACATAAAGGGCTGTTCGTACACGTACAAACACATGAACCGAAGTGGGCTCGTGTGTTATCTGGGCCATCGCATCATGTAAAAGGGCTACGTATACCCGGCTCAAACACGATGCTTCACCTGATTGACACTATCTAAGCCTACCTGTTAGTCATGTTTTTAATTGAAATAGCTGAATAAGGTCGATAAAGGGTCATGGGATGACCCTTACGTTATTGGAGCCCTACGTGGACAAGGGATGCGGTTCAGGGATCAAACTGATTGACACTACAAACGTGAAATATTTCCTATTAATCCTTTCTCAAAGTAATAAAAATGAAATTAATAATACGGTAGAAAAGGTAATCTTACTTACTACGGGTTGTAAGAAATTATAAGATTACTTTTCTTCGTATAAAAATTCCGAAACTTTTCAATAGTACTCTCTTAAGTGTACGAGGTGTGTTTAAAAAATATGGCAAATTATTTTCTTACGAACAAGTGTTAAGTTACATTCAATTTAAATTAATCTATTTAAAAGTATTATGCTTGACTAGGAATATACCTATCCCAAAGTTGATTCAATGCTTGGTAGCACTTTTGGAAGGCTTCTTTCGGCAAGGCGTTCAGCTACTCTGTCGTAGCTCTTTTATGTCGGGAATGATGGTAAAATGAAAGATTTTTATTGTTAGATAAAGCCAAAAATCACATGGTATTAAATTACAAGAATAAGACGAGTATGAAAAGAAGACATTTTTCCAAAATGTTGCAAACCAAATGCGATGCATTGCCGTGATAAAGAAGGAAACCCATCGATGGTACGCTCTCTCGTGTGCTCTTTTACAGAAACCGGCTGAAATCTCTTCGACGTTTACTGCCCGAATAAACAAGTTTATTCTTGAAACTTATGAGGAAATAATTCAAATAACGGCAGACATAATCTAGGTCATTATCCACGTCATCGCCGTTTGCAAAACAAAGCAATGCATCAAGCTAAGCAGCAGAGTACTAAACGAAGTTCATACATCGCTGTCAACAGTCCTAAATGAAAAAGCCTATAAAAATAATTTCTGCCAACGAATTTAAATTCAGAAACGCGAAAAATGTAATCTGAAAGAGGAAAATGGAATAAATTGGACGCATTTGCACGAATGCTTTGGAATTGCACGAAGAGGACCGACCCGCGAAAACGGGAATTAAAAAAGTTGTTTATAATATTTTTCATGTGAAATGAGGTTATTTTTTTTATTGTGAATGGGATAAACCCTCCATTTAAAATTTATTGAGCGTAATATAGGATATTAAGCGGTGGCTTCTTGCAATAAACATATATAGGTATATGAAACTACACCCAATTGTGAATAAATTCTACCTCTTCATATCAAGTGCGCATCGGTGCGACTTGCCAAAAAAAAATTCATTCGCTTTTAAGTCGTAAGATATCTTTCGGCAGATATTGTATCTATATTAACTATCGAATTATTTTTAAACATTAATTAAAACAACGAGTAAACCGAGTAAATTACCATTATTAATACAAAATTTAGCTCGTCGTTCGATTAAATAGTTGGGTACCGATGCGCTTGCTAATCATGTAACATCGCTTAATGATATTAGACGGACTGTCGCGCTGTAGACTTTAATTATATTAAATTATACTCATAGAAGTAAGGCGTCACATACCAGACACAGTTAACAAATGTCTATCATATAAATAACTATGTATAACATCATAAAAGACACACATATTAATTCCGATTGCAAACACACAATATCGAGAGCTTTACCAGATTGTTTTAAAACCATAGACTATTTATATTTTTTCTGTAATATATGTACACGTAAATATTTTTATACACTTCCAAATTTTAGGCTCTAGGTTGAGCTGCTTTTCGTTTATCTTTTCTATGGTAGCACACAACATAAATTAATTTAAACGAAAATATTAATCAGAATAAAAATTAATCAGAAATTTGTCAAAAGCAATACACCTATGCAAAAAATACGGCCCTATAAACTAGGGATGTCAATGCTAGATTTAAAATAAACATCATGGACAGAGCCATAAATAAAAACATTTCCTTTAGTGACCATCCATCTCTTTTCCAAACCATTAAAAACCAGTCTATAAAAACTCTTTTCAGTTGGAATTTAAATTTATGAATAAAATCATTCGTAAAGGGAAGTGCAAAATCAAACGCATTGAACCGAATGTTTTAGGTCTGAATAAAATGCTTTAGAATCGCCCGAATGGGATGAACCCGCAAAACCGGCGTATTAAAATAACTGATGGCGATCGGCATGAATGACCAACTATTGGAACGAATTTTCTGAATAATCATTCTATAGTAGATAGAAGGGATGTTATGGATATGGAATTCCGAATATGGGTATAAATACGAATATATCAAAAAAATAGTAATCGTTTCAGATACGCCTACGCGTTTCGGATAGATTTAGATACGGATTCTAAATTGTAATGGCTCATATAAGTAAAGCAAATAGGTGATTTGACTTGATTTGTCAAATTACCTAGTACAACTCATAATCAAAATTACAGCCATTGCATAACCCTTCATAACGTGTCTCACTTACTCGGCCTAACCGAAATTATTCGGAACTTTTTATCAGATTGAATTGAATATTTGTAATCTTCAGACCTCCCCACCCGTATCCGGAAAATCTGAGCGTAGATGAAAGGTTCATTCAGTCTCATATACCGGGGTATCCTGTGCCAAAGTAAAAAGCGTAAGGTGGCGCCCGCGGGGACACCACGCGCACAATTTTGATGGGATGAAGAAACACCAGCTCCAAAACGTCCCTGATAGATAGGATAGGAATCTCTTTAAAGATAGGAAAACGATAATAATACATGTCGGCGCGACACCGCGTATTTATGAAAAACACGTCGCCGATAATAATTATTTTAGTTAGTTTAAAGATCAAAAATTGGTTGTTTATTGAATTAGCAACATTTAATGATTTTTAGAATTGTAATTTAGTTCACCCTCCATAAATTTGTTATTGTCTCACACCACCAAACATTGTTATAAAAAGGCGAGCGAACGCCGGTAGAAGAGATTCTTGTTTTAACCGTCGAAGGGATCGGACCTCGTCAATTGTCAATAAATCGAAAAAGTTTACTCCTGTGTTTTACTTGAAATCTACAAGAATGGAAAATAATGAAGACTCCTCGACCATCTTGATGTCATATTTCACCACTCACTTCGTTATATATTTACGCTACGCTTATCACTTTAGATGCTGGTTTGGAAAATTGATATGTATATTTCTTTTCTTCACAGTGATTAAAAGGTCTTTAAATCATCATAAAATAAAAAAACAAGCTTTCTGCATTCATAGCCCCACACTAGGATTTTCTCCTGTGTCGTGGGTACCATGGACTCACACAAGACGAATACACAAACACCCAGACCCAGAACATGAATCTAAACTCATCATTCAGATACCTGTCTGGCCGGGAATCGAACCTGGGACCCATTGCGCGTCAGACCGGTATGGTAACCGCTCCACCACGCGGATTGTCAATCCTCAAATATAATATATTTTGTTTATTACCTGTACTCAGTTCTACAGTATTTATTTTGTAAACAACAGATAACCTACCTACTGATAAATTGGGTTTCCAAATAATAATTAAATTAATAAATCATATTGATAGAAAAACAGTTGTATATAAATATACATATCATTAATAACCGATTTCAGAAAGAAGGTTGTGTTTTTATAACATGTTATTACGATGAAACCGACTTTCGTGAGTAATGTAGATACTCTTTGCACAAGATTTATTGAATAACATATCAGAGATACCTACAAATTTATACGAATTTCTTTATACATAAGAGATACTATTTATATTAGAAGTATAAACACATGTAATTGACTTTTACATAAGATTCAACATTCAAGTAAAAAACGAGCTTAAGTCCATTGCAGCATCTACGCTATGCTATAACCTTATCTATATCGAACAATTTTTACTAGTAGGTACCGTTAGTACAAGTGTATTACGTTTTTTCAAAAATTGCAAGCTTATGTTTTCGTTTTCGACCTCAACTTGCAATGTACTTTCCTTGATTGTACACCATTATTTTATACATAAATACACTATACACACGATACATACTAAAATTAAAATTAGGAGAGAAACGACTCATACCGACTAAGGTACAGTTGTTTATTACAAACTAGTTGACCCGGCGAAGTTCGTTCCGCCTAAAAGTCAAAATTCTAAAATTATCAGTGTTTCACTACTATATTATACATGCAACCCTTCCTTTTAAATCCCTACATCTATTAAAAAAACTGCATTAAAATCCGTAGCGAAGTTTTAAAGATCTAAGCGTACATAGGGACAGACAGCGAAAAACGACTTTGTTTTAAACTATGTAGTGATGCGTCGCCAATGCTGAGGTAGAACCAGTGTTGTTCGACAACGCATCTGTGATTGACTTCAGATAGAACTCACGTTCCATATAAAGTTGTTTACAGATGTCCATGGGCGACAGTGACCACTTATCATCAAGTGGACTGCACGTTCGTTCGCTACTTCAGTTAGATAAAAAACAATCTACCATATTCCAAAATATTGAGATACGTTTGCGGTTTTAAAACAAAAAATAAATCTTTTAAAAAATCTGTAGCTATATTTAGGGCCGCTACTGTTTCACTTTAATCGCAGTAGCTACTTTTTTATCAATATGCTATTTATATTGTTACCAATAAACTACCCTTGTAATAAAGAACCTGAAAAAACATTTAACGTATCAACATTTTTGCGAAAGAGTTTTTTAAGTGCATCGTATGTGGGTAGAAGAACAAGTATTATTTTACTGGTCCATCCATCCATCCATTAGCCCTTTGACGTCCACTGCTGGACATAGGCCTCCCCTAAATGACGCCACTCCAACCGGTCCTGTACCCTCTGAATCCAACGGTTTCCCGCTGTCTTCTTCAGGTCATCGGTGCACCTGGTATGGGGGCGACCTGTACTCCTTTTGCCTAAACTGGTAGTCGGTTGAAATTAAATGTTCACGTGAGTAGAAGAAACGGTTAAAACCTTACAAATTTGCAGTGCTTGTGTTAGATTAAGCGATCATTGATAACTTAAATGCAGTAAATCTCAGTTACAAGAACAAAATGACGTATTTATCGTCTTTACTACAAAAATAAATTTTTAATACAATAATATCGATGAGCCGCAATAGAGTTTCGAAAAAATCGCGTTCGCTTCAAAACTATCATTTTGTATTTACTGCATTTTCCTTTAACGCTAAAATAGGCCCTCCTGTAACGGATCAATACCGGACACACCTAGGGATGGTCAATCGTACCTGTTGTCCATAATGAAAGACAATAAAGCCACACCCTGCCTCACGTTTCTGTGTCAATAAATTAGCTTTTGATGTTAACCTTTACGAGGTTGGCAATATAGTTTTAATATCTTTACGAGAATATAATGGAAATAGTATCCATATTGGTAATTTGACACTTCGAAATGAATATTTTTTTGTCTTTGAATGTTTTCGACTACTAGGTACTAACTTAGTTTTGTCCCTATAGTTCCAGGACCTGAATAGGACTAAGGTATCCTCTGCCTGTCGCAAGATGCGACTAAAAGGGGCTTCCGGGGTTGCGGGCGGGAAGAGTGGGAGCTCGAACCGTCCGGCCAAGCAACCCCGGGATGGACTGCGGCATGTGTGGTCGCATGCCGTCGAAAACAACGAGCGGCACGGTGGGCATCAATCAGTCAATAGGGAAGGGCCCAAAAGGGACATTGCGTTCTGAGGATTCCGTTTGTGTTCCGTCGGTGCCGAAGTCCTTCACGTAGCGCTGAGGACAGCCACCGAGGGGGTTTTAGTGAGGTAAAAATCCCACATAACCCGGCACAGTTCGCGCGACGACGGATATCTTTTGAAAGTTTCCCCCTCGATAACAAAAAAGGTACTAACTTAGTATTGCTTCGGCATCTTTCAAACAGAAAAAATAAATAAAACTTTCTAGACGTATCGTGGATTATGCCTGAATGTATAGCAAACTTATAAGGCATCTCAAATCATTTTTTTATTGACGTTGGTGATAAGAATTGATTCTTATGTCGCTCATTTACATAGCCAAACACATTTCAAAGTGGTAATATATATTTGACGAAGTAGACGTTGGATTGCTAGGCGTTAACAGATTTCTTAGAAGTAACAATGCAGCTTTACTCACACTCACGTAGGATGCAAATTTCATCTGCCATTGACTATTCATGTCCATGGCTGTACACAGAGATATACCGTATACATATCTATGTAATGTGCTACTATTCATCCCTACCCCTATTGGTCTAAGGCGTATGAATCACTAGATGAACCCCGTAGCTTCGCTCGCGATAAAAAATCAATGTATCGATTGTCCCTTAGGAATAAAATGTTTTCCCACAGTAAAAAGCGCTTATATGCTAATACAGAGTATCAGCTAACTCCCTACCAAATTTTATGAAAATCGCTCCAGCCGTTAAAACGTGAAGAAGTAACAAACATACACACTCACAAACTTTCGCCTTGATAATATTAGTATGAAGTATGATACATAGTATAAAAAGTCGCTTACCGCTTTCTGTCTCTATGTATGCTTAGATCTTTAAAAATACGCTACCGATTATAACGCAGTTTTTTTAATTAGATAGTGTGATTAAAAATAGAGGTTTTTATGTAAAATGCATGTATAATATAGTGGAGAACACTGATAATTTTAGATTTGTGACTTTTAGGCGGAATGAAGTTGGCCGGGTTGGCTAGTATTATTTAATTCAATGTGTCCCTATCCCGTATACTCATAGATATAGGTTATTTTTACACTCATTTTTGACCAATTATTTATCCGGAGCGTAAACTATTGAAGCTTGAACATTGAAATTTAGACAATATTATATAGACACCTTTTAAAAAATAAATTTGTTATAATTTACTATTAAATTTACCAAGGGGTAGTACCAGTGTAAGTACCATCGGGGAAGTAGCACCGTCACACATATTTCTAGCGTGAATCATTTCTTGCGTTTCGATAGAAGGGTGTGGTTGCCGACACACTTTCACATGAGGCGATCATCATAGTCCTCGGGAGTAGCAACGCATCTGTGATTGACTTCATATGGAACCCATGTTCTGTATGAAGTTGATTACAGATGTCAGGTCAGGATGTGAGATCAGGTGGACTGCATGTTCCTTTGCTACTTCAGTCAGAAAAAAAAAATATAATATGATATCTGATAAATAATAAGGTAAATGATTGTATTACAATATGCGCGTATGACATAGATAACAATCAACTTAAACACAAAACCTAATTAGCGTAGTAAAATTCATATCATACTTGAGTCAAGTACGTACTCGTGAGTATATGATATTATTTCAGTTTTCATTACATTGTTCCAACAATGATATTGTCCGTCTAGTGCTTTCATAAAATCTGTTTAACAAAACAATAATAAAATCCAAACAATTCGATAGTTTCCATTGTTTCCTAAAATACACGCCGCGTTGCAAAAATACATTGTCAATACCTGTTTCATTTCAACGGTTATTTTTTTCCAGATAAATCAATCGTTCGGGAACTAAATTAAAAAGCTTTTAGCCCGGTTTCAGAAGCGTCAGTTGCCACAGACTGTTTTGATAGCCAATCTGACGAATGGAAATTATTTTTCGTTTTAAAACGTCCTCAAAATCTATAGTTGCTTGCTCGATCAATGAATCCAATCTGTGTAATGTATTACGTATTGGTATCCTCCCTACAGGAATTAATCGAAATTGAAAATCGAATTGTTTGAAATTGGAACATTAACTTTTTATGAGCGGAATCGATGGCCTCGTTAAAATATATGAGTTGACATATTATGTTTAATAGCGGGGAATATGGGGTTGTGTTGCTATCGGTATTCGTAGCATTTGAATATGGATCATTTGAAGGGTGCGAATAAATTTTAGTACTTTACCGATGCTAAAACTCTATGGTTTGATTACGTTCCCCCTGAACCCATTTCACTTACTATGATAAACATTTGGACTGGTATTCTCTGGCTTGAAAGAGAACACTTATTGTCGAAAAACATCAGCTAGCAAAGCATCTGTGATAGTACACACAATATTAATACATTAGTTTATTAGAAGGTGGTGAAAGAAATCCTTGAGCGGTATGACAATTGCTTGTAAACATATTACTTTTAATCATCAATAATGTAGTAGAAAAAATAAGTATTCCATTAATAATAATAATAATAAAACTAACCCACTGTAAAATTATAAACCTTTATATAAAAAAGAAAGGAATATTTCTTAATTTCTTGCTTCAGACATAAATCAGAAAGATCGCAGCATACCTTAGCCCGCGAGCGCCATCTTCGATTTACATAAACGGATTGGAATACTAAGACTGGTTGGATTTAAATAATAAATGGGCACGATTCGAAACTTGTGGTGCGCGGGGAAGTTTGCACAAAGGCTTCGGGGATGGGACATCATTTATTAACCCGAGCTGCCCCCGCGCAACAGCTCGCCTTTTAAGCGGAGATTAATAGATTAAGATCCTCGCTCAAGTACACTATGTCGAAATGATCCGGTTTCATCTAGCTCTTAATATTTTCAAAAAGCTCTTTTGTTATTTTGTAGCAGAAAAAAATAAAATTTTGATTAATGTTTCATATTGAAATACATTATCAAACTGTGTTTCGGGTGCATATTGATGAAATATTTATTTACATTGATAGATACATAGTTATAAAATTTACATACCTAAATCCATAACTTTAAGTTTAGCTATTGGGCACAGATTTTTCATGATATGGAAGTAACAAATGAGCATGTAGTACGAGAATTATATTAATGGTATCGAAAACGAAAATACTTCATATATACTCCTAGTGCTCCTAGTACGCTTAGTGAATAAACACAATTGATATTCAGATTGTATGTTTACTTATGAAGCAAATATGTTTAAGGCAGAAACAAAAAAATGTGTGCGTATACTAGCGTACACTCGTAAGAAGTGAAACTTCTTTATGACGTTATTTTTCAAAAAATAATTTACTATATGCAATTTTACAGAAATTGGTTAAATAAAGTTAAATTAGATAAAGTTTAATAAAAGGCTTTTATTAAACTTTATCTAATAATCTAATCTATAATAATCTATCTAATATCACGCGTGGTAGGGATAAGAAAAAGATGGCGCGTAACGGAAAAAAAAGATGGCACGTAACAGAAAAAGATGGCGCGTAACAGAAAAAGTTGGCGCGTAACGAAAAAATGTTACACTAAATTTTTTTCCAACCCCGATAAAGAAGTTTCACTTCAAATATTTTCTAATAAACAAAGTAAGTCAAAATGTTGGAAAAAGGCACAACATATTCACATTCACTCATTTCCATTCTACGTCGGTATGGTAAAAGTTTAGCAAGCCGCTAGATATTTTAAGGGCATTTAAAATTCAAGTCGCACGTTGGGTGTCTACCCCCAGTTGCCATACGTTGTGTCTAGATAATATGATCGTAGGCTGGAGACGTAGGCAGACGTGATGCGCATAACTTGTGAATTTTAAAGCAATCATTTTGTTTTTGGTACGAAACATGCAAATTCGAACTGCTGTAAGCAAGCGGCTGTACATGTTGCATCATACTAATGGTATTTTTTAAGGAAATCCATGTTTTGCTCCTTTTTAAATCGTAAACTTAGTAAAGCACCACAATATGCTGTTAAACCGGTCGAATTTGGTATTATTATTTTTATTTGACTGAAGTAGTAAACGAGCATGCAGTCTCCCTTATGGTAAGTGGTCACTGCCGCGCATGGACATCTCGAATCAACTTCATACAGAACATGGGTTCTATCTTCAGATAGAACCCATGTTCTATCTTCAGATAGAACCCATGTAGTTGACTGAAGTCAATCACAGATGCGTTGCTATTCCCGAGGACTATAATCGCCCCATATAAAAGTGTGCCGTAAACCACACCCTTCTATCGAAAGGCAAGAAATGCTTCACGCTAGAAATGGGAGTGGCGGTGGAACTTCCCCGGTAGAACTACACCGGTTCTACCACCTTGGGGTATTTTAATAAATTTTGAAGAGGTCGATAACAGGCATCTCTTGAAATATCTTTGTCACATATAGGTACATATTATAGAAGTAGCAAACGAACATACCACCAATTCGCACTTGGCTAGTGCGGTGGACTATGGCCTAAACTCTTTCATTCTGAGAGAAGACCCGTGCCCAGCAGTGGGACAATAATGGGTTGATAAGAAAGAAGAGAAACGAACATACATACTGATTGATACTTATCATCAGAGCCCAGTGCCGCCCATGGACACCTGTGGTCAACCTCTGGTAGGCTTTATATTCTACCTGAGGTCCACCATAGATGCATTGCTATCCCATAAGATAGCTAAAGCGTTGGTGACGCCTTAGATGAACCAGAAGCTGCACCACCTTTACTGATAATAGAAAAAATACATATTCATTTCGTGAATAGAACATACTATAAAATACTTTGAAGTAAAAGTACTTGAAGAACACATCAGAAATTAATACCCCTGTTCACCTACCTTGAGGGAGATGATGTTGAAAAATAAATCACATATGTATTCGTGTAACCAAGGCTTTTTGCTGGAACAAATTGTTTGCAACCTATTTCGTCACACTTTCTGGACATGCCTCATATATCAGAGTTGCTTGAAGATGCGTGCACCTGTATTAATATTGTCATAACAATGTCAACAGAGTATCACATTACAAATGTGACAATTATAGAAGTATTAGGACTTTGTTAGAAATGACAAAGATAATTACATGGGAAATTATGTTTTTTCTGGTCCGAGTAACAAAACAAAGAATTTGACGGGAAGTGAAATGACCAACAAAACCAAGCCCCTAGAACAATAAAACGTTATCTCTCGATCACATCTCTGTAATCAAATTAAAAGCATTGTGCCATTAAGGCTCTATTAGTTGATCATTTTACTGTAAGTTATTAAGGTAATATCAAACAGGTAATGTGTTAATTTGTGTAATAACTTGTCACTAATTACTTAGAATCCAATATGGGTAGAAGCTTGAAGGCGTTAAAGCGTCTTCCTCATTGATTTTAGAGGCACCTCTGTCACAGCTACAGTATGTGAAATGAAATGAAATGGAATGTTTTTTTTTTTCATAGGCCTACGGAGGCACTTACAAATTGTCAGTTACATTTTTTTTTTCACTACCACCGGATCGGAACACGGCCTCAACTAAGAAGATCCAGCGAAAAACTCAGTGGGTTTGTCTTTTTTGTATATCTTTTATTTTTGCCATGTTGTTTTTAACGTCGTTGTTGAGCGCTGCAATGTTCTTGTTTAAAGGACGTGGTTTGTTAACAATTAAAATATATATAAGTGTACGTCATTCTGAATCTCATGAATGAGCTATCTCACAAAGTTTCATTACTATTTAACAAGTTTTTGATCTTGTTGACTAAACTAATCCTATTGAGGGACATATAATCAAATAATCCAAATCCAAAAGATCCAATGATATCCAAGAACGGCTGTTACCATGTACTACTATCAGCTTTCTTTTACAACATAATAATTCATTTAGACAATTGTATGAATAATATTAAATTAAAAAAAATGCAATTTCTAATTATATTCAAATGTATTTTTTTCTGAGTAATCTGCAATGAAATAAAAGGCTTTTTTATTTTTATTTTATTATGAATAATACAGTTTTGAAATATTTTTAGTATTCGCTACAGGAACCTTCTAAGTTCATGACTGTGATACGTTATATACTCGTAGATTTGAAATTTATTATACCTTTGAATTTACTACTAAATAAAAAGAAAACAGTTTACTTTTACATAAAAGTAAACTAAACTAACTAACTTTACTAACTAACTAAACTAACTAACTTTTACATAAAAGTAAACTAAATGTCTCAAACATAAAAAGTAGCAACGGTGTCTCTGGTGTTGAAATTTGAGATAGCTCTTTAGGTTTCCAAAAAGGGATAAAAAGGAATTTAGTGAAATCGTGCCGTGTCCGGAATAGGTGCGAGGTTGAAGGGTCCGAATTCCTTTACGATAGGTGTCTTCTAAATAAACGCTAATACAAAAAGGATCCAGGTAGAACGACGAAAGAATAAATGTAGGACAGTCGACATGTATATATTGACCTATTTTCCTATTTTCAAATAAATGTGTGCGTGTACTAGCGTACACTCGTAAGAAGTGAAACTTCTTTATGACGTTATTTTTCAAAAAATAATTTACTATATGCAACTTTACAGAAATTGGTTAAATAAAGTTAAATTAAATTAAATAAAGTTTAATAAAAGGCTTTTATTAAACTTTATCTAATAATCTAATCTGTAATAATCTATCTAATATCACGCGTCGTAGGGGTAAGAAAAAGATGGCGCGTAACGGAAAAAAAAAGATGGCGCGTGTAACAGAAAAAGATGGCGCGTAACGAAAAAATGTTACACAAAATTTTTTTCCAACCCCGATAAAGAAGTTTCACTTCAAAAACGACAACCCCGCCTACTTTAATAAGTGGCATGCTACGCGAAAATAAAGGAAATTAAAAAGTCAATTACGAGTTTTTTGTTTTTGATGCATCTTTGTTTTTAGACGAATATTATGGTGGAATTGATTTATTTAATATGCATCGGGTACAATCCGCGATTACCATGAACATGATCCTTACAATTGGGTCAAAACATCGGCAATAAAGGTTTTAAAAAACAACATGTCACGAATACCAGTTGCATTACAATGTGATATATCTAGTAACACTTGTACTAGGAGACGAAATTAATGTCACCTCTTAGTTAAAATCCGTCAAACTCGTTGGAGATTGATATGTACCTAACACACATTTTTTTCCCTAAATGAGATCTTTTAATATTTTGTCACCTTACGATATTACGCGCGACTACTAGAATGAATAATAAACATTAAAAACATAAAAAATTCTAATACCCATGATCCAAAGACACATTTTTATTAGCACATGTTCTGTCTAGTGACAGAAGTTTTCTACGAACGTCTACGAAAGTCTACGAAATCACGAGCCGAATCGATATATTTCCGTGATATACGACTTGGGGTCAGCTGTCAGTTCGCGGCGTGGCCACTATAATACATCTGTTGCTGCAAAAACTTACGCAATCCCCTTGGTATTGCCTTGCCACTATATTTATATGGTTTTGTTTGGAATAATTGCATCGTGTTGGAATTTATGTTATTTTTAAAGAGGCAATGAGCTTAGATTTTGTCCTGGTGAAGATTCAACCAGAGTGATTCGACTTTTTTGTTTGATCGAAGTAGCAAACGAGCATGCAGTCCACTTGATGGTAAATCACTGCCACCCATGGGCCTCTGTAAAAAACATCAAATAGAACAGAGGTTCTATCTGAAGTCAATCACAAACGCGTTGTTACTCCCGAGGACTATGATGGTCGCCACATAAAAAAGTGTACCGGCAATCACACCCTTCCATCGAAACGCAAGAAATGCTTCACGCTAGAAATAGGTGTGGCGGTGGTACCTCCTCGGTCGAACTACACTGCCACCTTCGAATGAATTAAAAGAATACCGCCACACCTGTTTTTAAATCAATAGCAGTGTATATATTATTTCTAGCATAAGAAACTAAGCTTAGTCGCCACTCTCATATCTGTTCGCATCATTTATAGTATAACAAAATTCTAAGATTTAATATAATGCATCAATTTATTATCTGTCAATTGCGCTTCACGTTTTTCGTCTAAGTATTTTAACATCTGAGTCCGTTATAAAACGTGGTATAATAATTTTAATTTGCCGAATACATGTTGACTTACATTCTCAGTAATATGTATTAGATTCAACCTTTTAAATATTTATCTATATATTAATACGTGAAGCAAAAACTTAGGGTCCGTTTTTAAGGCACTTCCCGCAGACGGAGGAGTATGAAATTACACAGGGTTAAAGTTGATGTAAGAAAGAATATCGGAATGCTAATATTTTTTTCAAATAATTTTTCATCTCGACAACCCATTATTCTCCCACTGCTGGGCACGGGTTTCTCTCAGAATGAGAGAGTTATAGGCCATAGTCCACCGCGCTGGTCTAGTGCGAATTGGTGGACTAATAAATAATGTTTAAAACACATAAAATCACCTCTAAACACATTACATACACTACCGTGCATTTGCAACAAAACATACATATATTATAAACGTAATAAAACATTCGATGTCTTACTATCAAAACGCATAACGTCAAAAATCTCAGATATCTTTGTTAAAATACCCGCTATTGCTTTTAAATGCAGCTTAGTTAATTAAACCGCTTTTATGATTATGTTTTATATTCACCCGATTTAAAATAACTGGAAAATAATTTAATTTGAGAAATATTCGTGCTACTTTGGACCATATCAAGTAAAGTTTTTGAATTGAATTACGGTTGAATTTCGACCGTTGCGATGGGTTACGAGCTTAAATAAACGTATCATTTACGAAAATCCTTTACATTTACTCTACACACTCACATGCGTACGTAAATATATTGGTACAATTCTCAATTATATATAAGCAAGGCGTACCCCCGAGACACTTGTTCAGGCCGTCGACTCGGCGTAACAAATAAATCCACTTGTCTTCGAGGAAAACTTATTCTCCAAATAAATAGAAGGAATATTACGATAATAGTTTAAGCACATGTCTGCAGAATGGATTATGTATTGTGAAGGAGTATTTAGGAGTTTTATGTTACAGAAATAGTTTATTTTATACTGTAGAAATAACGAGCTATGAATAGTCTTCATCATAAGCTTTTTTAGGTTTACTACTGGATAAAGGCCTCCTTTAATGGAGATCTAGTCAAAGTTCGCCGCGTTTGGCAAGGGTGTTATTAGTAGAAGTAGATATAAATGTTACACAGGTAGATCATAGATGTTGTTGTCCATATCATTGGATTCGTATTTTATTCTTCTCTTAAGACATCTATGAGGAAAGAGAGAGGGACCCACATGGCACTAGGCAACACCATAGGGCGCCATGTGGTTAACAGTGATAATTGTTACCTTCCACCCAATTAGGTGGTAGAACTTTCACTAGGTAGGTTCACTAGCCAATATAATAAATATAAAATTCTTTGACACATTTTATAGGCGTTTAGCTTATAGAAAGGCTAAACACCTATAGAATGTGTCAAAGAAATATATATACGTTAAATATATATGCTTTAAATGCATTATTGACTTTCTAACGCAGTCGGGTACAAACTAAAGCGACTCGTAATATAATTATTTAAAGAACTTTGTGAATTTTAGCCACGTCTATTGGCATCTAAATTTGACTTAAAGTGTCTTAAGATTTTAGAGAAAAAATGTCTTTCACTGACGGAATCCTTAAATAGAAACACTTTCAAGATAAGTTAAGAAAACCTCGAAGCAAACTTGATTTGAGAACTTGATATTCAAAGTTTGAGTGGCAATCTACAGGAGACGTCCATCTGAAAGGCTGAACTGTTAAGTAGATGCTTGAATAATGTTAGCAGAACTTTGCGGCTTCGAACGAAGTAGTATTCCGTTTCAACAATAAGTGTAAATAAGAAAATGTCTTTGTAAAAATGTTATTTAAATCCTCAGCCCTTACTGTTTTAGTACTGAGCATCGCCACTGGCCAATATCGTCTCATATTGAGAAGGATTTAAGCCAAGTCCATGACGCGAACCAAGTATATATTGGTGGTTCTCTCGTCAACACATTATAGTCCCACTGCAGGGCACGGGTCTTCTCTCAGAATGAGAGAGTTTAGGCCACATGATGGTTCACAGGCCCTTCATTTTTAAAGGCTTCCTCAGCGTCTAGAATTCCTAGTAAAAAATACACAGAACTTACATCTGAGATGCCTGATATTCCTATGATTCGAACACTAGACCCTCAAATTGGGAGAACGATTTCAACCCAATAGGCTTTACGTACACAATTACTTTTAAATAGAATAAATCTCTTATGTTTAGAATATTTATTTTAGTCCATGACCATTCTTATTCTAACTTTAATACCTCTATTATAAATTACCTAGGTGTCTGGCTATATAGAAAACATGGTTCAACATCATTGAATAAATTGCGGCCAATTACGTTAATTAACGCAATAATTGTCTGTTTAGGAAATTAATTTCATCTGGTTTTTAATAAAAGAAATGTCTGTAAATTAATAAAATACAAATAGGAAGGAAATGACACTTCTTTCTATCACAGTGGACTAAACACTATTAATTGAATCACTTCAGTACTTTCACACACACACACACGCTTTCTACACTCATAGTCCCACAGTGGCATTTTCTCCTGTGTTGTGGGTACCATGGACACACACAAGACGAATACACAAACACCCAGACCCTGAACAGGAATCTAAACTCATCATTCAGATACCTGTCCGGCCGGGAATCGAACCCGGGACCCATTGCCCGTCAGACCGGTATGGTAACCGCTGCGCCACGCGGGTCATCAATTACTAAGATAAATTTAGTTAAAATATTTCTTAGTTCAGCTCTTTTTGTCCGTTGAAAGAGGCTAAAGCAATTAATACACAATGCTAAGTAAGCAAAGTCGCGATGAAAGGCAAGTTCATATTTTTATTTAGTCAGCACTTTCTCGGTCAACGTCCGCACGCTTTGACCTCGGCTTGAAACGGCGCAATTTAAGCCGTTATATGCCAACTGGCTTAATTATTGTCTTATAGCAATAAATTCTTAAATATAGTCGTCACGTTTGTTTTATGGAGAATAATTTAGGGGGATGTTATTCTTCGGCTTTCAAACGACAAAAATGTGAAGAGGTTAGTGCAGATTGTATGTACAATACGTAACTTGTTTATAAATATGGTTTCAAACATTAACCTCATTATGTCCTTAAAATGCTTCGAGCAGATTTAGCGATAGTCAAAACACCGTCATTTTGTAATCGTGCTCTTAGTAAGAGTTTATTACAGTTTCTTTAAACAACGATTGTTTAAAGATGTTTATGTTTTGCCCCTACCCCTACATACGCTTACGCTTTCTACACTCATAACCCCACACTAGGATTTTCTCTTGTGTCGAGGGTGCCATGGACACACACAAGACGAAAACACCCAGACCGAGAACATGAATCTAAACTCATCACTCAGATACTCTGGCCGGGAATCGAACCCGAGACCCAATGCGCGTCAGACCGGTATGGTAACCGTTCCGCCACGCGGGACGTCGTATATACATTGCAGGTCACGTCACGTCAACCCAATATTGTCTCACTGCTGGGCACGGGTCTTCTTTCAGAATGAGAGAATTTAGGCCATAGTCCACCGCGCTGGCCAAGGAGGAATTGGTGGATACATTTTACAATAATTGTCTTTTGTGGTGGCGAAGCAATGTACGCAGAGTATAGCTAGTTAAAAATAAAATTCGAAAAGGATACTTAGAATTCAACGGTCTTTTTAATAAATAAAATCATTTATGTATTTAGACAGGTGTATTTAATGGATTAAGACAAAGTGAAATATGTATTAAGGTTATGGTTATAAATGTGGTTTAATATGTTACTCTCATTCCATCCTTATGATGTTATGGACGTAACCTACTACATTATTCTGACATATGTTGATGAAAGAAAATATTGGTCAGTTGCCAACTTGTGTCGGATGTAATAGGTTGTTTTACGTCCGGCAGAAGTTAGGCAGTGATTCTTAACCGGTGGTCCGCGGATCACTGGTGGTTTCTGGAATCCGAAGTGGTCCGCGAAGCAAATAATATAAGTTGATGAATAATAATAAAGGTTGTCAAAAGTATAAGGAAACCAGTGCGATGTCCAAAAAAAAAGGTCATAAGTAAAAACCGGCCGGCCCTGTTGGTCCATGGGTAGACAGATATTTTGTCAAATGGTCCTACGTCACTAAAAGGTTAAGAACCACTGCAGTAAGGCCTCCGATAAGGTCAATTAAAATGTACAATGCACAGAAACGTTTATAAAATTAACCACTAGCGGTCTTGATAGAAACTCCGCTCGCGCATTGCTTAATTTTTTTAATAATTTCCTAAATTTTCGAAAAAGTATACAAAACGCAAGACCACAAGAGGCTAGAACTACAAGGCAATATTTTTACAATAATTATCAAAGGTAATATAACTTATCGACTTTAGTAACTTATTTATGTGAAATTAGTTATACTTATTAAATTGCAGTTAAATTAATATGCGTTTAGATATTTCTAGAGATTATAAAATTATGATTTTAAACACGTAAACAAGTCTGTCCTAGAGATATGATATAAAGGTCGCGTTAATTGGCTTATTTGCTATTATAATAAACTGTTTGATATTGAAATTTGACTAGACAGTTATTAATAAACGACCTCTATGCATATTTAAACGCAAAATACCCAAAGCAGCTAATGTTGATATTCAATATAATTATGTACCTATAGGAAACAGTGTCCTATAAAATATACCACTCGAATTTAAACTTCAACTGATTGTGATATTTCGTGATCAAAGATAAAGCTGTCTTCGAGCTTTGAAAATTTCTACGAAGTGAAATGCAACCGTACTCAAAGGTTCTTACATTTACCTTAAAAAGTTAAACAATGGATTGGAAACTTCAGCTTAGAATAATCATGTAATAAATCTCGCGTATTTTGAGACTAATTTAAGTTTCCATTTACAGGATGGCGGCGTTTCACGTTACAAAGGATTTGTTCGACAAGATCTCTCGAAGAATCTGAGGATCTTAACTCCAGCCGTCAACACAGAAGCGAAGCCTACTCACTATTGTTTTGTTTTCAAACACAATATTCAACAAAACTGGGGATAATTAATTCGGAATCGGCTTACTGTTTTGGCTTTCTTAAGTGCCTACTTTTGTTGTAGGCTGGACAAATCCAATAAGTTTAAGAGGGCCATTTTTGTAAATATAATTTATATTATAGGATTCTAGGAAATGGTATTATGAATTTGGCTTATTTTAATTTTAAGAATACATCTTATTAATATCATAAATGCCAAACTTTTTGATCTATGTCTGGTTGCTACTTTTTCCCACAAACAACTAGTCAGTGGCGTAGCGCAGACCAATGCAGACGTGGGCGAACTTCTATCAGCGAAGCCTCTTTTCTATAGTTCCCAAGATCTATGCAGTAAATATATCTTAAAAAACGTGCTTTGATGGAACGTGATAGTAAAAAAGTTTGAAAAAGGTCTTAATTTTACAAAAAAAATAGAAAGACAATACCCAAAAATCATTGTCAAAGTATTTTCTGAGAGAAAAAACAAATTGCATGATTCCAATAGATGTGCCCTTGAAAATGTCTCCATCCCTTCCTACAAAGAGGCCACGTGAGACCCTTTAAGTACGAGGCCGTGGGCGATGGTCCACTGCGCCCACGCCTAGCTACGCTACTGCAACTAGTGGTCGGATTTTTCTGAAATTTAACACACAAATAGTGTATGATCAACATAGGATATTCATTACCTTGACAAAATAGAACGAAGCGAGCGAAGCCATGGGATAAATCTATTATTTTAAACAGCCGTCACGTGTGATGTTGTTCTTTAACAACACCACTCCCACACTTCCAATGGACATTGTATGGCAATAGAATCGAAAAGTTAGGCAGCAGCGTCTTCCTATTCCTCCCATTGCCTTCCCTAAAACACTTGTCAGGCACAAGTACCTACTACTATCAAAATCGCCATGAGGTGAAGCCTACGGCTCGTAGTGGACCCTAAAGGTTGAAATAAAAATTAGACACAACCAATCATACAAGCTGAAATATTATGTTAGCTAATCAGTTGGCATTAGCATTAATAGCAGAATGGTTAACATTTACCATATTACGTAGGATATTAACTTTAATCTGCATGAAGCTACATTAAAAGGACGCCTAATACGACGTTTATAAGTACTATAGTCGTTTCGTAAACTACAATATATATAAGTATATTATAAATGTTGTTTACTGCTCAATTTGTTTTTGAAAGATCATTATATTTGAAGAGTAGTTATTTAAAATAAGGGTCCGTCATAACCGGTAATGACGACCCTTGACGCCGACCCTGATTCCTGCTACGATTACACGCGCTGT
This sequence comes from Spicauda simplicius, assembly GCA_949699795.1. Lineage (NCBI taxonomy): Eukaryota > Metazoa > Arthropoda > Insecta > Lepidoptera > Hesperiidae > Spicauda > Spicauda simplicius. Next base: position 6,558,371 of record OX453064.1, read on the forward strand.
TTGGGTCTAGTATACTCTAATGTTTTGTTCGGAAATTGGAAATCTATGGTGTTTTGATCTACACATTCTTATTGTTAGTGGCAACAGTTAAATTTGGAGTTATATCTTTGGTAGGGGTATTATAATTGCCGGAAGTACCTATTATAAAATGAGTATTCAAATCATTTGCAAGTCTTTTATTTATTTGTTGCTATCATTACCTAAATTCCTTGCAACAACTAAGCAATAATGAGACTAAAAATACGGAAGATTTTTTTTAATAATATTAATTTACAGAGATGAAAAATAGTATCTAATTATATAAAAAACAATATTATTTAGAGGTACTAACAGCAAGATCTCTTAAATACGTGATTCTACATATAAGTAACATTAATGGCAATACCTATTCATTTATTTACTAGCTGACAATGCGAACTTCGTTCTGCCTATAAGTAAAAAATCTAAAATTATCAGTGTTCCTCAACTAAATATAGTTGAGGAACACTGATAATTTTAGATTTTTTAATGCATGTATAATAATGCATGTATTATACTTAAAGCCTCTTGAATCACTCTATCTATTAAAAACTGCATTAAAATCCGTAGCGTAGTTTTAAAGATCTAAGCATACATAGGGACAGACAGCGAGAAGTGACTTTGTTTTATACTTTGTAGTGATGACTAATACCGGCAGCGCTAGTTGAAGCTGTGGTTTATACTGAAAAGTGTGGTAAGGGCGACATACTTATTCGAAGCATTCTAAGTCATCAGGGGTCACCGCGTCTACTTCCAATTCCTGGTGAAACTCTAACCTTATCTAGCGTTATATAGATGCTCTTGGGCGGCAGTGGCCATTTACTCTTTGTTGGACTGTATACAAAAATATATAGCGTAATGGTTGAAACTTGCCCTCTCGATCAAGAGGTCCGAAGTTCAAATACCAGGCACGCTCTGATTTGATGAACGCACCACTGATTTTTCTTAAATTATATGCGTATTAGAAATTAATTACTACTGTTTTTCGGTGAAGGAAAACATACTGAGAAAATCTACACATCCGAGTTCTTTAAGAAAAAAAAGTTCTCAAAGACTTGTGAGATCTACCAATTCGCACTTGGCTAACGTGGTAGACTACGGCCTAAAAAACTAGCCTAAGCTCTTTCATTCTGAGCGAAGACCTGTGCCCAGCAGTGGAACAATCATGCGTTGACGAGATACAAAAATGATATTTAAACAGATTACACATATAAAGCCCGAATTCATCAAAGTTATAAAAAATATTCTGCGATGTCAACAGAATTCCCAAAGGTGGTTCACATTCATCAGACAGTTGATCGATCAAATAACTACATAACCAACTTCAATATGGATATGACTGGTTCATTTGTATATCATGCCAACTCTAAATAAATTCGGACCAACGTGAGAAAATAATTTAATTTGCCATCGTCACACTTTATCTAGTGCTATCGAAGCTATTTGAAGGTGACAGAATTATATACGAGTACGTTAGTTTCAAATAGTCCCATCATCTCTCTAGTCGTGGATTTCGTAGGAGGCGACTAATGGACAAAATCCAGGAGATGGGCAGCAGCAAAAGATTGTCAAAAACCATGACATCAAGGGAGGTCCTTGTCTCGTCGTAGCCTACATTAGGTCAAGCAACAAACAATTGTGCTATTTTTGCATCAAAACCAGCTATTAGTACTGAATACGCGCCACTGGGATTTTTAATCCAAATTTATTCACCTTGGTATTCCTGATTATTTTGGAATGCCTCGCATAGTTATGTCTACCTTCTACCTGTCTGCCCCAGATACGTTCCTTTTCTTGAGGACTAATGTATTAATATTACATGTACTACTCTTTTATTATCCTCTTCAAACTAGAACTCGGTATTAGGTAACTTTTATGACGGGGGAATAATTGTGGGAGAGATGTCTTGAAATCAAACTACGACGACTCCCACTATCCAAACTATGTTTTGTTTTAACATAAAATACTTTTATTTATCGCTTTATCGTTTATTGTTTAATCTGTACATCAAGCATCATAATATCGGCAGGTTGTTTCCATAATCATCATAACCTCGTAACCGGTAATGACGGTCCTTCACGCCGGCCGCCCCGATTTCTACCGATAATGTCAGACCCTTTTATTTGGGTCTAGTGTATTCCAATATGTTGTAGTGTTATTGGAAATCAATAACAATATCTTTTGTTTAATTATATTTCCAGATTAGGGATATGGAGAGTAAACAGAATGTCGTAATATAATTTTGGGGCAAACAATAAGATTAGATGTACGCGTACAGTTGTAAGATTAATGAAATGATGTTTTGATGCTGGGAATATTTTCACCAATTGAATCGTCGTCAGCAAATTATTGTGCCACTTCTGTGCACGGATATTCTTACAGAATGAAATAGTTTTTGGCTTTAGTCCCATCAAGTGCGAATTAATACTTCACACACATTTGAAAACATTTTTCTAACAACTAAGAGTTTGTTAGAAAAATGTATACAAATGCGTATAGGGTATACAAATATACATGTCTTCCTTCATTCATTATTTAAAAAAAAATTGATGGTTCGTGCCTAAAATTCGAATCTCATACTCTGGGTTAATAAGCCGAGTCTTTGAAATGGCTACCACTGCTTACAAAAATTCAATAATATACACAAAGAGATGTAAACCAACATCATGATAAAGACATTAATTAATTTTAGACATTATTTCTTATTCTACATAGACACGAAAAAGAGTTATTATATATTGCAAATCTACAAAAAAAATAAACCTCTTACTTAGTTAATCAGCCGCAGTAATTTAAGGAAATCTTTAAGTATAGAGCAAAGAACTCTTAGGAAATCTCAGACCTTAAGGTCAAGCCCTCTTCAATTTAAAACGCTAGGGAATAGAAATTACCATTATTCCTTTTTTGCGGCTTAAAAATATATAGATTAACATTAATCGAGCCTGTAGTATTTTCGGCTTATACCTATGGAGTATATGATATATGCTGTACATAAACGAGTGACGTAATATGTATTTATGCGCCTGTGATGGTCTATATGTGACGACCCGCGTGGCGCAGCGGTTACCGTACCGGTCTGACACGCAGTGGGTCCCGGGTTCGATTCCCGGCCAGACAGGTGTCTGGTGGTGATGAGTTTAGATTCTTGTTCTGGGTCTGGGTGTTTGTGTATTTGTCTTTGTGTGTGTCCATGGCACCCACGACACAGGAGAAAATCCTATTGTGGGGCTATGAGTGTAGAAAGCGTTTTAAGCGTTTTTTTTATGTAGGTTTTTTCGTAAAATTGATTCAAATTAACAGCTACGACCATGTCAGGTGGATCCTGAGGATCTACCTGACATGGAACCTACTACGAGTATAGTCTTTTACTTTATCAGATTGAAGCAGTAAACGAGCATGCAAGCCACCTGATGGTATATGGTCGCTACCAGCCATGGACATCTGTAAGCAACTTCAAACATGGATTCCATCTGAAGTCAATCCCAGATGCGTTGCTAATCCGGAGGACTAAGATGGTCGCCTCATAACAAAGTGTGCCGGCAATCACACACTTCCATCGAAACGCAAGAAATGCTTCACCCTAGAAATAGGTGAGGCGGTGGTACTTCCCCGGTTGGTTCTACTACACTACTTCTACAACTACACTGGTTCTACCACCTGGCAATCAACTTCATATAGAACATAGGTTCTATCTGAAGTCAATCACAAATGCGTTGCTACTCCCCAAGAATTTGATGGTCGCCTCATATAAAAGTGTGGCGGCAACCACACCTTTTCAACGAAACGCAAGAAATGCTTTACGTTACAAATTAGGGTGGCGTTGGTACTTCCCCGGTCGAACTACACTGGTTCTACTTCATGTTTTTATTTCCCAAGAAAATTTCCCACCAGATATTCTTAAAGATACGAAGAAAAAAAAACATAAACTTAACGTAGTGTACGAGAAATTCGCAAAAGAAAAGGTAAAAGATATCACAGAGTAAAAAACGACCGTAATAAAATATCGATAGCTCAAATACACGAAGTATTTTATAAATCTCCTGAATCTAGTCGTATCTTATTGAATTACCGTTCTCAGACTATATCCAATTTACTTAAAGTTCTTCACATACGAGTATGTCTTTGAAGCGTTATTAAAATAATTATATTTAATAAAGATTCGCGTATCTCGTTCTCTCGCGAAGACGCGAGGATATTAACTTACTAAAGCTTTGTTCTTTTGAAAGAATGTTATAGACTGTATAAATTTGCTTTTAATTCCATTTTATTTTTACGGAATTTCTTAACAAGAAAACGCAAAGCCCCTTTAGAGGCGTTCCTTCTCGTTTTATTATTACTAGTCACCCGTTGGTGACCCCTTTCGGTCACCATCAAAAATGATTGAAACTAGTGGGGTAAACACCCTGGATGAGGTCCAAGGGTTTTAGTTATCCTTTAAATAAAACATAGAAAAAACATTCTGCGTGAACATTTATCTGTCCGTTAGTCATGTGTTTAAAATAATATTATAATAGGTAGATGTGTACTTAATTTAAATAACTATATATAAAATAGAATGTTTATCAAAATTTATAACAATTTAAAATTATATTATTTTTAAACACATATGAAGCCGCAGAGTACAGCGTACAGAGCGTACAGGGTACAGAATATATAATATAGTAAATAAAACACTTTAAAGGTCTCAATGCTGTTCACGAGATGTATAAAGAATACAGCAATACAACTAACTAAACTATCTCTAAAAATAACAGAATGCCAAATAGTTTTGAAACTTCCTCTCATTTTTTCGAGCAATCTCTCCTGCAGTATTGTAACAGACGAAATTGCCAGAACTTTTATTTTTGTTTCACGAAATTCAAACAGTCACTTCGGTGTGCCAAGTTTGTTTAAGCTGGTACCAAGTTGCTGTATTTATTATTTTTTACTCCGCCAGCTCAAGCCTAAAAAATAAAAGGTCTAACACAAAAAGGTAAGCAAGTTTGCAATAAAAAAGATAACGCCTTAAGGTGCTTGAGACTTTCGGATCTTATATTCCGCCGTTTGAGCACTGGTTAAGTATCAAATATTCGCGACACTTTTTATGTTTATCTTATCTAAGGGTACATTTATTTGTGATGGGCTACTATCTCTCGGAGCGGGGTCGAGGGACATCAACGATAATGGGGGTCTTGGCTGGACTGGCGTCGATTAGACCTAACGGCCTCGGGGAATATTGAATGTACCTCCTCTCAGGCCTAAACAACTTGCTTCATTTAAAAAGTCCGTCCAAATGGCTCCCAAATTCGTTCGTAATTAACTATACTGCATATTGCTTCGTACGGATTCCATTTGGCCGAGATCTAAACTGTCTCTCTTGGAATAATGTTACTTAAAAATGGTCAACGCAATATACAAACATTCATATACGTTTGTATGAAAATATACATATATACTGTTAGTGAATTGAAATCGGTACAGTCTTTTTTTATCTAATTGAAGTAGTAAACGAGCATGCAGTCCACTTGATGGTAAGTGGTCACTGCCGCCCATGGACATCTGTAAACAACTTTATATAGAACATGGGATCTATCTTAAGTCAATCACAGATGCGTTGCTACTCCCGAGGCGTAGATGGTCGCCTCATATAGGAGTGTGCCGGCAACCACACCTCTCCAACGAAACGCAACATTCTCTACAGTAGTAGAGAATGTCGTCGAAACCTTTATTTTCTCACTGCTGGGCGAGGGTTTTCAGGAAACGAAAGCTTAAGGTCCACCGCGTTAGTCAACTACGAATTGGAAGTCATTATGCACACTTTTTGAGAGCTCAGAGGTGAACAGTTTTTTCATAATGTTTACCTTCACTGTCGTTCAATGATAATTTATTTCTAATACGCTCAAAATTGTGTTTGTGCCTGGAATTTAAACTATCAACTAAGGGGCCGAGTTTTAACCATTAGGCTACCATTGCCTAAGCTAACCTTAGTCTTATTTCACCCTTCATAAAATATCTGTGCGTGTTTTTTGTGAAGTCGTCTGCTCTCCCTTTATTAACGCTCCCCTGGCCGCTACGACCCCTCGGCGTATTCACAATGTCATTAGTACAACTACTTTAAAATTCGGTAGTACGTTGTTTTCGTATATAATAATAATAATAATAAAGTTTATTTTTCAAAAGTTTGTAGGTACAATACATAGTTGCATATAAAATACATCATTGAGAAGTTACCTAATAAAATGTTTTTTCGGAACCCTGGTATCCATTATAAGATTGAACTTGTGGCATGGATAACAGTTTCTTATTATTGCACTAAAAGGTTACTTCTTTAGGACGGTCTTAATTCATTTTGTAAACTTGAAAAAATATTCTACGTATGAAGCTTAAAATTAAGTTTATATAAAAATGTGGTGATCTCAGTAAATGTGTATTTATGAGTATGTGTACGTGTGTGTATGTATATATGTATGTATGTATGTGTGTGTATGTGTGTTTGTGTTTGTGTTTTGTGAGCAGTTATTTGTTTGCCTGTGCGTGTATCTACCTTAGAGCAAGTGATTTTCATGATTTGTCTTAAAGGGTCAGTAGTTTTACAAGACTTTCAGTTTCGTGGTATTGTTGTGTCTTTAACCATTGATAAACTTGGGTTTTACATTGTTGTCTACAAAGAGGATATATATTGCAGTGTTTATTGATTTTATTATAGAGGTGGCTTCCAAGGACGTGAAAATGTCGCTTGGCAAGTACTGTTTTTAACCGACTTCCAAAAAGGAGGAGGTTATCAATTCGTCTGTATTTTTATTTTTTTTTTTTATATTTGTTACCTGATTTCTCCGGACTGGGTGAACCGATTTAGATGATTTTTTTTTTATTTGAAAGGTAGTGCGTGTCATAGGGTCCCATTTTTTTTTAGTATTTTTTTGACAAGGGCATCTATAAGAAAAACGCATAAGTCTTAAATTTGCATTTTCAATGTGCCCGATAAATGTATGAATAACTCAATATCCCGCCAACCGATTTTGATGATTCTTTTTTTATTAGAAAGGATGTACTTCAGGGGTAGTCTGATAAGAGTTTGATAAGGTTCTAATCATAGGATCTTAAACTTGGAGCAAAATAATAAAATTAGTGATAGTCTGCCGAACCTTAGCTGCAGAAGTCCAATTGAGTAAAATATAGAATAAAATTACTAAGTAGGTATTTACTATGAAAAATTTGACCTTCAACTCTTCAATCCTGATGATGCAGGGGTACTGCTAGCCTGAACTATAAAAGTTGGTCATTTGATGTTTACGAATATATAATGGAATTGATAAGCAAATTCATGGGACAAAAATTTGACCTTCAACTCCTCAACCCTGATGATGCAGGGGTACTTCAAGCCAAAACCACAAGAGTAAGCCATTTGGTGCTTACGTATATGTTATAAGATTACTGAGCAGAAATATAAGATGAAAAATTTGACCTTCAACTCCTCAATTCTGATGATGCAGAATACTGCAAGCCTAAACCATAGGAGTTGGCTATTTGGTGCTTACGGGTATGTATTAAAATTACTAAGCAAAGACACAAGATGAAAGTTTTGACCTTCAACTCCTCAGCCCTGATGATGCAGGGTACTGCATGCCTAAGCCATACAAGTTGGCCACCTGGTGCTTACGTGTATATTATAAGATTACTGAGCAAACATATTAGATGGAAAATTTGTCATGTTATGACTAAGATTTAGCTTTAAATTTAAATGTATTGTGGGTTAGGTTAGGTTGGAACATAAAAGAAAACATAAAAACTAAGCGAGCAGGGCGCGGCAGCGCCCTGCGAGCGGGTGCGTTCAGTTCGTATGAATTGATAGTGTTGTATGTTGTGTCTAAGCTTATGTTTAATTTGTTATTTTATGTTGATGTTTATTTAATGTTTGCATATGTGTATGCACAAAGCAAACTTAGCGATTTTATTTTAATACAAATAGATGAATATCGTCACTAAAAAGCATGAAATAAAAAATTTTTGACAAAAAAATATCCACCGACTTCCATGCCACAAAAAAGTTAAAAATAATTTAAATATATTTTAGTTTAAAACATACTCAGTACTTAGGACATAGTCCTGAAGTCGGTGCTCGACATATTTCGCTGGACGACGGTAACTATGTCCTATATGAGCACCGACTTCAGAACTATGTCCTAAGTACTGAGTATGTTTTAAACTAAAATATATTTAAATTATTTTTAACTTTTTTGTGGCATGGAAGTCGGTGGATATTTTTTTGTCAAAAATTTTTTATTACGCGAGGAATTTTACATACAGCATGGGAACGTCGTTTAGACACGTTTTTTGGGTCGTATTTTAAGGTAACGTGTTTGCGAAGAACTGTCTGCAAAATAAATAGTTGTCTAACTGATAAGACTTCGCACTCATGGTAAAGATGTTTCGTAGGGTATCTAAAGGGCTTAGAAGACATTACTTTTAAAACCGCTCTTTGGGCTCGTTCCAATTTTAATAGAGGTGTTTTAGATGTACCACCCCACGTTGTAACACAATATGTTAGTAATGATTGGCACAAAGCGTAGTAAACCAATTTCAAAGTTTTACAGTCAGCAGATCGTCTTAACTTTTTAAATATATAAATTAATTTGCGGACTCGTGACGTAAGTATTTCTAGATGCGGCTTCCAATTCAACAAACTATCAATAGTAATTCCAAGATACTTAGTAACAATAGAATGAGACAACTGCGGACAATGACATTGAGTATCAGTATAGGGAGAAAATGAACACAAGTGAGCTCTTAGGACTACGGCGTCAGGGGGAGGTAATGACGTCGATTGTAAGGAAAAAGGTAAGAAAACAGTTTTATTTAAGTTTATTGTAAGAAGATTATTTGAAAGCCAGTACATCACCGATTTCAAAGCCATCTCCGCGTGTAGCATTGTTTCCGGCCAGTCATCGCCATGGATTAGTAGCGCAGTATCATCAGCGTACGTAAATATAGAACAGTAGTCGAGTGATAACTTACACAGATTATTGATGTATATCAAAAATAACGTCGAACCTAGTATTGAGCCTTGAGGCACACCAAATGTTAGAGGCTTATCTTCACTGCACACGTCATTTATCTTAACATATTGGGTGCGATCACAAAGATAGTTTTTAAATATTTTATGAGCATGTCCACGAATACCCAGAGCTTCAAGTTTACGTAAGAGATGTGAGACGGATACAGTGTCAAACGCTTTGGTTAGGTCTAGGAAAATTCCTAGACACTTCATTTTACTATCCAATTTCATGACAACGTGATCAACCAATGCGGCTACAGCATCTTCAGTTGATCTACCGCGCCTAAAACCAAATTGATTGGTAGCTAATAGATTAAAAGATTCCAAATAATCAACTAGACGATTATTTAGGACCTTTTCAAGAATTTTTGATATACTAGGTAAAACGGAAATTGGTCTGTAGTTAGTGACATTATGTTTGTCCCCACTTTTGAATATTGGGTGTACAACAGCCTTTTTTAGAATTTTAGGAAAGCAACCTGACGATAAAGAGATGTTGCAAATATGGGTAATAACTGGTAGTAGAGCAGTATACGTGGATTTTAGAAGTTTGGCTGATATTCCATCCCAGCCAGGCGCAGCGTCTGTACGCATTTCTCGAATGATGTCATATATTTCCTTTTCATCTGTAGGTAACAGTACAAGAGAATTTGTGGGTTCATTGGAATTCGAATAGGTTTTAAGGCAATTGTCAGTATTGAATTTATCAGCTAGGCTTTTACCAACATTTGAAAAGTACTCATTTACATAGTTAACCGAGGCAAAATTGTCAGATGATATGGTAAGTAATTCTGAAGGAGATGCGCGACTGCAATTAGTGTCAGTTATACTTTTGATAGTCTTCCAAACAGCTTTCGGGTTATTTTTATTCTTCTGGAGCTCCGACCGTTCAAAAGCTATTTTTAGGTTTTTGAGAAGTTTATTGCAAAAATTTCTATATCTTTTGTATATAATTTTAAGGGTGTAGTTTTCGGGTTCTTTCATTGTTTTTCGACATAACTTATTTCTGTTGCGAATACATCGTAACAACCCCTTAGTTATCCACGGTTTCAGAATTTTTTGTTTAGAAGTTACGTGAAGTATTTTAGTATGTTTTTTAATAACGGACCTAATAGTATATATCAGTTGTTCAGTGGCTATATCAGCATCCTGATTATTGATTATAGAATTGAAATCTATAGAATAAATGTCTTCCACGACTGCAGAATAGTTAGTGATCGTTCGGGATGATTTAGTTGAGGGTGTTTTCGATGCGGACTCAATATTGATCAAAGTGGGCCAATGGTCAGTAATAGAAATGTCAAATATCAACGTAACAGTTTTAAGGTGAGATTTAACAATTACGTGGTCAATACATGACTTGCCACGCGTGGGTAATAGATGTGATGGATAAAGGCAGTGGGATGCAATTAGATCTAAATAATTATTCGATTGTGACGTCATATTATTTGTAGCTATATCGATATTAATGTCCCCCATGATTATTATGTTTTGCTGGGGTGATAATGTTGTGAGGACATCATTTAGGCCGTTGAAGAAGTTTTCAAAATTTCTAGTAGCAGGGGATCTATATATCGCCACAACGGAGAGCTTATTATTAGGAACGTCACATATCAAACAACTAGCATCAGCCATTGGAGGTTCTGAGATATAATGTGGTATGGAGTTTTTTACAAATATTATAATTCCGTCGTTTTGGTTTCTGGATTTACTCGTATTATAAGCTGCGTAACCTTCTAACACGGGGATGATTGAGTCTACATTTAGCCAACATTCTGTTAAAATAATTACATCACAGGTAATGTTGATATCCGAAAGAAAAACTGTAAAACTATCAAAATTGCAATTTACACTACGGATGTTCATATGTATTACATTTATAGATGGGTATTTTGTATCAAGGAATTCTCTATAATTTTCCGGTGTACATAGATAAGATTGTACTTTACCAAATGAGTCGATTTCGTCTAGAATTGCGTTATCAATCATTTTTACTTGGAATATGGTTAAGATATATTATATAAGGGATAGCTATTGAAATGTGAGTTGATTGAAGGATGATTGGTTGATTAGTGTGAGTTGATTAGCTGAGTGTGAGTTTACTGAGAACACTGATAAAATTATGAACACTAATACAAAAACATTTAAACTAAGTAAACATAACATAAGCGGAAAAACACTTAACTATTTTTACTTTAAAAGATTTTTGAGACAGGTAACAGTTTTGACTTGTACGCATTCAGCGCCATCTGTTTTGCGTAAGTATATTTTATTGTTTCGGCACCAACAGTATTTATAGTTGTTGTTTTTCGCAAATGTACGAGCTTCATAAAATAGTTGTCGTAGGCTGCCAGGTAAATGTTCGTCTATGTATATAGCTTTCAGCGCTCCAGGGACTCCTATGTGACCAGTGTTTAATTTTTCTGACGGAGGGAGCCCTTTATTGAATACGCGACAGGCTTCCAGTATCTCATTCTTTAGTGGCACAGAATGGAATTCTACCACTATGGGTCTATTTGTGCCTTTTCTACCTGGTAGTCTGTAGGCATCACGCAGTTCAGTAGAAATATTGGTGGAGGGCAGTATGGTGCTGCAGATTTTTTGGACAGTGGATATTAGATGGGCAGTACTTTCTTTTTCATTTGCTGGCACATTTCTGATTTCGACACTGGAGGAACGTGACGAGCGCTGTAAGTCCACAACTTGTTTCTCTAGTTCTAGAATGTAGTTACGTTGTTCACAATTTTTAACCGACTTCCAAAAAGGAGGAGGTTATCAATTCGTCTGTATTTTTAACCGACTTCCAAAAAGGAGGAGGTTATCAATTCGTCTGTATTTTTTTTTTTTTTTTTTATATTTGTTACCTCATTTCTCCGGACTGGGTGAACCGATTTAGATGATTTTTTTTTATTTGAAAGGTAGTGCGTGTCATAGGGTCCCATTTTTTTTAGTATTTTTTTGACTAGGGCATCCATAAGAAAAACGCATAAGTCTTAAATTTGCATTTTCAATGTACGCGATAAATGTATGAATAACTCAATATCCCGCCAACCGATTTTGATGATTCTTTTTTTATTAGAAAGGATGTACTCCAGGGGTAGTCTGATAAGAGTTTGATAAGGTTCTAATCATAGGATCTTCAACTTTTTGGAGCAAAATAATAAAATTAGTGATAGTCGGCCGAACCTTAGCTGGAGAAGTCCAATTGAGTAAAATATAGAATAAAATTACTATGTAGGTATTTACTATGAAAAATTTGACCTTCAACTCTTCAATCCTGATGATGCAGGGGTACTGCTAGCCTGAACTATAAAAGTTGGTCGTTTGATGTTTGCGAATATATAATGAAATTGTTAAGCAAATTCATGGGACAAAAATTTGACCTTCAACTCCTCAACCCTGATGATGCAGGGGTACTTAAAGCCAAAACCATAGGAATAAGCCATTTGGTGCTTACGTATATGTTATAAGATTACTGAGCAAAAACATAAGATGAAAAATTTGACCTTCAACTCCTCAACCCTGATGATGGAGGGGTACTTCAATCCTAAACCATAGAAGTTGGCAATTTGGTGCTTACGGTTATGTAAAGAAAATACTAAGCAAAAATATAAAATCAAAAATTTGACCTTCAACTCCTCAACCCTGATGATGAAGGGGTACTTCAATCCTAAACCATAGGAGTTGGCAATTTGGTGCTTACGGTTATGTAAAAATAATATTAAGCAGAGGCACAAAATTAAAATTTTGACCTTCAACTCCTCGACCCTGATGATGAAGGGGTACTTCAATTCTAAACCATAGGAGTTGGCAATTTGGTGCTTACGGGTATGTAAAAATAATACCAAACAAAGGCACAAAATTAAAATTTTGACCTTCAACTCCTAAACCCTGATGATGCAGGGTACTGCAAGCCTGAGCCATAGAAGTTAGCCACCTGGTACTAACGTATATGTTATAAGATTACTAAGCAACAATATAAGATGAAAAATTTGACCTTCAACTCCTCAACCCTGATGATGGAGGGGTACTTCCAGAGGGGGCGCCCTGTTTGTATGAATTGTAAAAGTGTTTTATGTTTAATTTTTGTGAATATGTAGATGCACAAAGCAAACTTAGAGGCTTTATTTAAATACAAACATAAAAATATAGTCACTAAAAAGTGTAAAATAAAAACTTTTTAACAAAAAATATCTACCGACTTCCATGTCACAAAAAAGTAAAAAATAATTTAAATATATTTTGGTCTAGAACATACTCAGTACTTAGTACATAGTTCTGAAGTCGGTGCTCATATAGGACGTAGTTACCGTCGTCCAGCGAAATATGTCGAGCACCGACTTCAGGACTATGTACTAAGTACTGAGTATGTTCTAGACCAAAATATATTTAAATTATTTTTTACTTTTTTGTGACATGGAAGTCGGTAGATATTTTTTGTTAAAAAGTTTTTATTATTTTTTTTTTTTATATTTGTTACCTGATTTCTCCGGACTGGGTGAACCGATTTAGATGATTTTTTTTTTATTTGAAAGGTAGTGCGTGTCATAGGGTCCCATTTTTTTTAGTATTTTTTTGACAAGGGCATCTATAAGAAAAACGCATAAGTCTTAAATTTGCATTTTCAATGTGCCCGATAAATGTATGAATAACTCAATATCCCGCCAACCGATTTTGATGATTCTTTTTTTATTAGAAAGGATGTACTTCAGGGGTAGTCTGATAAGAGTTTGATAAGGTTCTAATCATAGGATCTTAAACTTTTTGGAGCAAAATAATAAAATTAGTGATAGTCTGCCGAACCTTAGCTGCAGAAGTCCAATTGAGTAAAATATAGAATAAAATTACTAAGTAGGTATTTACTATGAAAAATTTGACCTTCAACTCCTCAACCCTGATGATGCAGGGGTACTTCAAGCCAAAACCACAAGAGTAAGCCATTTGGTGCTTACGTATATGTTATAAGATTACTGAGCAGAAATATAAGATGAAAAATTTGACCTTCAACTCCTCAATTCTGATGATGCAGAATACTGCAAGCCTAAACCATAGGAGTTGGCTATTTGGTGCTTACGGGTATGTATTAAAATTACTAAGCAAAGACACAAGATGAATGTTTTGACCTTCAACTCCTCAGCCCTGATGATGCAGGGTACTGCATGCCTAAGCCATACAAGTTGGCCACCTGGTGCTTACGTGTATATTATAAGATTACTGAGCAAACATATTAGATGGAAAATTTGTCATGTTATGACTAAGATTTAGCTTTAAATTTAAATGTATTGTGGGTTAGGTTAGGTTGGAACATAAAAGAAAACATAAAAACTAAGCGAGCAGGGCGCGGCAGCGCCCTGCGAGCGGGTGCGTTCAGTTCGTATGAATTGATAGTGTTGTATGTTGTGTCTAAGCTTATGTTTAATTTGTTATTTTATGTTGATGTTTATTTAATGTTTGCATATGTGTATGCACAAAGCAAACTTAGCGATTTTATTTTAATACAAATAGATGAATATCGTCACTAAAAAGCATGAAATAAAAAATTTTTGACAAAAAAATATCCACCGACTTCCATGCCACAAAAAAGTTAAAAATAATTTAAATATATTTTAGTTTAAAACATACTCAGTACTTAGGACATAGTTCTGAAGTCGGTGCTCATATAGGACATAGTTACCGTCGTCCAGCGAAATATGTCGAGCACCGACTTCAGGACTATGTCCTAAGTACTGAGTATGTTTTAAACTAAAATATATTTAAATTATTTTTAACTTTTTTGTGGCATGGAAGTCGGTGGATATTTTTTTGTCAAAAATTTTTTATCCTTTTCCAAATTTTGTAGAGAGTTCTTTATACATTCATAATCTTTATTTAAAATTTCAATTGATTTCAAAGTTTCGACATTTGTTTTCTGAATGTTAATATTTTGATTCTTTATTTCAAGAATATCTGATTTTAATTTTTCTAAAGATACATCTTGTTCACTTTTCCAATTTGTGAGAATGCTTAATATTTTACTCTCAAATGACTTCCACTCGCACTCCGGGGAGAATTCAGGACGCAAGCGCTTTGCTCTAGCTGTGACATTTGATATTTCAGTATCTATAGGGGTGGAAAACAGAGGCTGTTTTTCTGTATCTGGCACAGGAGTCGTAGGTGGTGAGCGCTGGACTCTTGGCATTCCTCCTGCTTAATTGAAATGCGTTTCTAAATGAATGATAATGTAGGAGCAGTTACCTACCAGCGATAGTATTCGCAGTCCAAGTTATGGCCGCCTTTGCCGCTGGTCATCCGCGGGTTGTCGTAGGTCAGTAATAGTTGACCACTGGCGGGTATGATTTTTATTTGTTGAGATAATATATTGTTTTATCACTGTTTATCCTTTTAAAGTTGATGTTTTTTACATAGTCTATATTCACAAACTGTACACTGAAGTTAACACTACGAGTAATAGTTAGTTTTATAACTGAAAGAGCGCGTTTTCCAGTTTTAAAGAATTTAGTTTAACATAACAAGGAATACGTGAGTGTTGTTGGTGACCGTCCAGAACATATGAAGCATCATGGCTACTTTTACAGTCTACTATTGCATACTTTTTGATACATTTTACTTTGCACTTTGTATTTCCCTAATTCCTTATTTTTTCATTTATTCTCCAAATCCTTATTTTACGTAGTACATAAGCAAATAAACTAATATTAATTTTTTTAACCTTGTAATATATATTATATATGTATATTGACATTTATATACTTTATGTACCTGCAATGCAATTGCGTATAATTTATGTGATACAAAGGTAAATATTTTAAAATTCACTCATAACACTGCTGTTAATCTATATATTAATACGTAAAACAAAAACTTGTGATCCGTTTTTAAGATACTTGCCGCAGACGGAGGAGTGTGAAATTACGCAGGATTATAGTTGATGTAGAGAAGAAGTACGGAATGCTAATATTTTTTAAATAATGCATAAAACATACCCAATATCAAATAAAAACGCATTACATGCACCAGCTTGCATTTGACACAAACATATAAATAATAAACAAAAAAAACATTCAATGTCTTACTATGAAAACACATAAATAATGTCAAATGTCTTTGTCAAAATACCCGCTATTGCTTTTAAATGCTTAGTTAATTAAAAGCAATAGCCTCTTTTTTACCTGTAACGGGTAATTTCATTCAATAAAATCAATACAATCTATTAATTGAGAAATTTTCGTGCTACTTTGGTCAATATGAAGTTTAGTTATTTTTAATTAAATTACGGCCGAATTTCAACCGTTGCGACGGGTGACTAGTAGATATAAATAGGTGTAGCGGTGGTGCTTTCGGATTCAAACCATAAATAATTCTACCACCTTTAAACGACATCCCATTTATATATTTTTTAGAATTATACCATTTATTTACTATATTACTCTCTTTCTAACTTCACTCACACTTCCCACTTTCTTTTTCCTGTTCTCCTTACCTTTTCCATGCATAGGTTGTCTGGAAGAGATTAGTCGTATGCCGCCTATTGCATACGACTAATCTGTATTGTATGTTTTTGTTATGTTTGTCTGTTTCTAGTGTGCAATAAACAGTATTCTATTCTATTATATTCTATACGTTACTTACCAGTAACAAGATTGGCGTGGTGAAACTGGCAAACCGCATCAGCTTCATACCACGATATGCGGTCCCTGAAGTAGCGGTAAAATACTGGGAAGCCCTCCTCCGGTAGAACCCATGTGTTGCTTATGTTTACCTGGTAACAAAGGGTTAAATTAAATAACGTGAACATGCACCCAAATTGTTACTCTGTTAGAACACGTCTGTATGCAGTTATTTGATTTGGAATAAAATGGTACAAAAAGTTTTTTATAACGTTGGGAGTAGAAAACGAGCATGAACCATCTGTCCGTCAGCCCTTTGATATCCACTGCTGGTCATAGGCCTCCCCTAAATGGCGCCACTCAAAACGGTCCTGTGCTCTCGGAAGCCTCCCCTAAATGGCGCCAATCCAACCGGTCCTGTGCTCTCTGAATTCAACGGTTAGGCAAATGGTGTACAGGTCGCCCCCCTACCAGGTGGACCAATGACCTGAGCATGCACCACCTGATGCTAAATGGTTACTGTCTTATGTATATACTAGCTGCACCCACGGCTTCGCCCGCGTGAAAATTAGTGTATCGCAAATTTTTTCTACGCAAATCTCGATCCCGTTGAAATTCTATGATAGAAAGTAGTCTATATGTTATTCTTTAACCTTTTTTATAGTGAAAGTCCCATCCAAATGGGTTTAACCACTAAGGAAAGACAGACTGAAAGACAGAGTTACTTTCGCATTTATAATATTAGTAGTTTGGTTACCATCAACTTCATGTAAAACAGGATTTCTACCAGAATCCAATCGAAGGTGTGTTCCCACTCATAAAAATTAAGAGGTCACCTCATGAAATCTCCCGGCATTTATACCCTTTCAGTGAGACGTATCACTACTTCATACTAGAACTAAGTGAGGTGATAACTACCTGATGAAACTCTAATTCTATCTTTCAACTCGACACCGAAACAAACTATAGTTAAGAGAAATGAAACGACAGAAGAAATTTAAACTTAAAATTAAGGAATGCGCCCGCGCTGTTTAAATGAACTTTACTTAAAGTGAAACTTTATATAACTTCGAACGGTACAGCTCTCCCGCTTTTATCAAATCGTGGCTGGAATTAAACTATACTTGGAGACATGTGCACTGTGACTTGGAGTTGAATGAAACGTCTTTCTCTCTGAATTTCTTTAAAAGTAATTAAAATCGTTGCGCTGCAAAAAGTAGTTGAAATACTCAGGTTGAAAATCATTACCTGCTGTGAAGCGATGAATTGAAAATAGAGAAATTAAGCGCTTTAATCTGAACGCTTTCTTACATCGAATGATGTTGCTCACATATATATAAATGCTATAAGTCTATCTATTGCTATTTTGCACATCCACACTTTTATTTCTTTTTCAATGGACTTCCAATTTTGAGTTAAAGAGTTCGGCTAAAATAGGTACCTCATATGGAAGGTATGAGGCCTTCTGACAACTGTCTAACAAGGCAATCTAACAGCTGTGATTAACTTCAGATAGAACTCCAGTTCTATATGGAGTTGCTTATAGGTTTCCGTGGTCGTCAGTGACTTGCCACCACGTGCACTGCATGCTTTTATGCTACGAGTACGTCAATGTCCTCTACATGTCGTCACAAGTCCTCTACATCTGTTTTGCTATAAAATCCCTATAGTGTATCTGTAGAGTAAAACGATATATTTTATTGTACCATTTCAAAAGTTTTATTCCTAGAAGACTGGAGTGTAAAGCCCACAATACATAAGACTAACAGATTGTAAATTTTAATAATCAACGGGTACTCACGATATGCGGTTTTTAAACTCTTTAAGAATTCTTTTTGCCGATATTTCGACCCAGTTACATGGATCGTGGTCACGGCGAAACTGCGGTGGCGGGGAGAAATCTTTTTTAGGTTCCATATCACGACACACTACAATAACGGGGGGTGACCTATGGTCCTTTTGCCTAACGTGGTCGCCACTCGAAGACCTTCCTTCCCCATCGGTTATCGGCCCTACTACCGATATGGCCGGCCCATTACCACTTCAGGTTGCTAATTTTGAGAGCTATGTCGGTAAGCTTTGTTCGTCTACAGATTTCACCCTTGCGAATCATGTCTCGTAGCGAAATAGTAGTTAGGGTTCTAATAATTTCAATAGGGCACTACACGGTTTTAGGGTATACATATTTTTACAATATCGCGCCGTTCCATCAATGTTTGAAGGGCTTTTATAGTCACACCCTAATACTTTAAGATTGCCGTAGGGTGATTGGTAGGGTTTGAAATAACGTATATATATTCTTTATTTAGTACTGTAGTTTATAAAGAATACGTATACGGACGCAAATTTATTGGGTATGGTAGATCCAGTGTAATTCGAACGAGGAAGTGCCACACCTATTTCTAGCGTGAAGCATTTCTTGCATTTCGTTACAAGGGTGTGGCTGCCGGCACACTTTTATATGAGGCTATCATCATAGTTCTCGGGAGTAGCCACACATCTGTGATTGACTTTAGATAAAGCCCATGTTCTATATGAAATTGCTTACAGATGTCCATGGGCGCCAGTAACCACTTACCATCAGGTGGACTTCATGCTCGTTTGTTGCTACAATCAGATAAAAAAAGTTTAAAATGTCAAACGAATTCACCTAATAGTAAGCTAACTACCCCCATAGAAATGTACAGACCTTCATACAGAACAGAGATCTCATCTGAAGTCAATTACAGAAGCATTACTAATTATATCTAGACATATCATGGGCTTTCTAAAAAGTTATAAATGGGTTAAAATAAACTCATTTAGCAAGTTAGTAGTATAATTCTATTCATACAATAACCGGTTAATGATATCCTTATATATGTTTAGAAATTAGTTATATTTTTTATAATAATTATGTGTAATTATAAATGTTCTGATTGCGTATCCTTGTACATACACCACAACAATCAGACAATTTTAAACTATAAAAATACGTTTTAATATGAATGAATGTAACTCCCAGAAGATTCCAGTAAATTTCGGGATTTAAAAAATATATATTGCTAGATGAAAACCCCGCTTAATTTTTTATGTTTTATTATTCAGGTGAGGTTTCAGTCGATTCAATCGCACCCCTTAATGGGAATTTTGATATAAATTGTTATTAATACGTGAAATTAATTCTCGCTGAATGAGTATTATAAGCGAGTACAATTACTCTTCAATATATTTAATAACTGATTCATATTGGAAATCTACTCAAACTTAGAGCCACATATTAAACAATACAATTATCGAATCCACTAATACGTTTATGGCAAATTTAATAGTAATTACAGCATAATTTGTGTTTACAACGTTCTTGAATTTACAGTCACCGTAATTACTAAAGCAGTATCGTTCACGAGACCCGTTGCCTCGTCTTAAACTATCCTGTGTCGGTGGCTTCAATTTTTTCTATATTTACGTATAGTAACACCATACTTGAACGTTACGGGAGGAGCATTTTCTTTGACACTTCATTTTGTAATATAGAAGTAGGAAATGATCTTGAGGTTTAACTGGTGGTTAGTGGCCACTGACGCCTATGGGTATTTGTAAATAACCTCCTGCAAGGTCACGTCTTGTTTAAGTCAACCGGCATTCACACTCCTATTCCAGCAACGTGGTAGAGTACATATCTACCAGTACTCCCGGTTGTAGGGAGCCCTTTGCACAGTAGCAAGTCATAAGATTTATATGGGGAATTTGTCATGGATATCGCTTCCCATGACGATGCCGGCTATGCTGTCTTAATGGCCAAAAACCCACCGTACGCCGACGCCTTTTGTCGAGACTAAGACCAACAGCGTATACCCATCGGACCCGTTATTTATATTATATATGTATTATACTAACTGACCGGCGAAAACCCAAAAATCTAACATTATCAGTGTTTCTCCATTATATTGTGCGTGTATTATACATAAAAACCTTCCATTTAAATTACTCTATTAAAAAACTGCATTAAAATTCGTTGCGTAGTTTGTAAGATCTAAGCGTACATATGGACAGACAGCACGACGCGACCTTGTTTTATTCTATGTAGTGATTAGAGATTATTATTGATGCTAGAGCTCCGCATTCTCGACTACTTAGAGAAGAACACAAGAAATCGTGTGCAATAAGACCAACGCCATGTTAATCGACAGAAAACGTCTCCGTGTATGTATGGAAATTGGAAGAGAGCATGCCAGATCCTTCTTGTTGGAGAAGGATGGATGGAGGATGAATGAAGAAGAATCCTCCCCCCGTGCAGGAGAAAGTAGCGTCATAGGACACTAATACTCAAATCTAGGTAGGATTGTCGTTCTACCTATCGATTTGTCACTTAGATATACGTTGCAACCTCTGAGAACTAATCTAAACCGTCTTAGATATTGTACAATTATACAGATTGAAGTATACAGTCCTAACCGCTTGATCGAATTGCGTAAACTTTCAGGCTATCTCCGCTGGGCGTCATTACATTGCACGTTTAGTAAGATTTGCAATTGAGATCAAAAATATCTTCAGAACTTTACAGTGCAGATGGTTTTAAGCGTAAACGTAGAATGCCGTGGTTAGTTTATGTGAATCACAAATAGTGCGAAGTTTGTTGCGTACAACCTTACATTGTTAATTCATTATACTAAATTTAAACGTGTTGTATGTTGTGACATAGAACTTACAAGAAAAACGAACTAGACATATGGTATATAGGTTAATTCATCACTAGTAGGTACTTGACAACGGCTTCAATCGCAGTTTCACCGTGACCACGATCCATGTAAATAAATGAAAAAAATCGCCAAAAAGTAATTAAAAAACCGCATATCGCGAATACCTTTTACATATTAAAAATAACACAAGTACTACTACCACTAGTACCAATACTATTATAAAGCAAATATAAAATAGCATTTAAGTGTTGTTATGTGTAGTTGAACCAGGAAGGATCCTATTATCCTTAAATCTATTTATAAAAGTCAACGATCAAATAAGTCCGTATTCTTTTCTCTTTTGCTTGTTAACCGATTTTCCTTTCGTT